>CM024609.1:11044465-12244465 GCA_014182575.1 Eucalyptus decipiens
AACGGGAGAACAGAATCGATAATCGCAACGAGTGAAAAAGACGAAGAGGGTTTGACGAGGGTTTTGGGTGAAGCTACCATGGCGGTAGAGGCTCTACATCAGCGAAGGAAAAAATAAGTCTTCTCTTATTTGATACATTGATTTCGTGGGCGTCTCTGGTCACAAGTCCCAACCCACGGAGAAGTGCTCCCAATTTTGACTTCCCTTCCACCAACGAGTGCTCCCCTCATTCCAATATGGACGTCCTCTTTTACTGTAAAAATGTATGACCTTCCCTCGCCCAGATTTTCCTTCAAATAAAACAATCAATATTAGAGAAAATAAGTGAGAGAATCTGCGCTCGCCAATGGTGCCCCTGGTCGTCGACGGATAGCCTTTTGGAAGGCTATAGTGGCTGGTGCAGGATGGTTTGGGCTACGGCGTGGGTCACGGATGCGATGCTGGTAGCCAACGGTGCTCGGTCACGAGCTTAAGGTGACAGCACGGCGGAGCTTGGGTCTTTGCGACTCACGGGTGGATGGGAATGAGATCACAGCAGGGCTCGAATCGGTGGCTTCACGGATCACGGTGATGGCTTGGGGTGTTGAAGACCGGAGTTCTTGATGTTGGTTGGACCAGCTAGACGTGTCGTGGGCGACCAACAACGATGCAGGAGGAAATCTGGAGTGGAAGGCCTGGTTCTTACGACGTTGAAGCTGTTCAACGTTTGATTTCCCTTCCTCTTTTTGTCGTCTTTCGTTGGAATTGATATAATATTGGGTCGAGCCAAGTCTGACAGCTCGTTGGTGAAGCGTTGGACGTGTGCAGAGACCAAGGAGAGAGAAGTCTTCTCTCTTCTTTTGTTGTGCTTTTGTCTCCTCTGAGCACCTACTCTCTGTCTTTCTTTTCCCTTTTGCTTATGGACGCTTGTTGCTCATCTTCGTGTCTTCATCATGTAGACTTTAGAACCTACGAGAAGAACAGAAGACTTTTCTCACGATGATAGCCGCCTCGTCTTTATTGCGTCTCTCTCTACTTTCTTTTCTCTCGATGTGTCTCTATACCATGTGCTTCGAGAAAAATTAGCTGACCCCAAAACGAAAAAGTCCCCCTTTCAATCAAAATCTCGCCCTCACTCACGTTTTTCTCTCAATGGCCGTGTATTCAATATGTGTGGCCTGCCCTCTTCTGTAGTGTAGCAATCTATTTATAGGCCAGGGACTAAGGTTTTATTTCCTTCTTCAAATCAATATCTACAAAGATTTTCTCCGAAGGGCAATATTTCTTTTTATTTTCAACATCTCTTGTAGATTTCCTTTGCAAAAAAAAAAAAAAAAAATTCTCCATAGATTTTCAAAATTGCAATAGGACTTTTTCTAAATTTGAAATCTCGCAAAGATGAGTTTGTAATATTCGAGGATACGAGTTTCTAGTGAATTTCTTCTCTTCGTGAGAACTGGATTCAGCTTGTCGATTTAAAGCTTAGAACCCACCCATTCAAACCCATCTGTTATTAGTCGATACAAATGCAAATAAAAAAAGCCCATAAAACTATATGCTACGTAATTTAATTCTGCTTTTTTTTTAGGGGTTAAAAATTAATCTTTAATTTTCTATATATTGAATAAATGACTGAGTCGTTAAAATTTAAATGTCAACAGGGTGCCACATATCTTTAAAAAGTAATAAAATAATATACGTTAGTATTTTCCATTAGCTAAATTGGACGGAATTGACGGAATAGCTTTGATTGAATGCGATTTTATAAGTTTTAACTTTTTAAAACTTGATTATAATTTTAAGTTTAAAATTTAATTGCACTTTCATGAAATGACTTGTCGTATATTTTTCTCTTGTTAATGATGAGAGACACTTAGGCGATAATTGCGGGTCGAGAGTTTCTGGATGTCCTCGTCTTTCCCACCTTTTTAAATTCGCAATGAATTTGTCCACACGAAATATGCGAGCCCTTGTTCCGGAATCTTAGAGATCACATCTTCAAGTGGAAAAGAAATAGGATAAAGAGGCTATATTTTCTACGCTATCCGCCCATCCTTAGGGCCTTTATCTTATTCTATCCATCCGCCAATCTTGACTGCCTTTATCTTACCTATCTTTGTTTTGCTTTTATTTTCTCCTCCAACGACAACCGCAACGCAGCTGACGCACAGCGGGGAACTTGCTTGAGCCGCCAATCCTGACTGCCTTTATCTTGTCCTATCTTCGTTTTGCTTTTATTTTCTCCTCCAGCGACAGCTGTCGCTTTTATTTTCTACTCTAGCGACAGCCGCACAGCTGACGCACAGCGGGGAACTTCGTTGAGCCACGAAGCTCGAAACAGCGATTTGTGCAAAAACATTTGTACACTCGAATTGTGACTTTTTCTCTGTAGAAACATAAATGTTTCGGGCAGTTAAGTAATTCTCTGCAAGTCTAAACACCGTAGATTAGCAGTAATCTAAATGTAAAACATTCATGTATGTGAGTGATTGTAACTCTATAATTTTTTAATTAATTAATGGAGTATTTATCGTCCATTTTTTTTTTCATGAAATAGATATTGATATTTGGATCAAACTAAGTAAATCTTCAGTTTTTTTATTTCTTTATTGTTTTTTATTTATTTTTCTAGCAATTTTCGCATTGATTTAAGTGGATGCATCGTTTGACGTGAGCCGGGGTGGTTTAGAATTTCTTGTGGAGTAAACCGAGAAAAAGTGGACCAGACAGCGACGCAGACCTCAATCTGCACGACGTCGTCACCTCGTCCTGTAGATCTATCCCCATCTTTTTGCCTGCTTCCATCATTCCCACTAACTGAAGGCTCACAAATTGAGATCCATAAGAGCCTCCACCTCGTTATCATCTCCGCAACCGAGTGAACTCAGTTAGGCAAAGAAGAATTTTCGAAGGCATTGTCGTCATCATGAGTGCTAAATCCGAGCTCGTGTTCATCCCATGTCGGGGCCCTGGCCACCTGGTGTCGATGGTGGAGATGGCCAAGCTCCTGGTCGACCGTGATGATCGGCTCTCCATCACCGTCCTCATCATGAAATTCCCCTTCGAATCGGAAATTGATTCCCACATCGGGTCGCTCACCGCCTCCGTGGCTGACCGCATCCGCTTCGTCCTCCTCCCTAGGCGAAGCCACTCCCCGAGGACGTCTTTCTTCGCCTTCGTCTATCACTTCATGGAGAGCTACAAAGCCGACCTCCGAGAAGCTGTCGCTGAGCTCTCTGCCCAAGGGTCGCCACGGCTCGCTGGGCTTGTCCTTGACATGTTTTGCACCTCAATGATCGACGTGGCTGTCGAGTTCGGCGTCCCTTCCTACATTTTCTTCCCATCAGGCGCGGCGTTCCTCGGAGTCATGCTCCACCTCCAGTCTCTCCGAGACGAGCAACACATGGACCTAACCAGGCTCAAGGGCTCTGACGCCGAGCTGGACTTCCCGTCCGTAGCTAACCCGCTGCCTGCCGCCAAGTTCTTGCCCTCTGAAGTGTTTATGGAAGAAGACTGCCGGATATTCTTGGACCTCCCCCTGAGGTATAGGGAAACCAAGGGAATTTTGGTAAATACGTTCGCTGAGCTCGAACCGCACGCTGTGGAAGCCCTGGCCAGCCTTGGAGCACCTGCGGTGTACTCCGTGGGCCCCATACTGAACATCACGGATGAGAGCAAAAAGGGTTTCGAGATCCTGGACTGGCTCGACCAGCAGCCAGATGCGTCAGTGGTGTTCCTGTGCTTCGGGAGCGGGGGGTGCTTCGACGAGCACCAGGCAAAAGAGATTGCCTACGCGTTAGAGCGGAGCAGGTACCGCTTCCTGTGGTCCTTACGACAGCCTCCGGCGAAGGGCGTGCTGGAAGCCCCCCCGAGACTACGCAGATCCCGCAGAGGTCCTGCCCGAGGGTTTTCTTAATAGGACAGCAGGGGTCGGGAGAGTGATCGGGTGGGCCCCACAGGTCGCAATCTTGGCCCACCCAGCCATCGGAGGGTTTGTGTCTCACTGCGGGTGGAACTCCACCCTAGAAAGCATATGGTTTGGCATGCCGGTCGCCACATGGCCCCAATATTCGGAGCAACATTTCAACGCATTCCACTTGGTGGTGGAGCTCGTTCTCGCGGCGGAGATCAAGATGGATTATCGAAGAGATTTGGTCAAAGGTAGCGACAATGTCGTGATGGCAAATGAAATAGAGAGAGGTATAAGGGAAGTTAATGGAGGGCGAGGAGGCTAGGGAGAGGAGGAAGAAGGTGAAGGAAGTGAGCGAGAAGAGTAGGAAGGCTTTGATGGAGGGTGGCTCTTCTTATTTGTCTTTGGCTCGCTTCATCGAGGATGTTTGCAGTCAATGAACCTTCATTTAGCTAGAAGAGAGGGTTGGCTGGTACGTTGAAAATCATTAAATGTGTGGACATCTTTGTTGAAAATCATGTTTTAAATTAAACAAGCCCTTAGGACTCTACCTTAGAATCTTAATTGTTCTAAGAGACAAATGCCCTTGATTGCGTAATATTGATACATTAATTTTGGCCCTTTTTTTTAGTCTAGTTAGTGTTAGCATTTATCTTCTCTTTAATGTTAAGTATTTCCTATCCCATGCAATCTATCTAATGCTTTCTAATGATGGCCGATAATTATGTTAATGATTGTGCACCTGCATAATCATCTCACATGTTAATAAAAAGGTATAAAATAAATCTAAATTTCCTAACAAAAAAAATATTTTTTTTAATTAAATAAGTCTAGGTATCGAAAGGGCACTAACTGATTAATTAGTATAATTAAGTCATCGATTCTAGATTCTCTAGTTGTATAGAAAGTGAGGTACACTCTTGTACCTTACTTGATTTCTAGCCAATCTTAAAAAGTTAGTGGCGACTCATTTTTTTATAAAATTTCCATACTCTCAATTTGAATATCCAAAATGGGTTTGGGAGAGTCCGTGCCTAATTATAGGCCGGAGGCCTATCCTTTAAGCAATACCCCTAAACTTATTCTCTTCCCCAAGGGTAGATAGCGACATAATCCATGTTGATTTTCATCAACCCTTGACGTGTTTTATGTTGAATTAGTCAATTTGGGTTTGGCCCATGAGCTGTAATCTCCCTAAGGTAATGACGAATATAGAATGTGTTCATCATTGTTAAAATCCCATATGGTAGATTTTCGTGTCTCTTCCTGCCTGTGTTTGGGTCAATTCATTGAGGATGTCTGAGTCCGTGAGTGTCCAATTAGCTTAGGAGGCTGTTGGTATTTTGATTCTATGATTATTTGGCGCGTGTGTTTGAGCATATCTGGGACTTCAATCCATCCGGACTGTTCCAGTGTCTTTTGTGACTATAAACCATGTTGATTCTTGTCGACCCTTTGGCGTGTCTTGTGTGGGAACGGTGCAGAGTTAAAAGACAAGTTATAGAAAGTGTTCAAACAAAATAAATTGACTGGCAACCATCCCTCCTTGATCTCCAAGTAAAGATGGATTCCACTTTGTTCTTGCTGTCACATCCAGTGCTATTCTCATTCCTGCTTTTGAAAGTCTAGTATGAAAAGCATTAGGGAATATAGCAAAATTGAACCTTCACTTTTGGAATGTAAATTTGGTTTGACCCCATATAGAAAGCCAAAGGATTTTCAATTTTTTTTTTTTTAAAATTGCTTTTGTGTTTATTACAAGAGGAAACCGGCGACTTGCAAATTCATGAACTGAGTAAAATAATACGATGAGACAGTTTTGCAAGGAAGGCTGCATTTAATGTTTGGTAGCTCAAATCCCATGTGGCCCAACATCTCGTGAGATAAATAGAATGCAATAGAGTTTAAGGAGATGACATTTAAGACTGCACAAATAATTCATAGAACATAATCTCACGTAACATGATACAATTAATGTGGATGCTAGTAGTTGTTGCCTCCCGACCATCTTATTCACACAAATATATATATCAATATTGATATATAAGTTCAATGTATGTCATGATGTTTCATATTAATAATATTTTTATGGATCATTCTCAATAGATCTAATTTTGTATTTTAGTAAATTCTTTTTAAAAATAAATATTGGTCCGTCAATGTACATGGTGTTTTTTTTTTTACTTCATAAAACGGAGGATACATAATACTAGTGCTTGGACATCAAGGAGGGATGGTTGTTGCGGTGTTCAAAGAGGAGTAGTTTTAATATTCATGTGGCTAACAAGGATCAGCCGACAATCCCCGCTAGCCCCATGGGAAGGGTGAAAATTAAAAAATACATATATTAAAATATAATAAAAATTACGAAATGCCGTCAATACTAGCTAGCCAAAATTAGCTGAATAGACTAAACTAACATAAATACAAAGGTTTAAGATTGAAATGGTAAAAAAAATAAATTATGACTGAATTAGCACAATTGTAAGATATTTAATTTTTTATTTATTATTTATTATTATTATTTTTTTTTGTAATTCTCCCATTTATATACGATGGAAATGCATTTGCTATAACTCCCACAGTAAGATTTTCTAGTAATTTAGAGAAAATATATTCTGGATTATGTGTCACCTCTACGTGGTTAGCCATATCGAATGTCACCTAAGGATTGCTTAGATGGAAAAGATCACGGTGACTATTTTTGTTCATTGAGTGAGAGTTTGTATTATTTCCTTTGGAACATATGAAAAGTGGGGTTAATTTTGTCCATCGAGTTATAACTTTATTTCCCGATAACTCGTAACCAAGAGTAATGACTCGGATTCTTGATGTCGATTCGACAGGGTAACCTCATCAAGTTGTAGAGAGTTTGACCTATCATGTCGAGGCGGACTTGCTTGCTTGATAATCCAAGTGGGTTAACAGGACTACCTTCCTTATTTTATTGTCCTATTGCCCACATTCCCACCGCCTAACCAAATTGCTCTCCACATATTTTTCTTTCGGAGAGGAGAGAATACGGGAGTGTGCAGCCGTCTCACCCTTGGGGGTTCTTCCTCCTGTCATTTCTCTCTTAATCCTTTTAAGGAGTTCAAATTTGTCTGTGAGAGATATAACTTCATGATATTCTCTTTTGGGATTTGGCCTTTATCTATGCATCTTTTTGTATCAACATATCTCAACTTAAATTTCCACATTGTAATGTTATCGTAACTATGCACAACTACTGCGATCAACACATTCCAATTGGTGGTGGAGCTTGGTCTCACGGCAAGATTGAGATGGATTATCGGAGAGATCTTGTCAAAGTAGTGACACATTATATCTGGAGTCAACACAGAGTTTAACGAGTTCCAACTAATGGTGCCTCTCGGCAGAGATCAAGATGGATTATTGAAGAGATCTCGTCAAAGGTAGTGATGGCATCATGACGGCAGATGAGATAGAGGAACGGATAAGAAGGTTAATGGAGGGCAAGGAGGCCGGGAGAGGAGGAAGAAGGTGAAAGAGGTGAGCAGAAGAGCAGTAAGGCTTTGATGGAGGGTGGCTCTTTCCTACCTATCTTTGGGTCGATTCAGTGAGGATGTCTGGAGTTAGTGATCATCCATTTAGTTTAGGAGGCTGTTGGTATTGTGATTATGTGATTACTTGGCATGTGTGTTTCAACATATTTGGAACAACAATCCATCCAAATTGTTCCAGTGTCTTTTGTGATTGTAAACCATGTGGATTCTTGTCGACCATTTGACGTGTTTAGTGTGGAACCGTGCAAGGTAAAAGACAAGTTATAGAAAGTGTTCACACAAAATAAATTGACCAGCAACCATCCATCCTTGATCTCCAAGTATAGATGGATTCCATTTTGCGCATGCGTTCACCTCTAGTGCTATTCTCATTCCCGCTTTCCAAAGTCCAGTGTGAAAAGCATTAGGGAATATAGCATGATTGAACCTTCACTTGAGGAATGTCAATTTGGTTTGACCCATATGGAACGCCAAAGGATTTTCAAATTTTCTATTCATATTTTTGCTTTATGTTTATTACAAGAGAAACTGCCGGCTTGCAGATTCATGGACCAAGTAAAATAATAAGATGAGATGGTTTTTACAAGGAAGATGCATTTAAAGGATGGTAGCTCAAATAGAACGCCAAAGGATTTTCAAATTTTCTATTCATATTTTTGCTTTATGTTTTTATTACAAGAGGAAACTGGCGGCTTGCAGATTCATGGACCAAGTAAAATAATAAGATGAGACGGTTTTGCAAGGAAGATGCATTTAAGGTTGGTAGCTCAAATAGAACGCCAAAGGATTTTCAAATTTTCTTTTCATTTTCTTCTTTATGTTTATTACAAGAGGAAACCGGTGGCCCGCAGATTCATGGCCGAGTAAAATAAGATGAGACGGTTTTGCAAGGAAGATGCATTTAAAGGTTGCTAGCTCAAATAGAATGCCAAAGGATTTTCAATTTTCTTTTCATATTTTTTGCTTTATGTTTATTACAAGAGGAAACTGGCGGCTTGCCGATTCATGGACCGAGTAAAATAATAAGATGAGACGGTTATTCAAGGAAGATGCATTTAAAGGTTGGTAGCTCAAATAGAACGCCAAAGGATTTTCAAATTTTCTATTCATATTTTTGCTTTATGTTTATTACAAGAGGACATCGACGGACTTTGCATTCATGGACCGAGTAAAATAATAAGATGAGAAAGCGTTTTGCAAGGAAGATGCATTTAAAGGTTGGTAGCTCAAATAGAACGCCAAAGAATTTTCAATTTTTCTTTTCATATTTCTGCTTTATGTTTATTACAAGAGGAAACCGGCGGCCTCGCAGATTCATGGACCGAGTAAAATAATAAGATGAGACGGTTTTGCAAGGAAGATGCATTTAAAGGTTGGTAGCTCAAATAGAACGCCAAAGGATTTTCAATTTTTCTTTTCATATTTCTTCTTTATGTTTATTACAAGAGGAAACCGGTGGCCTGCGGATTCACGGACCGAGTAAAATAATAAGATGAGACGGTTTTGCAAGGAAGATGCATCTAAAGGTTGGTAGCTCAAATAGAACGCCAAAGGATTTTCAATTTTCTTTTCATATTTCTGCTTTATGTTTATTACAAGAGGAAATTGACGACTTGCAGCTTCATGGACCGAGTAAAATAATAAGATGAGACGGTTTTGCAAGGAAGATGCATTTAAAGGATGGTAGCTCAAATAGAATGCCAAAGGATTTTCAAATTTTCTATTCATATTTTTGCTTTATGTTTATTACAAGAGGAAACTGGCGGCTTGCAGATTCATGGACCAAGTAAAATAATAAGATGAGACGGTTTTGCAAGGAAGATGCATTTAAAGGTTGGTAGCTCAAATAGAACGCCAAAGGATTTTCAAATTTTCATTTCATATTTCTTCTTTATGTTTTATTACAAGAGGAAACCGGTGGCTTACCCAGATTCATGGCCGAGTAAAATAATAAGATGAGACGGTTTTGCAAGGAAGATGCATTTAAAGGTTGCTAGCTCAAATAGAATGCCAAAGGATTTTCAATTTTTCTTTTCATATTTTTGCTTTATGTTTTTACAAGAGGAAACGCGGCTTGCGATTCATGGACCGAGTAAAATAATAAGATGAGACGGTTTTGCAAGGAAGATGCATTTAAAGGTTGGTAGCTCAAATAGAACGCCAAAGGATTTTCAAATTTTCTATTCATATTTTTGCTTTATGTTTATTACAAGAGGAAATCGACGGCTTGCAGATTCATGGACCGAGTAAAATAATAAGATGAGACGGTTTTGCAAGGAAGATGCATTTAAAGGTTGGTAGCTCAAATAGAACGCCAAAGAATTTTCAATTTTCTTTTCATATTTCTGCTTTATGTTTATTACAAGAGGAAACCGGCGGCCTGCAGATTCATGGACCGAGTAAAATAATAAGATGAGACGGTTTTGCAAGGAAGATGCATTTAAAGGTTGGTAGCTCAAATAGAACGCCAAAGGATTTTCAATTTTTCTTTTCATATTTCTGCTTTATTTTTATTACAAGAGGAAACTGGCGACCTGCAGATTCATGGACCGAGTAAAATAATAAGATGAGACGCTTTTGCAAGGAAGATGCATTTAAAGGTTGGTAGCTCAAATAGAACACCAAAGGATTTTCAATTTTCTTTTCATATTTCTTCTTTATGTTTATTACAAGAGGAAACCGGCGGCTGTAGATTCATGGACCGAGTAAGTAATAAGATGAGACGGTTTTGCAAGGAAGATGCATTTAAAGGTTGGTAGCTCAAATAGAACGCCAAAGGATTTTCAATTTTTCTTTTCATATTTATTCTTTATGTTTATTACAAGAGGAAACCGGCGGCCTGCGGTTCATGGACCGAGTAAAATAATAAAATGAGACGGTTTTGCAAGGAAGATGCATTTAAGGTGGGTAGCTCAAATAGAACGCCAAAGGATTTTCAATTTTTGTTTTCATATTTTTGCTTTATGTTTACTACAAGAGGAAACCGGCGGCCTGCAGATTCATGGACCGAGTAAAATAATAAGATGAGAGGTTTGGCAAGGAAGATGCATTTAAAGGTCGGTAGCTCAAATACCATGTGGGCCAACATCTCGTTAGATAAATGGAATGCAATAGAGTTTAAGGAGATGACGTTTAAGATTGCACAAATAATTCCAAGACCATAATCTCACGTAACATGATAGAACTCATGCGGATACCACTGGTTGTTACTTCCTAACCGTCTTATTCACAAAAGAAAATATCGATATCAACATATAAATTTAATGTATGTAGTGATGTGATATATTAATATTATTTTTATGCGTCATTCTCAATGGATCTAATTTTTGTATTTTAGTAAATTCCTTTTAAAAATAAATATTGGTTCGTCAATGTGCATGGTGTTCTTTTGACTTTATTAAATGGGGATAAATACTATTACTTGGACATCAAAGTGGGATGATTGATTTGCCAAATTCAAAGTGGAGGAGTAGTTTAAATACGCCTATGTTCGGCAAAGATTGGCTGGCAATCCTCACTAGCCCTAAGGGAAAGGGGGGAATTTAAAGAAAAAAAATTAAAAAAAAAATATATTGTGAAATGCCATCAACGCTAGCAAATCAAAATTGGCTGGATTAATTGAACCGGCACAAATGCAAAATGTTTAGGATTAAATTGGTCAAAAAATGTTTATGACTAAATTGGCACAATTGTAATGGGTTTAGAACTTTTTTGTAATTCTCCCATTTACATACAATGGCACTGCATTTGGTATAACTCCAATAGTAAGATTTTCTGGTTATTTAGAGAAAAATGAATCTTGGATTATCTTTTACCTCTAGGTGGTTTTTTTTTTTTTTTGAAAAACTACCTCTACGTGGTTAGCATCAAATATCACCTAAGGATTGCTAAGATGGAAAAGATCACGGTGACCATTTTTGTTCATTGAGCGAGAGTCTATACAATTTTCTTTGAAAAACATGATACGTGGGGGTTAAATTTGTTCATGAGAGTTAAAACTTCATTTCCTGATAACTTGTAACTGGAAGTACAGCTTGGATCTTTAGTGTTTGGTTATAGGATAACCTCATAAAGTTGCTGAGAGTTTACCTCCTATGTTGAGGCCACCCTGCTTACCTAGTAATCCAAGTAGGCTAATAAGACTACATTTCTTATTTTAACGTCCTATTACCCCACGCCCGACACCTCCCCAATTGCTCTCCATATATTTTTCTTCCTGGAGAGGAGGGAATATTGGAGTGTGCAGCGGGGAGTCCCACTCCTCGAGGGTTCTTCCCCTTGTCATTTCTCCCTTAAGCCTGATAAGGACTTGCTCAAGTTCAAGGAGATCAAATTTTTTCCGTGAGAGATGACTTCATGATATTCTTTTTTGGGGATTTGGCCCTTTATCTATACATCCTTTTGTAGTAGCATATCTCAACTTAAATTCACACGTTATAATGTACCCATAACTATGCACGGCGACCACAATCAATTGCCAACTTCAAACTATGTTGATGTAACCTTATGCAAGCCTTTGCCCTTGGTCTAGTATTGCCGGATCATCCGAAATGGAAATTTTCACTTAGAACATGCATTGATCATGAAATTTCTTTATTGAGATATTCTAAAAATATTAGAACCCATTGGGGCTCACTAATCAACACTAGCTCTAATACAATTTTGTTGAGAATGTATAGCAATAGTCCAATACCTTGTCATAGTGAGATTGTCAAGAGAAAGTCTAAATCCGAGTTCATCATCATATTCAAGTGGATACACTTTTGTTCAAGTTAATGCACTATGAACCAACTATGATATATCAACAACTCCAAACCACATCAAATCTCTTATATATAATTTCTCTAACAAAATTCACACAGGCCCCTATAGCAACCCTCTTGAAGTGAACTCCAAGGAAGTATGATGGATTGCTAAGACGGCACAAAAACCTTATTATGAGATGGTACTTACACGTCTAACAAATTCTCTAAAACTCTACTGATCATGGCTTGGTTTTTCATTAATTATTTCAATTCATTTTTAATCATATGTCGTCCATCTCCTAATCTAAGACTTGTTAGGAGTCAAGTAAGATGCGAGAGCCAACCACCTTACCTTTGCAAGCCAAAGGTGAAAATATCCTCTAACATTGGGCTAAATAAAGAAAAAGACCGATCCTCTTGAGGACTTGATTAAGGTAGATCTGTCTAATGCTTCTTGTTAATACCTTTTTCCCTTTTGTAAAAAGAAAAATTTGTCTAATATTTCCAATTTTATTATCTAGTATTCATCTATTAATCCATGCATAAATGCTCCAATATTATAAAAAAAAAGTCAATCAATAATAATAACAGATAAAGGACGAGAAAATACCAGAGCCATGTCGGGTACCATTATACATCGTCTTATTCTAGGACAGGACACCGTGAGGCATAAACGAAAATAAACGTGCATCAAATATAAAAATTTCTTAATTCAAGTGATGATGATACATTCTAAAATTGACAAAAATGAAACTAATAATATAAAAAATAAAACTAAACTAATCCTGCTGTCCAGACTGAGACATTGACGTTCGGCCCGTTCTTGTGCTCTAAAACGGGCCTAAACCATGCTACAGCAACCACGATAATCCTAGAACGTTTTCTACATCAATTATGAAAGCGAGTACGAATGAAAATCATGTAAACCAATCCAAATTACGAAAGAAATTATGAACTAACTATCAACATTGAAATAAATTTAAATGGCGCCCGTTATGACATTAATTCCTAGATATTCAGGAGAAAATATCAAACTAAAACCAAAGGCAATGAGAATTTGTTCAAACTAAACCAGATTGAAGACAAGTTGTTTCATTGGATTGTGAGCACATCGAGGATCAACACTCAGATGAAACTAAAGTAAAACATTAGTCGGCTCACTCAATCAAATTAGTCGAAAGATGGAAACGGAAGTTTGGGCTCTTAGCACGATAAACACCACGGACGCCAACTAGTTACCATCAATGCTCCAACCAACTCTAGCAAATGATGCGGGAATAAGAGTTTGTCGCTAGTCGTACAAAAATGAACAAACGATGTATATATGTGCGTGTGTGTTCGGCCCTGGCCCATCAGGCCTCAATAAAAATCCGATGTACCTGGCCCCTGCACATCCAGACGTCACAGGAAGAGAGCGGAAGTCACCGAAGAAAACTTGGAAAAGATCCAGCTTGCTTTACACCTAAAAAGAGCAAGACGTGTAATGCTCTTTCAGGAACACAATGATGAAGATATCACCTCATCATAAAGTGATATTGTGAATCTAGTTTAGGAGGAGGGGAGGTAACCCATGCCAATGCCGGGCATACCACTGTTGCTAGCGGGATTTGAACCTAGACATGATGTGTGGGAGTTCGAATCTTACCAGTTAAGCCAATCCATTAAAAAAATATATTGTTCGTGAAAATAATGAGACATAAATTATCGTCAATAATAAAAACATTTTTCGTGGATTAATTATTTGAATCGATATAAATGATCTTTTTTGAAAATTATTATTTTTTCGTTAAATAAAAGCAACCTCAAACGAAGACCAAATTCCACCGTTTCCTTAGTTCGGTGAACTTTTGTTTGCACCTTGCTTGACCAGATTCTTTTTGCTTTCATTTTTTATTCTATCTTGAGCGTGCTGCCTTCCCTTGCTCCATGCTTGCTTGTGTTTTATACTTTGAGTTCACAATATTCTTCTTTGTTTTTTCTCCTGTTTTGTCATCCTCGCCCCGTTGGGAATGACCGATCCCCAAAACCGGATTCGACACCGAATCGAACCCCTAAATCAATGCGGAAGACGAAGCCCGGGAATTACACGTATCACCGATCGTAAAGCACACCACGGATTCGAGCGTACCTTGTTAGCCACAGATTAGACACCGACGACGGAAGAAGAGGAAGAAATTCTGATCGATTCGATCCGATTGGCCTTGAAGGGAGTTGTGCGTCGCCGTGAGCGTTTTGAGAGAAAGAGAGCGCGGGAAAAAAAGAAACGTACGTTGATTGTGTTTCCAACAGGTGCCTTCTCTCTCTCTCTCCTCCCTTTATACCTTCCCCCATCCACGGGCCCTATTCCCGTGGGCCGGGCCTTTGGGCCCAAAGATGGGCGGACGGGCCTTAAGCCGCAGACGGGCCTTAAGCCCAATCTACAATTAAATCCATCATCTCCACTCGCACATGGTGGTACAAAACCAACATGGGCGGGACAGCCCAACTCATCCCCATCGTAGAAAAATCCATCATGGACTCTCACTTAACATGATAGGCCGAAACAGAATCTGTTTTCCTCTCTTCAACATTCATACTTTGGTGAATAATCCGTGCGACCAGCATACTTTGAGAGCTCGTTGCTATACATCCGTTAGGAATATATAGCAGCTCATAATGAGCATCACACTCAGAGTAGATTTAGTATGCTTTGACCCTAGATCGATCGATCACATTTATATCTCTCTTGATCTCTTTTAAACAATGATATTTATTGTATTCACAATTATGATTATCACAAAGACAGTCATAATTGGTTAACCGGTGAATACAAAACTACAATGTGATTCTCCAAAATCGATATTCCTCTTTCCTTCAAACTCTCAATTTCAAATCCAGCTCGCTTTTCTAGAAATGCCCCATTAGATCGAATCAAACACATGACCATTGGCAACATCCTAAGATAGCAAACACTAAATAGAAATCTTGAGAATAAGTAAGAGTCATAAGGGGACTAAAAATTGAGGAACTCTTTCCTCAAGAGTCTCACACGACATAAAAGTTGAGATCAAACTTTGCCACTCTTATTGGTCGTCTCATGCATCGTAGTATGAAATACGTATTACGGTATTAACTCCTTTCCCATGGAGCGTATGTCTACACCTTTCAATACCGTACAGATGATAGTTCGACATACCCAATGTCTAACTTGAGTTCACCTATCTACTCATTCACTAAATTCATCGAACTCACATCCGGCATCTTAGGACGGATAAAGTAAAAATATGTGGGGTATTTTACTTTCGGACATTGTAAGTATTATGTCCTCATCTTAACACCCCGATTAAGGCGACATACGTGTTTTAAGCTTGAGCTCTCGATTATCACCTAGATAATAAGCTTAAAAACAGTCTCATCTCTATTTATCACACAAGAAATGCAGGCGATTACCCGTGTGAGTGGGCTAATCTTAAATCTGTCCGACATACTTCTCAACTTAAAGTAATGCACTGAGCATTAAGATGCATAAAGATCAAACAAAGATTCATAGGCATTAATGATGAAAACACAAATTCATCAAATTGTGAACACTTAGGGAAATTACAATATTCAGTACATCACCCTTTACGCAACCCTAGAGATTTCATATGGCCACGAAAACACATCTCTAGGTATTGGCTTTTGTCATAGGATCTGCTACCATTCTATGCGTAGTATGTACTCTAAGTTCACATCTTTTCGTGCAACCATATACTTGACAAAGTTATACTTGGTATCTATATGTTTGGTCTTGCTATGATACTTTGGATATTTGGTGTACACTTTTGCTGCTTGGCTATCATCGTTAACCAATAATGGAATTGCAGCACTTCCAATAACACCTAAATGATCCAATAATCTCTTAAGCCAAACATCTTCTCATATACTGTTGCTGATAATGCCACGGACTCAGTTTCCATCGTGGACAAGGCTATACACTTTTGTTTCTTACTGCTCCAACATATGGTGCAATTATTCGGTAAGAAAACAAAACCCAGGTAGATTTCCTTTCATTTAAATCTCCTCCCCAATCAATATCGAATAGCCTTAGAGTTGCGATCCTTTCCTTAATAACTCAACGTATAATCAACAGCTCCCCTTAGATACCTAAGTATTCTCTTAACGGCTTTCCAACGTGCTTGACTGGATTGGATTGGTAACTACTCACCATTCCAATCGCAAAACATATGTCAGGTCTTGTATACATCATAGCGTATATCAAGCTTCCAACAGCACTAGCATAAGGAACATGCTTCATTTGTTCCTTCTCTTATAGAGTCCTTGGACACTATGGCTCAATACTTCACCTTTTGTAATAGGAGTGTCTATGGGTTTACAATCTTGAAATCTTAATTCCAAGAATATATACAACATCACCCATGTCTTTCATCTCAAAGTTGGAAGACAACGAATTCTTCACAGTACTAACAAACTCCATATTACTTCCGACAATTAGTATATCATCAACATATAATGATATGATCACAAATTGATCCTTGGATCTTTTGATATATACACAATGATCCTCGTCAATCATTGTAAAATCATATGCCATTATGGCATTATGAAAACGTATATACCATTGTCTTGACGACTGCTTAAGGCCATATATCGACCCCAAAGTCGACATACATTTTCTTCTTGGCCTTTCACTATGAAAATAAAGGTTGTTCCATATATATTTCTTCCTCTAATTCTCCATTGAGGAACGCAGTCTTTATATCCATCTGATGTAACTCAAGATCCATACTAACCACTATTGCCAGAACTATGCGAATCAAGGTAAATCACACTACAAGAGAAAATGTACTTTCATAATCAATTCCTTTCTGTTGATTATACCTCTTCGCAACAAGGCGAGCCTTATGCCTTTCTATCAAGCCATCAGTCTTTTGCTTTATTTTGAGAACCCACTTGTTCCCAATAGCTTTGCGTCCTTTTAGAAGATCAACCAGTTGCTAAACATGGTTTGACTTCATTGACTCCATTTCCTCTTTCATTGCATAAATCCATTTTTCCTTACTAGGGCAATTTAGAGCCTCATTAATATTTCTTGGCTCATCCTCATCTTGTGGAGTAACCATAAAAGTTTCCTTTCAATGTCAAAATGTCGACGGGGAATACTTTGGCAACTTGTTCGCCGTATGGGAAATTGCACACTTAGCACATCATTTCCCATTATGCTCCCACTTGGATTAGGTAATGATGATGTCGTCTCATCATGTGATTGCAATTGAGAATGAGTTGAATTCAATTCATCACTTCTCATATTACTCCCACTTGGATGAACTCTACTTGACATCATTATCTTGATCCAAGGTTTCAAATAGGGAATAATCTTCCCTTATTTCGCCCATCTTAGGAAATTCATTCACTAAGAATGTGACATCATGTGATTCAAATTCAGTTAAACTCCCACTTTCCTGCTCACATACGAACACATACCCTTTCGAGTGTTCGGAGTATCTCATGAAAATACTCTTATTTCCTTTGGAACCCAATTTCCCAAATTTGTGAGAGGACTCATGTGTATAGGCAGCACAACCCCATGACTCAAGAAAACTTAAGTCCGGTTTTCTACCTGTCCATAACTTATATGGAGTGGAAGCAACCGATTTAGAAGGCATCCGGTTAAGTATATAGGCTGCGGCTAACAACGCATCACTCAAAAAGTGATAGGTAAGTTAGCATGCGCCATCATGGACCTAACCATTTCCGGTAGGGTTCTTTTCTTCTCCGCAACACCATTTTGTTGAGGAGTATACGAAATAGACAAGCTGTCTTTCTATTCCTTTTTCATCATCTAATTTTTGAACTCATCGGATAAATATTCTTGACCTCGATCGGATCTAAATACATTTATTTTCTTATCTAATTGATTTTCTACCAAGGTCATAAACCTTTTGAAACAACTTATTGCTTCGGATTTGTGAGAAATCAAATAGACATATCCGAATCGAGTATAATCATCAATAAAGGTGATGAAATAAACAGCCCCGTGCCTTCCTCTCACATTCATTGAACCACAGACATCATAATAGATTAAATGCAGAGGAAATTCAGCTCTTTTATCTTTTCCAAATGGTTTCCTTGTCGTTTTCCCTACTAGGCAATACTCACATATTGGCAAATCGACTTTTCAATGTTGCCCAATAGCCCTCTTTTGGCTAGTCTTTTCATATGTTGTTGGCCCATATGACCAAGTCTAGCATGCCACCATATTCACATCATTATCATATAAAGTAGAAGACGTGAAACAAGGGAATAACATATTGACATCATCATAGTCAACATCTATTACAATGAAACCATCCGTGACCACAACCATAGTAGTTTGTATCCAAATACAAATCTACACCTCTATTATGGAAGTTCATTTTAAAATCAAGCTCAACCAACACCAAAATGCAGACACTTGAATTTCGACGAATCTCCGGAGCATATAGGATATCATGTAGGAACAAGGTGCGTCCACCACGCATGTTTGATTGGCAGGTGCCAATCCCTTTAACTTCAGCTCTGAAGTTATTTCCCACATAGATCCACATAGTTTCAGTTGGTATCGTCGGAATTTCACGAGGGATCCTCTATCCTTTCTTACATAGTCTATCTCTCTTGAATCTACAGTCCACAAAGGATTGGATTCAGCTAATAATATATAGAACTTGACACATAAGCAAAGTTCTCAAATGTACAAGAGGTGTTTACTTTCTTTGGCTCACGACAGTCGCGAGCATAGTGACCTCTCTTGTCACAATTGTAACACCTCACCCTTGACATTTTCTTCACTTGAGGACGTTTTCCTTTCTTGTGTTGGTTAACTCTTGATTTCTTGCAATAAGGACTTGATCCTTTGCATGTGCACATATTGAATGAATCAATACGCTTGCGCTTAGAGCACAAAGCCCTTTCTGAGCTAGAACCAGCATTGCTAATATCTATTATCGACTCAAATGTCGATAGGCGCCTTCTACTAGCTCAAGGTGGCGCACGGCATCCTTAAGATCTTCCATAATATGGTCAAGAGCTTCTAGTGCTTCTAGCTATTTCAGCACATATTGAATCTTCATATTCAATATTTTACAATTGTTGCCGTTCATATCAGCAATCACGTTCTTAGTTGCTGAAACCATCAGTCTGAACACATCAGACATACATGCACGAATAATTAATGCCTATCATTTATGCATCCCTATTTGCATAGACCCATCATATTAATAAATAATTTCAAGTAAGGTTTCAGAATCAAAAGGTCACTACGTTTCCAATCATCCTCCAAAAATCTAACTTAAAACTATCATTAATATGATTGTCATATGCAAAATCAATTCTATGAAGTTACAAAAACTTCTATTACTACCAACAGCTAATTACCCACAAAGAACCGAAAGAATAACAAAAGCAAATAAAATCTTAACATCAAATAAAATAACAATGCTTTCATATGATACAACTAATATATCGGTTGCTACATCAACAACAATCAGGTAGTAAACATTACATTATTAATCAAAGAAATAATTAGGGAATGTCCCTTCTAATCTATTAGTCAAAACATCTGAGAAAACTGAAGGCACATTTGCCAACCATGGAAAAACTTTTGGAGAGCATTCATGTCGCCACCAAGGCGCATTCACCCTACGCCATGTGGCGCTCATTCTAAGGGTTGAAGTTTTGGTCAACTCAATCCTATAGTACTCTCTTACAAAAGCTTCCACTAGCTCCCTATAGCTCGGGACCACGTTGACCTCCCATAACCGATCTAACACTGCTTGCCATTCGGGTGGAAGAGTGTTCATCATAGCCTAGCACCTTCTCAAAATCCGGCATTAGATAACCATTCCGATGATTTCTGTATCATCTTATTGACCTTGACCACATGTGATACTAAATCACCGTCATGCCACCGATAATCGCCTAACTCTTTCATCAGCCTTTTAAGTCTTGCATTTCCCTCGTTCGTTCTCGGGATTGCGGTATCCGTGCATGACGCATCATAGTTCCCCTGCAACAAATGCGGAACTAAAAATGGATCACTTATAATCCATAATGCACATACGGAAAATACATAATTTTCAAAAAAATTTATGCAACAAATGCAGAATAAAAAAATAAAAAAAATGGATTACATATAAGCCACATAGGCATACATGAAAAAGGACAAAATGCCTTTTTTTTTTTTTTTGGGTCAACGGTCAAAGTCAACGGTCAACGGTCGTCGGTCAACGGTCAGCGGTCAATGGGTTGGGTCAACGGGCGGGCGGGTCGTCGGACCGGGCGGACCGTCGAGCCGGGTCGGACCGGTTGCGCCGGCTGCGGTTCGGGCGAACTGGCTCGGCACGTCTTGTGCGCGGCGACGTCACGCATACGTCGGCCGGCACGTGCCACGCGCGTGACGGGCATCCTCCGGTTCGGGTTGGGTCGGGTCGTCGGTCGGGTCGCCGGCGGTTACGCCCGGCCTACGGCGTCGGCGATGACGTCATCGGTGACGTCATCCGAGCGGTTATCGACCGTTGGATGACGTCATCAAATGACGTCGGCACGCGTCGGTCCGCGGACCGGCGCGTGCCGTTCGCCCGGTCGCCGGGCGCGCACGTGCCGGTTCATCGCCGGCGTGTGGCGCACGCGCGGCCATAGCCGCGCTTCGGGCGCGTCGCGCCCACGCGCAGCGCCTCCCGGCCGCGCGTGTGGGCGCGTGCGGCGTCTTCCGGCGGCGGTCGACCACTCCCCGGACTCGTCTCGACGTCGCCTTTCACCCAGTGCTTTCAGATTTCGATTTCGACATACGCAAACACAGAAAAAACGACGTACAATGCTCGGGTGTCGGGATTTCACGCCCAATCCGTACGGCCGAACCTTTTTTGCGAAAATTCGAAGAAAAAACATCAAATTGATCGGAAAACGTGAACTAGGGCTCGATACCAATGTTGGGAATGACTGATCCCGAAAAACCGGATTCGACACCGAATCGAACCCCTAAATCAATGCGGAAGACGAAGCCGGGAATTACACGTATCACCGATCGTAAAGCACACCACGGATTCGAGCGTACCTTGTTAGCCACGGATTAGACACCGACGCCGAAGAAGAGGAAGAAATTCTGATCGATTCGATCCGATTGGCCTTGAAGGGAGTTGTGCGTCGCCGTGAGCGTTTTGAGAGAAAGAGAGCGCGGGAAAAAAAGAAACGTACGTTGATTGTGTTTCCAACAGTGCCTTCTCTCTCTCTCCTCCCTTTTATACCTTCCCCCATCCACGGGCCTTATTCCCGTGGGCCGGGCCTTTTGGGCCCAGCATGGGCGGACGGGCCTTAAGCCGCAGACGGGCCTTAAGCCCAATCTACAATTAAATCCATCAGGCCCCATATATGCCCCTTGTAGTCAACCTTTGATGCAAGCCAAGGGGTGCTTTCTCAAACAGTAGGATCGGGAGAGTGACTCACTGTAGCACCCTGAACCCTTCGGCGGTCGCGCACAAGCACCAATGTTACACCTTATCGCCCTTTCGATCTAATACTTAGAAGAAGCGTCATTAATTTCAGGCATTTTTTTTTTAAAGCGGTCACAGCGCGGCTCATTAGCGGAAGCAAATCAAAGCATCATCATCTATCCCCCTACCAACCATGATACCAATACACACCACTAAACATCATGATTTTATAAACAAGCGACGACACATTGTTTACATATTCTTTCAGGATGGGACTTCTTTTCGGGTCGATACATAACAAGGAAAAGCTAGGACTCTGCCATGTCCTGCCTAAAACCTCAAAAAGAACCCTCGACCCTCTACATCACATGTACACAACCTCCCATCGTATGTGTCGGCTAACTAACTCCCAAAAAACACAGCCCCTACTCGTCACGCTCGGGCCTCACACCCAATCCGGTGCGTCAGGCGGCGGTGGCGGCAGCATCCCTCTCATCACCTCATCGTGGCGAACGTGGACAGAAACGAACTCCTGAACGACTGGGCCCCTAGCCAGGCCTATGTTGTAAGTGACAAAATAGCACACACGTATGTAGGTGAGTCCAGGCACGGAAGGGCAACTGAACTCCTCACACTCTACCTCAACGTCGGATGGTAACCCGTAAAATGCACCCCGCGCGATGGCAGGAAGCGGCATACGGCTAATTTGAAATGTTGTCCCCAAAAGGGGTGAGTACAACCACTCAGCAAATAAGGAATCCAATAACAACTAAATGCATCATACAAAATCATACATGCATTGCGGCGTTACTTACCTTGGAGCCATGTGCATACTATCATGCATCATCATCATAGTCATAATACGTACATGTGTATCATCATCATAACATACACGTCATCATCATTATGATACCATCACGCCATTCACGTCATCATCATCATGGCATCATCATATCAAGAATGCATATCATCATGCATATCATCATCATCATCATGCATATCATCATGCATATCATCATCATCATCATGCATATCATCATGCATATCATCATCATTATCATTATCATCATCACATTTTAATCATCAATTTTAATCATACCCTCGGGCAAAGACCTCCGAGGCTTCCGGCATTCAGCCATCCCAGGCCACCGGGCATCCGACCCCCCACATTCCGAGCATCTCGCATCTCAACTAGCATCAAGAGGCATTCCCTTCGTAGAAACCTCCGATAGGGCTTCCAGCATTTACACTCCCTGGCCGGGCATCCCGCACCCCAAATCCTGGCATCGCGAGGCAATCCCTTCGGGCAGAAACCTTCGACAGGGCTTTCAACCCCCCACATTCCGGGCATCCTGAATCTCCCAGGGCCATCCGGCAATGCATCTCTATACATTCCGGGCATTATCCTCCGCCGCAACCACCTCCTCACTTATCATTATCCACATTTACCATTTTTTTGATCTCAATTTAACATGGCAAATGGCATGGCATCAAACAAATCATACTTGGCATGGAATTCACACTGGCATCTCAATTCAATGTCATACATGTACCAAGACTTTATCACATGTACATCTCGATTCAATGTCATACATGTACCAAAACTTTATGACATATACATCTCGATTCAATGTCATACATGTACCAAGACTTTATCACATATACATCTCGATTCAATGTCATACATGTACCAAGACTTTATCACACATGCCACATAAATTAAATTGAATCCATGGCCAAATAAAAATCTATTTTATTTATTTATTTATTTATTTATTTATTTATTATTATTATTTTTTATAATATCTATAAATTCACAAAATTATCAAAATTCAAGAAATTATTAAACAAACCCATAGGATGATAATTACTTGCAAAATTCATGGCCAAATTGAATTTTTACTAAATCTCACAATTTTCCCAAAAACATCCTATGATTCTCGAATGAACCAGAATGCACGGTTTCCAAATAAATTCAACTAAAATATCCATATGGCCTCCAAAAATTATGAAATTTTTCTGGGTTATAGCCAAGACATTTTCGTAAAACTTTCATGAAGAACTCAAGCCAGAATCTTTATAGATTATTTTATTCAACCTCACGAAGCTTCTGGACCCATTACCGCATCGTCCAGTATACACCTCTCCGAAATATTGAGATTTAACCTACTTATTCTCTTTCGTTTTCTCTGAAATTTGGATATGTTATGTGTAAAGATGTCCTTTAAAATTTTCATGAAGATATCTAGGTTAAATAACCATAGTATAGTCATCATTTAGGTCCTTGAAGTCTCAGGTGTCTCGGAACACATCACCAGAATCATCGTCTTCGAGATCAAGTCATTTTACTACGCTATACTTGTTCATTTCACTTCCAAATTGAGTATGTTGTATTTTAAGATGTCTCCTACAACTTCCATGAAGACATTGAAGTGATATCTTCAATAAAAACCAACATGCAATCAAGAATCCAGCAAGAGGTCAGTAAAAACTTTACAGATCTGGGGTCTCCGTAGGATAGGACTTTAACCCCTCAAATATCCATCATTTTCCACGAAATTTTAGTATATTATAGTAAAAGATGTTAGCTACAACTTTCATGAAGAAATCGAAGCCAACATCGGACTCTAAACACACATACAAGCTCAAACAAATTTCTGACTCACATGATCCGAGCAAGAACAGTCACACCACTCACACACAACTCATCCATGCTTCGGTTTTTCCCACCTAACAACCAAAAATTCAACATGCAAACAACATACAAGCGTGCAAGAGAAGCTAGAGGACTCCCACTTGCCTCTAGACCGGTCAGTTGACGGCGTAGGGTGGCGAACACGGCGGCACACGGCAGACGGACGGCGACAACCCCTCGGCTCTGCCTCCTTTCTCTCTCGGCCTCTCCCTCTCCTTCTCGAATTCTCTCTCTCTCTCTCTCTCTTGGCCGAATGGGATCCGGCCACTCTCCTCTCTCTTTCCCTTTTATTTCCCCAACTTCTCATGATTAACAATCATTACATGCCACTTAAGTGGACCAATGCATGGGGACTCTTCTTGCCACTTGGCAAGATCCATGCATGGGCCGGCCATCATTCTTTTGGGCCTCTAATGGGCCGGTTGACTACTCCTCTTGGGCCACTATTGGGCCGGCCAACTTGGCCCATTAAAAGCTTAGGCCAATGGGCTTAAGGCCCATCCTAAAAATTAACCTTTTCCTCTTTTTTTTTTTTTTTTTGAATTCCTTTCTATAATTATTTCCAAATTCCAATTTTCATCTTGGCCAAAGTCTTGGGACATCTTGTTCATTGAAATTTAATTTATAAATCTTATGGCCAAGCATAAATTATTAATCTATCAAATTTAAATTTCCACAATCATATGCACAAATCATCAAGTTAAAAAGACTAATGGCTAAAGCATAAGCCATGGAAATTTTATCACCTAATTAGAGACTTTAACACACCTTATGGCTTGTCATTGAATTTTGGGATGCCACACTCACGCACGGAAAACAGGACGTACAAAAATTTCAGCATTGCGCAAGTTCGGGAGAACAATCGTATATTTATCGATACAAATCGGATCGACCTGATTCCAAAGCCAAATGAACAAAGACTTCTGGATCTAAGCTTGAAGGCGGGCCGATCTTCTTGGTCAAGAGAGCTGGTCTTCAATGCGGGCTGCATCAACCTTGAATATATCCCATATAGCCAAGAATATCTTGCCCAATTCAACCGTGAAAATCCACGTTCAAATCGAGAATACCACTCCCGTTTTTCCTCTGTTCCTTTCTGTTTTGGCCAGATTCGCATTTCCTGTATGGTACTAGCGCTGAATATTCTTACCTTGCCCTCGTTTTCTTTCCGAAATGTAACCAACCCCACATATGCATCGCACACGTACTCATCCGGCCAAGCAAAAATTTCGGATAAAGGTCGACCTCAAGCGGCTCGGTCTTGAAAATTTAAGTGACCTTAAGGCCCCCGTCTTCTAAAGTCCAGCTGATTTTTCGCGTCGGGCCAATTTGAATACGTTTACAATCGGACTTCGTGTTATTCGATGCGGACCCGTTATCCATAAGCAAAATTACTCTAGTATCTAAAATCGGAAAGAAACAAAGCAGAACTAGACCTCAAAATTCTACCATGTTAATATTTTTTAGGATAGGTGCACTGGAAGTGTTAAAATTTGTTATAAAATGTGCAATTGAGTCATAAAACTTACCAAATTGGTTTAATCAAATCCTTATGTTAACTCTGTTCAATTTAGCTAAGGGAAAATGCTTACGTGTCTTATTTTGTTACTTTCTTAAGACACATGGCAAGGACATGGCACCCACTAAGCGCCACATCGGAGAAAATTAGATTAAAAAATAAAAATAAAAAAAAAAAGGGAAAAATCACCAATGGCTTGGCCAAGCCCTCAATGGTTGCCGCTGCCATAGTTGTTGGAAAGGGCTGATGGTGGTCATCTGGACCTACAAAAGCTTGGCGACCCTCGTGGGCCATAGGCAAGGCCGATGACCCTCGCTCGGTTTTGCAGCAAGGGTTGCACGCTCTCCCAAATCTAAGCTAGCAAGCCCTCATTGGGGGCCGCCAATGGCTTGCTTGGGGAGGGTCACTAGGCAACCTTTGTTGGCCCTTCTCGACGATTGTGGTGGTGACCATCGACAAGGGCTTAGCTAAATTGTGGGTGAGTTTGTTTTTGTTTTTTTGTTTTTTTTTTTTTTTAATTTTTGTTTTTTATTTGTTAATCAATTTTTTTGTGTGTATTTTTTAATTTTTTTTCGGTTTGGCACCTAGTGGGTGTGTCGTGACCAAATTTTGGGTGAACCACCTAGGGTTCGGCTAATGGATTACTAAGTCTAACTTAGCTCGGCACTTTCAAGTCCATTCCAATTCGCGACTTAGGTTCAAGTTCTTAACATGCAAATGATTTTTCAATTAGGAGTTGCCACTAATCTATTTTCGGTGGGTCGATTAGAAACCCAAGTAAAGTAATAGGAAATTCACTTTACTCCTGCGAACCAGAAATTTATGAGTTTGGGGACTTGATTACGCTAGATTCCTCTAATGCCCTTTCGGTACCTTTCTTTTTATCATTGTAGGCAGCACGCATTGATTTTAATTTACCTCATTAACATGCAACATGTGATGTGATCTTGCGGGTGTGCAAACCACCAATTTAACATCCAGAAAAAGCCATAAATAAATTGCGGAGGACTTATCTCATGGCATGAAAGCATTTGCAATGTTAGATCAGAATTCACATTAAAAACCCTTTATATGATTTCCAATTAATACGCAGTCACTTCAATTAATATACGTTAGTATTTTCCATTAGGTAAATTAGACGGAATTGACAGAATGACTTTGATTGAATCAATTTTATAAGTTTTAACTTTTAAAACTTGATTATAATTTTTAAGTTTTAAAATTTAATTGCACTTTCATAAAATGACTTGTCTCGTATATTTTTTTCTCTTGTTAATGATGAGAGACCCTTAGGCGATAATTGCGGGTCGAGGGCTTCTGGATGTCCTCAAATCTTTCCCACCTTTTTAAATTCGCAATAAATTTGTCCACACGAAATATGCGAGCCCTTGTTCGGAATCTTAGAGATCAAATCTTCAAGTGGAAAAGAAATAGGGTAAAGGCTATCTTTTCTACTCTATCCGCCCATCCTTAGGGCCTTTATCTTATTCTATCGATCCGCCAATCTTGACTGCCTTTATCTTACCTATCTTTGTTTTGCTTTTATTTTCTCCTCCAGCGACAGCTGTCGCTTTTATTTCCTCCTCTAGCGACAGCCGCACAGCTGACGCACAGCGGGGAACTTCCTTGAGCCACGAAGCTCCGAACAGCGATTTGTGCAAAAACGTTTGTACACTCGAATTGTGACGTTTTCTTTGTAGAAACATAAATGTTTCGGGCAGTGAAGTAATTCTCTGCAAGTCTAAACACCGTAGATTAGCAGTAATCTAAATGTAAAACATTCATGTATGTGAGTAATTGTAACTCTATAATTCTTTAATTAATTAGTGGAGTATTTATCGTCCATTTTTTTCATGAAATAGATATTGATATTTGGATCAAACTAAGTAAATCTTCAGTTTTTTTATTATTTATTTATTTATTTATTTATTTTTCTAGAAATTTTCGCATTGATTTAAGTGGATGCATCGGTTGACGTGAGCCGGGGTGGTTTTAGAATTTCTCGTGGAGTAAACCGAGAAAAAGTGAACCAGACAGCGACGCAGACCTCAATCTGCACGACGTCGTCACCTCGTCCTGTAGATCTATCCCCATCTTTTTGCCTGCTTCCTTCATTCCCACTAACTGAAGGCTCACAAATTGAGATCCATAAGAGCCTCCACCTCGTTATCATCTTCGCAACCGAGTGAACTCAGTTAGGCAAAGAAGAATTTTCGAAGACATTGTCGTCATCATGAGTGCTAAATCCGAGCTCGTGTTCATCCCATGTCCGGGCCCTGGCCACCTGGTGTCGATGGTGGAGATGGCCAAGCTCCTGGTCGACCGCGATGATCGGCTCTCCATCACCGTCCTCATCATGAAATTCCCCTTCGAATCGGAAATTGATTCCCACATCGGGTCGCTCACCGCCTCCGTGGCTGACCGCATCCGCTTCGTCCTCCTCCCTAGGCGAAGCCACTCCCCGAGGACGTCTTTCTTCGCCTTCGTCTATCACTTCATGGAGAGCTACAAAGCCGACCTCCGAGAAGCTGTCGCTGAGCTCTCTGCCCAAGGGTCGCCACGGCTCGCTGGGCTTGTCCTTGACATGTTTTGCACCTCAATGATCGACGTGGCTGTCGAGTTCGGCGTCCCTTCCTACATTTTCTTCCCATCAGGTGCGGCGTTCCTCGGAGTCATGCTCCACCTCCAGTCTCTCCGAGACGAGCAACACATGGACCCAACCAGGCTCAAGGGCTCTGACGCCGAGCTGGACTTCCCGTCCTTAGCTAACCCGCTGCCTGCCACCAAGTTCTTGCCCTCTGAAGTGTTTATGGAAGAAGACTGCCGGATATTCTTGGACCTCCCCCTGAGGTATAGGGAAACCAAGGGAATTTTGGTAAATACGTTCGCTGAGCTCGAACCGCACGCTGTGGAAGCCCTGGCCAGCCTTGGAGCATCTACGGTGTACTCCGTGGGCCCCATACTAAACATCGACGTTGAGAGCAAGAAGGGTTTCGAGATCCTGGATTGGCTCGACCAGCAGCCAGATGCGTCAGTGGTGTTCCTATGCTTCGGGAGCGGGGGGTGCTTCGACAAGCACCAGGCAAAAGAGATAGCCTACGCGTTAGAGCGGAGCAGGTACCGCTTCCTGTGGTCCTTACGACAGCCTCCGGCGAAGGGCAAGCTGGAAGCCCCCCAAGACTACGCAGATCCCGCAGAGGTCCTGCCCGAGGGTTTTCTTAATAGGACAGCAAGGGTCGGGAGAGTGATCGGGTGGGCCCCACAGATCGCAGTCCTGGCCCACCCAGCCATCGGAGGATTCGTGTCTCACTGCGGGTGGAACTCCATCCTAGAAAGTATATGGTTTGGCAAGCCGGTCGCCGCGTGGCCGCAGTATGCGGATCAACATTTCAACGCATTCCACTTGATGGTGGAGCTCGGTCTCGCGGCGGAGATTAAGATGGATTATCAAAGAGATCTGCTCAAAGGTAGTGATGGCGTCGTGACGGTAGACGAAATAGAGAGAGGGATAAGGAAGTTAATGGAGGGGGAGGAGGCCAGGGAGAGGAGGAAGAAGGTGAAGGAGGTGAGCGAGAAGAGTAGGAAGGCTGTGATGGAGGGTGGCTCTTCTTACTTATCTTTGGCTCGTTTCATCGAGGATGTCTGTAGTTGATGAGCCTTGATTTAGCAAGGAGACAGGGTTGGCTAGTAGGTAGAGCATTGTTGGTATTTTGATTGTATGATTATTTGGAGTGTTTTAGGGCTTCTGTGCCTATAGAAATTATGTTTGATTTTTCTAGTGCTTTTGTGGCTATAATCCATTCTTCAACCCTTGACGTGTTTTATGTGGAACCAGTCAATTTGGGTTTGGCCCACGAGCTGTAATCTGCAAAGGTAACCACGAATATAGAATGTGTTCAAAAGATATCATTGTTAAAATTCCATATGGTAGATTTTCGTGTCCTTGCACCTCCGTGATCTCCGAGCATGAATGGATTTCATTTTGCTCTTGCTTTCCCCTCGCATGGTTTGTTGTCCTTCTTCTCTTTTGCGTCCATTGCTCTCCTCATTCCTGCTTCTGAAAGTTAGGGCCCTCTGCTCTTGCTTGGCGTGTAATAGAGAGGCGGAGAGTATAAAGAATTTCGGAGTAGCATATTTAGCGGAAGTAGCATATTTAGCGGAATTAAACTTTAGTCGAAAATGTAAATTTGATTTGACCCCTTGTGAAACGCAAAGGACCCACATGTTCATGGACCAAGTAGAGTATCATAAGACGTGCTAGTCGCCCCTTCCTTGCCCATCAGATGAGATGGTTTTACGAGGAAGGCCCTATTTAATAGATGTCAGTGGGTGTTAAATCCCGATTGTCTTATTAAAAAAGGGAATATCAATTTCGTTATACAAGTTGAATATATGTAGTGTTGCGACGGTATTAAAAGCATAATTTACACGTCTTCTTATATTAAGATCAAGGAGGGATGATTGCCTAGCTGCAATCAAAGTGGTGGACTAGTTTCACCATGCATGGGAAGATCGTGACTAGGGGACCAAGAGATTTTCTTCTATGCTTGGTTTAATTTTCCTTATAGTGATGCAGACTTCTTTACATTGTACAATCTCTGATTTATAATATAGTGAATGGTTAACCAAGGAAATAATAAAGATACATGGAATCAAATTCACCTTGGATTGATATAATTAATCAATCATAATCCTAGATACTCTTGGATTGATCGATCACAATCGACTATTGATCCTCACATATCTCTATCGCAACCCGATCTCATCGCCAATCAGTCCTCGGGCAAAAAAGGGGGGGAAGGTCGAATTTATGGGTACTTGACCACGGGAGTTTCCTCATGATTCTCATCCATGGAGGCACCATCACCTTGCCTTTCGAGCGAACTAGCGAGTTCCCTCACACATAGTCACGAGCTCTCCTAAGCCTGTACCTTGTGTGACAGGTGGAGTGTTGTGATCTATACCCACATGGGTGACACACTTCGAGAGAAGAGGTCGGGTGTGGATATTACGTTTCGAGGTACTTTTACCACGATAACTTTCTCAATAATACGCTTCACCCATAAGGATGACATCACTTCATCGTTTAAGGTACTGCCACATTGAGTATGCTAAATTGTGGTAAGCTTTATCAACACCCATACCCCTCATGATAGGTTTATTTATATGATCTAGTTATTTAAGATAACCTAGAGATAAGATGAGAGTCGCCACTAGTCTCATTTTTGGAGGTTAACTAGAGAACCCAATCGAGGGTCGGCAGTAGTCCCTTGAGTCCTACGCAACTAGATATCTAGGTTAGGGAACTTGGGTTATGCTAATATTTCTATTAGTTCCATTTTGGTGTCTAACAGTATGTCGTGTTACCTAAGGTGTCCATGTATTTATTTTTACTTTTTTTTTGGGATCATTTTATCCTAAGCTAGGCGATCACGCATGGATTGGTCATTTTCGTGTCATTCTCTTTTTAAGAAAGATAAAAGAAAACACTCAACTGAATTGAAAGTGTGAAGCGGTAAGTAAACAATCAAGGAAAGTAGTAAATCTATCATGCAATCCTAATAAAGATAAAAGACGAGAAAAAAAAATGAAGGGACAGGAAATTAAAGGAACCCCAACTTGTCAAGTTTTCTTAATGACAAGAGAAACCCAAAACATTTGTCGATGATAAATAATACAATATCATGGTTGGAGTGGACATCGACCTTCCACCGTCTTCATGTCCTCTCCATTTTTAGGATCCTAATCTAAGCCTAATCTGAGAACTATAGCTAAGTGCATATAATGGGAAGAAACGACTATGCAAGTGAAAATAATATAAAAAAAATGACACGAGGGCAACATCAAACATTCCAACAAAACAAGGTTTATCAACCAAGTTTGGGCCTTGGGGTTGGCCTTTGCAATTCATGCATAGGTCCCTCTAGATACCTACTTGATTCTTTTTATGACTTATAACCATTATAGGCATTTTGTGTTATCACCTAGTCAATAATGCTTGTAAGTCCCTATGTGATCCCCAAGATTTCCCCTCGGTATCATACATCGCCCCTAACATACATCTAGAAATCACATGCATTGTAGGACTTAAACACACATGCAGGCCTTTTGAGCCTTATTTCCTAATCAATCAAACGAGTGAACCATTAGCGAATCACTTATCCTCAAGGCATGCACCAATCATGAACATAAGGATTTTTAATGAATAACATGATTATGCACGAGAGGCACATGTGAAATTTCAAAAATGGGTTTTGAAATATCAAGAAGCTTTTTGAGACAAGATGATGTCTTGACTATAGAACGGATTTAATTGCCAAGACTAGCCCGGGGCTCGCATAAATGTACTCACAGGAGTTGCAGGCATTTTGAATACGATCCAAGTCATGACTTTCACAATGTCAAATTAAGGTTTAAAGATATTTGAAAACATTTTAGACCGAGAAATATCTAGGTTATGGAATGCATTTAATTACAAAAGCTAGCTCGAGGCTCGCATAAATGCAATCATAGACATCACAAATATTTTAAATATGGTCCAAATCATGACTTTTCCTAAGTCAAATCAAGTATTGAAAATGAATTTATAAATGTTTGCTTTTGGAAATATCATATGTACAAAAGTGGTTTCAAAGTGCAATTTGGAAAATCAATTTATTGAAAATCATTTGACAATAAAGATTAAAAGATTTGAAACAATTTTCATGAATATGACATGTCCTAATACCATACACAAACTAGCCTAAGAGGCCCAACCAAGCAATCACAACCAAAGGTCCATAATAGAAATTTTCAGACCAATCACAGCAAATAAACAAAATTGGATGGTACCTATTGATGATCTAGCTATGAAAAAAATTTCCTAACATGCAAAACATGATATGGAACAACTTCTATGAAGAAAGTTTTCCTAAAAGAGCTGAGCACGATTTTATAAAAATCAGACAACAAGCAACAATGCATTAGGAAATTACCAAAACAGCAGGATACCAATTCATTGCAATCAAGATTTAACCTACCAAATGAAATATAAAAAACATGAAATTTTTCCACAACATAGCCAACAAAGTAAAAACAAACTTTATTAAGAGACCAACTCAACAATTCCTACCGAAAAATTGGCACAAAAATGGTAAAAGTCTGTCTAAACATGGGAAAAAACAAGGGTCCGAATTTAACACTAACTCTAAATTCTAATCTAGATAAGGAAAAATGGAAAGTAGATCTAACGACAAGAAATTTACATGAAATTAATGACACTTGAAAGCTCTAGGTGTGCTTTGTAATTTCCTAGAAAGGTCTGGGTTCAATCAAGATCGATTTGGTACTCTAAGACTTAGGTTTGTGAAAGTGTGCATGTTAGTCATTAAAAACCAGAACTTAAAAATGCATTATTAAGTGCCTAAATCATCAATGTAATGCATAAACGGCATGAAAATCACACACAACTTAGAATTAGATGCGACAAGGGATTAGTAGAAATCATCTAATCCTAAGTTGGCATGTGAAAATGCCATACAATTCAAGGTCAATACATGATATCTTAGATTTATAATGACATGCTCGAAAGTTCTTAAGTGTAATAAGTATTATTGTGACATGAATTTCAGAATCACATATACATACGAAGCTTGTATGCAGTTCAAATGTCAAGAATGTACTAATGTAAAATTTGGTCTCTAAGAGACCCAAACAACCATGAAAAGAGGTGCACATAATAAGGTTTCAATCCTATAACAAGAGCTGAAAACGTGCCTAATTTCGATCACTTAAGGATATGCATAAATCTTACCAAAATTATGCATATAGAATGAAAAATGACAAGCATTTTTCGTTAAGATTACGATTATACGAATAATGATGAAAATGGTAAAATAGATGTGCATTATTAACTATCTAATTGTAGTTGCACCCATGTACATTTACTCATGCAATTGAATATCGAATGATGGCGAAATCATGCAAATCATACTCAATAGAAAATATATGACATTTATTTCATTCTTCATGAAGGCTCTAAAGTGAAACAAGTTCAATTTCATGTTTAAATATACCTAAACATGCCTCGGATTAGTGCAGGATAGACAAACACATACTCAGATCTAAGAGGTTTTGACCTAGCAAAACATGTCCGAAAATTCCGAAAAAATTATAGGACATTCTCAAGACAATGAAGAACAAGTTTCATGAGACAACTTCTTCAAAAAAATCATTGCAGAAAGTCAGGGAAAAAAATAACAAAAAGCTGATGCGGACTAAGGATGGGATCTAAAGAGCACCAAGAATCTGCAGGAATCAAGTAGATTCTAGTGTGTTTTTTGGGGGCCAAATTTTCGCTGTTTAGGCAGTACGACTTATCGATTCGAAGCTCTTGAAGTCTATTTTCTATGTCTAGAAGAGTTCAAGTCAAAATAAGCAGATGTATTTGATTTGGGACCAAGACAAAGAAAGTGTTTCTATCGAAGAGGCCCACGCTTCTTGTCTTGAAGTAAATACACCAGTGATGTATATAAACATGAAATCAAGGTTGATCGACCAATTACTTTATATAAGTAGTAGTTCAACTAGACCCTGAATGATCTCCCCCGCATCTATCTAATAAGACTTGTTAGGCCAAGAAAAGTAAGGAGCTTTTGAGTCCCTTCCTTTTGTCATTACCTTCCTTTATGCATATCATTCTACTACTAGCGCCTTCCTTCTTCTGCTCTAGTTCTCTTCCTGGTATTCTTAAGGGTGGTAACCTTTCTGAAAGTCTCCCACCTGTCTTAAGCCAACGTCGAATTAACAGGGCTGGAAGCGAACGACTGATCAAATAGGAATTGCATAACTTCAAAGAGAAATAACAACGACCATCTATATGTGGCTGATTTCAAATCGAAGGAATAACAAATCCTACTGTCAATTAATATGTCAAGAGGACGGCTTTGTTCAAATGTTCCATCCATTGGGATGCGACATAGAACTTTAGCCAATCTCTAGTAATGCAAATGACCACGGATCTGAGAAGGACTGAAAACGAGCCCAATGTTTATCTAAACTATTAAGGATGAGAGTCCAAAAAGTGTTGTCCCAATTATTTTAATTTAGTCAATTTAGTCCTAAATATTTTAATGATTTGCCAATTTAGTTCTCCAAACTAATTTTTGCCAGAATTCGCTGACTTGGCGGTCTAGCATTTTTCTTTACGTCACTAGCCTAGATTTGGTGATGGAATTGTGGCCCTTATTAGATCAAGTGATGACCCTTGTGAGGGCTCATGTCATAGCCCTCACCTAGATCTGACGATGGCGTCTTGGTCATTGCTTGTTGATGTTGGCCATTGTTGAGGCTTGGCATTTGGCGGAGGGAAATAAGAAAAGAAATGAAAGAAGAAAAAGAAAAGAAAAAAATTGTCCGCATTAGTGCTGGCTACTACACCATCGAAAGGACTAAATTGACAAGCCAACAAAATGTTTAGCACTATATTGGCCAAATTGAAATATTTATAATTGAATTGGCTATCATACAATAGATTTTAAACTTTTTGGACAATTTTCCCTAACTATTTGATCGAGTGTTTCTAGTGAACTACATGACTGGGGTGTCAACATAGTTTGAGCCTCTAGCGAAGCTTGGTATCCCAAGCCAAATGGAATTAAAACCTCTAGTGGAGATGTCTTGATTTTGTGCCTGCGTACACATCAGATAAAAAGGATTAAATTAATACTTGTTAGCATTCGCGTAATGCTAAAGATACTAAAACTCACATATGAATGGGCTTACTAGATAATGTGACTAATTGTGAGTAGTTATTTAAGTTAGTGGGATCATCTAAACACTGCAAGCAGAAATGTGCATCACTGAGTAAATCTGTTTAGTATGCTCATATTAGTATGTTTTAAATCTTATAAATTTCATGGTATAATTATTTGAAAAGTCCAGAGCTTCTTTTATAGATCCCTCAAAGAAATTGAGAAAAGGCTTCCAAAAAGGCTTCCAAAAAGGCTAGAACTTTGATTATATTTATGGAGCACTTATTGCCATCAATGAAAACAATTAATTGACCCAAGTATCACTTGATTTAGAGCATTCCTTGAAAGCCATTAATTCAGTTACGTTGGAACTAGTAAAATTTGGAGACCTATAACCAATATATTTATTTCTCAAATTTTCAAGGTTTAGTAGTTGTTGTTTAAGTTTCTAGAGTCCTATTTAATTGGAGTTGTTTTCTGGTAAAACTAGTTTGTCTTTCCTATAAGAATTGGTAATTACTTATGGTTGGAAGCTGTTCCCTGCTAATTCATATAAGCACGTTATGATAAATGAAAAGGCAAATCTTATTTGATTCATGTCTTATATCGAGTTTTGACTTGAGAACAAAAAGCTTCTTTTTTTCTTGTTTTGCTCTTGTCCCTCGGGTAAATTAATTATGGGTGGCGAGCAACCTATTTATTTAAATTCTCGGTTGTGTAACATCTTGTTTCTCTACACTCTCTCTGGTGTCACTCCCTATCATCCATTTCAAAGTTGAATTAGATTAGATTTTATCTTGCAAATTCCCATCTTGCAAACCCCGTATTATTCTGCTCCAGCAACTTTCTACTAGGAAATCGATTAGTCAAGGAATTATGGCGATTGGATAAAATTCACATCTTGCAAACAACCCCCCTCTCTGACAATCGGTTGACCTCCATGTTTGATCTTGTAAATATATTTGTATACTGAATTGGCAAAAAAATAAGTTTTTGGTACCATTTGCAAATGTCCATTGTGAATACTCAATTTGCTCATAAGAAATTTGTATTACTTACTGGTGGTGTTTTGCTAATACCATTCATCTCAATCCTTTTCTAGGTTCTATAGGTACCAACAAATGAGATAGAAGATGTATCAACGGGGTATTTTTATAATTTGAATTTGGTATAAGTTGAGATGGCTGTATATATATTTGAGATGGATTTAATACACTGATCTTGTAATTGTGGATAAGCCTGCAATGGAAGACTGTAATTCCAACATTAGGAAGAGAAGTTTAAAAAAGCGTATCGACATTTTGTTAATAAAAGAATAATCATGGCCGCGATTATTATCAGACAAGGAAAGAGCTTTGTAGGCTAGAGAATCGACCCATGTGTCTCTCTGTCTTACCTTGTTTGCTTGCTCAATCATTGGAGAATCACGATGGACAAACCTAGAGTACCCTTTAGTTCCTCATTTAAGGCTCGCGAATTTATTGATTGAAGACTGATTTTGTGACTATTACATGGACAATCAAATCAATAGATCACCATCACTTTTTGGCAGTCGAGAAATTTCTAAGGTGGAGCAATGGACTGTCTATTGTGTTATCCAACGGTTTAAATTTATCAATAAATAGACCATTTACTCTCAATGTTTCATCAAACAATTGACGATCGATGCTGTAAGTATATAGTACAAAACCCATTTTTGTATAGGTCACTCTAGGGGTAAGCGGTTCTAGGTTTCTTACAAGTTCCGCTTGTAACTTAGAACTTATCATCAGGTATATGTTCCTCATTTTTTGGAACTTGGAGCCTACTCATCAAAACCTAGAACCTATAACCCTACCCTGTCACAGGTTCCAGGGTCCAACATGTTTTTTTTTTTTTTTTTCATTTTTAGTTAAACAAAACGAAAATGAACACAACAATAATAAATAAGCTTGTCATTCATCAAAAAGAATACAAAATGAACAAAAGTGAATAGCAGCAACGTCATTGACACGTGCGACTCTTTTCCATGGAGGCTTGTTGACATGCAGGCTGCTCATCATCAAAGTCTAAACAGCAGCAGCATTGTTGACGGCCAAAAAGTGATGGCAAAACATCAATGTCAAGAAAAAGCACTAACAAAAATTTGACGTTTAAAAACACTAACCTCAAGTTCAAAGCATTTCTGTGGAATAATATCAAGGCACACTCTAAAATTAGCCAACCCATCATCGGCATACTTGGGAAATTTTTGACAAAACTTATTAAAAAGGTTCCACAAAGAGACCAATTTATGGAGAAACAAAATACAGACATGGCATTCACGTTTGTAGAAATTGCAGATCCACACTATACAATTAATATCCTAAGAATCTAGCTCTACAGAAGCAATGGCAACAAAATAAAAGTAGGTAACCTGCAATGCTAAAAACCGAATAGGTAAAACCACCAATGTGCTTAGACAATAAGAGTGTCGTTCTATGAGTTTCTATCTACCTCAAAGAATGCCTAGAGAGGGTTTTGTCCCGTGGCGATGTAGAGCAAGCGGCGGTCCTAGCGAGAAGATTCTGTTATAACAGCATCCAAAAGTGCTCTGCCAAAAAATCTTGACAATAACATTGATCTTGAGTCTTGACCAAATGGTTGCATAAGAGAACACATAAAAAAAGTAGTTATGCGATTATAATAAACCAATTAGCTACAAACCACAAAACTAAAATATCAATATCTATCTAAAAAATGTGAAAGCTAGTACGAGCACCTAGATGGGGGTGAATAGGTGTAAAAACAAATTTACAAAATAAGCGTGCATCACTAAACAACAATAGATTATAAAAAGGAAATTTGTATCTTGTAAACAAAACGAGTTAAGATCAAAGTAAAAGAGCGTAGGGAAGAGAATATGAACACAAAGTTTATAATGGTTCGGCTTAATCCAAGCTTACGTCCACTCTTCCGCACCGACAGCCCCACCGGCTGGATTTCACTATGAACAAAAGAGTTGTTACAGTAAAGCTCTTCCTTGATTCCACAGTGTAGAGACTCTACTACACTTCCTCAAGGTCTCTCAAAGATATAGACTCTCTTTTATGTACAAGATTTCGCTCAACAATTTAATTGTCTAAGAACAAGGAGTTTCAGACTTTGGAATTCTTCTATCGTGCATACTGTCGAACAATTGGAACGTCTTCCTTATATACTCCTTTATGCCATCATACCCGTTGGCACTTACCAAATGAATTCTTCCAATCTACCCGTTGGACAGAATCAATTAGGAAGATCTTCGAGCTATTTAAGGAACATGACGATAGCCCATCAATCCTGCTCGCCCATACAATCAGGATCTAGGTTTCCATAAGTAGAACATTCTAAGTATACTTCGCCAATCAACGGATCCATAATGCCTGAATCAATCTTGATTTGAATAATGGATTCCGACATGCTATATCTAGCCAGGAGATCTTTTCCAGTCGATAAAGTCAAATCCTTAACGAAACATCCAGTTCTGGATAAGCCTTCTTTGACGGTCTAGTAACTGTCAATGAGGATAGACTTTGAGTCTTGAGTCTGGCAGTCCAGAGGTCTTCAGACTTTGATGAAAGAGTCTTCAAATCTTCAGACTAGACTAATGGAAACGTTTTGTCAGCTTCAAAACACTCAAGGAAATTTTCTCCAACAAAAGATGCACCTATTGAGCCAAACTGGCAGTAAGACATCACTCAACTTATCTAGACACTAATATAGACGCCATGCATTTTCCTTTCTTCCCACTGATTTTACATTTTATCTTCATGTAGCTCTCATATCAAACTACAATGTAAGCTTCTTATAATCTCAAAGTTTGAAAGTCCACGCATGAAGATTTTGATTTCATCTTGTGCATTCTTCTAGGCTATTGTCTGCACAAAGACATCATCAATGAGGAAATTCTTTCAGAGCACTGGGAATACTACATACATAAGTAACACTGCCATCATGCCGCACCAACTCATTAGCAAGCACAGCAAAACCCAGAAAGACCAAGTGATGATAGACTTACGCCATGGGAGAGGCGCAAGACCTTGGTCCAAGGTCATTAGATTTCACAAGATGGAGATAGTCATAAGACAAGCAAATACAATGAGGAAAAACGCATAACTACATAATGATCAAAGTGAGTGGTACCTAGTATAAAGCAGAACAGAAACAAAGCAAAACATTTTCAAATAATTTCATAATGAAAGAACTCAAAGAGACAATTACAAGACTACAATTTTGCGAAATCGACCAAAGTGTTCTTTTTTTTTCCTTCAAACTTTAACTCTTCAAGGAAAGTACTTCATGGGAACATGGCAAGATCTTGCCCTGCTCCATCAAACATTGCAAGATCTTGCCTTGCTCCATCACAATTGTGGGGGCTTGTGTTGACGTGCCTTCAACGAGGGAGTTGGTTTTCTGTGCCCTATCAATGGAGGAATGGGACCTTGAAGTTGCTCAATGGAATTTGTGAAGTCACACTGAGGATAGCTTTTTTGAGTTTATGCAATCTCTTGCTTAATATCACTTCGATATCCTTCTTAGACATTCAAAACCAAAACCGTAGCAAAAATTTTACATCCTTCTCAAATTATGCATTGAATTGGTTTTTATGTGTTGAAAGCTCCTTATTTTGCTAATTCTTTGTACTAGTTAATCTTTTGTAGACATCGATGCCCATACTTGTTCAACACTCGATTCGACCACATCCTCAAAACCATCGACTACCCACAAACACGAAAACCATCGACCACTTGAGCTCGAGCTCCGACCTTTCCACCTGTAGACACGAAAACTAGACAAAACAAAGAAAACCTAGATAAAGATACCCACAAAGACACGCGCGCGCGCGTGCACGTGCTTACGAAGAAGAGGTTGAGGAGGACTTGATTAGGAAGTAGGGAGAGATCGAAGAAGTGGGCGAGGTTGAGGACTGCCAACAATGGAACAATAGCAGCGTCGCAGTGGCAACCCCCAAAGTAGCTCATCATTGGGAGGCAACACGCGCAACGGCGAGAGCCAACAGCATTGTTAAATGAAGTAGCAACGGCGTCGAGGGCGGCGAGCAAAGTGTGGGGTCGTCGGTGACTTGAGGGTGGAGCACTCAGAGAGGAAATAGAAAGAAGGGAAAGCGAAGGGAAGAAAAGTTAGGGTGGAGTGACGTAAAGGAAATATAAGGGAAAGTGGAGAAGAGAAGAAAAATTAGTTTTATGAAGGGTAGTCCCGATTTTGATTCCAAGAAAATTGGAACTGAGAATTGGAAGTAACCTCCCAAGAATCGAGAACCGAGCAAGACCCACCGATTTGGTTCTCCGGTTCCTGGTTCTACTCAAGAACCGTGCTCACCCGTAGGTCACTCACAATAGAGAGAAATAGAAATGCAATAGAATATCCATAAGATACCAACCATTAATTGTGTACTTTGAATTAACGCCAAAACGACCGAAAGCAATTGATCAATTTGAAAGGGATTCACATGGCTATGCACAGTCTTTGTTTTTGTGCACTTGTTCACGTCGTTGTCGCTATTAGTAATGTTTTTGAGTCATTTGTGTTGACATCTAAATTTTACCATCTTATTTAGAATTTTATCACATAGAAATTTAGGGATTAATTTTAACCCCTAACAAAAATAGTTTTCATTAAATTGCGTGGCATATAGATATTATAAGCATTTGCATTAATAGAAATAGAGACATTTTTGTAAAAAAGAAAAAAGAAGAAAAGAAGAAAGAGAAAAAGGAAAAAGAAAATTTAATTAGAACAATCGTTTTTTGTTTAATGAAAGAAGAAGGAAAAGAAAAGAGAGGAAGATAAAAAAAAGGGCGAGATCAGACCAGGTCTAAGTCGGCCCACCCTACTTTCTTTTCGCCTGGGCCTAGCCCGACGTCCTTCATTACTCCTTTCCTTCTTCTTCCCCTCACGTTGAGCCTCATAGTAGAGTTGGTGGTCGGGGGCAGACCGACAGCAACAAATGGCGGTGGCAGAAGCCAGGCACGCCGGTCGCTAGCCATCAAAAGGGGGCGGGGACGTTATGGTTTTAGGGGGCTTTTTGGGAGAGGCTGGGCGTGGGCCATGTGGAGAACTTGGCTAGAGAAAATGGGAGAAGAGATCTGAGGGGGAAAGCAACTGAGAGAGGGAGAGCCAGAGAGAAAGAAGCACCCTCAGGCCTACTATCCCTATTTTCCCCAAGCTACATCTGAGGTAAGCCGTAAGCTTGAGTCTTGTTTGTCTTCTCTCGGGCACGCCAAATCCCCAAGGATTTCGGCTTGGAGCAATGCGAGGCGACCAGACCTAGTCCGATCTATAAAGCTCGCCCTTAATTCGCCGCCCCCAAGCCGAATAGGGAACACCACCGATGGCCCTCACCATGCCCCATTTCCGACCCTAAGTTTCGGGTTTGCCAAACCATACCACTATGCCTGTTTCATGTGAGTCTCCACCCTCATTCATGATGTATCTTGCTGTTGTTGGATCATTATCTGCTCATTGTCATCCGTCTTGGTCCTCGTCCGAAATTCCATCGTGCTATTGTTCGTTTCTCAGATAGCGTTTGCCACGTGTTTGACGAAATGCCTCAATTGCTCAAACTTGAGATTGACGTATCCTTGCTTCTCTCTCGTGAATCGTGCGTGAATCGTGCTTGGTGGTGTTTTTATATGGTTTTCGCAAAAGAATTGTGTATTGTCGAGTGGGTGTAGTTTTTCTTCGTTCTGGCAAGTGGATTAATGGCCGCCATAGTTCGTGGCCGTCAGCGGTCAATGCCAGTAGGGATGGACGACCGGCGGACTACGTGGCTCAGTGGTGGAAGGGTTGTTGTTCATTCCGGGTCGTATCATTGTTTGGGTGAGTTTCGGTGAGGCCATGTTTTGGGAAAGAAGGAGCTTCGGGCGTGCGAAGGGACGTGGGGAAGAAGATCAGAGAAGTGGAGGAAAGTCAAAGGAAAAGAAAAGAAAAAGAAATAAAAAAAAAGGAGTAATGAAAATAAATGAGAAAAGACAAAAGTAAAGATAGGACAGTGGATGGAGACGTTTGGTGAAGAAGGCATGAAGAACAAGGAGCGCAGGGGAATGGAACAAAATAGGGAAAAGGCAAAAAGAGAAAAAAAATAGAAAACTTTTAAAAAATATATAAAAAGTTTCTTTTGTAATCCGACCGGGTTGAAGCCGATTTTGAGTCGGGTCAGCGAGTCAGACCAGGTTAACGGTCCAAACTCGCCTCCTCGAATAATAGTGGGTGTGTTATTAAAATTTTTCATCCCATATAATTAGAAGTCCTTATTAATCTCTCATTTACTAGGAAAATCGTTCTCCAAAAACATGACATCCCGTGACTTAATTTCAGTCATACTTCTACTAGCTTGTTCACTTATGAACACGGCCTAGACTTAGAACCAGGGACGACCAAGAAAATTTTGTGCAGGTATGCCTTCCCACAGTGGGCGAACAACTCCCGTTCAAGCCCTTCAGGGATAGCCTTTTAGCAGAAAACTACTCAGCCCTTTAGCTCAGAGCCTAGAGACATCCAAAAATACCAAGATGGAAACGTTTTTAATCTACCCAAGCTGCATTTCTTGGAGGATCCTACCAGGTTGGAGAAGAAGAGGGATTTAGAAAGCCATGAGAGATTTTCAAAGCACACACTTTACTTCAGGGAACTCTGCCCGACACAATACATCCTCTTTGCCTTTTATAGACGATAAGAGGTCACAAAGACACACACAAGGACCAAGTTCACGAGTCCAGATACAAACAGAGGCATCGGAAACTTCCGGGAGGGAATTATTCGCACACTATGAACAGTACATTCCCTAGCCTAGTGCTACAGTAAAATTGAACAGTGGATTGCTATAGTGAAATTGTACGGACTCAACGATCTCGTCCGTCATGAGCACTGTAGCTACAGACTGAGTCATCTGAGCTATCTTCTAGGAGATGTGCCTCGTATTTTTGTTCGAGGGCTTCAAGGTCTTTTGGTGAGAGGATTTGGTTCAGCCTTCGTGATGAGGATGCTTATTCATGAGCCCAATGGGATGCTTCTTCTTCAGCCCAGTTTGTGTTGTCATCTTCTTGAGTGTTGGCGGGGATGTTTGGCCGAGACCCGTTGGATGGTGTGCATAAAAAGACGTCTCCATGCTTTGGAATAAGGATGAATGTCTTTATTCATAGGCATCCTGGGACAAAGGACCTCCAAAGCGTGCATAGGGGTCTTGAGTGGATTGGACAATATCATATGTTCCTGTCATTTCATGATCTTGAGATGATGCATCTTGTCTGTATTGCCTCAGTGCTTCCTTAGCTTCTGGTGCTAGGTCATAATGATCCCACGTAGTGGATACATTATTCCAAACATTTTCAGGATTGATTTTGTTTTCCTGGCATAATATTCTTTGAAGTTCTCAATACTCGTGTCCACAAAATCTAACAGATTCTGGATAAGATTTTTGAATCCGAGCTTCCTTGCTGTCCAAATGAGGTTTATAGGATGTGGTTCCTATTTCCTGAGGGGCATTAATGATGCTTCCATTATTTTCTGAAAAAAATGCCATGGACGTCTGAAAAACAGGATGGTATGGACTTTAGGATTTTGCGTCATGGTTCTTAGTTCTCTCTCTAAGAGATGTTTCCAATAAGTGGGATAATAGAACCAATTAAGAAAGTCTAAGAGATTCTTATCACTTTCTTTCTCAACATTTCTTCCGAGTAAAAATATCTTGATAAGGTTGACAATTAATCTTCTGGTTGGAATTTCAATGGCTATTAAGTACTTATTAGTTAAGTACCATAATAACGTTTTGAGCTGATCATGGAAATCATCTTCCTTCCAGATAAGAGGACGAACAAATGGTAATCTGAATTTAATCCAAAAGGATAAAGAATCAAATCTCCATTGAATCTGAATAGGTCTGTGTGGCATTGCCACATAAGGTCTTCCAGGTTCTCAGCAAGACTGTCGTTCTGGATTTGTTGAATAATCTCTTGAGGGTATTTCCAACTTTGCAAATCTTTGATCTTCTCAATCTTGTATTTTACGCCATGATTGAGCATGTGAAAGGCAAGCCTTTTGATGTACATGTTGATTTCGGTTGGTGCCTTTGGTCTTGACAGGAAGTTAGCAAGCACATTCTTCTTTCTAGGAATATGTTTGGTTTCAAAAGAGTATTTTGAGAACCATTCAGCCCATCGAAGTAGTTGAGAATTTGAGATCTATTTTTGTTTAACTTGATCATCTGAGGAAAAGATGCAATGTCTAATTCTACCAAGAAGTGGTGGCCGATAAGATGAAACTCGAATTCTTTTATTCCATTTTTTACTGCCAAGATTTCTTTAAAAGTGGAGTGGTAATGCATTTAAGCTTGAGAAAACTTTCCACTTTTGTGAGCACAGAGGTATCTCTTACCATCAATTTCTTCAAAGAGGATGGCTGCCCAGTATTCATCACTAGCGTCAGTTTGAAGAATTCTTTTTCCTGTTGATGGTATTTGCAATGGTGGGAGATTCTACATAATCTTCTTAAGCTTAGCGACTGCTTTAGTCTAGGGCTTTCCCAAAGGTGGGGGATTCTTCTTCAGCATGGATTGCGAAGGAATAAGGAGATTTGCAATGTTTGGGACAAAATCCCTGAGATAATTGATTATCCCAAGAAATTGCTGAACTTGTTTTGTAGTGAAGTTATCTTCAGGAAACTTCAATAATTCTTGAGCAATATGTGGCCCTGGGTAGTACGTACCTTTGTTGAGGTGCATACCAAGAAATTCAATTTATGTTTGGGTAATATTCATTTTCCTTCGAGAAAGCATAATACCATGCTTTTTGACAATTTCTGCAAATTGTTCAAGAAGTTGGCAGTGTGACTGCTCGTCAGGACTGTAGAGCAGAATGTCGTCAATGTATACAGCTGCATTTGATAAGGTTGGTTGGAAAATACGGCACATGGCCTTTTGGAAAAAGGATGGTGCTACCTTTAAGCCAAAAGGAAGAACTTTCCACTGAAACTGCTGGTTTGGGATACAGAATCCTGTCTTGGGTCTGTCTTCAGGATGGATGTCTAATTGCCAAAATCCAGCTTTGAGGTCGAATTTGGAATAGATATGGGCCTTGGTTAGACCAGCAAAGAGAGAATTTCTAAATGGTAGAGGGAATTTGTCATCTCGGAGAAAAATGTTAAGAGGTTAATTATTGATTACTAATATCATTTTTCCCCGTTTTTCTCAAAGACGCTTATTGACATAAAAGGCTTCGCAAGCCCATTGAGAATTAGTGATTTCAATAAGACCTTGTTGCAGTAGTTCTAAGCATTCCGTTTGAGCTAAAGCCAAATGTTCTGGCTTCATTCCCGTATGGTTGGCCTTGGTTGGATTGATATCTTCATTCTTCTTGAACAGGGAGGCGAACAAAGAATTCTGGATTTTCTCATAAAGGATGGGAACACTTTTGGGCGAATTCCGAATGGGATTCCGAACAAGATTCTAACTACTTTTGCATGATTGGATCTAATAGACTCATCTGAATGGAAAAGAATCTCTGAATATTGACGAACTCGGAGAGAATTGATCTTTATATCTAAGACATTTTCCAGGGATAATGCGGAGCCGAGAGATTTGAATCATGATATCCCACCCAATAATCGTGTCTTTATTGGGGACATTTGATCCAAAAATCTTTGTGGTTATGGAACACTGAGGAAAGAATTGGACATTTACCGGGGTGATCCTGACATTTGTGGAGAAAGTGTCTCCTGAGGCGGAATTGAAATATCGGACATAAGGAGTCCAATACTCTTCAGGGAAGAACTTTGGTGTCCAGTATTGAACAACTTGCTCCGGTATCAATGAGAGCAATGACAGTGATTGGTTTGGCAAACTTTGAAGTGAGGATTTTTACGGGGAAATGGAGACAGTTTGAGTTTGACTTGAAAATATGTTAAGGCTTGGTTCTGGAGATGTGGGGGATATGTGAAAAATGTCTTGATTCCGAATCGACTCGCCTCATTGGGAGTTTGGTAAAATGAGATGACGCAAAGAGTTTGTTCAAATGGTTCTTCATCAGTAGAGAATAAAGATCATTATCATCATTTTCGAGAGAAATACCTATTTCATTTTCAATGTGATGAATGAGACGATTCTGGCATTTTCTCGCTTGAGGACAATTTTTGGCAAAATGTCCTTTTTGATTGCATATGAAACATCGATTTGACTTCTTGTGGCATTTGTGATCTTTCCTTTTGCGTAGGTATTGCTATTTCTTCTTCTTCTTCCGGAAATGCTTGGAGCCATGTCTGGATTTCTTTATCTAGAACTTCTTGTAATGTTTATTTTTTCCGAGAAAACTCGCCACAAGTACCATCACGCCTTGCCTAGAGCATTTAATTTTTAACTTCTGGTGAGAACAAGCTGATTCAAGGCTCTTGTCATATGTGATGTAAGTACGGACCATCTGGCATTTTAAGCATAATTCTTCGAGGCATAGATGTACTTCTTGCTGTATTTCTCCCAAGGGAATATCTTGTATTCTCTTTTGTTTTCCGAAGAAAGATCTTTCAACCATCTGGGATAGTTCTTTGGGGATGGAAGTAAGGAAAACATGCTTCAGATTTGAATCTGCGCCAACCTGATAAAAAAGCTGAAGCATCACTCGATAATGCTTATCAAGATGCTTCTTCTGGAGGGAGCAGCATTTTCTGTCGAAAAATTCTCTTCTCTTTATCTCTATGAGATCAGTGGGTTTTCCCACAACGACATGATATAAAAGAGTGATAGCATGGCCAAAATTAAGTGACATTAGGAAATGGATCTGATCTTGTTTTGAAATTGATTTCCATCAGAGTTTGAGGCTGCCTGTGAACCTCGTGACAAAGTTGTAAAGGACATCATTCATATCATGGTTGGTGATGGACTGAGTATTCAACTAAGTATGAAATTCCTCTAGTCTTTCTGGCCATTTATGATAAGGAATATCATCGATGGTGAAAAACTGTTTTGATGCTATGGACACATGCTGTGCAAAATTGCTTGTCTGAAAATTTTATGGCTCAAAATAGTTTGATTCCATCTCATCATCTGGAGGATCAGCCATGAATATTGATGAAGTTACTGGCGCAATAGGGAGAGAATCAACTGTAGGAATTGAGAAGGGTGAAGAGGATGAAAGAGTTACTGAATCTGATTCAGTATTAGGAGAAGTTTGCTCGACTGGAAACAAAATCTGTTTTTTTGGTGTGACAGGATCAGGCTGTTGAATAGTAGGGTCAGGTTCCTGAGTACCCAAGTCCTTTAGAAAAGATTCTAATGGATTGGATAACATCATCTAATCTGCCCTTTTCTCTAATAACAATCGAACTTGATTATGTAAGCGGCATTTTTTCTTTTCCTTTGTCCTTCTGCAGGTTTTTGAGACGATTTCTTAATTCTACCATATCTGGTTCTTTTTTTAAGGGATCTTCTGAAATGGCAGCAAAAATAGACATCTGTGGTGGTGGAGGCAAATACCCAGTTCTGACAGAAGGTGCTAGTGGATCGAAAGGTCTAAACCTTCCTTCTTCGAGAAGTTGGATTTGCCTCTTGAGCTTTTCTATCTCTGGCTTTGGGCTTTTAAGATAATGATACCCAGGATGTTGTCCGGATTCAAAGGCATGAAGCCTTTTCTAGAACTCAGAAAGCATCTTTTTAGTGGTTTCATTATACCTTCGGAGATCTTGTTGCACATTTCTAATCTTGGAATCATGTGCCTTGAAGGCATTGTTTTATGCAAAAAGAGTCTCTGATTGCCAATTTAGAACAGTTTTAACAGCAGGAATCTTTTTCTATCTACCATGTTCATCCACATCAGTGGGGGTTGCTATCTTTGGGACGTGACGATATTTGTTTTGTGGATCAATGAATTCCTCTGGAGCAGGAAACGAAAGTTTTGAACTTTCATTGACAAGAGGAGGAAAGTCAGTATCATGGAACATGGCAATAGAAGAAGTGGGTGGTGCTTCTGCTGGAACTTTGAGGGGGTAAGAGTGCTTCTTAGCCCATTTTAGGATTGGCTTGTAAAACGGGAAGAGATCTTGTTTTTTCTGGGGAGGAGATGGTGGAGGTGTTTTTGGTGGGTCTGGTAGAACTTGGGATGTAGCCCTGGACTCTGGTGATGGAGGTGGAGCATAGGAAACCATGAACTGGTATTTATCACTTTCACCACGAGTATCAACGAGGGATCTCCGTTTAAGTACCTTTATTACATCTTATCCTTTGACTTTTTCCGTCGAGGTGGAGATCTTGCAAGAGGATCTACCTCATCAGGGGAGTTTGTGTAATAGGAACATTGGCAAAAAGGATCCCAAAAACAATGACCATAATTGTCTTTGTAGTAATGAACAGGATGTCCATCACCGTCAAAATGTTGAACAAGCTTTTTTGGATCTAGCTCGGAAATTGATTGAGGAACGCATGGTTCAATCATGAAGAGGGTCTGGAAGATAGAAGGATTTTCTTCCTTTTCCTTGCCGAATTTGATGGAAACAGTTTCATGTTTTTTTCGAATGAACTCTGAGTCCGTAGACTGGAAAGGCTTGTTATGCTGATGTAGTTTTTCGTAGTTTGTAATCCAAGTCTCTGGAAGGAGCTTGGCCAATGTATCCTTCGGGATTTGTCTAGGAACATGGATACATGATGCTTGATCATTCTGCATGGAAATGAACAAGGCATCTTCATTACCATTGTTGAAATTGAGATCAAGAGCATGATTTTGTACTCGATAAACCATCTGGTAATGTTGGGTTGCAGCTACAGAGTCAGTAGTTTGAGGGGCTCCAGTCAGCTGTACTTGGACTTTTAGAAAAGAAAGTAGCTAGGGATCTGAAAGAGCGATGTTGAAGTTTGGATACAAAGTCACAAAAACTGTTCCGACATTCAAAATAGTTTGGACAGTACCGATGCAAGCATGCTGATATTGTAAAAACCTGGTATCAAACAAAGCAATGCGTGCCACGACTGGCAAACCTTTACGACCATGAAAGGTAAGAGCAAGATGAACAGTGCCATAATGGACATGAGTATATCCTTGCTGGGCCCATTGTCTGGGAAATTCTGGAGGGATCTGAAGACTAACAAAGTACTCCTTTTCAGTAACAGGAATGGGGTGCTGGTCGAATTTGGAGGACTGGACGTACTCCTTAACTTGCTTTGGGGTTTGGTGAATAAGCTGGCGGATGGAGTGGATGGGTGAGAAAGATGTGTGTGGTTTGGCAAAAGCAGAGTAAGGGTTCATGAGGGGAAGTTGGGTCTCAAAGATCTTGGTTTCATCGCTAAGAGAAACTTCATAGAGATAATCTATCTTAGAAGCATTGGAAACACAAAATTCTGGAGAGGTTGAAGATGAAGGAGATGAAGTAAGAGAAACAGGTGCTTCGAGAATTTCTAGTTCTGTAGACATGATGAGAAGGGATCTTCTCAGCACTAGATTCACCTACCAAGCGCATGGAATGGATAACTTTAGAAATGAAATCATGGCTCTGATACCATGAAATGGACCTAGACTTAAAACTAGGGAGGACCAAGAAAATTTTCAGAATATTTTATAAAGATATATTTCTTCACTCTTTGACCTAATTTGCTATATTTATGTGAAGAATCATGAACATAAGCCACACATCCCTATAGACGTAGGTTACTTAAGTCTAGTTTCTTATCAGTCTACAATTCATAAAGGATGGAAGTGATTGATTTTGAAGGCATTCGGTTAAGTACATAGGTAGCAGTCAATAACGCATCTCCCTAATAGGAAATAAGTAAATTTGCTTGCGTCATTATAGACTTAACCATTTTTAATAGGGTTTTATTCATTCTCTCAGCTACCCCATTTTATTGTGAAGTACCAAGAATAGTCAATTGTCGTACAATTCACTTTTCATAATAAAGAGCCTTGAATTGCTCAAATAGATATTCAGGTCCGCAATCGGTTCTCAATGCCTTTATTATTTTGTTCAATTGATTCTCTACCATCACTATATATCGTTTAAAGCAGTCTATTGCTTCTAACTTATGGGAGAGCAAAAAGATATGACCGAAACACGTGAAGTCATCTATGAAAGTGATGAAATATGAAACTCTATGCCTCACCATTTCGTTCAAAGGACCACAAATGTCAGAATGTATGAGTTGCAATGGAAATTCGGCTCTAGTTCTTTTACCGAATGGTTTTCTAGTTACTTTTGCCATTAAACAATGTTCACATACTAGTTGATTAACATTAGTGAGTGACCAAAAAAAAACATTTTCTAGCTAATCTTTACATTATTTGTAACCAAATGTGACCTAATCTAGCATGCTAAGTACTTGCATCAATCTCAACATGACTAGAAGATGCAATTAAAAAAAAAACAACCATCAACATTAACATTGTACTTATCATAGTTAATGTTTAACGCTAAAAAACCATTCAATCATGGCCTGAACCATAACTTATGAAGCTCCATGCCTCGCTTTGAACTTATATTAATGAGGAACAAAATTGGAAATTTTATGTATTGAGGGATTAAATTGAACATAACAAAAAGTGCAAGGACCATATTGACCAAATTAAAAGTTTAGAAATTACATTACACATTAGATTACAGTTTATGATTCCCATTGAACAAATTAAAAGTTCAAGGATTATATTACACATTGAGACAAAATTTAGAGAAATTTTGTCATTTTTCCTTTAATAAACTAGTATTGTAATATTCTTAAAATATCGTTAATGCTATATACAGCTGTCATTTGTCAAATGATAAGAAAAGCATTGCAGAGAAGGGCAACAAAATGCCTAACTATAGACATAACCAATTTTATATTCTTCTCATCTAGACATCAAGTTGCAAGTAGCATTAGGCGTCCATAGTTTCATTATATAAAATTAATATAGTGATATGACATATTGTAAAATGATATAAACATAAATGGAACTTGTATTCAACCCCCCATTAAAGAATTTTATGTCCACAATCAACAATCTCTAATATAAGTGCTGGAAAGGGAAATGATTGCATAACCAAATAAATAGAGGAAGAGAATGAATCATTCACTTAATTTACGTGGTTTAGATGGTGATACCTGTTGGAGAAATCCTGCCAGAATATTTTGAAGCTGACAAAATGTTTATTTCAGTCTAGTTTGGACCTTTACAGTCTTTCAGTTTAGAGTCTGAAGACAGTTGGACATCAAGAATCAAGACTCAAGACTCAAGACTTAAAGATATTCTCATTGACAGTTTCCTAATCCAGTGTCGAAAGGCTATCCAGAACCTAGGTGTTTGGTTAAGGAGATAGTCCTATTCTCTGGAGAAGATACCTGGCTGGGTTAAGCTAACGGATTCTTTCTATTCAAGATCCGATGATTGACGAAAAATCTTGGAAAGTTCTATTCTTGGAAACCAAGATCCTGGTTGTATGGGCGAACAGGATTGATGGGCTATCGTCAAGTTCCTTTAATAGCTCGAAAGATCTCCTTTATTGATTCCGTCCAACGGGTAGATTGGAGGAATTCCTTTGGTAAGTGCCAACGGGTATGATGGCATGAAGGAGTATAAAAGGAAGACGTTCAAGCTATTTTAGTGCATGCTCGATAGACGAATTCCAGAGTCCGAAGTTCCTTGATATTCGCGATTCATTCTCGAGCAAAATTGTATACACAAAAGAGTGTTTATACTTAGTGGTATCTTGAGCAAGTGTGGTAGATCATCTACATCATCAATCAAGGAAGAACAACGCTGTAACACTTCTTTGTTCATAGTGGAATCCAGCCAATAGGCATCGGTGCGAAGAGTGGACGTAGGCTTAAACAAAAGCCGAACCACTATAATCATTGTGTTCAATTCTCTTATCCCTTCTCTCGCCTCTTTCGATTGCTTTGTTTATATCCATCGATTGTCTAGTATTGTGTGATTTAAGTAAAAAATCGTTTTATACCTATTCACCCCCCTCTAGGTACTCGTTCTAGCTATATCAATTGGTATCAGAGCTTGTGTACTCACTTTATTTGAAGTGTTTTACTTCAGAGTAAAAGATCCATGGCTAGTATGTTAGCACCAAGGCTGGTGGAAGGGCAAAGCAATACCAGACCACCCTACTTTGATGGAAATGTTTACAACATCTGGAAGAACAAGATAAAAGCTTTTCTACGATCAAAGGATCCTCTGGAATGGGACGTTGTAGAAAAAGGAATCATTCCTAAAGTTACAGCTGTCTTAGAAAGAGGAAAAGAATCTGTAGAAGCCAGCGGAATGTCTCAGGAAGAAATAATCAAGAGACAAACTCTTGATGCAAAAGCAATATATTCTTTATATTGTGCTTTATCACCTACTGAATATAACAGAATATCTTCTTGTGATACAGTAAAAGAAGTCTGGGATAGGTTACATATCACCTATGAAGGAACTGATCGAGTGAAAGAGACCAGAATCAATATTCTTCTCGGTCAATATGAAGCCTTCAAAATGAGATCTGGAGAATCAATAACTGACATGTTTAGTCGTTTTACATAAATTGTGAATGGTCTACAAAATCAAGGTCAACCAATTTCTGATTCCATGAAGGTTAACAAGCTTCTGTGTGGACTCTCCAAGGATTGGAATCACATAAAGACTTCAATAAGAGAAACACAAAGAATCATGCCACTATCTGTCAATGAGCTGGTTGGAACTATTCAGTCTTATGAAGTGGAACGAATAAACGAAGACGAAGATCCAAAATGTAAGAAATCCATTGCATTAAAATCAAATGATGATTCTGATGTTGCAGATTTTGAAGACGATATGAACGATGAGGAGCTTGCCCTAATGATAAGAAGATTCAGAAAGTTGAATAGAAAAAGAAGAAGATTCAACTCTAAGAAACAAGGCTTTCAAAGACAACAGACCAAGACTGTTGATGATGATGAAGCAAATAAAGATGTTGTTTGCTTTGAATGTAAGAAAAAGGGACACATCAGACCCAACTGTCCTCTTCTAAAGAAGAAGAAAGGAAAGGCTGAAAACTCTCAAAAGGCTCTCAAAGCTGAAACCCGGAGTGATACGAGTGTGAAGAAAGTGATGATGAATATGCCAACTTGTGTTCGATGGCGCGGTCGGACTCGAGACTCAAACTCGAATCGACTCGGACGAGAGAATTTGAAGTAAGTAATTTCAAAATTCCTGTCAAGGTTTCTAAGTATATTGATGAGCTGTGTTTAAGTCTTAAGACTTCTCTTAAAAGGATTTCTAAACTTAAAAGGGAAAACTCAGTTTTAAAACAGCAGGAAAACATTTTGAAAGAAAAAGTTAAATGTTTAGACATGAATGCTTATACTCTTAAAGAAAATGAAGAAAATCTTTTAAAAGAAAATTCTCGTTTAAAAATTGACTCATCTAATATTTCAAAGAAATTTTCAATAGGGTTTGAGAAACTTGAAAAAATTCTCTCAGTACAAAGACCTTATTTCAATAAGTCTGGTTTAGGTATGACAGAAGAAACTATTCCCTTAATTGATTTTCCTAAAGTAAAAGAAAGAATTAAGCAAAGACCTTCAAAAGAAGCTTATAAAAATCATTTCAAAAGGTTTTTGTAAAGCCGTAGGTCAAGATGCTCTCAGGTGTTCTAAGTGCAAAAGTCCAGATCATTTTGAAAAAGAATGTCCTATGGTTTGGAAACCTGTTAAGAAAACTTGGGCTAGCACTGTTTATCTTACTAACACAAAAGGACCTAAGAAAATGTGGGTACCAAAGAAAGCTTGAGATATTTCTTTGAATGCAGGTATCTATCAAGAGAAAGGTAAAGTGGTATCTAGACAAAGTGGATGTTCAAGACATATGACAGAGACTCGAATGCTTTATAAAGCTTGTTCAAGTAAATGGTGGAAAAGTCTCATTTGGAGGAAATAGCAAAGGAAGAATTGTGGGTTTTGGAACTGTGAAAATTGGAAATCTCACAATAAGCAATGTTTCTCTAGTGGAAGGACTCAAATATAATCTTCTCAAAGATCGATCAACTATGTGATACTGGTTTTAAGATCTTCTTTCAAGAAGGAATATGTTCCGGAACAAGTAAAGACTCTACTCGTCTTTCTTGGGTAGAAGGCATGGAAATATCTATCTCCTGGACGTGAAACCAGAAGAATCGCAATGCTTGATTTCAATACAAGACGAAGCAAGTCTGTGGCACAGAAAGCTTGGGCATATTAATATGAAGCAATTAGCCAAAATCTCATCAAAGCAGCTTGTTCGTGGTCCACCCAAATTGCCTTATCAAAAGACTGAATTTTGTACTCCATGTATTCTGGGAAAGCAGGTAAGAAATTCATATAAGTCTATAAATCATGTCTCAACTAATCATGTACTGCAGTTACTTCGTATGGATCTCTTCGGACCAACCAGAACCCAGAGTATTGGAGGTAAGAAATATTGCTTAGTAATCGTAGATGATGACTCTCGCTTTACTTGGGTATTTTTTCTAGCAAGTAAATCCGAAACCTTTTCATATTTTGAAAAATTTGCTAAAAAGGTTCAAAATGAAAAGGGATGTGTTATTTCAAGTATAAGAATAGATCATGGTGGTGAATTTGAAAATCAAGATTTTACAAAATCCTGTGATGAATCTGGCTTTAAGCATATGTTCTCTTCTCCATATACTCCTCAAAGAAAATGGAGTTGTGGAAAGGAAGAATAGATCTCTTCAAGAAATGGCAAGAACTCTTTTAATTGAAAGCAAAATTTCTTCTCGATTTTGGGCTGAAGCTCGTTTCAACAGCTTGCTATATTATTAATAGAGTCTTTTTAAGACCTATTTTAAAGAAAACCCCTATGAATTATTCAAAGGTAAGAAGCCTATTGTTTCATACTTTCATGTATTCGGTTGCAAATGCTTTATATTGAAAAATGCAAAAGATTATGTTAGTAAGTTTGAAGAAAGATCGAGATGAAGGCATCTTCCTTGGATATTCTTCATCAAGCAAAGCCTACAGAGTCTATAACAAGAAGAGTCAGACTGTGGAGGAGTCAATGAATGTCAAATTTCAAGACTCAGTTCAAGATGAATCCAATCAAACTCATCATGAAGAGTCTGATCTTGCTCCAACCTCTCCAAAGTCTTCAACTCAAGAGGCGTAACAGATTCGGGAAGACCAGCATCAAACCATTTTTGAAGACTCAGGCAAAGAAAGGGATCATCAGCCAGATAAATGAACCAGTAACTGGAAGCATAAGTCCAGTCATCCCAAAGATCTAATTATTGGCGAACTTAATGAAGGAATTCGCACCAGATCCAAAAGGCGTGAAGAGTCTAGTGCCGTAGCTCTCATTTCTGAAATTGAACCAAAAAGTATAGAAGAAGCTTTGTCTGATGAAAGTTGGATTGAAGCTATGCAAGATGAGCTCAGACAGTTTAACATTAATGATGTCTGGGAATTGACATCTAAACCAAAAGGTAAAACTATTATTGGAGCCAAATGGGTGTTCAGAAACAAGATGAATGAGAAAGGTAAAGACGTACGAAACAAGGCCAGACTCGTAGCCAAAGGATATACGCAAGAAGAAGGGATAGACTATGATGAGACTTACGCGCCAGTAGCAAGGTTAGAGGCTATTCGATTATTGCTTGCTTTTGCTTGTTATAAAGATTTCAGGTTATTCCAAATGGACGTCAAAAGTGCCTTCCTGAATGGATTTATCCATGAGGAAGTCTATGTGGAACAACCACCCGGGTTTGAAGACCCAAAGAAGCCGACTCGCCTCTTGACTGAAAAAGGTCTTGTATGGTTTAAAGCAAGCACCTCGAGCGTGGTACGACAGACTTAGTAAGTTTTTAATACAGAATGGATTTGTTAAAGGTAAAGTTGATACTACTTTATTTATCACAAAGGAAAACAAAAGTTTTTTACTTGTTCAAATATATGTAGATGATATTATTTTTGGATAATCTAATGAAAGTCTATGTAAGAATTCTCTAAGTCTATGCAGGATGAGTTTGAAATGAGTATGATGGGAGAGTTAACATTCTTTCTTGGACTTCAAATAAAACAATTGAAGGAAGGAACTTTCATTTATCAAGAAAAATATGCTAATGATCTTGACAAAAGATTTGGGCTTGAAAAATGCAAAAAGACAGACATACCAGTGACTTGTTCCTTGAAGATAGACAAAGATGAAGAAGGGAAGAAAGTTGATCAAAAATTATACAAAAGTATCGTCGGTTCACTTCTTTATCTTACTGCTTCTAGACCTGACATTTTGTTAAGCGTTTGCATATGTGCTAGGTTTCAATCAGATCCTAGAGAATCTCATCTCAGTGCTGCAAAACGTATTATTAAATACGTTGCTTCATCTTCAAGCATTGGTCTATGGTATCCTAAGAAGGGAGGCTTTAATCTTCCGGATATTCGACGCAGATCTAGCGAGGTTGCGAGTTGATAGAAAGAGTACATCGGTACGTGCCAGTTGCTTGGAAACTGGACAGTATCTTGGTTTTCAAGGAAGCAAAGTCGTGTGGCTCTTTCAACAACAGAAGCAGAGTATGTAGCTCTTGGCAGCTGCTGTTCGCAAGTTCTGTGGATTAAGCAATAGCTTCAAGACTTCGGAATTGAAGACTCATGCACAGAAATCAGATGCGACAGCACCAGTGCAATAAATCTCACTAAAAATTCAATTCTTCACTCAAGAGCAAAGCATATAGAGATTCGACATCACTTCATCAGAGATCATGTTCAAAATGAAGAAATCTCGATTCAATTTGTTGATTCAAAGAGTTAACTGGTGGATATATTCACAAAGCCTTTGGAGAAAAATCAATTTGATTTTATTCGCTCCAGTCTCAACATTTTGAAGCTTGAGGAAGTTAAAGTCTAGAGACTCTTAGACTTTCAGACTCAGACTCAGACTCATGGGTATTAATTGTAAGTTGTTATTTTGTCTCGAAAAGGTATGATTATTTAACCAATTTATAATTACCGAGAAAAAGAGCATCGTGTCTTTTCAAAAATATAACTTCTATTAAAAATGAGAGTTATTGATTTTAAAAGAATTCGTCGGTTCACTTTCCTTCGTACCGATTGGTTTTTCCTTTTTGAAACAGAGTTATATATATACAGTTCTTTTCTTCTCTATCTTCTAAACCCTCGAAAAGCATCTTTTCTCTCAATCTCGCTTCCATTTCGTGTTCAAACTCGAGAAAGTTGTCAACTTTTCTTGGGAAATCGATTAAAGAAATCTCTCAGTGTCAAAGAAAGATGTCTTCTTCAAGGAAGTCCTCAAGGATTGCAAGCAGGGGACCACAAAGAGCAAGAGAGGGTCCTACCCATGTTGATCTCACCGAAGAAGATGACTTATCAAGTTAGCAACAAAGCCCGATTCGCTCTCCAGCACGTGATTCTTCTCCATCTACCCCACAAAGGCGGGTCACCATCTAGAAGATGAGATAATCGAGGATGCAGAGCCTGTAAGAATACAAAAACCTTCTTTTATCTATAAACTCTATCGTGCTTTGAAAAGCATAGGAACTCCGTTGAACCACGTGAATGAGTTTCTCAAAAGTAAGAACTATGGGAATGAGTATCTTTTCTGCGACAAATGGAGGAGTTGGGAATTGCTCCTAGAGGAAGCGCAGAGGAAGCACTTGCTAGTATTCCTAGTGATCCTCGTGTGGCTGGACAGACTCCTACTGATGGAAATGACGATGATAAAATGTTCTATGACTTTCAAACGAGATTGGGTGTTGCTGCAAAAGTAAAAGGAAAGAGAATTGATTTGTTTAAATCCAAAGAACAGGAAAATATGTTTTTCAGACTGTTGAAGAGAGGGGTGATAAACCCTAGAAGCGTTGATTTTGATTTTCTGGATGCTATTCATGTGAACTTAAGGGAGAAGTTCGATCTACTGCAACTTGAGCAATTTTGCTCTGACACTACTGAAGGATATGCTCAGCTGACTGCATATTTCTATTCGAATCTTAGCTTTTTGGATGCGAATAGAATGTCCTTTAGTGTCCGAGATCAAGACTTCATAGTAGATGTGGACATGTTGGCTGATATCATTGGAGTAGAGAGAGGATCATATCAACCGATTAAAGTTTCTAGTGCTCGTCTTATGCTGGATCTTGTGAAAGGCAACAGTACATAAGGGAAAATTGTCTACACGAGAATGCGTGCTATCAACATTTTGCTGCACAAAATTGTCATTAACTGTCTTAGGCCGAAATCGACATCAAAGACAGATGTGTCAAATTCGGAGGCAAAATTGATGTATGCAATCATCAAAGGGAAGAAATTCTCTCTTCCTCACATCATTCTCTTTCACATGTATAGAGCAATGGTGAAGGACAAGGGACAACCGCCTTATGCAAGTCTTGTGACCAAGATCTTCGAGACACTTAAACATTGAGCCCCCACAATCTCTGTGTGTTCGACCATGCGATAAAATGGTGGTGGGTCTGTGAATGGTGACAAAAATGCGTCTGAAAGAACTTGAAAAGGAAATGGAGCAGTTCAAAATGAAATCTCCAGCACCTTCCGCATTCAAAAGGGAAGGAAAAGAGGAAATCAATCCACCATCCTAAAAGCAAAAGAGGAGACTCTTGGTGGATGAAGAAGAAGAAGAAGAAGAAGAAGAAGAAGAGGAGGATTGCACCATTTCTGCATTGATAAGGAGAAGACGTTCTGTATCTGAATCAACGAACGTCGGGAGAAGGAGAAAGAAGCGAGAGGAAAAACAGAGAGAAGAAGAGAGACAAGAAAAGGCCGAGAAGAAGAGAAAGAAAGAGCAGAGCAAGAAGAGAAAGAGAGAGCAAATGACGAGAGAAAGAAGAAGTAGAGAAAGAAGCTGAAGAAGAAGAGGAGGCAGCCAAAGAAAAGTCTGCAGATAAAGATGAAGTTTTTCAAGATGCTGCAGAGATTGACCCTCATTCTTTCCCATCCGAGGCTTTCGAAACAGGGGGAGAAGAATTAGAAACAGGGGGAGGAGTTGAGCATAGAAAGTCTACATCTGTTCCTCGTGAAGATGTGAGTCGCTCTAAAGCAAATCCATAAGATGTTCAAATGCTTGGAGAAGGTCATGATACATCAACATCGAAACTGCGCGATTACACAGAAGATCCATCGTCTTCGTTTACTCCATCAGACAGGGCAAATGTCAGTACACAGACGGATAATTCGGCAGATTTTCGTCGCATACTTGATATCCTTCTGGAAATGTGTGGTCAAATCTATGCTTTGGACTGTGAAATTCAAGTCCTGAAGAATGCTGGAAAAGCATCTTCTGTTTCCCTTCAAGATCAGATCAAAGATCTCTATCTTGCCAAAGGAGAAGAGGTAGCTCATCTAAGGGAAGACTTGAAGAGGCTGGAAGGATTAGTTCAATCCATGGGAGATTTCCAGATCGTTCGCATTCCCAAGCAGAATTGACTACTTTCTCACATTTTTCATGATGACAAAAAGGGGGAGAAATTGCCAGCTTTGAACTCTGAACTTTGAGCTTTGAACTTTGAACTTTGAAACTTTTGAACTCTGAACCTTTTGAACTCTGAACCTTAAATTCTATTTCTTTTATGTGCTTATTGTAAGCTTGAACTTGAGACTTGGTCTGATTTAAGTGTGGATTTTGATATCTGAATGCTTGCAGTTACATCAAGTATTGTTATATGGTTTTACTTGTGAAGGACTAACCAATCTTCCTATGGATGCAGAGTTTGGTTGTTCTTTATTAATTCTTATGAGATAGCCATATTACTTGAGTAATATTTTGCAGGTCAAAGCTGTTCAAATCTACAAGAAAGTTTTGTCACCATAAAAAATGGGGAGATTGTTGGAGAAATCCTGCGCGAATATTTTGAAGGCGACAAAATGTTTCTTTCGATCTAGTCGGACCTTTACGTCTTTCGCTTTAGAGTCTCGAAGACAGTTGGACATCAAGAATCAAGACTCAAGACTCAAGACTCAAGACTTAAAGATATTCTCATTGACAGTTTCCTAATCCAGTGTCGAAAGGCTATCCAGAACCTAGGTGTTTGGTTAAGGAGATAGTCCTATTCTCTGGAGAAGATATCCTAGCTGGGTTAAGCTAACGGATTCTTTCTATTCAAGATCCGATGATTGACGAAGTAATCTTGGAAAGTTCTATTCTTGGAAACCAAGATCCTGGTTGTATGGGCGAACAAGATTGATGGGCTATCGTCAAGTTCCTTTAATAGCTCGAAAGATCTCCTTAATTGATTCCGTCCAACGGGTAGATTGGAGGAATTCCTTTGGTAAGTGCCAACGGGTATGATGGCATGAAGGAGTATAAAAGGAAGACGTTCAAGCTATTTTAGAGCATGCTCGATAGACGAATTCCAGAGTCTGAAGTTCCTTGATATTCAGTCGATTCATTCTGAGCAAAATTGTATACACAGAAGAGTGTTTATATTTAGTGGTATCTTGAGCAAGTGTGGTAGATCATCTACATCACTGAATCAAGGAAGAACAACGCTGTAACACTTCTTTGTTCATAGTGGAATCCAGCCAATAGGCTGTTAGTGCAGAAGAGTGGACGTAGGCTTAAACAAAAGCCGAACCACTATAATCATTGTGTTCAATTCTCTTATCCCTTCTCTTAGTCTTTCGATTACTGTTTATATCCATCGATTGTCTAGTATTGTGTGATTTAAGTAAAAAATCGTTTTATACCTATTCACCCCCCTCTAGGTACTCGTTCTAGCTATATCAATACCTACTTCACATGGGAGAACAACAAAGGGTTTTAATCAAGCAATGTAACCAAAATTACAACCACAGCTGAATCACTTAATTAGATGCTCTTGATGTTTTCCACCCCTAACTACATCAAATAACTCACATATTGTATAGTCTTGTCCATTTTCTCCCAAAAATAATATCTCTCTCATAAAGGAATCCACAAATCTTCACACCAAATTTTTTTTCCTTGAACACACAGTTGCTCGAATGCAATTCTTGAAAAACTTCCAGTGTAAAATCCAGATCGGATGTCTGAATGTCTCGCCACTTGGAAAACTCGCAGTACACGTCAAAAATGGCTTAGATCTGTGCCCTGTTCCTCAACCAATAAGACATACGTAACAACTCTGGGGAATATGGATATTCATCCTACTGCCGAAAGCATCTTAAAGTTTGGATCGCTCAAGAAGGCCATGCCAAGTGGGAACGGGAAACAAAGTCCATGGACTTTTCTTCTTCCTTTTTTCTGATTTTTTTTTTTTTTTGCTTCTTTCCACATTCACGTGGTCGGGCTCTGAACATTTTTATCCTGTCGGGCTCCGTTCAACAGATTCGAACTCATGACATATTATAACAAAAAGTAAAAAAAGGGGCATTTGACAAATTAATTTCCTAAACCAAACGTAGTCACCCTTGACGGATGAGAAATTTATACATTAGATGATGTTGGAGTGGAAATTTACGCATTGGATCGAATCTTGCCAGTTTTGTCTGGAGTGTTATTGTCTGCACTGGAGTCGGACTACTCCTCGAGTTGACCGCAACCGGCAAAGCCATGACGTCGTTTCCCTTCTTGCTGCCCAAGCATCTCTCGGCTTTATCTTCTTTTTGAGTTCCATGCATCTAGAGAACGACAAATGCCTCAAGACATAGAATAAACGAAAGCAAACAACGCAAATTAAAGAACGACAATAATGCAGCGAGAAACGTAACTAACCAGAAATCTTCCCCACCTCACAAGTCACATCCCAACACAAGTGATAAACAACCACGAAACCTTCGAAGCACTCGCTTGAGCCCGGGAGATATTCGGCTACATCGCCATGGCCTATGCCGAGCTCGTGCTCGTCCCAACCCCCGTCACAGGCCATCTCGTATCGATGGTCGAGATGGCCAAGCTCCTTGTCGACCGCGACCCCCGCCTCTCTATCACCATCCTCATCATGAAGCTTCCCATCGACTCCGAAGTCGACTCTTACACAAGCTCATTTGCCGCCTCCATGGCTGCTGCCCGCATCCGCTTCATCCACCTCCCTCATGTGAACTTAGACACCAAGATCTCCTCGGGCAGTTTCCTCACCGACTTCATGGAAAGCTACAAGCCCCACATCAAGCGGGCCGTCACCGACCTCACCAACTCGGCCGCCTCGACCTGGCGGCTTGCGGGATTCGTGATCGACATGTTCTGCACCACCATGATCGAGCTGGCAGACGAAATTGGAGTCCCGTCCTATGTCTACTTCACGTCGAGCGCCGCGTTCCTTGGGCTAATGCTGCACCTACAGTCGCTCCAAGACGAGCAACACGTGGACATAACTGAATTCAAGAACTCAGTCGCTGAGCTGGACTTCCCAAGTTTCGCGCATCCGTTGCCGGCCAAGGTCTTACCGTCCGTGGTTCTGTTTAAAGAGGAGGTCCAACCATTCCTGGAGCACGCCAAGAGGATTAGAGCGATCAAGGGAATTATCATCAACACGTTCGACGAGCTCGAACCACATGCACTGGGGTCCTTGGCGGGCCTCGGGGCGCCGATGGTGTACCCCGTGGGGCCCATATTGAATTTGAAGGGGGAGACTAAAACGAAGGCTGATGGTGGCGGCCGAGGCGACGATATCATGGAGTGGCTCAACGAGCAACCGCCTTCGTCAGTGGTTTTCTTATGCTTCGGGAGCAGGGGAAGCTTCCGCGAGGACCAGGTTAAGGAGATTGCCTACGCGCTGGAGCGGAGTGGGCACCGCTTCCTATGGTCCCTACGACAGCCGCCGCCGAAGGGCAAGTATGATCTACCACGTGACTACACGGACCCCATGGAGGTCTTGCCGGAGGGGTTCCTTGACCGGACGGCCAGCGTCGGGAAAGTGATTGGGTGGGCCCCACAGGCTGCAGTCCTTGCCCACCCAGCGATTGGGGGGTTCGTTTCGCACTGTGGATGGAACTCCACCCTGGAGAGCATTTGGTTCGGTGTGGCGGTGGCCACGTGGCCCCTCTATGCAGAGCAACAATTTAGTGCGTTCGGGCTGGTGGTGGAGCTAGGCCTGGCGGTGGAGATCAAGATGGATTACAGGAGGGATTTCAGGATGGAGAGCGACGTTATCGTGACGGTGGATGAAATAGAGGGTGGAATAAAGAAGTTAATGGAGGACGACGGCAGTGAGAGGCGGAAGAAGGTGAAAGAATTGAGTGAGAAGAGTAGAAAGGTATTGACTGAGGGTGGCTCTTCTTATTTGGCTTTGGATCGTTTGAGCGAGGACATCTTGAATAATATGCCTTGATTAAGATGACTCCAATAGTTGGAATCTTTAGCATTTCAGGTGTATCCACGTTGAATCAAAAAGATGTTGACTTTCATTGTATTAGATCAATTTGTACTTATAAAAGTGAGCTTACCGTGGAAATCTAGCACAGGCCGTCAATGTAAAACTAATTTTTACGAGCGGTCCTATAGACTCTCTATCTCATGATTAAATAAGAGATTTGCTAGTTAAAATCCTGAAATTGAGGTCTGATAAGACTGTTCTTATAAAGTTTAATTTACTTTAAACAGTGTATGCTCCAATAATTCATTTTAAAATCCGTGATTGCTGTGAGTGGTTGAGATTTTTGTTGCATCTCTTAGACTCAGAGTGCATGAATGGTGCGAAAGTTCTTGTGTGAAAGATTCGCCTAACCATTACATCGTGGACCGTTGAATCTGTCTGGTTGCATTGGTGTGTGGATGAAACTATTCCACTTGTCCCTTTCTTCCTGGTGTATGGAGCACGTCACCTTGATGCCTCCGAATGACCTTACATCTCAACGACGGAGACAGCCAAGGTCCCTGCCAGCTAAGACGATCGGCTCTCTGTCACCGTCATCATCATGAATTTCCCGTTCGGCTCTGAGATTGACTCTCGGATTGAGCCGATCGCGCTGGGTCCGTCGCTGCCCGGGTGCGCTTCATCCGCCTTCCTCAGGACAGCACTGTTCAGGAAACGTCCGCAATGAGCTTCCTCATTCACTTCGTCTGTAACCAATTTTACATTCTGCTTGTCTTACATCGAGATGACCCATGCCGAGCTCATGTTCGTCCCATCCCCTGGCATGGGCCATCTAGTATCGATGGTTGAGATGGCCAAGCTCCTCGTCGATCGCAACCTGCGCCTCTCTTACACTGTCGACAACTTTAATGGTGCAAACTGCAATTTCAATACAAATCTTGTAGCCTGTTTCGGAAAGTTACCCAACACTTGGTAAATTCCAAAAGAAGTCCATGCACAAGTAAATGTTTGGAATGATAACATTAGTAACATCTTTGACTTGATATTAATGTTACCTTTACCCATAATGGGAATTTTTTTATTTATTCCTAAAGTTGACTTTACGACTACTCGTCTCGTCCAATTGCGATAGTAACTCCTTTCAGCCAAACACATAATTGCTACAACCAGTATTCAGGTACCATATGTTGGTGTCTATTGTGCTTGGGTCATCCTTTTCACATGCTAGCATCATATGTTCCTCAACATGGGTGGCATGTGCATGTTCTGTTGGCTTGTATGTTGCCTTTGCTTGGCATTCGGATTTGTAATGTTCAAATTTATTGCACTTGCACTTGACTATTGATTTGTCATGTGTTCTATATTTTCTGGTGAAATTTAAATTTCCACCTCTATTTCAGCCTCCTCCATGGCCTCGACCGCTTTGAATGCCTCCTCAACTTGATGGAGTGACTCAACTCTACAATGCTTGCTTGGGATGTGAACCAATGGACTTTTGATTCATTGTTTGCTCATACGAGCACAACGAACCATCAATTACTCCAATTCTAGGTTTGACACATCTTGCCCTTCCTCAATCGCTGTGACAACATAGTCAAGTCTCGACGACATAGTCAAATCTTTCAGTAAAAAACCTCAAGATTTTTTCTATGACTTGTACATCTTGGAGTTCTTCACCATTAACCCTTAATTGGTTAATGATGGTTTGAATGCAATCAAACTATGCCGAGATTGATTCAAAGTCATTCATGCATAAATATTCAAAATTGCCTCGAAGTGTTTAAAGTCACACTTGTTAGACAGGTTGATCGCCTTTGTAGGATTTTTGCAAAATAACCCACATTCTTTTGCAGTCTCCTTACTTGATTTTTTTCAAATATCATTTCCTCCACTGCTTGAAAGATTGCATACAATGCTTTTTGATCTTTTTTTTTTGGGACTCCAAAGAATCTTTCTCCTCCTTTCTTAAAGCCTCAAATGCTTCATACATTCCCCACTTCGGCGTAGCTGTTTTCTACCAAATTCCACAAATCTTACGATTTGAAGAGAACCTTAATTTGAACGGACCGGTTATTAAGATTCTTTCCATGCAATTTTGGAAGTTACAATTGAAAGAAACTAGTAGATGCCATTTCTAGCTCAATTACCAAATGTTGGAACAAAAAAAAAAATAGATATATGTTCAGCAAAAATCCTAAAACTTGTCCAGAAAGTGCAATTGAGTCATAAAACTTACAAAAAGTTCAATCAAGTCCTAAAACTTGTCAAATTGGTTCAATTGAGTCCTAAAATTAACACCGTCAAGAAAGTTAACGGAAATTGCTGAAGTGCCGCTAACGTCATATTTTAAATGATTTTTTTATTTTTCAAATGGCTTTTTAAATTATTTTTTATTCAAAATCTTTAAAAATTAGATAAAAACTAAAAAGGAAAATCTAAATTTATTTAAAAAAACAAAATTGTTCAAAAAAAAAAAAAAAAAAAGGGCACCGGTGGACTTCGCCGCCGCCCATCGCCGGAGGGGCCGGCGACGGTCGCGGGGTGGCTGGCCCTCGCTCGGGCGAGGCCTCGCCGGCCCCCACGGGGGCCGGCGATCGCCCGGCGAGGCCTCGTCGGCCCTCGCCGGCCTCGAGCGAGGGCGACGAGGCCTCGCCCAGGGCTGGCGACGGTCGCCGTCCCTCGCCTAGGGCCGAGCGACCGTCGCCCGCCCGGGCGAGGCCTCGTTGGCCCTCCCTCGGGGTTGGCAAGGCTCGCTAGATCCGGCGAGCCTCGTTGGCCCCGAGCGAGGGCCGACGAGGCCTCGCCCGTGGCGGGCGACGGTCGCCGGCCCTCGCCCGGGGCCGGCGAGGGCCGGCCACCCCCGCCCAGGGCCGACGACCGTCGCTCGGCCCCTCCGGTGATGGGCGGCGGGGGAGAAAAGGGTTGATTTTTTTTAAAACAATTTTAAAAATAACTTTTATAACTTTTCTTTTTAATTTTTGGTGAAAATAAGATAAAATGAATAAATCTAATTTTTTAGTTTTTAAATCTTTTTTAAATGAATAAAAAATCATTAAAAAAATCCACGTGGAAAATAAAAAATAATTTAAAATGGCACGTCAGCATTTTTAACGGAAAATGCTAACGGTGTTAACTTTATGACTCAATTGAACTAACTTGACAAGTTTTAGGACTTGATTGAACTTTTTGTAAGTTTTAGGACTCAATTGCACTTTCTAGACAAGTTTTAAGACTTTTGCTGAACATATCTAAAAAAATAATGGCAACTTTGGAAATTTAGAACGAGTGTACAAGTTGAAGGGAGAAATTTTTCTCAAAATACTTTATGGTGGCTTCTTGTTTACAACACACCCCCACGTCCTATATGATAGCAGAACACCTAAACTACAACAAAGATGAAGACAAACGTCCCACGCACTTATTATCCTAAGAACAAAATGTCAACAACAAGAAAACACAATCATTAAATGAGCTAAAGACCGTGAAGTCTTCACTCCTTATCACGTTAAAACTTCACGCTTTTTGACCAAAAACCCAAATAAGAACTTCTCTTTTCCTTATGAAAGAATTTACTCCTTATTGAATGATAGAGGGTCTACCCAAATATAGCCCAACATAAATCATACTGATTTCCTTTTGTCTTCAATCTTCTTCTTCTGCCTACCATAAATCAAGACATCCTAGAAAGAATACTAATAACCAAATTCAGAGCTCAGTAACCAATGTGCTCAAATCTTCAACTATCAAATTTATATTATTCTAACATTTATTTGATCGAAATAACATGGCAGAATATTAACGAAAGCCTCGCAAAATTGATTTATTTCCTTGCATACACATAAGGAACTGCTTTCCAGAAGCCATATTCTCCTAGAACATCCATGAAAATGCTGCCGTTGAATGTATTCTAAAGTGGCACTGAATCCAAATGAGGATAGAGATAACATTTGCTATCCAAACCAAAGAAAAATTCCTTTGGACACATCGAGCGATCCCCTCCGTTGCATGTGAAATTTCATCTGGAGATACAACTCTTATCGGGGCAGGTTATTGAAGATATCGTCAATCAAACGGCGGAGGGATAAGCATGAAGAACCGCCCTCATCCAAGGCCTTCCGGCTCTTCTCGCTCATCTCCTTTACCTTCTTCCTCTGTCCGCTATCCGGCTCCATCACGCGCCGTATCCCTCTCTCTATCTCTTCAGCGGTGACCGTTGTCTCACTCTTCATCCTTACATCCCTCCTGTACTCCATCTTAATCTCAAAAGCGAGATCCAACTCCACCACCATCTCGAACAAGTTGAATTGTTGCTCCGCATATAGTGGCAATCCCGCGATCGGCACGCCAAACCATATGCTCTCCAGCGTGGAGTTCCAACCACAATGGGACACGAATCCCCCGACTGCCGGGTGGGCGAGGATGTCCACTTGCGGGGCCCACCCGATCACTTTCCCTATCTCGACCGTCCGATCGAGGAACCCTTCTGGTAGAATCTCCATGGGATTCGCATAATCACGTGGGGGTCCTACCTTGCCCTTGGGCGGCGGCTGGCGTAGGGACCATAGGAACCGGTGCCCACAACGCTCAAGCGCGGTGGCAAACTCTCTCACGGCATCCGCGTCGAAGCTACCCCGACTTCCAAAGCACAGGAACACCACAGACGAATCGGGTTGACTGTCGAGCCACTTCATGGTCTCCGAACCATTGGACGGTCCTGTGCCACCGGTCGACCTTGTGAGGTTTAATATGGGTCCAACTGGATAAACCGGCGGGATGCTGTCATCGACCAAGGACTTCAACACATGCCTTTCGAGCTCAGCGAATGTATTCACGAAAATGCCCTTGGTTTCCCGGAACCTCCTAGCGTGGCCGATGTAAGCCGGGGCGGCCTCCTTTACCAGATATGCGGTGGGCAAGACCTTGGCAGGCAGTGGATTCGTGAAGTTTGGGAAGTCCAATTCGGTGTCGGAGTCCCTGAACTCGGTCGAGTTGATTCCGTGTTCATCCTGCAGCCTCTGGAGATGGAGCATCAGGCCCAGAAAGGCGGCCCCCGATGTGAAGAACACGTATGAGGGGACCCGGAGCTCGTTCGCCACGTCGATCATCGTTGTGCAGAACATGTCGACAACGAGCCCCGCGAGCCGAGGTGAGTCGGGGCCCGAGTCGGACTCGGTGAGTTGCCCGATAGCTTCTTTCACGTGAGGCTTGTAGCTCTCGATGCACAGATCGCGGATTTTGCTGGGGTTGGTCTCCGTGATCGGGTCGATGTCAGGAAGATGCACGAACCGGAAGCGGCCGGCCATTGAGTCGGCGAGCAATCGCGTCCGGTTGTCGATGCCGGAGTGAGACTCGTGCGGTGGCTTCATGATGAGGAGGGTGATGGACACGCGGTGGTCTCGGTCGACCAGAAGCTTCGCCATCTCCACCGTCGACACCAGATGGCCCAAGCCCGGCGATGGAACGAACACGAGCTCCGCTCTGACCATGCTGATGATTCCGATGGATATGGAGGTCTTTTTCCTGGTTGGTGTCTTCTGATTAAAGTGGCTTCAGGCTTGATCGTGGAGATGTTCGGGATGGAGGAGGGTCCGCTTTACTTATACGAAATCACGACGTGTCGGCCGCGTGGTGGATAAACTTTTCCTTCACGGCGATAATAATTTATTTTATGTAGAAGCCGGTACGCAACTGGTGATTAAACTACCTGGTGAAGGTTTTACTCTCCCAAAAATTCAAATCAAACCTTGATCATTTCTCGGTTTCGAGAAATCCTGATTGGCCTATGGCAATGATTCAGTTAGCGTCTGGCCGAGGACAACCCCGACTTTACTACGACTCGCGTCTCCTGATGCCTTAGAACGGGCCAACTCGAGTGAACGGGAGCTATTACTGAAGATCGAACGTTCTAATGGCTAGTGCGAAACACCTACGAGGTAATATTCTTAGGAGTTAGCAATTCTAGTGGTTGTTACTTCCATACAGTATTATTCACAAAAGTAATATTGGCATCGATATAGAAGTTCAATCTACAAAGTGATGTAATAGATTGATGAAATATTTAGACGTAATTTTTAATATATCTAATATTATTACTTGGAGATCAAGGAGGAATGATGGCGGAGCTGAGGTCATAGTGGTTGGAGCAGTTTTTGGTATGCACGGCGAGATCATGCCTTGGGGACCAAGAACTTTCTTCATCCTTGATTTGTTTTCCCTTATGGTGGAGGACACATCTCGTGATTTTTTATTAAAAAGACGAAGGATGTGATGTGTCGGCTATCATAACCATTTTGACATTACAATTTTCTTCGTTGGCGAAATTTTAATTCACCTTAAAAAATAAAACATGGTTCTCATGAAAATTCTACTTGGACGCATGGCAAAGCAATTTGGAAGCCAGTATCAAGTTAATTAATATAAAAGCAATACTTAAATTCCAAGGACTTCACTGAATAGTGAAACAAGACATTATTAAACTTGAACTTCATGCTTACTTTAAACATAAGAACAAGTTACCAATATTGCATTTACATCGGAAAGGTGACCTATTTAGTGAAAATTAGGGGGCTAGGCATAAACTCGGCAGTTTATCATTTTATCTAGGAATAAATGCATCAAAAGTTTGTTGCGAGACACTGAGAGTGTAATGGCATTCTAAACTTAAAAAAATGCATTCAAGTCCTAAAACTTCTGAAATTAGTATAATCAAATCATTCTGTTAATTTTGTCTAATTTGAGTAACAAAAAATACTGACATGACTTTCTTAAGATACATCATGCCAATGTGGCACCATTAATTTCCAAATTAGGAAGAAAATTGAAAGTTTAAAACGAACAAGAGTAAAAGATAAAAAAAAAAAAAAAAAAACATTAGGAATGACTACACTAGAAATCCTAAAAATGTTCATAAAAGTGCAATTAAGTTTTAAACTTTCAAAAAATACAATCAAATTTTAAAATTTATCACGAAAGTGTAATTAAATCATAGAACTTTTAAAAAATGCAATCAAGTTCTAAAATTTATCATAAAAGTACAATCGAATCCTAAAATTTTTAAAAAGTGCAATCAATGAAAGAACATAATTGAATTAATTTGACAAGTCTTAAGACATGACTCAATTGTACTTTCATAATAGGTTTTAGCACTCAATTATACTTTCTAAATGTTTAAGTACTTAACTGCACTTTTTTGACAAATTTTAGAACTTCTAATGCATTTATAAAAAAATTTAAAAAAATTAAGGATAAAAGGAATAAGAATTGCAAAAATCTAAACTAGAAAAAGAAAGAAAGAAAGAAAGAAGAAAGAGGCAAGCATGATTAATATTGCGATCCCCATATTGCTAAATTGATCCTTCGCCTTCAACATTTGGGCGAGAAGATCCTCCGCCTTCTCGAACAAAATCATCTCCCACGAATATTGCTAAATTGATTCGAACATCTCCTTGTCTTCCAACATGGCAAGGCCCCTTCCACGAATCCCACCTCACCAAGCATCGGTGAGGCCCGACACTAAGCTGACGGGGAATGCTTCTTCGCCGACCATCCGTATGCTTTTGGTTTCGACAAGTTATAAGTACACGAGAAAATATTAGGTACGTTTGGTGTTCCAGCGTGGCAAACAAGAAGGCGGTGGGAGTTTGGTGTTCCAGCGTGGCAAACAAGAAGGCGGTGGGAGCGCGACACGTGTCTTCGTGGGACCCACGTTCTGGAGAAAAAAAGATGCGCCAATTTAAAAAAATTTCAGTCCTGGCTTTCTTTCTTCATGCCTCTCTCTCTACCCATCGCTCTCTGTGTCCGACGAACTCCCTCTCTCTCTCCACCCTCTCTCTTTCCGACCGGCGAACCACCGCGAGCGGCCGGCGAACTAGGAGGATACCGGCCAGACGACCGCGAGCAACCGACCGGCGTGCGACCTCCCTCTCTCTCTCTGCCCTCCCGCTTCCGACCGGCGAACCACCGCGAGCAACCGGCAAACCAAGAGGATACCGGCGAGACGACCGCGAGCAACCGACCGACGTGCGACCTCCCCCTCTCTCTCTCTGCCCTCTTGAGTTTGAGTTCGCGGATAAACTATCTACTGATTTGTTCTTTTCTCTGCAACTGCTTCGAGCGAACGATCCCAAAATCCAGGCACTTTCTCAGTTCTTGTTAAGCTCTACACGCAACATTCTTTCAGCGAGTGAAGACTCCCAAAATTCCGACACTTTCTCAATTCTTGTCAAACTCTACAAAAGAAAAGAAAAATTATGTCCACGCAAAAGAGAGCTTCGGATTCCACCTTTTTGGATGAACTGAGTGGATCCAAGAGGCCATGCTTGGATCAAAACATGTAGGCTCACTCTTTCCGTCTTAATGTTTCAATGCTTGATTAATTGTTTGATGATCGTGCTGGTTTCAGCTTTGCTCGAGCTCTTGAGTTGAAGATGCGAAGCCTGAAGTTCTTTTTTTTGGTCAGATCGAAGCCTGCGTCGAAGTATAGCATTTTGTTAGCATTTGTTTGTGGGGTTGTGCTGCGGCTTTTACGTGAAAACTTACATATATCAAATGTTGTTGTCTTGAATCTGCCATGCGATTTCGCATTACGCCAATTGCAGGACTTTCTCCTTATTGGAATTGAACCCTGTTAGATTTTTTTACCTAGCAAGTGATCTGTTATCATTCCCTTTGCTCTCCTGCTTGCTAAATTATCCTATCTTGCCTTTTTTTGTTCTTTCTTTTGCTGATCTCCACACAGTCAAGAATGGAAAGGGTATGAGAGGGGTTTCGTGCCAAGTAGTTGTTTTATGTTGGAGGATGGCCAGAGAGAGGTAAGACAAGTAAAATAGCCTACTTGGACATACAAATACTGTTGTCATTGTATATCGATTGCTGATCTCTTCGATGAAAAGTCCAGTCAGTTTCTGAATAGAAATCCGCATGAGTAACTTGCTGCAAGATATATAGAGAACTATCGTTTGAGAGGTAAAAATGACCTGCTGACAATTCTGGGGTTTTCCTGTGAAAAGTTTTTGCTGAGAACATGATTTAGGCTTTTCATGTTGTTATGGAGAGTATGGATCAAAAGAAGATACAAAATTTCAAAGAAGTGCCCTGGACATAATTATCTGCTTGAATCCTGGAATATGTGGTCAATGACAGTTTGCACGTAGTAGGACAAAAAGATATCTGTGATGTGAAACTAGCATCATAATTGAGCCGTCTTTTGTCAATGAGATTACTTTAAATGTACAAATGATGCAGAAGAGCCAGGACTAACAGCTACATCATTTTTAAGGTTAAAAAAAATGCAGATAAATGAAATTGAGGATCATGATCATACTCTAAAGAATACAAAGAAGAGTCCACTTGTGAAGAGGACTTTGGTGACCACACAGTAAGGGCACCTAGAAAATGGTTGACTTAGGGCTTTCTATTTAACTATATCAAGAGGCCAATGTTTGCCAGCTATCAGCTGAATATTATTCAACCACCATAGCCATTGGAACGATGTTTAGGCATCTTCTTTTACCAATGTTTCCTAATGGTTTCTCATCCAAGCTTTATTAAAACAAGATGCAGAGCCACTCGAAAACTAAATACAAAGAGAACATTAACTCCATTCCAAAGAGGTGGAGATGCTAGGATCAGATGACAGAAGTAAACAATGACCCTACTTTTGTTCATCTCACTTAAATAGAGTCAATGTGGATTAACGTACAACAAACGAAATACATGAGATTGAATACTCTACAATGAAGAGAGAAGTATCACTTACCTCAGGTATAATATATTTGTTAGTGAGAAGACAAAATACAGGGAGAATCCAATACCCAATCAGCGGTATTGAGGTGAGGGGATACACAATTGTATTGATGTACACCAATCTCTCCAAGAGCTTCAATTTCCCATTATATCCATACCATATAGGACAATGCATGCTTAGCAAAATCTCAATTGACCCCAAGGCCCACCTGAGAACCTGGTTTAAACGATCAGAAAGATTGATGGGAGCGGACCCTTGAATGCTTTGGGTGAGGAGGCATACAATAGATTGAAATCCAGCCCCGAGCACGCATCTTAAATCCAGTCAAAATATCTTATGTAACAGAACCATATATCCATCCGATCTGTTCGTAGAAAGAACATCAAGTCAATTCCTACCATATGACATGGAATTTTACATCTGGAATAGAAATTATATAACATCATAACATACCTCTTTGCCCCATTCAGTCTTGTCCTCATAGCCACAACTAATAACATGGATGGCTTCTTTCAAAAGTGTTGCAGGATTGGTAGATGGTGGTAGGCCACCCTATTCCATGAAAGTAGCCGCAATGAAAACAGGAGACTGATCGAATATTTTCTCTAGACTTTTCTGAGACATCAGGAGCGACCTCTCATCATCATATCCTACAAAACAAATTGGTGCTGTTAACATGATATAACACATAGCAAAGGTACTGTTAAGTCAGTCGAACAATTAAGTGACATCAAAAGAGAGACATTTTTTGGTTTATTCTAAAGCTTAAGGGGGTCCTTTAAGGGCAAGGTAAGATACCCCAATCTAACATCAATTCAGGCTAGTTTTGACAGTAATCATGGAGTAAGTCCAGGCATTTGGACCAGTATAAGTCTGTTTTCTAACATCCAAAGATACAAAAGGAAGCTCATAATTAAATCAAGACCTACCTTCAACCCCCTCCTCAACATATTCCATATTGAAAATTGGAACAGTGGATTCAGTTCTTTTCATTGCTCTTTTCTTGTCAATGTACTTCTTATTGCCACCCTTCCCCTTCTTTCTTGAACCACAACAACTCTTTATGATAATATTTGGTTCTAGATCTTCCTCAATCAATACAGGGTCATATCCATAAAGGGCTTGCCTGTTGAAACAACATCCAGTTCCGACATAGACAGGACCTTGGATGCCGTCAAGCCCTTTCAAGTTAATATGCATTGAGATCATAAATAAGATAATCTAGCTCAGTTTAAAAAGGCAACAAATGAACATAAACAACTAGCATTTTGGAAGTAGGAAAAAGATGAAGAGACACCCACATCAAAGAAGACGATGTTGCGGTTAGCATATCGATCATGCAAGTCAATCCCATCAAAACGTTGTGGGAACTGCACATAGCATGTCTTCTTTCCATAAGCGGGATCCATCATGAAACACATTGCTTCTTTCAATGCTTTACTATTATTAAAGTAATGATCATAGTCAACATTCAAAAGATACGGTCCGTTGGTTAGGACAGCTGAGACCCGGATCTACACAAAATAAAACAGTAAGTTATAAATTCAGAAATGCCAAAAAGTAATAAGTAGATCTAACCAATTTCTCCAGCCGATAAGAACAACATTCAGACAAGCAGCAATGCGGCAAAATCAAACCGTAATATTTGTTTCTCAATATGAAGATAAATAGTATTAAGTTAAAGTAGGGTTGGGAACAATAAATCTCTTTATGATAAACAAATCCTCACTATAAGCTAGAGACACCACTATCAACATTACAATCCATGGGGGAAAAAATAAAAGATAACTGATCCTTGAAAAAAATAATTTCAACTGTACATTCGAACTGAAAGCACAAAAAGAATAAGCTTCAATAATGTAGCGTGAACTTGGAATGCAATTTCTCGAACCTAGAGATCCATTAATCAGGATCCTAATGCATATAGATATAAATTTCAATGCAAGCAAGCAATGAAGAACCTAAATGAAGAATCTAAACTGAAAAACCAAATCACACCAACATACATTCATTTGTTTACAATTAAAGATGTCAGCCTGTCACTAAAAGAGACACATGACAAGAAAAGCTACATAAGATGTATAGAGATGACAAACCAAAGCAATCATGGCGCCAGCTTTCTCGTGATGTTGGAAACCAGGTCGCTTTTCATGAGAAACATAAACAAGTCGAGGTAGCTCATTTCCATCAATATCAAGTCCCCCACTGTGGCCCAGGAAAACCTATTATTTTCAACAACAAAAAGAAAACACTAACTAGATGCATAAGAGGGGAGAGGGTTGATTTAAATGCTTTTGGAATACTGGTTAATATCATATACCTATATCATTCCAGGGTGATCCCTGGGGTTATTTCCAGGCTAGGCAGTGCCATCCTGCATTGTCCACCCTTCTTCTGGCATCTTTTGTGCCTTTGCAACCAAAGCATTGATTCGCACCTTGAACTCCTCATATTCTCTCTATCAACCACATAATCAAACAATTTTACATTATATATACAAAACATTTGTAATAGATTATCCATCTGATAAATGCTACATTGTCGATAGGCAAACCACTAAATAAATTTTTCCTTTCCCAAGAAACTGAGTTACAAAGGTAAAATAGGTGATGTATGGACCCCTCCCCAATGACCTTCATTTCAGTTTTACAAAGACTTACAACAGAATTCAACATAAAGCAACCAATCGAATAATTCAATAGCACCGATCAATCAATGTACCTCCTGAGCTTCTTAGAAGCAAGATCATAGGCTTCACCGCCACCCTTAGCCCCATCAACCTTCGCAGTGTCGACCCCGCCGTCATCCGACGATCCAGGCTCCTCTTTATCGCCAGACCCATTGGCTATCTCCACGGACCCATCTCCGGGGGAGTCAATGAGCACGTCGGCAAGGAACCTATCGTAGAACTCTTAGCTCGAATCAGCCCTACTCTCGCCATCGACAACTCCGCCATCCTCGTCGTCCTTCATCAAGATGTTCTCGATCTCGTCGAACCACGAGAGCCCTGAGTCTAGAGACGACGACGACGTGTTCGTCGAGGAGCAAGTGCCGATGACATCGTTGGCCTCAGGGAAGTCGCCGAAGAAGCTGTCGAGGTCGATGTGAGACATCACGTCGTCCTCCATATGCAACTCCAAATCCGCCATCAAAACGCTAGGGAAAAAAAAAACAACAACAAAAAAGGGGGGGAAAGAAGATGAAGGTGACCATGGGAGATCTCTACAAAAACATCTGATTTGCTTACGGTGGTTCGCTAGTCGGAAAGAGGGAGGGCAGAGAGAGAGAGAGTGGGAGGTCACAATGTGACATCCTGATTTTCAAGTCTGATTTCGATGAGATGAAATGGGCTTTTCATCGACACACTTATGGCCTTATTCTCTAACAGGGCCTCTCATGAGATAACTAGCCTATCGGGTGAAACCATTAAGGGATCTTAATGCAATAGACTTGAGAATTCGATCAGGAATCGACTACTCGACCGTGTTGATCTGCAAGGGTCATTACGACACTGTCAGAAATCAATCAGAGACCGGAGATAGGTCGATTCGATTGAGATATGTAATCAGAGTGTGGGTGATTCCACATGATTGCAAAATACTCGTCGATTGGTACTAAACCGATTTTTCTATCGTTTTGGTACCCGGTGCCCGTAATTGATACCTTGAGATTTTCACGACAGTCGTGAGTCGCCAATGTGTCGAAGATGTACAATATGACTTGAGATAAATTGATCACGGGTAAATTGCATAAAAAATTCTTAAAAGTTACCAAGTAGACTAGGTCACGCTAAAAGCACGTTGGATTGAATCTAACCACGAATTTGAACCCGATTTCAAAAATCGAAAGTTCTGTCATGTCACGACCTATTTTAGGAATGTCGACTCATCCTCCGAAGAATTTTTAGAGATTCAGAAATTTTTCGGAAAATCAGTTTGGACATTGCAGAAAATTAGCGAAAATTCAGTTTGGCCAAATTAAGGGAAATTGGGACTTTCAAGCTGAGCCTTTGAGTGTCGAGGATTTTTAGAAAATTGTTTGGGCTTTTTCCTTGGCAAAATTGGACCTCAATTTGGGGAATTGAGTGAGGAAATTGAAGCCCAAAAATGGAAATTCGGAGCTTTGCAAGAGACTTCAATTTTTGACTTCAATTTGGACTATTTTGATGGAAAATTGGGTAGAAAGTAATAGGGGAGACATGTAATCAATGGAAGGGATAAATGTTTGACCTTGGGCCCCTCCACCTTGGCTTTCCTTGCACGATTCCTCGCTGACCTCCTTCTTGCACATATGTTTCTCTTTCATTTCTTTTCTTTTTTATTCATTCACTCGGCTATTCCACCGATTCCTCACTTGCTTCTTCTTTCCTTTTTCACGTGTCCAACCCTGATCGAAGCAACCACGATTTCTTCGCTCCCTTCTGCTCGTTTGTTCCTCAAGCTGCCGCCGAAGACCCCACGTTTTCTTTCCTTGATTTGCGACGTCCCCAGCGAAGCCCACATCTCTGCCCTCATCACCATCATCATTCACCATCATCCAACACCCCTCCACCTTCTGTTTTCCAAATCCACCGAAGCTTCAGTCAACATCCTTACAAGTAGAGCTCCTTTGTTGACCATTCCCCCACGTGTCCAGCAGCAAGTACCATCACCTGCTTTGTTCCACTGAGCGTCCAGCATCTTCGTCCGTTCTTCTACCAGCACGCCTGCCCCACCTGGCGTCTTCTTCAGTTGAACAACTAGCAGCGAAAACCCTCCACCGAAGCAAATCTGTGGCCGCGTCTTTTCCCCTAGCTCGAAGACCAGCGAAGCCACACGATTTCAGTCCCACAAGCCCACGTAATTTTCTTGTTCGGCCCAAGGAAACTAGTCCAACAGCTCCTTCTCTACTCAAGCCCAGAAGCCTGCACAATCGGCCCAACTCTCTGCAGCCCAAGAAGCAGCTCCTTTCAGCCCATTTTGTTCAGCCCATCATCAGTCCAGTCCAACTTTGAAGCCCAGCAAGTTGTCTATTTCAGCAGCCCAAGCCCGCGGGGTCAGCCGCTTCAAGCCCAGCCCGTTTCAAAAACAAATCTCATATTTGGGCTGAGATTTGTTGGACCAAATTTAGGCTTGGTCCAAGTCCATTAACACTGCCGAAAGTTTGGTTTTCGACCGCCGTCGCATCGCCGTCATGGTGAACTGGTTTCCATAATTAACCGGTGAGTTTATACTCTAAACTCTACTTAGTAGGTTAATGACGTTTAAGGGGTGTTTAGATTTATTTAATTAGGGATTAGGTGGTTAGTTAGATTAAATTAGAAATTTAATTATTTAATTGAGCATGTTAGGTGGTTAGCATGGTTTAGCTAAGGCCTAAATAAATTGTACTATTTATCTAGTAGGGTTCGGGAATTTTCCGGGTCCGTATTGGTATTTAATTTAATAATTTTGGCCAAGGTTAGTATTTTTAGAAATTAAATTTAATTAATTAATTAATTTTCGAAATAATTATTTATTAATTATTTTTCCTGAATTTAGGCCGGAATAGCTGGTGACTGGAATTTTGTATTGATTATGATGGTGTGGTTAATTTCTGCAATTGAGTGTTAGTTGTGCAAATTGAGTGCTGATTGGAATTTTGAGTATTTAATTCCAAAATTGGTGGATTTTGATATTTATTTAGAAAATCCCGGTTGTCGGGTTTTAAAACCGAAAATGGATTTTAAGTACTATATCAAATAGTGGGGTTTGAAAAAGATAGGTATCAGTATTCTGGTTCGAATTGACCGTGTACTCACACACGACTATTTTCGGGATGTTTTTAATACGAAGAAAATAGACCAGGATCACTATTTTAATGAAGGCATTTGAGTGCAATGCATAGTGTCCTGAACCGAGATTGAGTGGTCGTGTGTTGGTTAAGAGAACCCGTCTCGAGCAATTATGCCGAACGTTACTAAACCCCTTTTCGGGTTACCCATGCATTAGGGTAGCAGGTCGCAGTAGGTTCTTGACCTACGCTCCTTCGGGGAAGCCATCTAATTGAGAGACATCGCCGTGCTCATGGTGGGAGATGAAGCCTGGCTATGCCAGAAGACACCGAACTTGTGAGTAGGTTGTACTTGGGTTGCAGTAGATTCTGGACCTATGCCCCTTCGGGGAAGCCGTCTAATTGAGAGACATTGTCGTGCTCAAAGGGGGTGAGACGACGCCTGCCAATGCTAGAAAACTGCCAATAGAGTTGGCCGTATCCTTGACGGGTGTAATTAACAATTGGAACGCATGATGGTTGAGTTTGATGCGCCGAATTATGGAACAAAATTGTGTGACATGATATGGGACGTGTCATGATGATTTGGCCCTATAATCTGGACTCTTGTGATTTATTGAGTTGAGTGATGTGATTCAATGTTTGGATGTATCGATTCTATACATAATGTATATGAATTGTGTTGACCTGCAGGGTGGAACTGAGGTGAGGTAAGTCCTTTATGCTAATTGTATGATTGAGTGGTTAGGACGCTTCTAGGCGTATTTCCATACTAATTTGGCTTTAGAGATAAGACTTGTTGAGATTTTATCTCACCCCGTTGTGGGACAATATTTTCAGGGTCGTCGAGTGGAGGACCGAGAGCCGAGATGAAGTGATGTGAAGTGTGGTCAGCTAGGGCTGTCTCTTTTTGGAAAGTTAGTTTTTGTGGTCTTTTTGGTTATAGACCTTGTGCTTGACATTATGTGAATATAAAAGTATGTTTGTTTTGTAAATTCGTATCCTGCTTTTCTATCTCGAGATAATTACTGTCAGGGGATTTCTTTTCGCTTCCGCATGTGCAATAAAATAGAAAGGGTCACCGATTCGTCTTGGGAAATCGCAAAATTTTATCGACCAGAGAGGGATGGGCACGCGCTCGGGGTTTGGCGCGTGACACGCGGTTCTCTCGCCAATCCCGTGCGGTGGTTCATCAATTACTTGCGGTCCTCTCACCGATCCCGTGCAGTGGTTCGTTGGTCGTAAAGAAGGAGGGCAGAGAGAGAGGGAAGTTGCAATCGTTGATTGCAAGCGGTCGTTTGCCGGTCGGAAAGAGAGAGGGTAGAGAGAGAGAGGGAGGTCACACGCTGGTCGGTTGCTCACGGTCGTCTCACCGGTATCCTCCTGGTTCATCGGTTGCTCGCAGTGGTTTGCCGGTCGGAAAAAGCAAGGGAAGAGAGAAAGGGACTTCGTCGGGGAGAGAGAGCGAGTGTAGAGAGAGAGGCAAAAAAAAAGAACCTACGACAAAAAACGCTCTCTCCAGAGCTACAGTATAGGAAAATTTTCAAAATGGGCGCCCGAAATTGTGGGTCCCACGAGGACACGTGTTGCGTTCCGACCACCTTCTTGTTTGCCAGGAGCATAACGTACCTAATATTTTCTCATAAGTACACTGCCGCGACCATTGATGACCCTCCTGTCTAATGCATCATCATTCACAGGAGTACGGCAAGCTATTTCTTTCTCGGTCGCCATAAGGGCAGATTCGAGATCAGGGAATGCATCTTTGGTCTAGCCTCTAACATCCGGAGTAACTGGGCATTCAGCATGACTTGTCATCCAACTTCTACACAAAACCCGTACATCGACACCCTTCACGGTGTTCGCGAATTCTATTTTGCAGTACAAGCTATCAAACGCCGTTCCAGATCATGTAATGACCCATGATAATTCTTAATTGTTAAGAGCGTAACCCAAGGGGAGGAATTCACGGGCACGTCTCAAAATGGATTACCAATAACATTGTCATGACAATCAGTAATTGAAAGGTAAATATCACACAATAGCTTCTTAATTGAAAGAATATTTATATGGTCTATAAATCATATAGTATGAGCTCATTTACTCTATTGATCACGTAAACTCTATGATAATACTTTCGTAATTACTGACATACATGATATTGGTGTTAATTTTAAAAAATTTCTGCATGGAATATTTTGAAGGCGCATCGAATGCATCTAAGCCAATCCATTTCTCTTTCTTAGCTCTTATTTCTCTCCCGTAGAACCCGCTAACATTATTCGGATGCATTGGCCGGCATGCGCCGGGTTGATTTAGAATTTTTCGAGGAGCAAATGGACTGCGAGCAAAAACCAAACTTAAGAAGATCCAACAGATGCGAGTCAACCCGGGACTGCCGCAAATCAGCATGACGGGGTCGCCTCGTCCTAATGACATATGCTCACCCTTTTGCATGTTTCCTTAAGGACCACTCGTTAAAGACTCAATAATTGAGGTCCCCAAGAGCCTCCACCACGTTATCATCTCCGCTAACCATTCACCTCAGCAAAGCAAAAGAAGAAATTTCAGAGGCATCATCATGAGTGCTACATCCGAGCTCGTGTTCGTCCCATTTCCGGTCGTCGGCCACCTGGTGTCGATGTTGGAGATGGCCAAGCTCCTCGTCCACCGCGACAATCGGCTCTCCATTACGGTCCTCATCATGAAGTCACCCCTTAACTCCAAGATTGAATCCCATGTCGAGTCGTTCGCTGCCTCCGTCGCTGCCCGCATCCGCTTCATCCTCCTCCCTTGGCAAAACTCCTCCATGGAGGCTTCCCCGATTGCCATGTTCGAGCAGTTCATGGAGAGCCACAAAGCCGACGTCAGAGAAGCCGTCGCCGACCTCTCTGCCTGCGGCTCGTCACGGCTTGAGGGGCTCGTCATTGACATGTTCTGCACCTCGTTGATCGACGTGGCCATCGAGTTCAGCATCCCTTCGTACGTCTTCATCCCGTCAGGTGGGGCTTTCCTCGGACTGATGCTGTACCTCCAGTCTCTCCAAGAAGAGCAACACATGGACCTGACAAGACTCAAGGGCTCTGATGCTGAGCTGGACTTCCCATGCTTCGCTAACCCTTTGCCGGCTGCCAAATTCTTGCCCTCAGAAGTGTTCATGAAAGAAGACTGCCGGATATTCTTGGGCCACGCCAAGCGGTTTAGGGAAACCAAGGGAATTTTGGTAAATACATTCACCGAGCTAGAACCCCGCGCGGTGGAGGCCTTGGCGGGCCTTGGAGCGCCCGCCGTTTACCCCGTGGGACCCATACTGAACATCAAGGTCGAGAGCAAAAAGGGTTTTGAGATCCTGGACTGGCTTGACCGGCAGTCGAATGCGTCAGTGGTGTTCCTATGCTTCGGCAGCTTCGGGAGCTTCGACCAGGACCAGGTGAAAGAGATCGCCCGTGCGTTGGAGCGAAGCGGGTGCCACTTCCTATGGTCCCTACGGCAGCCACCAGCAAAGGGCAAGTTGGAAGCCCCCTGTGACTACGCGGATCCCGCGGAAGTCCTGCCTGAGGGTTTCATTGACAGGACGGCCGGTGTTGGAAGAGTGATTGGGTGGGCCCCACAGGTCGCGGTCCTGACCCATCAAGCCATCGGAGGGTTCGTATCGCACTGCGGGTGGAACTCCACCCTAGAAAGCATATGGTTCGGCGTGCCAATCGCCGCATGGCCTCAATATGCGGAGCAACAGTTCAACGCGTTCCAACTGGTGGTGGAGCTCGGCCTCGCGGCAGAGATCAAGATGGATTATCGAAGAGATGTTGTCAAAGGTAGCGACAGCATTGTGACAGCAGATGAAATAGAGGGAGGGATAAGAAAGTTAATGGAGGGTGAGGAGGCCGAGGAGAGGAGGAAGAAGGTGAAGGAGGTGAGCGAGAAGAGCAGGAAGGCTTTGATGGAAGGTGGCTCTTCTTACTTGTCTTTGGGTCGCTTCATCAAGGATGTCCGGAGTCAGTGAGCCTCCATTTAGACTAGGAGACTGATTGACTAGTATTTTGAGTACTGTCGGCGTTTTGATTATATGATTACTTGTTATGTGTGTTTCAGCATATCTGGGACTATGGTCCATTTAAATTGTTCTAGTGTCTTTAGTGACTATAAACCATCTTGATTCTTGTCGACCCTTTGACGTGTTTTATGTGGAACCATGCAAAGGTAAAAGACAAGATACAGACAGTGTTCAAATAGAATTAATTGATCGGCATATCCCTCCTTTATCTCCAGGTATAGACGGATTCCATTTTGCTCTTGCCTTCACCTCCAGCGCTATTCTCATTCCTACTTTTGGAAGTGTAGTGTGAAAAGCATTAGGGAATAGGAAAGTTGAACCTTTCACATTACCGTGGCTGGATGAGGTCAAGCCTCGTTATGCCTGGGCGAGGCCAGTGGTGCTCCTTCGAGGCGGATGATTAGTTAGAGAAGGAAGGAAAATAGGAATAAAAAAAAAAATCTCATAAAATTATTAAAAAATCAAAAGAATTTTGACTGGACAAAATAATTTGAGGATCATATCAAATGAATTTTTATTTTTTTTCTATTCTGGTAATAAAAATTTCTGCAATTATCAAATGCCTTTGAATACTCAAAAACTCATCCAGAGAATAGAATCGGAAATATTTATTTCTAAGTACAAATTATTAGTGAAACAAAATAATTACTAAACCGGCCCTTAGCATCGTTGTCACAGCGAGTGTCAAGTAATATTAGTTTGGATGAAAAGGATAACAACTACTTTTGCCCATCAAATGCGAGTTCGTACCCAATTTTTGGACATTTGAAAAATGGGGTCGAATTTATCCGAGAGATATAGCTGCACGAAAGCCTTCATTTTTAGGGAATGGGCCATTTTATCCGGATGTCCATCTGTATCGGCCTACCTCAGCGTCATTATAATGTAGCCGCAACTATGCACAGCTGTCACCATCAACTACTGAATTCAAACAACGTTGCTGTGTCCTTACGGCTGCCTTCACCCATGTCTCTTCTCGCAACTCTTCTTTTCACCGCTTCAACCGATCGGCCCTCCGGATTGTGCTCGGCCGGACTCTTCACCCTCTTTGCTGAGCATCAGTGTGCTGAGTTCACCGTATTCTTCTTCGCTGAACGTTTCGACCAAGTGTTCTATTTTGTCGACCGAATCTTTTACATCGAATGTCCCCTTTGTGTTTTTTTTTTTTTGCTGTTTTGTCTTCCTCAGGCCGAACATATATGCCCCTCTCATTCAACCGTGAATATAACCCTATATGGCCAAGAACATCTTGCCCCATTCAGCCGTGAAAATCCCCGTTTCAACCGAGAATTCTTGTGGTCCAAAATTCTCATTTCTATCGAGTACTAGCTGAATAATTTCATCTTGTGTTATTTTTTTTATATTTAAATTAACACCACACGTGCATCGCACATGTGTTCATCCAGCCAAGCAAGAACAAAAATGAGAGTGGCCGAATTTCGCATGGAGGTCGGGCTCGTGTGGATTTAGTCTTAAAAATTCAACGTCAGGCTAATTTGAATGCAATTCACAACCATATCTATATTTCATTTGATGAGGAAATTCCTTAACAAGATGTCTCTACTATCAAAAATCAGATTAATGCAATAAAGAAGGCGACCGCACAATCCTGCAATATCCATATTTTTGTTTAGTCGAAACCCTTTATAAAGTGCATGAGAGATCTTCAGGCGAAGATCGTGTGTCAACAGCCTCTCAGCATTGTCAAACCTTTCCCAACATATTTCAAATTCATGGTAAGTTTGTCCCCATGAAATGTACAAGCCCCTTTTGCCATCTTAAAGATCACATAATAAATTATGGGCAAAATGACTACAAGTGTTAAAAGTTGTGTACAATGTTCATTTTAATGGGGAGAAGTTGTATTGGTACCAATTTAGTCCTAAACTTTTCAATTGAACCAATTCAGTCCTAAACATTTTACTATTAATACCAATTCAGTCCATCCGGCCAATTTTGGCCGGCCGACGCTAACGTGGACGTCGGCCGGATGCTGACGTGGCAAATTTTATAATTTTTTAATTATTTTTTCGAATTTTTTATTAATTTTTTTTCTGTCTTCTTCCTTGCATTGAACGGCAAGCCTCTAGTGAGGCTCGCCTAGCCTCTCCCAGGGCCACGGGCGAGGTTGGCCTCGCCCAGATCGGCCGCCGGCAAGGCGGCTTCGCCTGGATCTGGGTGAGGCTAGCCTCGCTCGCGCGGCCTTGGGCAAGGCCGAACGGCCCTCGCCAGCCGCCAGCGAGGGTCGCGGCCCTTGCTTGGCCTCGCTTGGGGCCGCGGGCAAGGTGGTTTAGCCCAGATCTGGGTGGCCAGCCTTGCTTGCGGCCCTGGGTGAGGCCGAGCGAGGGCCGCGACCCTCGCCGGCGGGTAGCGAGGGCTGCTCGGCCTCGCCTAAGGCTGCGGTCGAGGCTAGCCTCGCCTAGATCCAGGCAAAGCCTCCTCACAGACGGCCCTGGGAGAGGCCGGGGGAGGGCCGCGACCCTTGCCGAAGCAGGCGAGGGCTTCGTGGCCCTCGCCCAATGGCTAGCGAGCCTCACCGGAGGCTCGTTGGCCACCGCTAGGAAGAAGAAAAAAAAAAAAAATAATAATAATAAATAATTAAAAATAGAAAAAATAATTAAAAAATCATAAAAATTTCCACGTCAATGTTGGTCGAATGGACTGAATTGGTACAAATAGTAAAAGGTTTAGGACTGAATTGGTTCAATTGTAAAGTTTAGAACTGAATTGGTACCAATACAATAGGTTTATGATTTTTTTGGTACTTTTCTCCATTTTAATGCTAAAAGTTTTTTCAAATCATTTAAGTGTCATGTTAAAAAAGAAAAAAGACTATCACTTAAGTACCAACTCCAATCACTTTATTTCTAACGTGGCAATTTTTGGTACTTTTTTCTATCTAGCATGGCTGGTCGAAGGTTTGAATCAGCATAAAAATCTCCAAATGACGTCATTCAACTACCTACACAACCCAAAATGACATTGTTCTCAAGAAAAATCTTGCGATAAATTTCTCTCTGAAATGGCATCGTCTCTCTCTTTCTCTCTCCATTTTTTCATTTGAGCTCTACAACATCAAATGAAGGAGGAGGGATTGGGCTTGAAGGAGGAGGGATTGGTCTTGGAGGCGGCATCAGAGGAGAAGGATTGGCAACGGGATTTGGCTTTGAGCTCATGCTTCTCTTGCTCATGAAATTTCTAGATTTTCTTCTGCTGAATCTTAGAACCCTTGAAGATGTGCTGACTGCCGGTTTCTTTGGTGAGGGTTTAGGCAATCTACAGGAGTTTAATTTAGCCATGGGAGATGAGATCTCTTCTTGCAGAAGAGGCGGCCAAACTCTCCGTTTTCCGTAACCTCAGAATTCATCATTGTAGATGCGAAACCAATTTTTTGGCTGATTGGGCCGCAAAGGCCCATTTTAATGGCTGTTTATCACAGAACCGGGCTACGTCCCCGCCCTCTTTGCTTTCAGATCTTTTGTATTCTGACGCCCAAGCTTCGGGCTGTTGTCAACCTTTACAATCATAATATAATAGTTCCTTTTACGACCAAAAAAAAAAAAAAATTAGCCATTCTATCGAACATGTGGCGAGCAATTTCCTAGGAATGTTTACATTCAACTATGGATGCAGCTGAGAACAACAATGAATCTCACAATAGCTAAAGTCAAACAATACAATTTTTTTTCGATGGAGCAGGTGGCGGTGCTTGGTGCGGTGGGCGGTGGCTCCATGTGCAGGCGATGGAGACGATAATGAGGGAGAGAAGAAGACGGAAAGTGACAGCCACAAGGAGAGAGAGTCAAAGCCATGTAGGCTAGAAATTTGATGTCTTTTTTAAAATCCACGTGGAATTGATTTTTTAAAAAGTGACATAATTAGTTTGGCTAGAATATCTCGCCATTGGTATTTAACTAATCATTTTTTTTTCTGATTTCAAACTTAAAGTGATTGGATAAAAAAATTTTGTACTAGTACTGGATATAACTTTTGGCAATTCTAATGTCCTCCTATAAAATATGTTATACAAGGCTGTCTTTGCTGTTCAATCCACCAATTCTATTTTTAATACAAGCTATCACATGACAAATTCTTCATTGTGTAGAGCACATACCCAAGGGGGCCCGGGGGGGTGTGGGAGGGGGATTCCTGGGCACGTCTTAAATTGGATTAACATAACATTGTCATAACAATCAGTAATTGAAAGGTAAATGTCACGCAATAGCTTTCCAATTAAATGAATATTATATGGTCTATAAATCATATAGAATTAGCTCATTTACACTATTGATCACGTATCCTTTCGTATGCTTCCTCAATTACCATAAATAAAGACTCACCAATTGAGGTCCACGAGAGCCTCCTCCGCTTCGTTATCTTCTCCGCAAACCATTCAACTCAGTGAGGAAAAAGAAGAAACTTCGAAGGCATCGTCGTCGTCATGACTAACACATCCGAGCTTGTGTTTGTCCCATTTCCGGCCGTCGGCCACCTGGTGTCAATGTTGGAGATGGCCAAGCTCCTTGTCGACCGCGATGATCGGCTCTCCATTACGGTCCTCGTCATGAAGTCACCCCTTGACTCTGAGATCGACTCCCGTGTTGAGTTGTTCGCCGCCTCCGTTGCCGCCCGCATCCGCTTCATCCTCCTCCCCCAGCAAAACGTCTCCCTAGAGGCGTCCCCGATGGCCTTTCTCAATCATTTCAAGGAGAGCCACAAAGCCAGCGTCAGAGAAGCCATCGCCAACCTCTCCGCCTGCGGCTCATCACGGGTCAAAGGGCTCGTCGTTGACATGTTCTGCACCCCGGTGATCGACGGGGCCAACGAGTTCGGCATCCCTTCGTACGTGTTCATCCCGTCGGGCGTGGCGTTCCTCGGACTGATGTTGTACCTCCGGTTTCTTCAAGATGAGCAACACGTGGACCTGACAAGGGTCACGGGCCCTGATGCCGAGCTGGACTTCCCGTGCTTCGCTAACCCGCTACCGGCCGCCAAATCCTTGCCCTCAGAAGTGCTCGTGAAAGAAAACTGCCAGATATTCTTAGGCCACGCCCGGAGGTTTAAGGAAACCAAAGGGATTTTGGTAAATACATTCGCCGAGCTAGAACCACGCGCGATGGAGGCCTTGCCAGGCCTTGGAGCGCCCACAGTTTACGCTGTGGGGCCCATACTGAACATCAAGATCGAGAGCCAAAAAGGTTTTGAGATCCTGGACTGGCTCGACCAACAACCGGATGCGTCAGTGGTGTTCCTATGCTTCGGGAGCCACGGGAGCTTCGACGAGAATCAGGTGAAAGAGATTGCTTGTGCGTTGGAGCGAAGCGAGTGCCACTTCCTGTGGTCCCTACGGCGGCCACCAGCGAAGGGCAAGTTCGAATCCCCCAGTGACTACGCAGATCCTGCGGAGGTCCTGCCCGAGGGTTTCATTGACAGGACCACCGGTGTCGGGAGAGTGATCGGGTGGGCCCCACAGGTTGCAATCCTAGCCCATCTGGCCATCGGGGGGTTCATGTCGCATTGCGGGTGGAACTCCACCCTAGAAAGCATATGGTTCGGCGTGCCGATTGCCGCGTGGCCCCAGTATGCAGAGCAACAGCTCAATGCATTCCAACTCGTAGTGGAGCTTGGCCTCGCGGCGGATATCAAGATGGATTATCGAAGAGACCTCATCAAAGGTGGCGATGGCATCGTGACAGCAGACAAGATAGAGAGAGGGATAAGGAGGTTAATGGAGGGCAAGGAGGCAGGGGAGAGGAGGAAGAAGGTGAAGGAGATGAGCAAGAAGAGCAGGAAGGCTTTGATGGAGGGTGGCACTTCTTACTTGTCTTTAGGTCGTTTCATTGAGGATGTCTGCAGTCAATGAGCCTCCATTTAGCTTAGGAGGCTGTTGGTATTTCAATTCTATGATTACTTGGCGGGTGTTTCGTTGTATCTGGGACTACAATCCATTCGGACTGTTCTAGTGTCTTTTGTGACTATATACCATGTTGATTCTTGTCGACTGTGTTTTATGTGGAACCGTGCAAATGTAAAAGACAAGTTATAGAAAATGTTCAAACAAAATAAATTGGCCGGAACCATCCCTCCTTGATCTGCTATTGAACTAGAGACTTTGAATAAACATTCAGACTTAAGCAAATAGAGTGAAAAACAGAAATGTATCACGGCAGATAAATTAAAGGAGTTCATGGAAGAGAAAATGAACACAAGATTTTATAGTGGTTCGGCTTAAATTTAGCCTATGTCCACTCTCCCACACTAATAGCCTTCTGGCTGGTTTCCACTATGAATCAAAAGAGAATTACAACAATTTATCACTAACTACTCAATAGAGAGTTTCTATTTCTCTCACTAAGTTACTCTTTAGTGTTTCTCTCTCTTTCAAATACACGTTTGAGCACTAATGAGGAAGAATAAGTGATTTGAAAACTTTAGATTCTGGAATTTTAGCTTTCACACATTATCTTGAATGACTTGAAAAACCTCCTTAAATACTCCTCAATGCCTTTGTAACCGTTGGCACTTCCCAGAGGAATTCTTCTAATCAACCCGTTGGATAGAATCAATCAAGGAGATTTTGAGTCGATTGAAGATCAAGATGAAAGTCTGATGATCTTGGTTGCCCATACAATCAGGATCTAGGTTTCCATAAGTAGATTCTTTCCAAATAAACTTGTTTTCCAAAATTGATGTTACCATTCTTGATTGATTTCAATAATAATATCCAAAGAAGGTAAGTAAGATTTCCATCTAGAAAGCCATATAAATCTTGTTCATACTGAATCCTTGTAGAAAGAATAATAATTTTGATTTTGATTATATCTTCGACCTTCACTTGAGTTCAATTTGGATTTTCATCAGAGTGGGGCAGACTTCTGATGTAAGATAGACTTTGAGACAATTCCATAGAAGTCTAGTATACTTCAGAATGAGCATAGAAAAGTTTTGTCAACTTCAAAATCTAATAGGAGTTTTATCAACACCTGGAGCACGCCGAGATGATGAGGGGACCAGGGGAAATGTCATAAATATGTTCGACGAGCTTGAACCGCATACAATGGCGTCCTTTGCGGGCCTTGGGGCGCTCGCTGTATATCCTATGGGCCCATGTTGAATCTCAAGGGTGTTACTTGTTATTTGTATAATGTGATCCCACATTTTCGGATTGACATTTTCTCTTTAAAGTAGTAGTTATTCCACATGTAGTTTTTCCACGCCTCATACCTCTTTGTGACAACCACCCATTTGGTAACTGTCTTAATGGAAGACGGTATATAAAAGAAACAATCATTCATTTCTTAAGAGGTAATCACAAGGTCTAATGCAAACCCTTTCATTTTGGAATACACCATTAGTACTGAAGGGGTTTGGGTTTATAGAGTGTGCCTGATATTTCACTAAATCTCCAGGATTTTTCGACGAATGTAAATACGAACAATGGCTTGAGGTTTGTTTATAATTGATCATGTTTTCCACATTTGATTTTTACTTCTAACATTTGGTATCATAGCATATTTAGTGCCTCCTGTGGCATCCCAAAAATTCAAGACAAGCTTTAAGGTGTATTAAAGCTCACAATTAAGTAATAAAATTACCTATGGTTTATGCTTTAGCCATTAGTCACCTCTTAAGACTAAGTGATATGTGCTTGTGTTCATGAGTTTTTAAATTAGTAATATAGGATAAATTAATAACAATGATTTATTCTTGGCCATGTGAAATTTAAAATTTGAAATCTATAAAAGAAGTAATTAAAGATGAATAATTGAAAATGAAATTGTGGGTTTAATTAGGTTGGGCCTTAGGCCCAATGGCTTGAGCTCTTGGTGGACTGAATGGCTGGCCCAATTGAGGCCCATGAGGTGGCCGTCGACCAAGGGGGGGGGAGGAGTGGCCGGCCCACTTCTTCCAATCCAAGCCCAAGCCCATCTTGCATGTGGCATGCCAAGTGGCAAGAAGAGGCTTGTATGCATTGGCCATTGAGAGAGGCAAATAATCATTGCCAATGATGGAGATTTGGGGAAATAAAAGGGGAAAGAGAGAGAGAGGGTGGCCGGTTAGTGACATTCGGCCAAGCCAAAGAGAGAGAGAGGGAGTTGTGAGAGAGAGGAACCGAGGAGGAGGAGGAGCTCGCCCGTCGCCGCCCGCACGCCGTCCGTCCGTCGCCGGTGTGCCGTTCGTGTGCCGCTGTCCGCTTGGTTCTAGAGGCAAGTTGAGATCGATTTCCACTCTTGCATGTGTGTCTTGCATGTGTGATTTGTCGGTGGTAGATTTCGGATGTTAGGGTAGGCAAAACCGAAGCTAGAATGTGACTTGTTCTTGAGAATGCTTGCTGATTTCGTGTGAACCGCCTGACCCAGAATCTCGTGAAGGCTTGCATGCATGTTTCGAGTTGGATTTTGAATTTTATTCCTTAATGAAAGTTGTAGCCAACATCTTAAACTACAACATAATAAAATTTGGGACAAAATAGTGGAGATTTAAGGGGTCAAACCCTCATCCTACGAAGACATTAGATCTGGAACTGTTTTGCTGACCTTTTGGTAGATTTGTGGTTGCATGTCGATTTTTACCAAGTATCTCTCTTTGAATTCTTCATGAAACTTGTAGAGAACATCTTAAATACTAACATACTCAAATTTGAAGTAAAATGAACAAGTGTAGCCTAGTGAATCGACTTACTCTTGAAGACGGTAAATCTGGAGACACGGTACAGGACACCCGAGACTTCATGGACCCATATGGTGACTATTATTTAGAAATTTGACTTAGATCCCTTAATGAAAGTTGTAGGGGACCTCTTGGTGTAAAACATATCCGAATTTCAGAAGAAATGAAGAAGAATAAGTGGGTGAAAACTCGAAATTTCGGAGATACATACACTGGACGTTTTGGTGCGAGAACCAGAAGCTTCGGATGACTATAGAAAATTATCTTAAACGAAAATGGCCTAGAATTATTCATGAAAAATATACTTTAGTGTCTTAAATATAACCTGGTGAAATTTCATAATTTTCGGATGTCGTTCGGGTATTTTAATCAAATTATTTCAAAAACTGCACATTCTGTTTATATCCGAAATTGCATGCTGTATTTGTGTGAATTATATCTTTTGTGTGGAACTCTATTAGGCATGTGTTTTTCATGAAATTATTATCTTATTGTCTTGTCTATCACATACCTTGATTTCATGATTTTTGAGAAGCATATGGATATTTAATTCAAATATTTTCTAAAAATGGTACATGCTGGAATTTTGTGAACTTTGAAAAGGCATGACATATGGACCATTTTAAATTGCATGGACTCCATGAATTGTATTGTTATGGATGATGGTGTCTTGCTGCATGTATGATAATGATTTGAGATGCATGTATGAATTCAATGATGAATATGATCTTGATTGCCATCACATCACATGCCATGTTAAAATTGAACTATAATTGAAGATGAGAATTGAGATAAATGAGAAGGCCGTCGGAGGTGTGAGTCAATGATGCCCCGGGAGTGTCGGGATGCTTGGCTAGAAGGGTACGGCCGGTTGCCCGGTGGCCATGAATGGCCGGATACCGGAGGGCCTCGAGAGTACCGAGAGGTGTCGAGATGCCTGGAGAGTGGGGGAGCCGGAAGCTCGGTAGGTATTGTGCCAAGGGATACCTCGCAACGCCAGTTTGGGTGTGAGATGCCTGGCTAGAAGGGTACGGCCAGTTGCCTGGTGGCCTTAAATGGCTGAATGCCAGAGGGTCCTCGTGATACCAATTGGGGGACAAGATGCCTGGAGAGTGGGGGAGCCGGATGGTCTAAATTGTATCATGGATACATGTGGGATGCAAAAATTGGTCCCGGAAAAGAGAAAAGTGGCAGTCCAAAATGAAATTGAAATCAAATTATGCATGATGATGTATGCATGACATGACATGACGATGATGATATATGCATGATATGATGATGATGTTACATGCATGGATGTATGGTAATGATGATGGTACATGTGATATAATGATGATGTTACATGCATGGATGCATGGTAATGATGATGGTACATATGACATGATGATGATGTTACATGCATGGATGCATGGTAATGATGATGGCACATGTGATATAATGATGATGTTACATGCATGGATGCATGGTAATAATGATGGTACATGTGACATGATGATGATGTTACATGCATGGATGCATGGTAATGATGATAGGACATGTGATATGATGATGATGTTATATGCATGGATGCATAGTAAAGATGATGCCATATATGACATGATGATGGTAAGTGTATGAAATGATGGTGATGACTATATGATGATGATGGTACATGAGTTATGATAACATGTGCATGATACCAAGGTAAGTTGTGCATGGATGCTTGTATGACATGTGATGCTATGATTGTGATGATTGTGTGGCATGATGTATTGAGTGGTTTGTTGGTCATTTACCTGCTGAGTGGTTGTACTCACCCCTTCGGGGACCAACATTTCATATTAGCAAGATGCCGCTCCCTGCTATCACGCGGGGCGTATTTTACGGCCTTCCTTCAGATGTAGAGGTTGAGTGTGTGGAGATTGACTGTCCCACCGTCCCTGGTCTTACGTATATTCGAGTGCTCGCCTTAGTGATGTACGACGTGGGCTTGGCTGGGGGCCCTGTAATTCAAGAGTTTATATCCGTCCATGTTCGTCGAGATGGAGTGATGCGTGGGATGTTGCCATCGCCTGATGCACCGGGATGGGTGTGAGGGCCCGTGCGTGAGAAGCAGGAGCTGAAACTTTTTGGGATGATTAGCCAACATTAGTGATGGGGGATCTTGCAATTTAGACGTGGTGGGTCGAGTGTTTCTTTTTGGGTTTATGGCCAAGTGTGGCTTCATGTCCTGGCCTTTCTTTTGATGTACCGACCCAAGGAAACCCATCATGGAAAATATGTAAATAAAGTGTCATGGCTTTGTCTTTTATTATGATGTTTAGTGGTGTGCAATTGTATTATGGCTGATGGAGGGAGAGATGGCGATGTTATATTTTGCTACCGCTAAATGAGTTGCGCTGGGACCGTTTTCAAAAAAAAAAAAAAAAAAATGTCTATGATTTATGACGCTTCTTCTAAGAAATGTAATTAGGTGTAGCATTAGGTGCCTGTGGCGACCTAAGGTGGTTCAGGGTGCCACACCTCTGCCTTGTTTTTGTCGAATTTTTGGCGTATTTTTCAGGCCTTTCGGATGTGAACAATAATTCGGCCATTTTGGAGTCAAGAGGAAAGTCGTCGATTTTGGCCAAATTCTAAAGACTCATTGCTCGACTTCGGACTGGTATGGTCGCACTGCCATGAGGAAGAATAGGCGCTGACCTCAAGGAGTGGCTCAATCAGCAACCGCTTTCATCGGTGGTTTTCCTATGCTTCAGGAGCGCGGGCAACTTACATAAGGACCAAGTGAAGGAAATTGCTTGTGCGCTCAAGTGTAGCATGTTATATATATATGATCCCATATTTTGGATTCACATTTTTTCTCTTTTTAAGTAGTAACTATTCTACATACGGTTTTTTTCACGCTTCGTATCTCTTCATGACAAATGCCCATTTGATAACGGCCTTGATGGGAGACAATTTATAAAAGGACGAACATTCATTTCATAAGGGTAATTACAAGATCTAACGCAAACCCTCTCATTTGGAAATACACCATTAGCATGTGAGAGAATTTGGTTGGTAGAGTATGCCCGTAATTTCATTGAATCTCCATGAATTTCTGAGAACAATAGCTAGAGTCTATTTTACATTTGACCATGTTTTTCCATATATCATTTTTATGTCTAACATTTGGTATCAAAGGATATTTAGTGCTTATGCCTTGTTTTTGTCAAATTTTAGGAGTATTTTATGAGATTTTTAGATGAATAAGTCATGAGAAAAATCACCGATTCCGGCCAAATTCTGATGACCCACCACTCAACTTTGGACCGGTACGGTTGTACCACCATGGCGAAGAACAATCATATGATATTTCCACATATCGGTGTTTAGCAGAGGCTAATTCGGTGGCGGAAGTCGTGATGGTTAAGGGTTTGTGTTTGAGGATTTTTTGTTTGATTCAAGACCAATTTCTTGGTCATTTTCACTGAAACTTGGACCTATGTGGTCGCGCCAGTATGGTCTTCAAAGGCCATCATTTCTTTTGGTTTGAGATGGGCTGCCAAAGAAGTGACAAATGGCGGAATCGTGATGGAATGGCGAAAAAGGCAAGAAAAAGTCTTTTGTTTGTGCGAAGGAAGAAGCTAGTGGGGCCACGTGTGCAAAACTACTACAGGCAATTGGAGGTGCATGTGCCACACTTGCCTACACGACAGTTGCCAGAAGCGTGCACCACATGCACTTGCGTGGTTGATAGGTGGGCATGCGCGCCATGTGCTCACGCAAAAGGCAAGTGCATGCCGTGCACACGCCCATGGATCCACGGACTTGCTTCATATTTACGGTTTTGCCTTCCCTTTTCGATGATTTCACAATTCTATCATCGACAAATCTTTTCATAGTTTTGCCCCTTGGCCATTTGAATATACTCTTATGCCCTAGGTTGAATTTATTTACCGTTTTAACCTTTCATGCATTTTTGTTAATATTTTTTGCATGAAATTAAATATCCAATGATCCATATATTTTAATTAATTAGAGAGTAGCCACAACATATTTAGTTAATTAAATATATATTAAGAGTCTCTGAATCATATTTAGAAATAGACATTGATTATAATTAATCATATTAATATGATTAATTTTATCCCACAGGAATTTTCATTATAATAATAAGATCAATTAGGATAAAATATCATATTATTTTTCTTAATTTACCCATAGAGATTAAAGAAAGGAATATAATATGGTAGTCATATATTTAATTAGAAACTTAGCCCACAAATAGTTTTTATGTTATGTGATTAATATTTGTAATATGTTTACATTGGTAAAACATGATTTATGTATATTTTGTCTCAAATTTTATGACATAAGCATGATTGTTTGATATGCAGTTTTGCAATTTGTGAATTTCTTTGAATTTAAGAGTGATGTTCCCATACTGAATGGTGAAAATTATAAAGTTTGGAAGGAGTTAGTTATTCTTCAATTGGGGTGCATGGATATTGACTACGCTATAAGGAAAGACGAACCACCTACTTCTACTGATTCCAGCACTGCTATTGAGATAGCTTTTTGTGAACAATGGGAGCAGTCCAATCGCTTTAGTGCGATGTTGATAAGGACTAAAATATCTCATAATATCTGTGGTTTAATTGTGCAATATAGCAATGCTAAGGCTTTATTGGAGGCTATTGTTGTGTAAGTTTGAGACTTCAGAAAAGGCACATGTCATGACCCTAATTCTAAAGCTTTCATCATTGAAGCTTACTAGTGTTAAAGGTGTGTGTGAGCATATTATGAAAATGAGGGACATTGCAGCTTAGCTTAAGAAACTTGAGGTTAAGATATCCGAATCTTTTATAATGTATATATTCTAAACAATCTCCCACAATAGTATGCACCTTTTAAGATCTCTTATAACACACACAAGAATAAATGGTCAATTGATGAACTCATGACTGTGTATTCAAGAGGAAGAAAGATTGATCATGGAATTGGGAGAAAGTACTAATTTAGCAACATAATGAAAGAATAAGAGTCATGGCAAGCAGAAGGGAATAGGTAAAATACCTTCCCAAGTTGATAGTAAAAAGAATTCAAATGTTTCTTTTGTAAAAAATAAAAATAAATGGCATATAAGAAAGGATTGCTTCTAATTTAAGGCTTGACGTAAATGGATTGATTCTGAATCAACAATCCACATTTCAAATTCCTTGTAGCGCTTTCAAAATCATAGGAAGCTAGTGGGAAGTGGATAAAGCATCTTTTCAGGAAACAAAATTCATTCGCATGTGGAAGTTATTGGAATATGTAGACTAGTTTTCAATAGTGAATTTGTTTTGAATTTATATAGGACTTTTTATGTTCTTAATTTCTTTAGAAACTTAATTTCAATTTCAAGACTTATACCTTTGGGTTACTCTTTTAATTTTTTAGATTCAAACTTCTATTTATCATTTAAATATGAAATTATTGGGAGTGATACTTTATTTGATGGTCTTTTTCGAATCAATTTACAAAATAATGCCTATTATAATATGATGCACGTTTATGATAACGCTGATATAAAACGATATATTGTGAATGAAGATTCCTCTAAGTTATGGAACCGGAGATTGGGACATATCTTTATAGACAGAATTAAGCCATTGATAATTGATAGAGTACCATGTGCTTTAGATTTTATTGATTGTCATATTTGTGTGGACTGCATAAAAGGAAAGCATACTAACAAGATGAAGAATGGTGCCGAGAATAGTACAGAAATATTAGAAATTATACATACAAATATTTATAGTTTAGATATGGACTCGTATGGTCATAAATATTTTATTTCTTTCAGAGATGATTACTCACGTTACATGTATCTTCATGAAGCATTAGATACGTTTAAGATATATAAGGTGGAAGTAGAAAAATAATGCGGTATGAAAATTAAGATCGTGAGATCAAATAGAGGTGGAGAATTCTATGGTATATACACCGAAGATGGATAAGCACCTGGTCCATTTGCAAAGTTTCTTCAAGAGCATGGGATCGTTGCCCATTATACTATGCTTGGTTTTCAAATCAAAATGGTGTAGTAGAAAGAAGAAACTAAACTTTATTGGATATGGTGTGAAGTATGCTTAGCGGCTCAAATCTTCCTAAGTCATTGTGAACCAAAGCACTTAAGATGGCAATAAATATATTAAATCGAGTTCTAGCCAAGGCTAACCCAAATACACCTTTTGAGTTGTTTAAAGGTTGGAAATTCGAATTTGTGACATTTGCGCGTTAGGGGATGGCCGCATGAAATGAGAGTCTACAGTTCATAAGAAAATAAATTTAACCCAAGGACCATAAATGAGTATTCATTGAATATGCCGAAAGGTCCAAGGGATACAGGTTTTACTATCCATCTCACACCATTAGGATTGTGGAATCAAGAAACGCTAAATTTCTTGAAAATGACTTGATTAATGGAAGCGATTGATTAAAGGACTTTGTTCTTAAGAAAGATCATTTAGACACTCAACCTTCTACCTCAAATATAAAGTTGGTTGTTGTTCATGACGCCCCTTTAGTTCAACTGACTAGTGAACAACCTGCTGATATTCCATAACCTTTTGATATTGATATAGTAGATCTAGTTGTTCAACAATTACCATAATTTGTTAAACAACCATTTGATCAATACACTCATCAAGAGAATGTTGATGCAATATTAAGAAGATCCACTATAATGAGAAAATCAGCAATTCGTAATGATTATATTGTGTATTTACAAGATTCTAACTATAATGTTGGAGCTAAGAATGATCTTGAAACATTTTCATAAATCATGAATAGTGATAAATCCAATTTGTAGTACAATACCATGAAAAAAAATATAAATTCTATGGCATCTAACGAAGCTTGGAATTTGGCTGATTTGCTTGATGGTGCGAAAGCCATTGGTTGTAAATGGGCTTCAAAATTAAGATGGATTCATTGGACAACATTGGGAGATATAAAGCTATACTCGTTGCCTAAAAATTCACTTAAAATGAGTGGATTGATTATACAAAGACATTTTCTCCTGTATCTAAGATAGATTCTCTTCGTACTATTTTGGCATTGGGTGCCCATTTTGATATGGAATTACATCAAATGGATGTGAAAATGACGTTCCTCAATGGGGAACTGGAGGAGGTGGTTTACATGAAACAACTTGAAGGATTCTTCTCTTGGGAAAGGTAAACATTTTGGTATGTAAACTTAAGAAATCTATATATGACTTGGAATAAGCATCTCATCAATGGTACTTAGAGTTCCATGATGTCATCTTTTCATTCGATTTTGTAGAAAATGTTATTGATCAATGTATATATCAAAAGGTCAATGGGAGCAAAATTTATTTCCTTGTGCTATAAGGTAAAACTATTTCTTATGTCATAAGGCAAAATTTATTTCCTTGCAACTAATCATAAAGGGTTGTTACATAAGATAAAACAATTTTTCTTTAAGAGTTTTGACATGAAAAATATGGGTGAAGTATCTTATGTCATTGGCATTAAAATCCATAGAAATTGACTTCAAAGAATTTTAGGATTATCTCAATAAACTTATATCAATAAGATTTTAGAGAGATTTACCAAAAAAAAAAGAAAAGATTTTAGAGAGATTTAGAATGAAAGATTGTTCACCAAGTATAACACCTATTGTGAAGGGCAACATGTTCAATTTGAATCAATACTTGAAGAACAATCTAGAAATGGAATAAATGAATAATATTCCATATGCTTATGCAGTTGGAAGCTTAATGTATACTCAGGTTTGCACTCGACTTGACATCACTTTTACTATGGGAACATTAGGAAAATATTAAAGCAATCCATATATGGACCACTTGAAAGCTACAAAAAAAAGTGATAAGATACCTTCAAGGTACCAAAGGCTACATGCTTATGTATAGATGGACTGACAACCTAGAAGTAGTTAGGTATTCGGATGTTGACTTTATGAGTTGCATTGATTCTCAAAAATCAACATTTGGATATTAGAGTAATCCAAATGCAGACTTTGACTACTACTTCCATTATAGAAGTTGAATTCATTTATTGTTTTGAGGGTATCTCGCATGGTGTATGATTGAAGAGTTTCATCTTAGAGCTTAGAATTGTTGATTTTATTTCTAGGCCATTAAAAATATATTGTGACAACTTAGCTACAGTTTTTATGGCTAAAAACGCCAAAAGTGACAATCAATGTAAGTATACCAACATCAAGTATTTAGCCATAAGGAACATATTAAGGAGAATAAAGTGGTCATAGAACACATTAGCATTGAATTGATGACAACTAATCATTTAACTGAAGGCATGCTACAATGGAGTATAAAAATCAAATTACTAGTATGAGGATAGGTTGTATCATGTGATTTATTGTCATATGGATGATTTTTGTTGTATAAAACTCTTAATCATTATAATGTTGATTCTCAATTTTTGGTATACACATACTATTGCTTATGAGAATAATATTTAATTTTTGTTCTAGAATAAACATAGGGTTTATTCATTAAAATGTATTGTTTCATATCGGCTGACATTAAAGAAATAAGATGCATTGTGTTTAAAGGCTAGTAGGTGCACCAAGAGGGGGGTGAATAGGTGTGAAAACAAATTTTGTAAAGTATAAAATTTTACTTTTAACCCGAGTCTATTTAGCAGTAGACTTTGAAAAGGAAATTAGACTCTAATAATCAAATAGAGTTACGATCAAAGTAAAAGAGTTTAGGAAAGAGAATAAGAACACAAGGTTTATAGTGGTTCGGCTTAATCCAAGCCTACATCCACTCTCTAGCACTGATAGCCCACCGGCTGGATTCCATTAAGAATCAAAAGAGTTGTTATAGTATCACTTCCTTAATTCCACAGTGTAGAAACTCTGCTACACTTCCTCAAAACCTTACCAATGTATAAGCTCTCTTTTAAGTACAAGTTTACACTCAACAATTGAATCAACAAAGAACAAGGAGCTTCAGACTTTGGAATTTATCTATCGCGCACACTCTCAAATAATTAAAGCATCTTCCTTATATACTCATTCATGCCTTCATAACCGTTGGCACCTTCCATAGGAGTTATTCCAATTTGCCCATTGGACAGAATCAATTAGGGATATCTTGAGTTACTTAAGAAATGTGATGATAGCTCACCAATCCTGCTCGCCCATACAATTAGGATCTAGGTTTCCATAAGTAGAATCTTCCAAGTATACTTCGCCAATCAACGGATCCAAATTACTCGATTTAAATTCAAAACGAATAATAGATCTTGAGATGCTATCTCCAGCCGTGATATCTTCTTCAACCGCTCAAATCAAATCCTTAAAGAAATACTCGATTCTAGATAAGTCTTCTTCGTCGATCTAGAATCTGTCAATGAGGGCAGACTTTAAATCTTAAGTCTGGCGGTTTGGCGATCTTCAGGCTTTGTCGAAAGACTCTGCAAGTCTTCAGACTAGATTGATGGAAACGTTTTGTCAGCTTCAAAATAAATAAGGAAGTTTTCTCCAACAATCTCCCCATTTTTTATGGTGACAAAACTTTCTTGCAGATTTGGATATTTTTGACCCGCAAGACAATATTCAAGCAAACAATGATATCTAATAAAAGATAAATGGATTAGGATAAAGATAGTATCGAATCTGCATCCACAAGGAAATGTGTTAGTCCTATAAAAATAACTATCTTTGCCATGAATACCATCAACGCTTAAAATACTGCAAGCAAGCATTAAAGGATCAAACAATCCAAATCTAAACCAGTCACAACCAAACAACCAAACAAAAGTAAAGTCAAACAAAAATCAAACAAAAGTCAAATCTGCACCCAGCTTCTCCCCCTTTTTGTCAACATTAAAAAGGTGGAGATGAAAAGAGAAATGGATAAAATTATGATTGTTTTGGAATGCGAACAAGCTGGAAATCTCCCATCAATTTGATAATCTTTTCCAGCTTTTTCAAATCCTCCTTCAGTTGTTCTACTTCTTGACCCTTGGCAGTTGCTTGAACTTGAAGATTAAGGGCCTGAACTTGATTGAGCAAAGAATCTGAAGAGGCTCGACTGGCATTCTGAATATTCTGAATTTCGCATCCCGGAGCATAAATCTGGCCTCGCATCTCCATAAGAACATCAAGCACTCTTCGAAAGTTTGCCGAGTTGTCAATTTGAATGCTTGCTTCAGCATGATCAGTCTGAGGAGTATTAGCAGATGATGGCATTTCAGCATGAACACCCAGACTTAGAGATGAAACCTCATGACCTCTTTTCTCAGCAGCTCTCCCTATTTCAGTGCCTTCAGGTGGAGAGAAGTACTCTTCATGCTCTATCTCATCTTCAGTGACATGATGCTCCTGTTCTCTTCGTTCCTCTTCTTTTGGAGTTCTTTCTTCTTCTGCTTCTTTCATCATCGATTTCCTCTCTTCATTCCTCTACTCTGTCTCTTCTCTATCTTGATCCTCTTTCTCCTCTGTTTCTGGAACAAAACGCTGAAGGTTCCTTAAGGCAAGAGCTGAAATGGTAACATCTTCCTCATCTTCTTCATCTTGCAAGATGAGTGCTCTTCTTTTCTTGGATGAAGTTGTCATGGGCTCCTTCCCTTTTCATTTTGCAGCCATAAAGACTTGGTGAGCCTTGACAGGTGTTTTCTCCTTAAATCACTCCAAGGCTTGTTTAGCTCCTTCAGACGCATTTTGGAAACCATCTTCAGTCCCACCACCATTTGATCACAGGTTCGAACACATAAAATCTTGGGAGGCTAGATATTCAAATATCTGAATAACTTAGTAACAAGTGCTGAATAAGGAAGTTGGCCCTTGTCCTTCACCATCGATCTATACATGTGAAACATGATAGTGTCTGGCAGAGAGAACTTTTTGCCAGCGTCGATAGTATACATCAGCTTTGCTTCTGAATTTGAGATGTCAATTTGAAGTCGATTTGGGTCTAAGACAATTGATCACAATCTTGTGAAGCAAGACATTTGAGGTATTCATCCTCAAGTACAAAATTCAACCTTCTGCCATTCCATCTCGAACAAGCTCCACAGTTGCACGACTAATAGACACACCAATTGATTGGAACTCCCCTCTTTCTACTCCAATTACATCAGCCAGAGTGTCCATATCAACTATATAGTCCTGATCCCTAACATTGAAAGAGAATCTATTCGCATCCAAAAAGCTCAGATTCGAATAGAAATACGCAGTAAGTTCTTGATAAGCCACTGTTCTTTCAGATCGAAATTGTTCAAGTTGAAGTAAAGTGAATTTCTCTCGCAACTTCACGTTCAAAGAATCAAGGAAATCAAAGTCCACACTTCTTGGATTCATCACCCCTTGCTTCAGCAATTTAGAATAAAGTCACTTGTGTTCCTCATAACGAAACAAATCTATCCTTTTGCTTCAAATATTCGCAGCAGCACCCGTTCTAGGCTTAAAATGAGTGAACATCTTTTCATCATCATTTCCATCAGGTTGATTAAGTCCTCCCACACGTGGATCGCTTGGGATATTCACAAAGGCTCTTTCTGCCGAGCCCGCAGGAGCAACTCTCAAACGTTCCATCATTCGCAAAAAGTGGGTTTCATTTTTGTACCATTTTTCTTTCAAAAATTCATCAATAAAGTTCAAAGGAGTACCTCCAACCTTCAAGGCAGAGTAGAGTTTGAAGGTAAAAGCAGGCTTTTGAGTTCTTACGGGTTATGCATCCTCAATAATTTCTTCCTTCGCTTGCTGTTGAACATCTTGTGGTTTAGCACGAGGAGACTGATGCGGTTGAGAATGTTGTAGGCTCTGTTGCTGTCTTGGAGATTCTTCTTCCTCAGTGAGGTCAAAATGCGTAGGACCCTCATGCATATGCTGTGATCCCCTGCTTGCAATCCTTGAAGACTTTCTTTGGAAAGACATTCTCATAGTCTTTGAGAGATTCCAAACGCGATTCGCGAGAAAGATGAAAACTTTGAGGATTAAACTAAGAGTAAAAGTGAGAAAGTGATGTTCTGTGCTTCTAGGGTTTCTGAAGAACACAATTAGTATACAAGGCGATCGAAACGGGGTATACGAATAGAAAATGCCTTTTAAAAAATAACTACCTTTTTGAAAAATAGATAACTATAAAAAAGATAACTTCTTTTTTGAAAAGGAATGATTGCAATAATTACGAATACTTGGGAAGATAACATCATTCCTTTTCAAAAAAGATAACTTCTTTTTTGAAAAGGAATGATTGCAATAATTACGAATACTTGGGAAGATAACATCAATCAAGTTCATATTAATAGATGAACGCACCTTCTCGAAATTTTATTCGAGAGATAAATTTCTAAAATAGAAATAACTTACAGCCGTGAATCTAGATCTTCTAAGTCTGAGCATCTTTAGACTTTTATCCCTAAGTCTGAACTTCTTCAGACTTTAAGATATTAAGTCTAGATTGAATAGACTCAAATTGGCTTTTCTCCAGTGGCTTAGTAAAAATGTCTTCCAGTTGATTCTTTGAGTCAATGAATTGAATCAAGACATCTCCATTTTGAACATGGTTTCTAATAAAATGATGTCGAATCTCTATATGAATTGCTCTTGAATGAAGAATTGGATTCTTGGTGAGATTAATCACACTGACGTTGTCACATTTGATCTCGGTGTATGAATCTTCAATTCCAAAGTCTCTTAGCTGTTGTTTTATCCACAAGATTTGAGAACAACAACTTTTAGGAGCCACATACTCTACTTCAGCTGTTGAAAGAGTTACAATGCTTTGCTTCCTTGAAAACCAAGATATTGTCCTGTTACCAAGCAATTGACAAGTATCCGAGGTGCTCTTTCTATCAACTCTGCATCCTGCTAGGTCTGCGTTTGAATATCCAAGGAGATTAAAGTCTCATTCTTTAGGATACTAGAGACCCAAATTAGAGGTTGTTGCAATGTATTTGATGATGCGTTTCGCAGCACTTATATGAGATTCTTTGGGATTTAATTGAAATCTGGCACAAGTGCAAACACTAAACAAAATGTCAGGTCTAGAGGCAGTAAGATAAAGAAGTGAACGAATGATACTCTTGTATAGCTTCTGGTCAACTTTCTTTCCTCCTTCATCTTTGTCCAGCTTCGAAGAACTTGACATTGGTATATCAGTTTTTTTGAATTTCTTCAAACTGAACTTTTTAACAAGTTCTTTAGCATATTTTTTTTGGTGAATGAAAGTCCCTTCCTTCAATTGTTTTACTTGAAGTCTGAGAAAGAAGGATAGTTCACCCATCATACTCATCTCAAATTCATCCTGCATAGACTTAGAGAATTTCTTGCACAAATTTTAGGTGATCCAAAAATAATATCATCAACATAAATTTGTACAAGTATAAAGTTTTTACTTTCTCTTTTAATAAACAAGATAGTGTCTACTTTACCTTTAACAAAGCCATTTTGGATTAAAAACTTACTTAACCTGTCGTACCAAGCTCGAGGTGCTTGCTTTAAACCATATCGCGCCTTTTTCAGTTTGAATACAAAGTCTGGTTTCCTTGGGTCTTCAAATTCGGGAGGTTGTTCCACATAGACTTCCTCTTGGATAAATCCATTCAAGAATGCGCTTTTGACGTCCATTTGGAATAACCTGAAATTCTTATAACAAGCAAAAGCAAGTAATAATCTAATTGCTTCTAACCTTGCTACTGGTGCATAAGTCTCATCATAGTCTATCACTTCTTCTTGCGTATATCCTTTGGCTATGAGTCTTGCTTTGTTCTTTATAACTTTCCTTTTCTCGTCCATCTTGTTTTTGAAAACTCATTTGGCTCCAATAACAGATTTACCTTTTGGTTTAGGAGTCAATTCGCAGACATCGTTAATACTGAATTGCCTGAGTTATTCTTGCATAGCTTCAATCCAGCTTTCATCAGTTAAAGTTTCTTCTATGCTCTTGGGTTTTATTTCAGAAATAAGAGCCACAGCACTAGACTCTTCATGCCTTTTGGATCTTGTGCGAATCCTTTCATCAATGTTGCCAATAATGAGTTCTTTGGGATGACTAGACTTGTGCTTCCAATTACCGGTTGGTCTGACAGACTGATCTTTTTCTTCATTTGATTCTTCAACGACCGTTCGTTGTTGGTCTTTTGAAGTTTGAGCTGCTTCTGGGGATTTAGACTTTGTAGAGTTTGGAGCAGGTTCAGATTCTTCAGGATGAGTCTGGATCGATTGAATTTGTATGAAGTCTTGAAATTTAACATTCATTGATTGCTCCACTGATTGAGTTTTTTTGTTGTAAACTCTGTAAGCTTTACTAGTGGTTGAATATCCAAGGAAGATACATTCGTCTAATTTTTCTTCAAACTTACCAATTCGATTATTTACATTTTTCAATATAAAACGTTTGCATCCAAACACATGAAAATAGGAAACAATTGGCTTCTTTCATTTGAACAACTCATAAGGAGTTTTCTCTAGAATAGGCCTTAAGAAGACTTTATTAATAATGTAACATGCTGTAGAAATTGCTTCAGCCCAAAAATGAGAAGAAATGTTGCTTTCAATTAAAAGAGTTCTAGCCATTTCTTGCAACGATCTATTCTTCATTTCCACAACTCCATTCTGTTTTGAAGTATATGGAGAGGAGAACACATGCTGAAAACTAGATTCATCACAGAATTTAGCAAAATTTTGATTTTCAAACTCACTTCCATGATCTGTTCGTATACTTGAAATAACATACATTTTCTTATTATGTACTTTCTTGGCAAACTTTATGAAATAAGAAAAAATTTCAGACTTACTTGCCAAGAAATATACCCAAGTAAATCGTGAATAATCATCCACTATTTCTAGGCAATATTTCTTTCTACCAATACTCTGAATCCTAGTTGAGATAGCTAGTATAAGCACCTAGAGGGGGTGAATAGGTGAAAAAATAATTTCTCGAGATAAGAGAGCAATACTAAGTAGACAATAGAAATGAAGTTCTCCTTTGGTTAACAAAACGAATTATGATCAAAGTAAAGCAGAGAGTAGGGAAGAGAAAATGAACACATAAATTATAGTGGTTCGGTTTATTCCAAGCCTACGTCCACTCTTCCGCATTGACAGCCCACCGGCTGGATTTCACTATGAACAAAAGAGTTGTTACAGCAAGACTCTTCCTTGATTCTAAAGTGTAGATACTCTACCACACTTCCTCAAGGTTTCTCAAAATATAGACTCTCTTTTGCGTACAAGATTTCGCTCAGTAAATGAATTGACTAAGAACAAAGAGCTTCAGACTTTGGAATTCTTCTATCGTGCACACACTTGAACAATTGGAACGTCTTCCTTATATACTCATTTATGCCATCATACGCGTTGGCACTTACCAAAAGAATTCTTTCAATCTTCCCGTTGGACATAATTAATTAGGAAGATCATTCGAGCTATTTAAGGAACATGTCGATAGCCCATCAATCCTGCTCGCCCATACAATCAGGATCTCGGTTTCTATAAGTAGAACCTTCCAAGTATACTTCGCCAATCATCGGATCCTCAATCTTTGAATCAATCATGATCAAATAAAGGATTCTGTTATGTCATATCCAGCTAAGAGATCTTCTCCAGTCGATAAGGTCAAATCCTTAATGAAACACCCAGTTCTAGATAGCCCTTCTTCGACGGATTAGAAACTGTCAATTAGAATAGACTTTGAGTCTTGAGTCTGGCAGTCCGGAGGTCTTCAGACTTTAAACAGTAAAGTCTGCAAATCTTCAGACTAGACTGATGGAAACGTTTTGTCAGCTTCAAAATACTCTAGGAAGATTTCTCCAACAATCTCCCCCATTTTTGATGGTGACAAAACTTTCCTGCAGATTTTGATAACTTTGACCTGCAAAACATTACTCAAGCAAATATGGATATCTCATAAAGATAAATGGCTTAATAATAACACTAGAATCTGCAACCACAGAAATTAGGTTAGTCTTGCATGTGAGTAAAGCCATTCATAAGATATCAATAGTACTTAATATAAGCAGTCAAACCCAAATGTCAAATTCAGTCCACATCCAGACACAAAAGTCAATTCAAACATCAAAACAAACATAAAAATAAATCAAAAGTTCAAGTTCAAAATTTCAAATCTCGCATCTCTCCCCATTTTTGTCATCATAAAAAAGGTTGAGATGGAATCAAGAATGCTTGGGAACACGAACAAGCTGGAAATCTCCCATTGACTGGACAATGCCTTCCAGCTTTTTCAACTCTTCCTTTAGTTGAGCCACCTCTTCAACCTTAGCATTTGCTTGAATCTGAAGAGTAAGGGCTTGGATATGATCATTCAAAGAAACTGAAGAAGCTTGACTTGCAGTCTGCAAATTCTGAACTTCGCATCCCAGAGCATATATCTGACCCCGCATTTCTAAGAGAACATTAAGAATTCTGCGAAAATCTGCTGAATTATCGATCACAGATGGCTTCGCACGATCAGATAGAGTAAAGGCAGACGATGGCAAATCAGCATAGTCACGCAGATTGGGCGATGAAACATCATGTCCCTCCTCAGGAAATTGAGAGGCATATATGTCCTCTGGATATGCTGGAGAGCGACTGACTCCTTCACTGGTAGCAGGATATGAGGACATTCCTCTTTTCTCACGGTCTCCCCCTGTTTCCATGCCTTCAGGTGGAGAAGAGAGTTCCTCATGCTCTCCTTCCTCTTTATTTCCTCTTTCCTCTTCTTCTTCTTCTTCTTCTTCTTCAAATCTTTCCTCATATGCATCTCTTTCTTTAGCTTCTCTCTCCTCTGTTTCTTTCTCCTCTGCTTCTTTCTCTTCTCTTTCTCTAGTCCTCTGTTCTGTGTCTTTCTCTTGTCGTTCCATTGATTCTGGAATAGAACGACTTCGGTTCTTCAATGCCATAGCAGAAATGGTGATGTCTTCCTCATCATCTTCATCTTCAATGATGAGAGCTCTTCTTTTCTTGGATGGAACAACCATGGGCTCCTTCCCTTTTATTTTTGCTGCCGAAGAGACTTGATGAGTTTTGACAGGGGTTTTCTCCTTAAATTTCTCCAACGCCTTGTTGAGTTCCTTCAGACGTATTTTAGACACCATTTTCAGTCCCACCACCATTTGATCACAAGATCAAACACAGAGAATTCATGGAGGCTGAACATTCAAATGTCTGAATAACTTTGTCACAAGAGCTGGATAAGGAAGTTGACCCTTGTCCTTCACCACTGCTCTATACATGTGGAACATAATAGTGTGAGGAAGAGAAAACTTTTTCCCAGCATTGATGGCATACATCAGCTTTGCCTCTGAGTTTGAAACATCAGTCTTTGAAGTAGATTTTGGTCTAAGGTAATTAATCACAATCTTGTGAAGCAGAATGTTGAATGCACTCATCCTTGAGTAGGAAACCTTTCCCTCTGTCCTTCTATCCTTAACAAGTTCCAACATAGCACGAGCAATAGAGACATTGATAGGTTGATATCTCCCTCTCTCAACCCCAATCACATCAGCCGACATATCTACATCCACCACATAGTCCTGATCTCAGACACTAAAAGAGAATCTATTTGCATCCAAGAAACTAAGATTCAAATAAAAATAAGCAGTGAGTTCAGCATAGGCTTTTGTAGAGTCAGAACAAAACTATTCAAGTTGAAGAAGACTGAATTTTCCCTCAAATTAACATTCACAGCATCAAGGAAATCAAAATCCACACTTCTAAGGTTTATCACCCCACGCTTCAACAACTTAGAGTATAGATGCTTTTGTTTCTCCAATCGAAACAAGTCTGTCCTTTTTCCCCAAATTTTTGCTGCAACACCCATTCTCGGTTGAAACTGACTGTACAACTTGTCATCATCATTCCCATTTATCTGATTCAGCCCTCCAACACGAGGATTGATTGGAATATTTGCCATTGCTTCTTCTGTCGACCCAGCAGGGGCAATTCCCAACCGTTCCATTGTGCGTAAAAAGAATGTTTCATTTTTGTACCCTTTGTCTTTCAGAAATTTGTCACTGTAGTTCAAAGGAGTTCCACCCCTTTTCAAAGCGCGATAAAGCTTGTAGGTAAAAGAGGGCTTCAAGGTTCTTACAGGTTCTACATATTCGATTATTTCTTCCTTTTCTTGTCGGCAACATCCTGTTGTCTAGATGGAGAAGATGGATGCTGCTGAGAATGTTGTGGGCTTTGCTGCTGACTATGAGACTCTTCTTCCTCGGTGAGATCAAAGTGCATAGGCCCCTCACACATTTGCTGCGGTCCCCTGTTTGTGATCCTCAAAGACTTCCTTCGAGACGACATCTTTCACAGTCTTTGAAAGATTCCAAACTTGACTTTCCCAAGAAAGATGACAACTTTTCGAAGATTAAACAAGAGAAGAAGACAGGAGTGGAAGATCGATGCTTTTTAGGGTTTTTGGAGTTAAATGAAGAGGAACCGACAATATATAGGTCAGTCGAAGAGAGGCATACAAAACGTCGTAATGGAAAGTAAAAAGATGCCCTTTTAAAATAACTGCCTTTTTCAAAAAATTAGATAACTGCCATTTTAAAAAATTATCTCCTTTTTGAAAAAGAAAGATTGTACTTATCACGAAAATTGAAAGTAGCAAAAAATCAATTATAGATAGATGATTGTACCTTTTCGAGATTTAATATGAGAGAGAATAAAATAACTTACGGTCAAAAATCTTGTTTGTTTGAATCTAAGAGTCTCTAGACTTTAACTTCTTCAAACCACAAGATGTTGAGTTTGGAACGGATGATTTCAAATTGATTTTTCTCCAAAGGCTTTGTAAATATATCCGCCAGTTGGTTCTTTGAGTCAACAAACTGAATCGAAACTTCTCCATTTTGAACATGATCTCTAATGAGGTGATGTCGAATCTCTATATGCTTTGCTCTTGAGTGAAGAATTGGATTTTTGGTGAGATTGATTGCGCTGGTGTTGTCACAGTTAATCTCCGTGCATGAATCTTCAATTCCAAAGTCTCTTAGCTATTGTTTTATCCACAAAATTTGTGAACAACAACTTCCAAGAGCTACATACTCTGCTTCTGCTGTAGAAAGAGCTACTGTATTTTGCTTCCTTGAAAACCAAGACACTGTCCTGCTTCCAAGTAGTTGACAAGTACCCGAAGTGCTCTTTCTATCGACTCTACAACCAGCTAGATCTGTGTCTGAGTATCCAAGAAGAGTAAAGTCTCCCATTTTAGGATACCAAAGACCAAGCCTTGAAGTTGATGCAATGTATTTGATAATACGCTTTGCAGCACTTAGATGAGATTCTTTAGGGTCTACTTGAAATCTAGCACAAATGCAAACACTAAACAAAATGCCAGGTCTAGAAGTAGTAAAATAAAGAAGTGAACCAATGATACTCTTGTACAGCTTCTGGTCAACTTTCTTTCCTCCTTCATCTTTGTCTATCTTCAAAGAACTTGACATTGGTATATCAATCTTTTTGCAATTTTCCAGTCCAAACTTTTTGACAAGATCATTAGCATATTTTTCTTGATGAATAAAAGTCATTTCCTTCAATTGTTTCACTTGAAGTCCAAGAAAGAAGGTTAGTTCACCCATCATGCTCATTTCAAATTCATTATGCATAGACTTAGAGAATTTCCTGCACGGACTTTCATTAGAAGATCCAAAAATAATATCATCAACATATATTTGAACAAGCAGAAAACTTTTGTTTTCTCGTTTGATAAACAGAGTAGTGTCTACTTTACCTTTTACAAAGCCGTTTTGAATTAAAAACTTACTCAGCCTGTTGTACCAAGCTCGAGGTGCTTGCTTTAAACCATATAAGGCATTTTTCAGTCTGAATACTGAGTCTGGTTTCCTTGAGTCTTCAAACCTAGGTGGTTGTTCCACATAGATTTCCTCATGGATAAATCCATTCAGGAAAGCACTTTTGACATCCATTTGGAATAACCTGAAATTCTTATAACAAGTAAAAACAAGTAATAATCTAATTGCTTCTAAACCTTGCTACTGGTGCGTGTGTCTCATCATAGTTTATCCCTTCTTCTTGCATATATCCCTTGGCCACGACTCTTGCTTTGTTTCTTACGACCTTTCCTTTCTCGTCCATCTTGTTCCTGAAAACTCATTTAGCTCCAATAATAGATTTACCTTTCGGTTTAGGAGTCAACTCCCAGACATCATTAATGCTGAATTGCTTGAGTTCTTCTTGCATAGCTTCAATCCAGCTTTCATCATATAAAGTCTCTTCTATGCTTTTGGGTTCTATTTCAGAAATAAGAGCCACAGCACTAGACTCTTCGTGCCTTTTGGATCTTGTGCGAATTCCTTCATTAATGTCGCCAATAATGAGATCTTTGGGATGACTGGACTTATGCTTCCGATTCTTGGTTGATTTGTCGGGTTGATGATCACTTCCTTCATTTGAATCTTCAATAATCACTTGTTCTTTGGTCTTTCAAAGTCTCGAGCTACTTCTTGAGATTTAGACTTTGTAGAGTCTGGAGTAGGTTCAGATTCTTCAAGATGAGTCTAGATAGATTCATTTTGCATAGAATCTTGGAATTTGACATTCATTGATTCCTCCACAGATTGAGTCTTCTTGTTGTAGACTCTGTAGGCTTTGCTTGAGGTAGAATATCCAAGGAAGATGCCTTCGTCTGATTTTTCTTCAAACTTGCCAACTCGATCATTTGTATTTTTTAATATAAAGCATTTACATCCAAACACATGAAAGTATGAAACAATAGGCTTCTTTTCTTTGAATAACTCATAGAGTTTTTTTTTTTTTTTCCAGAATAGACCTTAGAAAAACTCTATTAATAATATAACATGCTATAGAAACTGCTTTAGCCCAAAATCGTGAAGAGATGTTACTTTCAATTAAAAGAATTCTAGCCATTTCTTGAAGCAACCTATTCTTTCTTTCCACAACTTCGTTTTGGAAACCATGGAGAGGAGAACACATGCTGAAAACCAAATTCATCACAAAATTTTGTAAAATCTTGATTTTCAAATTCACCTCCATGGTCTGTTCTTATACTTGAAATAACATACCATTTTTTCATTTTGAACATTTTTAGCAAACTTTTCAAAGTAAGAGAATGTTTCAGACTTACTTGCTAGGAAATATACCCAAGTAAATCGTGAGTAGTCATCCACAATTACTAGGCAATATTTCTTACCTCCAATGCTCTGAGTTCTGGTTGGTCCAAAAAGATCTATATGTAGAAGCTGCAATACACGATTAGTGGAAACTTGATTTATTGGTTTAAAGGAATTTCTTACCTGCTTTCCCAATATGCATGGTGTACATAGATAAGACTTTTGGTATAATAGATTGGGTAAACCATGAACAAGCTTATTTGCTGAAATTTTGGCTATCTGCTTCATATTGATGTGCCCAAGCTTTCTGTGCCATAAGTTCGCTTCGTCTTGAATTGAGATTAGACGTTGCGATTCATCTGGTTTCACATCCAAGAGGTAGATATTTCCATGTCTTCGACCCATGAATGACTGAATATAATCTTTACTAGTTCCTCAACATAATCCCTCTTGAAAGTTAATTTTAAAACCGGTATCACACAGCTAACTGATACTGAGCAGATTGTAGTTGAGTCCTTCCCCTAAAGAAACATTGCTTATTGTGAGGTTTCCAATCTTTACAGTTCCAAATCCCACAATTCTTCCTTTGTTGTTTCCTCCAAATGAGACTTTTCCACCATTTACTTGAACGAGCTTTATGAAGCAATTTGAATCTCCTGTCATATGTCTTGAGCATCCACTATCCAGATACCATTTTACCTTTTTCTTGATAGTGACCTGCATTTAAAAAAGAGACTCAAACTTTCTTTGAACATCTTAGAGCATTGCGACTTACTGGCTTTACAAAGATTTTTTTAAAATGATTTTTGTAAGCGTCTCTTGTGGGTCTTTGCTTAATTCTTTCCTTCACTTTAGGAAAATCAATTAAAGGAATGGTTTCCACAATCATTCTCAAACCAGATTTATTGAAATAAGGTTTTTGTACTGAAAGAATTTTCTCAAGTTTCTCAAATCCTATCGAAAATCTTTTTGAAATATTTGATATGTCATTTTTAAAAAATACATTTTCTTTTAAAAGATTATCTTCACTTTCTTTAAGAGTAGAAATATTCATGTCTAAACATTTCACATTTTCTTTCAAAATATTTTCCTGTTGTTTCAGTGCAGAGTTTTCCTTTTTAAGTTCGGAAATCCTTTTAAGAGAAGTCTTAAGACTAAAACACAACTCATCAATGTATTTAGAAACTTTAATAGGGATTTTAAAGTTACTCACCTCAAATTCACTGTCTGACTCGGAGTTTGAATCTGAATCCGATTGTGCCATCAAACATATATTGGCATAATCATCATCACTTTCTTCACACTCTGTGTCACTCTAGGTTTCTGCTTTAAGAGCCTTTCGATACTTTTCAGCTTTTCCTTTCTTCTTCCTCAGAAGAGGACAATTGGGTCTGATGTGTCCCTTTTTCTTACATTCAAAGCAGACTACATCTTTATTTCATTCATCATCCTCAACATACTTAGTCCGTTGCTTTGAAAACTTTGTTTCTTTGGATTGAATCTTCTTCTTTTTCTGTTCAGCTTTCTGAATCTTCTTATCATGAGAGCAAGTTCCTCATCATCCATATCGTCTTCAGAATCTGTAACGTCAGAATCATCATTGGATTTTAATGCAATGGATTTCTAACCTTTAGTATATTCATCTTCATTGATTCGTTCCACTTCATAAGACTGAAGAGTCCCAACCAACTCATTAACAGATAGTGGCATAATTCTTTGTGTCTCCCTTATTGAGGTCTTTATGTGATTCCAATCCTTGGAGAGTCCACGTAGTAGCTTGTTTACTTTCATGGGATCAGAAATTGGTTGACCTTGATTTTCAAGACCATTCACGATTTCTGTAAAACGACTAAACATGTCAGTTATAGATTCTCCTGATTTATAAAGAATAAATTGCTTTTGCATCAAGAGCTTGTCTCTTGGTTATCTCTTCCTGAGTCATTTCACTCGACTCAACAGCTTCTTTTCCTCTCTCTGAGACAGGTGCAGCTTTAGGAACGATTCATTTTTCTACAATGTCCCATTCCAGAGGATCCTTTGATCTTAGGAATGCCTTCATCTTGTTTTTCCATATGTTGTATTATTTTCCATCAAAGTAAGGCGGTCTGGTATTGCTTTACCCTTCTACCAGCCCTAAAGCTAACATACTAGCCATGGATCTTTAACTTTGAAGTAAAACATTTCAAACAAAGTGAGTACACAGGCTCTGATACCAATTGAGATAGCTAGTATAAGCACCTAGAGGGGGTGAATAGGTGAAAAAATAATTTCTCGAGATAAGAGAGCAATACTAAGCAGACAATAGAAAATAAGTTCTCCTTTGGTTAACAAAACGAATTATGATCAAAGTAAATCAGAGAGTAAGGAAGAGAAAATGAACACAGAAATTATAGTGGTTCGGCTTATTCCAAGCCTACGTCCACTCTTCCGCACTGACAGCCCACCGACTGAATTTCACTATGAACAAAAGATTTGTTACAACAAGACTCTTCCTTAATTCCACAGTGTAGATACTCTACCACACTTCCTCAAGGTTTCTCAAAATATAGACTCTCTTTTACATATAAGATTTCGCTCAGTAAATGAATTGACTAAGAACAAAGAGCTTTAGACTTTGGAATTATTCTATCATGCACACACTCGAACAATTGGAACGTCTTCCTTATATACTCCTTTATGCCATCATACCCGTTGGCACTTACCAAAGGAATTCTTCCAATCTTTCCGTTGGATAGAATCAATTAGGAAGATCATTCGAGCTATTTAAGGAACATGTCGATAGCCCATCAATCCTGCTCGCCCATACAATCAGGATCTCGGTTTCCATAAGTAGAACCTTCCAAGTGTACTTCGCCAATCATCGAATCCTCAATCTCTGAATCAATCATGATCAAATAAAGGATTCTGTTATGTCATATTTAGTCAAGAGATCTTCTCTAGTCGATAAGGTCAAATCCTTAATGAAACACCCAGTTCTGGATAGCCCTTCTTCGACGAATTAGAAACTATCAATGAGAATAGACTTTGAGTCTTGAGTCTAGCAGTCTGGAGGTCTTCAGACTTTAAATAGTAGAGTTTGCAAATCTTCAGACTAGACTGATGTAAATGTTTTGTCAGCTTCAAAATACTCCAGGAAGATTTCTCCAACACTAGTTGGTCTAAAAAGATCCATATGTAAGAGCTGCAGTACACAATTAGTGGAAACTTGATTTATTGGTTTGAAAGAACTTCTAACCTGTTTTCCCAACACGCATGGTGTGCATAGATCGAATTTTTGGTATGTCAGGTTGGGTAGTCCACGAACAAGCTTCTTTGCAAAGATCTGGGCTATTTGCTTCATGTTGATGTAGCCAAGTTTTCTATGCCAGATATTAGCTTCCTCTTGAATTCAAATTAGACATTGGGATTTTTCTGGTTTGATGTCCAGAAGATAGATGTTCCCATATCTTTGTCCCGTGAAAGTCTAAGATGAGTCTTTACTGGTTTCTGAACATATTCATTTTTGAAAGTTAATTTTGAAAACTGTGTCACACAGTTGTAGTTGAGTCCTTCCACTAAGGAAACGTTGCTGATTGTGAGACTTCTAATCTTTGCTATTCTGCATCCGACAATTCTGCCTTTAATATTTCCTCCAAAATAAACTTTTCCACCATTAATTTGCATAAGCTTTATGAAACAACTTGAGTCTCCTGTCATATGTCTTGAGCATCCACTATCCAAGTACCATTTGACCTTTTTTCTTGATAGTGACATACATTTAAAAAAGAAATTCAAGCTTTCTTTGGTACCCATACTTTTTTGGGTCCAATGGAGTTAGTGCAATATATGGTCTTTGCCCAAGCCTTCTTAATAGGTTTCCAAACCATATGATATTCTTTCTCAAAATGTTATGAGCTATTACACTTAGAACATTTAAGAGCACTACGGCCTATAGGTTTTACAAAGACTTTTTGAAAATGATTTCTATAAAAAAAATTTGTAGGTCTTTATTTGATTCTTTCCTTTACTTTTGGAAAATTAATTAGAGGAATGGTTTCAGCAGTCATTCCTAAGCCTGATTTGTTAAAGTAAGGTTTTTGCGCTGAAAGAATTTTTTCCAATTTCTCAGATCCTATAGAAAACCTTTTTGAGATACTTGAAATATCATTTTTCAAAAGTGCATTTTCTTTAGAAAGAGAGTCTGCATTTTCTTTCAAGGTAATAACACTTTTATCTAAATTTTTGACATTTTCTTTCCAAACAATCTCATGTTGCTTAAGTGCAGAATTTTCCCTATTTAGTTCGGAAATCCTCTTGAGAGAGGTTTTGAGAGTAAGACACAGTTCATCAATATATTTAGAGACTTTAATAGGAATTTTTAAATTACTTACCTTGATTTCACTCTCTGAGTCTGAGTCTGAGTCTGTCTCAGAGTCTGAATCTGATTCTGATTGTGCCATTAGACAAATATTGGCATAATCATCATCACTCTCTTTGCATTCGGTATCACTCCAAGTTTATGCTTTGAGAGCATTTCTGTATTTCTCAGCTTTTCCTTTCTTTTTCTTTAGTAAGGGACAGTTGGGTTTGATGTGTCCCTTTTTCTTGCATTCAAAACAAATCACAGCTTTATGGATTCATCATCTTCTGCTGATTTATTTTGAGAACTTTATTTCTTCCAATTGAATCTTCTTCCCATTTTGTTCAGTTTTCTGAACTTTCTTATCATGAGAGCAAGCTCTCCATCGTCCATATTGTCTTCAGAATCTGTAATATCAGAGTCATCATTAGATTTTAAAGCAATAGATTTTTTACCTTTGGGATCTTCATCTTCATTCATTTGCTCCACTTCATAAGATTGAAGAGTGCCAACCAAATCGTCAACGGAGAGTGGCATGATCCTTTATGTCTCCCTTATTGAGGTTTTTATGTGATTCCAATCTTTGGAAAGTCCACGCAGCAGTTTGTTAACCTTCATAAATCCAAAGATTGGTTGACCTTGATACTCAAGACCATTCACAAATTCTGTAAAACGACTAAACATGTCAGTGATAGATTCTCATGGTTTCATCTTGAAGGCTTCATATTGATCGAGCAGAATATTGATTCTGGTTTCTTTCACTTGATCGATTCCTTCATAGGTGATGTGCAACCTATCCCAAACTTATTTAGCTGTTTCACAAGAAGATATGCTGTTATATTCAGTAGGAGATAATGCACAATATAAGAAATAAATTACTTTTGCATCGAGAGCTTGTCTCTTGGTTATCTCTTCTTAAGTCATCTGCTGGACTCAACAGCTTCTTTTCCTCTTTCTAAGACTATTGTAGCTTTAGGAATGATTCCTTTATCTACCACGTCCCATTCCAGAGGATGTTTTGATCTTAGGAATGCCTTCATCTTGTTTTTCCATATGCTATATTCATTTCCATTAAAATAAGGCAGTCTGTTGTTGCTTTGCCCTTCAACCAAACCTGGAGCCGACATACTAGCCATGGATCGTTAACTCTAAAGTAAAAACACTTCAATTTAAATGAGTACATAGGCTATGATACCAAATGTAAATGCTAGTACGAGCACCTAGAGGGGGGTGAATAGGTGCAAAAACAAATTTTGTAGAGTAAAGTATAAAAGTTTACTTTTAACTCGAGTCTATTTAGCAGTAGACTTTGAAAAGGAAATTAGACTTTAATAATCAAATATAGTTACGATCAAAGTAAAAGAGTTTAGAGAAGAGAATAAAAACACAAGGTTTATAATGGTTCAGCTTAATCCAAGCCTTCATCCACTCTCCTGCACTGACAGCCCACTGGCTGGATTCCACTAAGAATCAAAAGAGTTGTTACAGTATCACTTCCTTGATTCCACAGTGTAGAGACTCTACTACACTTCCTGGAGGCCTCACAAATGTATAAGCTCTCTTTTGAGTGCAAGTTTACGCTCAACATTTGAATCAACAAAGAACAAGGAACTTCAGACTTTGGAATTTATCTATTGCGCACACCCTCAAATAACTAGAGCATATTCCTTATATACTCCTCCATGCATTCATAACCGTTGGCACATTCCAAAGGAGTTATTCCAATCTACCCGTTGGACAGAATCAATTAGGGAGATCTTGAGTTACTTAAGAAATGTGATGATAGCCCACCAATCCTGCTCGCTCATACAATCAGGATCTAGCTTTCCATAAGTAGAATCTTTTAAGTATACTTTGCCAATCAACGGATCCAAATTACTCGAATTAAATTCAAAATGAATAATAGATCTTGAGATGCTATCTCCAGCCGTGAGATCTTTTTCAACCGCTCGAATCAAATCCTTAAAGAAATATTCGATTCTGGATTAGTCTTCTTCGTCGGTCTAGAATCTGTCAATGAGGGCAGACTTTAAATATTGAGTTTGGCAGTCTGGCGGTCTTCAGACTTTGTCGAAAGAGTTTGCAAGTCTTTAGACTAGACTGATGGAAACGTTTTGTCAACTTCAAAACAAATAAGGAAGTTTTCTCCAACATTGTGGTACATTAAAGATATTACTCGCTCTCAGAAGACATGTCGCCATGATTCATGCGTTTTGTTTCTTTTCTCTAAGCATAAAATTTGGTTGGATAATTCGTATGATAAAAATGTTGGGATCAAGTGGGAGAATGTTATATATATTGTGATCCCATATTTTGGGACCCACATTTTTTCTATTTTTAAGTAGCAGTTATTCTACATGATTAGGAGATGGTTTATAAAGAGACAAACGTTCATTTTGTAAGAGTAATCATAAGGACTAAAGCAAACCTCTCATTATGCAAGAGAATTGGGTTAGTAGTGTGTGATCATAATTTCATTGAATCTCTATGAATTTCTAACAAGCACATGTCCAAAACAATGGCTGGAGGTCTGTTTTACATCTCATCCTGTTTTTCCGCATATAATTTTTATGTCTAACATAGCGGGCACCCATTTCTATGGTCCCTAAGTTAGCCACCATCGAAGGGCAAGATCGGGATACCACATGACTACATGGACCATATAGAGGTCTTGCCTAAGGGGTTCTCGGGTTGGACGGCTTGCGTCGCAAAAGTAATTGAGTGGGCCTCATAGGTTGTGGTCTTGGCAGAACTAGTGATTGGGGGTTTTGTGTCTCACTGTGGGTGGAACTCTATTTTGGAGAGCATATGGTTTGGCATAGCAGTGGCCACATGGCCCATGAATGCGAAACAACAATTCAACAAATTCGAGCTGGTGGTGGAGTTGGGCCTCACGGTAGAAATCAAGATGGATTATGGGTGAATTTCCAAATGGAGAGTGACGTCATCATGATGGCAGATGAAATAGGACATGGAATACGAAAGTTAATGGGGAAGTTGGTAGCAGGAGGCGACAGAAAGTGTAGGAGGTGAGTGAGAAGAGTAGCAAGGCATTGGCTGAGGTTGGCTCTTCTTACTTGACTTTGGGTCATTTGATTGAGGACATCTTAACATGCCTTGATTTAGGTGACTATAATGGTTGGAACCTTTGGCATTTCTAGTGTACACACGTTGAATAAAAGGTCAACTTATTGTAGAAATCTAGCGTAGCGTAAATTTTTTTTTTTCCCACAAGTAGCCTTATCCACTTTTGATCTAATGGCTAGTAAGATATTTGTGATTTAAAATCCTCACAAATCGAGGTTAGACTATTTGTATAAAGTTTTATTTACTCTAGCAGTGTATGATCTAACATTTCATTTCAAAATATGTGTTCACATTTAATGGTTGAGAATATCAATCGCATCTCTTAGATAGGCCTCATTCTAGGACTATATGAAAAAGAATTTTAGGATAGGCTTGATTTATGAGCAATTTGGTGGTTAAAATCAATCGGTGTATGAATAGTGCCAACATTTGTGTGTGAAAGATTTGCCTAACAAGTACATTGTGGACCAATGAATTTGTATGTGATGACTTAAGAAGTCACTTAAAAATCATTTGTCAATCGAAATTGTGGGCTAGAATAGTCCCTTTGTCCCTTTCATCTCGTAGTTTGTGCCGTTGCCAGTGAAATACTTTTCAAAGAAGTTTCAATCAAAATTGTGGACTAGAATAGTCTCAAATTGTACCAAAATCATTCTACCAACTCTCTCGCTCTCTCCCTGTGGACTAAAAGAGTCTCAAATTGTACAAAAATCATTCTACCATCTCTCTCTCTCAAGAGTAGTCTCAACTTGTATGAAAATCATTCTACCAAAACTCTCTCTCTCTGGACTAGAATAGTCTCAAATTGTATGAAAATCTTTCTACCGGCTCTCTCTCTCTCTCTCTCTCTCTCTCTCTCTCTCTCTCTCTCTCTCTCTCTCTCTCTCTCCAAATCGTCCTCATGTATGGAGCACATCACCTTAATCTCCGAATAACCTAATAGTCTTTGATCCTATGTCTAAATTAATTAATGGTCCGACACTTCATTCACAATCTTCCATCCAATATAAAAAGAAAAAAATAGTTTAATTGTTTTTGTGAAATGTCAGCAGGCTAAACTATTTTATGGGAATATCAACAATTTTAGCAAACCAATTTGATGGTTATCCAGCATTTTTCTGATCAATAACTTAAACTTGTGAACGAAGGCAATTTGGAATATTGTATGAACATAGTATATTGAAAATTGACATCCATGAGCAGGGGTCGTCCCTCTCATCATTAAGGTGTGAAGCATGTAAGGGTTAATTCTCCTTTGAAAATACCATGTGAACTTATATTATGAATTACTACAAGTGATCGATGATATAACACTAAGGATTCAAAACGACTTTGTTTAATGCTTATCCTGATTATTTCATTGAGTGTCTTAGTAAACTAAAGTGACCGCGGATGTAATGCTAAGGATGGAAAACGACGTTGCCCAATGCTTATCTTGACTATGTCATCGCGTTTTCTTTTAGAATACTAGATGACCAGGATACCGACATAGTTTGAACTTTTAGCGAATCTTGGTATCCCAAGACAAACACAACGGAAACGTCCAGAGGAGATATCCTGATTTCGTGTGTGTGGGTGTAGTTTGCAAACAATTCATCTCAAATTTCCTTGAATTGAATGGCTGAATTATCAAGTGTAATCACGAATCCTTGTTAGTCTCTTGTTATCGTTTAAGTAATGCTAGAGATATAAAAGCTCATTTACTAAAGTGTTTAAAATATAATATGGGAATCAGTAGATGGTTATTTAAGAAACAGTAAGTGCTCATCTAAACCGGGTCATTCTTCACCACGATTCTAACGAAATTGTACTATCACATCAAGCTTCAAAGTTAGTAAACATTTCAAACCCCATTTTTTTGGCACTGGGATCAAACCACTAGGCTATTTGGACTATTGTTCAATTTCGTTGGGTTCCAAAGAAAAAATTGTTTTTGTCTATTAAAAGAAGAAAAATGTTTTTTTTTTTTTTTTTTTCATTCAGTGGACCCTTTTTCTGAATGTGTAATCTAACAGTCGACAATACTGTACTATACCTACTTGTGATGTTAATAGGGAGATCACTTGACACAGAGAGAGAGAGAGAGAGAGAGAGAGAGAGAGAGAGAGAGAGAGAGATTGAAATGCAACATCACATTCATTAGATACCAAATGTCGAGATTTTTTCGGGAATTCAAACCGAATCGAATTGATGGTTATCTAGCTTTTTGCCGGATCGATTACCTGAATTTGTGAACAAGGACTATTTGGTATTTTGTATGAATATAGTATCATGAAATTCGCCTTATTCGTGAGCATCAGTCCTCACTCGCATCATCGACTTGTGAGGCATGTTGGGGTTGATTTTCATTTGAAAATACTAGGCGAACTTACACTACGAATCACCACGAACCGTGGATCTAACCCTGAGGATTGAAAGCTGACTTTGCTTAATGCTTATCTTTACTATTTCATAGTGTTCTTAGTAAACTAAAGTGACCGTCGATGTAAAGGATTAGAAACGACTTTGCACAAAGCTTATCTTGACCATATCATGGATTGCCGGCCAAGCTTATCTTTGCCAGTGAGCTGGACTTCCTAAGTTTCACAAATCCATTGCCGGCCAAGGTCTTACCCACCCTGCTTCTGATGAAGGACACACTCCGAATGTTCCTAGAGCACGCTTGATTCGCATGTGGTGAGGTCCTAGGGCCACCCGCAGTGTATCCGGAAGGCCAATACTAAATATGAATAGTGAGACTAAAGAGAAGGCTAATGGTAGCCGCGGCGACGATGGCATCGTTGAGTGGCTTGGTGAGCAACCACCTTCATCAGTGGTTTTCCTATGCTTAGGGAGCAGGGGTAGCTTCGGTGACGATCAGGTGAAGGAGATGGCCTGCGCACTGGAGCGGAGTGGGCACTGCTTCCTGTGGTCCCTACGGCTGCCGTCGCCAAACGGTAAAAATTGGTAGCTGTGTGATTACGAGGACTTCACAGAGGTCTTGCCCGAGGGGTTCCTAGACCGAATGTCTGGCATCGGGAAAGTGATTGGCTGGGCCCCGCAAGCTGCAGTCTTGGCCTACCCGGCGATAGGGGGGGTCCGTGTCGCACTGCAGATGGAACTCCAACCTCGAGAGCATATGGTTTGGTGTGGCGATGGCCATGTGGCCCTTGTACGAGGAGCTACAGTTCAACGCGTTCGAGCTAGTGGCAGAGCTGGACCTCGCAACGGAAATCAAGATGGACTACGAGAGAGATCTCGGGATGGAGAGCGACGTTGTGATGGCAGACAAAATAGAGGCCGGAATTAGGAAGTTAATAGAGGAGGCAGGTAGCGAGAGGCAGAAGAAGGTGAAGCAGGTGAGCGAGAAGAGTCAGAAGGCGTTGGTCGAGGGTGACTCCTCTTACTTGTCTCTTGGTTCGGTTAATAGAGGACATGTTGAAAAATACTCCACGACTTAGATGACTACGATGGCTACAGTGGTTGGAATCCTTTGTGTGGTGCCCCCGATGGCCCCCGATCCGTTAGGGTCACCACACTTCTCTCCTTGTCCTGGATGTCCCTTTTATATCAATGGACTTTAGGGAATCCATGTGGGGGTTCTATCACACACTTCATTGGTCCCTGCGTAATGTATATGGCGGAAGCTGATCCAACAACTCCTTTCCTTAAACACTAAAATGATGCACACTAGATACACATAGATAATAACCAGGCACTTCTTTTGATTAACATAAACTTGATAGACGTCTTTTATTAGTACAACAAAAGCCAAAGTTTCCTATGCTCGGCTATATCAAAAACTAGATCGACACTTTCTATCAGCTATTCACAAGACGTCTATCAGCAAGTGCCGATGTCCAAAATTTCACTGTTGACCTCGCATCTACAGTCACTCTATTCTGCTCGATCCCCTATCATCGTCCTCTAGTAATGGTGGCATCTTCAACACTCTGTAATATGTTAGTCCCCACGAGGGGTGAGTACAACTACTCAATAGCTAAAGATCTACTAAAATATATTATATAGAATAATTGTCATCTGATTTCATGCAAAATCCACAAAACACATCAATTCAATCATGTAAGTCTTAATTATAAGGCCAAACCGTTATGACATGTTCCATACCGTACCATACAATTTTGTCCCATAATCAGGTGCAACTATCAAAATGGCGTAACTCAGTAGAACAATCAACTTTAAAACTCAACAAAGAAGAAGAAGCTGGGCCACTTTGGAGTACATAAAGAAGAAGAAGCTGGGAGCTGTTTCTGTCGAATATGATTGCCGAAGCCTTGTACGATCACTAACAGTAGTAGAAGACTTTAGCTGGGATGCACGTGCTCCCTGGTCAAAGTGCAAGGAGTTGCTGCAGAATCTACTGCTGGTGGGCCTTCAATTTTGTCCAAGAGCTGCTAATGCAGTAGTGGATTGGGCCGGCGCGCACATAGGGATCATATGTTACCGCCCAACTGGTTTTTTTCTCCCCCTCCGGCCCTTTGGGCCTTGCTATGTAATGACGCTCCGCTTTTAGGAGCTGCTGGTTCTGCACCAGTTTTCATATAAATAAATAAAACGTTTGTTTGCGACCAAAAAAAATAAAAACCGAGACGGCGTGGTCGTCTCGTCCTATTGATCTATCCGCACCCTTTTGTATGTTTCCTTAAGGACCACTCACTAAAGACTCAATAATTGAGGTCCCGAGAGCCTCCACCACGTTATCATCTCTGCTAACCATTCACCTCAGTAAAGCAAGCGAAGAAATTTCGAAGGCATCATCATGAGTGCTACATCCGAGCTCGTGTTCGTCCCATTTCCGGCCCTTGGCCACCTGGTGTCGATGCTGGAGATGGCCAAGCTCCTCATCGACCGCGACAATCGGCTCTCCGTTATGGTCCTCGTCATGAAGTCACCCCTCGACTCTGAGATCGAATCCCGTGTCAAGTCGTTTGCCGCCCTTGTCACCTCCCGCATCCGCTTCATCTTCCTCCATCGGCAAAACCCTTCCCTGGAGGCGTCCCCGTTTGCCATCCTCAATCAGTTCATGGAGAGCCATAAAGCTGGCATCAGAGATGCCATCACCGACCTCTCCACCTGCGGCTCGTCACGGCTTGAGGGGCTCGTCGTTGACATGTTCTGCACCTCGATGATCGACGTGGCATCGAGTTCAGCATCCCTTCATACGTCTTCATCCCGTCAGGTGGGGCGTTCCTCGGACTGATGCTGTACCTCCAGTCTCTCCAAGAAGAGCAACACATGGACCTGACAAGGCTCAAGGGCTCTGATGCTGAGCTGGACTTCCCATGCTTCGCTAATCCTTTGCCGGCTGCCAAATTCTTGCCCTCAGAAGTGTTCATGAAAGAAGACTGCCGGATATTCTTGGGCCACGCCCAGAGGTTTAGGGAAACCAAGGGAATTTTGGTAAACACATTCACCGAGCTAGAACCTCGCGCGGTGGAGGCCTTGGCGGGCCTTGGAGCGCCCGCAGTTTACCCCGTGGGGCCCATACTGAACATCAAGGTCGAGAGCATAAAGGGTTTTGAGATCCTGGACTGGCTCGACCAGCAGTCGAATGCGTCAGTGGTGTTCCTATGCTTCGGCAGCTTCGGGAGCTTCGACCAGGACCAGGTGAAAGAGATCGCCCGTGCGTTGGAGCGAAGCGGTTGCCACTTCCTATGGTCCCTACGGCGGCCACCAGCAAAGGGCAAGTTGGAAGCCCCCTGTGACTATGCGGATCCCGCGGAGGTCCTGCCCGAGGGTTTCATTGACAGGACGACCGGTGTCGGGAGAGTGATTGGGTGGGCCCCACAGGTCGCGGTCCTGGCCCATCAAGCCATCGGAGGGTTCGTGTCGCACTGCGGGTGGAACTCCACCCTAGAAAGCATATGGTTCGGCGTGCCGATCGCTGCGTGGCCCCAGTATGCGGAGCAACAGTTCAACGCGTTCCAACTGGTGGTGGAGCTCGGCCTCGCGGCAGAGATCAAGATGGATTATCGAAGAGATTTTGTCAAAGGTAGCGACAGCATTGTGACAGCGGATGAAATAGAGGGAGGGATAAGAAAGTTAATGAAGGGTGAGGAGGCCGTGGAGAGGAGGAAGAAGGTGAAGGAGGTGAGCGAGAAGAGCAGGAAGGCTTTGATGGAGGGTGGCTCTTCTTACTTGTCTTTGGGTCGCTTCATCGAGGATGTCCGGAGTCAGCGAGCCTCCTCTTAGACTAGGAGACTGATTGACTCGTATTTTGAGTACTGTTGGCGTTTTGATTCTCTGATTACTTGACGCGTGTGTTTCAGCGTATTTGGGACTACGATCCATTTAAATTGTTCTAGTGTCTTTAGTGACTATAAACCATCGTTATTCTTGTCGACCCTTTGACGTGTTTTATGTGGAACCATGCAAAGCTAGAAGACAGGATATAGACGGTGTTCAAACAGAATTAATTGATCGGCCCATCCCTTCTTTATCTCCAACTACAGACGGATTCCATTTTGCTCTTGCCTTCACCTCCAGCGCTATTCTCATTCCTGCTTTTGAAAATGTACTGTGAAAAGCATTAGGGAATAGGAAAGTCGAACCTTGCACCTTGCCGTGGCGGGGGAGGTCAAGCCTCGCTATGGCCGGGCGAGGCCAGAGGGGCTCCTCCGAGGTGGATGATCAACTAGAGAAGGAAGAAGAATAGGGAGAAAAAAAAATTTCATAAAATTATTAAAAAATCAAAAGAATTTCTATCGCTCAAAACAACATTTTTGTTCTTTTTCTATTTTAGGAATAAAAGATTTTGCAATTACCAAATGCCTTTGAATGCTCATAACCTCATCCAGGGAATAGAATTGAAAAAATTATTTTTGAGCAAAAATTATTCGTGAAAATAAAATGGTTACAAAACAAGCCGTTAGCATTATTGTCACATCGAGTGTCATCTAATGATTGTGAAGGATTTATTTAATTAGTAATTGGGCTTAAGGCCCATCCGCCAAAGTTGGGCCCAAGAAAGCCCGGCCCACGGGAATAGGGCTCGTGGAAAGGAGGGGGTATAAAAGGGAAGAGAGAGAGAGAGAGACATATGTTTTACGTTGAATCAATTACGTTCTCTCCCGCGCGTTTTCTCTCTCGAAGAACAGTAGGCATACGGCGCGCTTTTCCTCCCTTCAAGGCTTCATCGGATCAAATCGACCGGTTTCTCTTCCTCCATCAACGACGGTGTTTAATCTGTGGCTAACAAGGTACGCTCGATTCCGTGATGTGCTTTATGATCGGTGATTCGTGTTGATTTCTCGGGCTTCGCTTCCGCATTGATTTAGGGGTTCGATTTAGTGTCGAATCCAGTTTTCGAGGATCCGTTATTCCCTTCATTGGTATCAGAGCCTGCTTTCATGTTTTCCCGATCCTTTTCGTGCTGTTTTTCATTGATTTTTTGATAAAAACTCTCGGCCGTACGGATCGGGCGTACAATCCCGACACCCGAGCGTTGTTCGGCCTTTTTTCCGAGTTTGCATAACTCGAAATCAATATCTAATGGCATAGGAAGAAAGGCGACGTCGAGACGAGTCTGGCGACATCTCGAGCGCCGCCGGGCGACGCCGCACGCGCCCACACGCGCGGCCGGAAGGCGCTGCGCATGGGCGCGACGCGCCCGGAAGCGCTCGATCGCCAGGCGCGTGGCGCACACGCGCCGGTCGGCGAAACGGCGCGTGCGCGCCGCCGGCAAGCGAACCGGCACACGCCGGTCCACGGACCGACGCGTGCTGACGTCAGCATGACGTCACCCAACGGTAAATAACCGCTGGGGTGACGTCATCGCTGATGTCAGCAGTCACGCCAGTTGGCCGTGCGGTCACCTGCCGGTGACCCGACCGGCGACCCGACCCGCGGGCGATGGCACGCGCGAGGCACGTGCCGCTGACGTCTGCGTGACGTCATCGAGGCACGCGCATGGCACGTGCGTCGGTTCGACCGACGCGGTTCGACCGGCTAACCGGTTCGACCGATCTGACGACCGGCGACCGTTGACCGTTGACCGACCGTTGACCGACGACCGTTGACCGTTGACCCAAAAAAAAAAAAAAGAAAAAAGAATGTGTTTCTTTTTCAATTAAGTCTATGTGGGTTATAAGTAATCCCTTATTTTGTTCTGCATTTGTTGCAGGAACAATGCCTCCCCTGAGGTTGCGCACACCTATTCGCGCAATTACCGATGAACAAAAGGAAAGGCTGTCTAAGTTGATAGCTGAGCTGACTGATCATCGATGGGAGAGAGGTGACTTAATTGATCACGTCCTTGAAGTCAACGGGAAAATTCAACAGGTCATATGGAATGGTCGTCCCATGTCACAGTCAGAGATGGTGCGATTTTTCATAAGCACTCTTCCGCCTGAGTGGCAAGACGTGTTGAATTGCATATGGGATGTCAACGGAGTTGCTTCCTATAAGAAAATTGTCATGGATTTTGTAAATGAATATTTCTATATTGTTTCAAGGGAAAAGATCAAGATATTAAACAAAAGAGGATCTTTCCCAGTTCGTGTGCGGACTAGGTGTTAGTTATATTGACTGTTTGTTTAGTGTGCTTTGTGGACACATTATGTAATGAATACTACCTGTTTGTTGTTGATGAAGCAACTTATATGTATTGTTTGTATTAATTGAAAGCATTATTGTTTTTATTTGATGTATATTATCAATTGCTTTCAATGACCGCTGGTTGCTGTGGGTAATTAGCTGTGGGTAGTTTTAGAAATTTTTGTAGCTTCATAAAAATTGATTTTGCATATGACAATTATATTAATGATAATTTTAAGTTAGGATTTTTGGAGGATGATTGGAAACGTAGTGACCTTTTGATTCTCAAGCCTTACTTGAAATTATTCATTAATATGATGGGTCTATGCAAATAGGGATGCATAAATGATAGGCATTAATAATTCGTGCATATTTGTCTCGATGTGTTCGGATAAATGGCTTCACCACAAAGAGCATAGTTGCCGAGCTGAACAAAGGTGAAAAGCTCAATGGTGACAACTATGAGATATGGCACATAAAAATCCAATATGTCTTTGGAAGAGCAATAGGCACTTGAAACTCTTAACCTGACCATGGTTGAACTGAAGAGGGAAATACTTGCGCAGCAGACAAAAGAGATAAAGAAGCTTTTGCTGCTTGGAAACGAAAGAACTCTCTCGCTCGCATCACGTTGCTGAGCAGCATGGAAAATGATGTCATGCGGGAGTTTAGGCGTTTCGACAATGCTAAGGAAATGTGGGAGGCATTGGCAGCAAGATTTGGTCATATTTTGGTGACTAGACTGAGGCAGCTCACTATCAGGTTTGACTCCTATAAGAAGCCTCATGGTCAGACCATGAAGCAACATCTTAGAAAGATGTCAAACATGATAACTGAGCTGAAAGATGCTGGCCATGTCCTCACGGATGAGCAGCGGTGCAAGTAGTGATCCGTTCCTTGCCTCAGAGTTGGGAGCATATGAAGGTGCACCTGACCCATAATGAGTCTATCAAAACCTTCGAGGATGCAATGCGTCATCTTGAGCTGGAAGAGGACCGCCTCTTGGCGTCTAAGCCGGATGCTGAATTATACCATGCTAGTTCTAGCTCAAGTGGAGCTTCGGGCTCCAAGCGCAAGCGCCCTACCTGGTTTGATAAGAGGAAAGGCAAGGAAGAAGCTAGTCCTTCAGGGAAGAAACCCAAGTTTAACCAACATGATCGAGGAAAGCGTCCTCGCATGAAGAAGCTGGCAAGGGTGAAATGCTACAACTGTGACAAGAAGGGTCATTATGGTCGCGACTGTCGTGAGCCAAAGAAGGTATGCACCCCTTGTACTTTTCAGAACTTTACTCTTGTGTCGAGTTCTGTATTCTTGACTGAGTCTAATCCTTTGTGGACTGTGGATTCAGGAGCGACGGACCATGTAGCGAAGGATAGAGGATCCTTCGTGGAATTCCGACGAGTACCAACTGGAACTAAGTGGATCTATGTGGGAAACAACTCCAGAGCTCAAGTGAAAGGAATTGGCACCTGCCAACTTAACATGCGTGGTGGACGCACTTTGTTCCTTCATGATGTGCTGTATGCTCCGGAGATTCGTCGGAATTTAGTGTCTGTATTAATGTTGGTTAGACTAGGTTTTAATGTGAACGTCTGTAATAGAGGTGTGAATTTTTTTTTTGAATACAAATTACTATAGTTGTGGTTATTTTCTTGATGGTTTCATTGTATTAGTTATTGATTATGTTAATGCTAATGTTTGTTATTCCCTTATCACGTCTTCTAATACCTATGATAATGATGTGAATGTGTGGCATGCTAGGCTTGGTCACATTGGCCAACAACGTATGAATAGACTAGCCAAAGAAGGCTTGTTGGGCAACATTGAAAAAGTCGATTTGCCTATATGTAAGCATTGCCTAGAAGGGAAAACAACACGGAAACCATTTGGGAAAGGGGAAAGAGCTGAATTTCCTCTGCATTTAATCCATACTGATGTCTGTGGTCCAATGAATGTGAGAGGAAGGCATGGGGCTGTTTATTTCATCACATTTATTGATGATTATACTCGATTCGGATATGTCTATTTGATTTCTCACAAATCTGAAGCAATAAGTTGTTTCAAAAGGTTTATGACCTTGGTAGAAAATCAATTAGACAAGAAAATAAAAGCATTGAGATCCGATCGATGTCGATAATATTTATCTGATGAGTTCAGAAAATTATGTGATGAAAAAGGAATAGAAAGACAGTTGTCTATTCCGTATACTCCTCAACAAAATGGTGTTGCGAGAGAAGAAACAACCCTACCGGAAATGGTTAGGTCCATGATGGCGCATGCTAACTTACCTATCGCCTTTTGGAGTGATGTGTTGTTAATCTGCTGCCTATATACTTAACCGTGTGCCTTCCAAATCAGTTGCTTCCACTCCATATGAGTTATGGACAGGTAGAAAATCGGACTTAAGTTTTCTTAAGCCATGGGGTTGTGCTGCCTACACACATGAGTCCTCTCACAAGTTTGGGAAATTGGGTCCCGAGAGGAAAGAAGAGTATTTTTATAAGGTACTCGGAACACTCAAAAGGGTATGTGTTCATAGGTGAGCAGGAAAGTGAGAGTATAACTGAGTTTGAATCACGGGATGTCACATTCTTAGAGGATGAATTTCCTAAGAAGGGCGAAATAGGGGAAGATTGTTCCCTATTTGAGACCTTGGATCAGGATAATGATGTTAGTGGAGTTCGTCCAAGTGGGAGTAATATGAGAAGTGATGAATTGAATTCAACTCATTCTCAATTACAACCACATGATGAGACGACATCATTACTACCTAATTCAAGTGGGAGCATGATGGGGACTGATGTGCAAAGTGTACAATCTCCCATACGGCGAACAAGTCGCCAAAGTATTCCCCGTCGACGTTTTGGCATTGAAGGGGAAACTTTTATGGTTGCTCCACATGATGAGGATGAGCCAAGAAATATTAATGAGGCTCTGAATTGCCCTAGTAAGGAAAAATGGATTAATGCAATGGAAGAGGAAATGGAGTCAATGAAATCAAACCAAGTCTGGGAACTGGTTGATCTTCCTAAAGGACGCAGAGCTATTGGGAACAAATGGGTTCTCAAAATAAAGCGAAAGGCTGATGGCTCAATAGAAAGGCATAAGGCTCGCCTTGTGGCGAAGGGGTATAATCAACAAGAAGGAATTGATTATGAAGATACGTTTTCTCCTGTAGTAAGATTTACTTCGATTCGCATTATTCTGGCAATTGTGGCTAGTCTGGATCTGAGTTACATCAAATGGATGTAAAGACTGCTTTCCTCAATGGAGAATTAGAGGAAGAAATATATATGGAACAATTTTCTGGTTTCATAGTGAAAGGCCAAGAAGAAAAGGTATGTCGACTTTTGAGATCGATATATGGTCTTAAGCAGTCATCGAGGCAATGGTATATACGTTTTCATAACACCATAATGGCATATGATTTTACAATGATTGATGAGGATCATTGTGTATATATCAAGAGATCCAAGGATCAATTTGTGATCATATCATTATATGTTGATGATATACTAATTGCCGAAAGCAATATGGAGTTTGTTAATACCGTCAAGAGTTTGTTGTCTTCCAACTTTGAGATGAAGGATATGGGTGAGGCTGCATATATTCTTGGAGTTAAGATTTCAAGAGATCGTTCGAAGAGATCGTTGTCTCTTTCGCAAGAAACTTATATAAACAAAGTTCTTGAACGATTTCGTATGCAAGATTGTAAACCCATAGACACTCCTATTGCAAAAGGTGAAGGGTTGAGCCATAGGCTGTGTCCAGGGACTCTACAAGAGAAGGAACAAATGAAACATGTTCCTTATGCAAGTGCAGTTGGGAGCTTGATGTATGCTATGATGTGTACAAGACCCGACATATGTTTTGCAGTTGGAATGGTGAGTAGATACCAATCCAATCCAGGTCCAAAGACATTGGAAAGCCGTTAAGAGAATACTGAGGTATCTGAAGGGGACTGCTGATTTCAAGTTGAATTACCAAGGAAAGGATCTGCGACTTGAAGGCTATTCAGATGCTGATTGGGGAGGAGATTTAGATGAAAGAAAATCTACCTTAGGATATGCTTTCTTACTGAGCAATGGCGCCATATCATGGAGCAGTAAGAAGCAAACGTGTATAGCCTTGTCCACGATGGAAGCTGAGTTCATGGCATTATAAGCAGCGGTACAAGAAGGAGTTTGGCTTAAGAGATTCTTGGATCATTTAGGTGTTATTGAGAAAGCTGCAAATCCATTATTGGTTAATTGTGATAGCCAAGCAGCTATAGCATACACCAAAGATCCAAAGTATCATGGCAAGACCAAACATATAGATACCAAGTATAACTTTGTAAAAGATATGATTGCATGAAAGGATGTGAACTTGCAGTACATATCTACGCATAGAATGGTAGCAGATCCTATGACAAAGCCAATACCTAGAGATGTGTTTTGTGGTCATGTAAAATCTCTAGGATTGCGTAGAGTCGATGTCTTGGATTGTAATTTCCCGAGTAGTTCACATTTATGAAATTTTGATTTTCATTGATTAATGCCTATGAATCTTTATGTGATCTTTATGCATCTTAATGCTTAGTGCATTACTTTAAGTTAAGAGGAGTATGCGGACAGATATAAGATTAGTCCACTCACACGGGTGATCGCCTCTATTTACTATGTGATAAATAGGGATGAGACTGTATTTAAGCTTATTATTTAGGTGATAATCGAGAGCTCAAGCTTAAAATACACATGTCGCCTTAACTAAGTGTTAAGATGAGGACATAATAGTTGTGATGTCCGAAAGTAAAATACCCCACATATTTTACTTTATCTCGTCTAAGATGCCGATGTGAGTTCGATGGATTTTGTGAATGAGTAGATAGGTGAACTCAAGTTAGACATTGGGTATGTCTGAACTATCATCTGTACGGTATTGAACAGTATAGACATAAGCTCCATGGGAAAGGAGTTAATACCGTAATACGTATTTCATACTACGTATGCATGATACGACCAATAAGAGTGGCAGAAAGTTTGATCTCAACTTTTATGATGTGTGAGACTCTTGAGGAAAAGAGTTCCTCAATTATTTGTCCCCTCATGACTCTTATTTATTCTCAAGATTTCTATTTAGTGTTTGCTATCTTAGGATGTTGCCAATGGTCATGTGTTTGATTCGATCTAATGGGACATTTCTAGAAAAGCAAGCTGAACTGAAATTGAGAGTTTGAAGGAAAGAGGAAGATCGATTTTGGAGAATCACATTGTAGTTCTTGTGTTCACTGGTCGACCAATTATGATTGTCTTTGTGATAATTGTAATTGTGAATACAATTTATATCATTGTTTAAAAGAGATCAAGAGAGATATAAATGTGATCGATCGATCTAGGTACTGCATACTAAATCTACTCGGAGTGTGATGCCCATTATGAGCTGCTATATATTCCTAACGGATGTATAGCAACGAGCTCTCAAAGTATGCTGGTCGCACGGATTATTCACCAGTATGAATGTTGAAGAGAGGTAAAGAGAATTCTGTTCGGCCCACCATGTTAAGAGAGAGTCTATGATGGATTATTCTCTGATGGGGCTGAGTAGGCCCCGTTCGCCCATGTTGGTTTTGGACCACCATGTGCGAGTGGGAGATGAAGGATTTATTTAATTAGTAATTGGGCTTAAGGCCCATCCGCCAAAGTTGGGCCCAAGAAAGCCCGGCCCACGGGAATAGGGCCCGTGGAAAGGAGGGGGTATAAAAGGGAAGAGAGAGAGAGAGAGACGTATGTTTTACGTTGAATCAATTACGTTCTCTCCCGCGCGTTTTCTCTCCCGAAGAACAGTAGGCATACGGCGCGCTTTTCCTCCCTTCAAGGCTTCATCGGATCAAATCGACCGGTTTCTCTTCCTCCATCAACGACGGTGTTTAATCTGTGACTAACAAGGTACGCTCGATTCCGTGGTGTGCTTTATGATCGGTGATTCGTGTTGATTTCTCGGGCTTCGTTTCCGCATTGATTTAGGGGTTCGATTTAGTGTCGAATCCAGTTTTCGGGGATCCGTTATTCCCTTCAGATTGTTTGGATGAAAAGGATAACAACTACTTTTGCCCATCAAATGCGAGTTCGTACCCAATTTTTGGACATTTGAAAAATGGGGTCGAATTTATCCGAGAGATATAGCTTCACGAAAGACTTCATTTTTAGGGAATGGGCAATTTTATCCGGATATCCATCTGTATCGGCCTACCTCAGCGTCATTATAATGTAGCCGCAACTAAGCACAGCTGTCACCATCTACTACCGACTTCAAACAACGTTGCTGTCTCCTTACAGCTGCTTTCACTTATGTCTCTTCTCGCAATTCTTCTTTTCACCGCTTCAACCAATCGGCCCTCCGGATTGTGCTCGGCCGGACTCTTCACCCTCTTTCCTAAGCATCAGTGTGCTGAGTTCACCGTATTCTTCTTCGCTGAACGTTTCGACCAAGTGTTCTATTTTGTCGACCGAATCTTTTACATCGAATGTTCCCTTTGTGTTGTTTTAGTTGCTGTCTTGTCTTCCTCAGGCCGAACATATGCCTCTCTGATTCAACCGTGAATATACCCTATATAGCCAAGAACATCTTGCCCCATTCAGCCGTGAAAATCCCTGTTTCAACCGAGAATTCTTGTGGTCCAAAATTCTCATTTCGTATCGAGTACTAGCTGAATAATTTCATCATGTTTTTTATTTTTAATTTAATTTAACACCACACGTGCATCGCGCATGTGCTTATCCAGCCAAGCAAGAACGAAAATGAGAGTGGCCGAATTTCGCACGGAGGTCGGGCTCGTGTGGATTTAGTCTTAAAAATTCAACGTCAGGCCAATTTGAATGCAATTCACAACCATATATATATATTTCATTTGATGCGGAAATTCCTTAACAAGATGTCTCAACTATCCAAAATCAGATAAATGCAATAATGAAGGCGACCGCACAATCCTGCAATATCCATATTTTTGTTTAGTGATCAAATTCTGTCGTTATAGACAAGTCGAAACCCTTTATAAAGAGCATGAGAGATCTTCAGGCAAAGATCGTGTGTCAACAGCCTCTCAGCATTGTCAAACCTTTCCCAACATTTCAAATTCACAGTAAGTTTGTCCCCATAAAATGTACAAGCCCCTGTTCGCCATCTTATAGATCACATAATAAAATATTGGTAGAATGACACTTGAAGTGTCAAAAGTTGTGTATAATGCTCATTTTAATGCTAAAAGTTTTTTTTTTCCAAATTATTTAAGTGTCATGTAAAAAAAAAAAAAATTCATCTCCAATCACTTTAACTCTGACATAGCAATATTTTAGTACTTTTTCTATCTAGTGTGGCTTGTCGAAGGTCTGAATCAGCATAAAAATCTCCAAATGATGTCATTCAACTACTTACACAACCCAAAATGACACTATTCGCAACAAAAACTAGCGATCAATTTATCGTTGAATGGCGTTGTTCCTCTCTCTCTCTCTCTCTCTCTCTCTCTCTAGAAGGGATTGGGCTTAGAGGAGGAGGGATTGGTCTTGGAGGCGGCGTTAGAGGAGAATAATTGGCAATGGGATTTGGCTTTGAGCTCGTGCTTCTCTTGCTCATGAAAATTCTGGATATTCTTCTACTGAATCTTAGAACCCTTGAAGATGCGCTGGCCACCGGTTTCTTGGGTGAGGGTTTGGGCATTCTACAGTTTCTTTTTGGCTTCAAGATTGACGGGAGGAGGAGATAAATATGCAGGAGTTCAATTTAGGCACTATATCGAACATGTGACAAGCAATTTCCTAGCAATGTTTACATTCAACTATGGATGTAGCTGATAACAAAAATGAATCTCACAGTAGCTAAAGTCAAACGAGATGATTTTTTTCAGTGGAGAGGATGGTGGTGCTTGGTGTGGTGGTTGGTGGCTTCATGGGCAAGCAATGGAAATGATAATGAGGGAGAGAAGAAGACAAAGAAAGTGACAGAGATAGGGAGAGAGAGTCGAAGCCACATAGGCTAGAAATTCGATGACTTTTTTAACATCCACGTGAAATTGATTTTTAAAAAACTGCCACATCATATTTATTTTAAAGTAAAAAAAGCCACATGATTAATTTGGTCGAAATATGTCATTATTGACACTTAAGTGATCATTTTTTCTTTGATTTACCACTTAAGTGATTGGGTAAAAAATTTTAGCTCTAAAATGAGTGCTGTGTAGAAAATTTCACATAAATAACTAATTAATCACAAACAATCGGATCCATATATGACTGTAAAACACCGAGGCCAATAAGCACATCAGAATTAAAGAGTACTTGTTTAAACCATTGTTTCATTTGAAGAAAAATATATTACTTTGATACTAGAGACTTATTGAAATACCATATATTCCCCTCTATGATATATTTCAGTATAGCAACTTTCAATGAGATTAAGCAACTGATAGGTATAACTTACCATTTTATAGGCTAGAGTGGGGACTTAGTAAACCCAAATCAATAATGTGTCAATTGTGTTTTTCTCATTACGGGTTTTAGTTAAACACAATTACCTATACCTTACTACTTAACTAGGATCGTTATTAATAGATGCCAAAACCCAATTCAATAAAATCACTTAAGGGTTTCATAAATATTGAAATATCCATTGACCCAATTATTTAGAATAGAAAATTAATTAATTAATGTAAGCTCATATTATAGGAGATACGTGGATCAAGAAGCTCTCTTTGTTTGAGTGGCTGTCTCTCCTCTGCCCAACATTCTCCCACTTTAGCTACATTAATTAACTTATTTTTATTTTGAAAAAAGATTTTATATTGAAAACGACATCATTGGGTTAATAAATGAAAATTTTGTTTTATGTGGCCACAATTTAAAAAGAATAATAATATTTCAATAATGGCATCTCAAAACCAATCAAATCCTATATAACCTCAGTATAGGACTATGAAGATCAATGTGTTAAGAAAATACCACAACACATGACCTTCTATAATCACATATAATAACCATTATATTTTAATGTATCATGGGCCTAGTAGTGTAGTAAGAAATAGTGCCAACATGTGGTCAAAATATACATTATTTCTTATCGGTCATTAACACAATTTCTCAACGACATGAAACTGCATTAGTGCAATTTTCTAAACAACGTGAAATTACAGAACTATGTCACAATCCAACATGAGATCTCATAATTAATGACATCCAGTCGTTTTTAAACGAAAATTTGTTTAAAGATACTATTTTATACTTCCATTTTTTATTCAACAGGAGAAATAATAATAATAGAATCAACAATAATAATCATTGAGAATAAATACTCTAATAGACATCATGAAAGCATTATCAGTTTGCATATAATTATAATATTCAGAAATACAAATTATATAGCTCCCACTAACAAAAGAAATCAAAAGAATCTAAAACACTCATATTATTTACATGCTCTTTAAAGAAAATGAGTCGTAAGCCTTTTGTTAGAGGATCAGCTAACATTGACTCAACTATGATATTCTTGATCACAATGTCTCCCTTTTTGACTAAGTCTTTAACAGTCTAATATTTGATCCAATTAAAATTTCAACTGTTATTTACAACAAAAGTAACTGTTTATCACACATAATACAATAAGATTAATTATGGGCAATAAGTAATTCAGAAAAAATAATTAGTACATTACAAACTCCCATTTGGGTAGACTGTACAACGCACCATTATTTTCCATAGCATAAAGCTTATAAAGTAATAACAAGGAGAATTACATATAATTATCAATGATCCATCCCCTTTGGGAAAATAATTATTTTAAATTATATATTTCCATGATATCAATATATAAAGACGATAAGGAGAATTACATATAATCATCAAGGGTTTATTCTCTTTGTGCAAACAAGACCTTTAAATTATACATCTCCATTATTACAACATAGAAGGGATGTTGACACCTAATTTAAATTCATTTTTAGAAATAAAAGATAATCTTTGATTATAGAGGGAAATTTTGAAAAAAAAAAATTTTGAATTAAAAAATGCAACGGCCGTGTAATTTTGGAGCCGCATTTTTGTTGAAGAAGTTGAGTGAATATTGGGAAATCTTCAACAACTTTGAGCGCTTTCACTATAAAATGCGAGGCTTCAGAACCGAGCAAGGGGGGGCTTCTCACCACTGGGGGTTCGCCCAAGTGGCCACCTTTCCAACATGGAAGGGGGAGGTAAGGGGTTCAAATCCCCACCTTCTCAGGGGGAATGGGGGTAGGGACGCGTAAGTTTCGAGAGTGGGTTGCGAGTCCCACGCCCTGCAAGAGGCAGAGCACAAGTCTGCGAGTGAGTGTAGAGTAGGAATAGAGTAGGACTGACCAAAAAAAAAAAAACGGGGGGGCTTCTCTTTGTCTTTCGTCGAAGAAAACAAAAACAAGGAAAGAGAGAAGAAAGGTTTTCCTTTGCTTTTCTGTTCGTGTCTTTGAGAAAACAAAAGAGAAAAGCAGAAAAGTGAAGAAGAAAAGTCAACAGCAAAAGAAGCAAAAGCTTTTGCTTCTACAGAGAGCAGAGAGCATAGAAAAATGGGACGTGCAGCAGACCAGCAGAGGTAAAAAAATATAAAAAGAAACGAAAAGGAAGAACAGTTGTTGTTCTTCTCCGAAGGGTCTTCTGCCAGGGACCACTTCAACTCAGAAGCTGGCTCTCCACCGCACCTCTGCACCAGCGAGCTCGGCCCGATGACCCGTGACCCGCCGCTGCCGTCGCTCGCTCGCACTCCCCGTCCGCGAGCCCATCTGTTCTGTACCATTGTCGCAGATCGCGACACCAGTAATCTGCGCCCCCGCACTCTCGCCGTTCAATCAGTCGCGCCCAACACCCACTGCTGCGATTCCTTCCGGCGAACCTCAAACGGCTCTCGACGGCTCCGCTGCTCTACCCGACGTCGTTGCATCACCGCCCGCAACACCTTCGCCGCAGCTCGATTCCACTCGCGTTGACCGCCGCGTCTCAGACTGCCCTTAAGCCAATCCGTCGCGCCCGCCAGCCTTCGCTTGCGTGTCCGAAGCCCTAACGTTGCTGCCTCTGCTCCAATCCTCGAAGCCCAGCGAGCGCCGCGCCATCGCACTGACCCGCGAAGCCACCGCCGTTTTGCTGATCTCGCCTCTGACTGATCGGCGACTCATTGACCCGTAACAATTCTGCCGTGAGCTCGCCCCGAAGCCGTTGCTCACCCTGCAGATCGCGTCTCTCCTCCTGCAGGCAAACCTTGCACCGGCGACCCACATCTGCACGAGCACCTCGCGCCACCGTTAGCTGTCCCTCTCGGCCACTCCGATGCCGGCCATCCTTCGCCGCACGTTGTCACCCCATCGATGCTACTGTTCACCTTCCCTTAGGTAGTTTAATTTTTAATTTTTATTCTTACTTTTCACTAACTTTTATCTTATTTTATTTATTTTGTTATTATTGTTCAATTTAGAATATTGAGATGTGTTTTTCTTTTATAAATCTCATAGGCATTAACTGCAGGTGTTTTATCCCAAATTATGGTAATTATTAATTTGACCTGTAAGACGTCGGGTCATTTTTTTAATTACTTTAATTTTTAGGAATTTTGATAGTATTTCAATTGTTAAATCACTATAGAGTTAAAATAATTGTTAATTTAATCCGTGAGACAACGTATTAATTTTTCGGTTATTTTAATTCTTATCTTCATTCTTTTAAAATAATTACTTGTTTGGAAAGATTAAAAAAATCAAAAAATCAAAAAGTACATAAAAATCTAAATATTGCATTAGAGCATTTAGGTTTAGTAAATTAGGACTATATTTTTAGGGTTACTAAATTAGAACTGCATTTATAGGATTATAATTTTTAGATTATACTTTTAGATGGGTGATATTTTTTGTTAGGGCTAATTTTAAATAATGTTGGCATGTCTTGATTTTTTTTAATATAGCTTTTAAGATAAGATATAGTCTAAGTTAAATTGATTCCTAAAATAGATTAGACTATCATTCACTTTAGTTAGTCTAATTAGTTTGTTTATTATTAATTCCCAATTTCAATAAAAAGAATCCAAAAAATATTAGGTATATATTAATTAATTTGCATAATAGATTTAATTAGAATTTGTTTATTAGTAAAATATTGTCATATCTAGAACTCAGGTACTTAGGTCCATACACATTTCATATTAAAGCAACACACCTAGATATTTTTAGATTAAGTCAATTTTCATTTAGTAAAACAAAAGAGGAACAAAAATTTTATGCATGCCATATGAGTTATAGTTTAATTGTTTTTTTTTTAATAAAAAGGAAAATGCTAAAAGATGATCATTGCACCATTAAGTTACTTTCTTTTCAATAAAAAAACATTATGTCATTAAAAAAGAAAAAAAAAAGATCATTTCCTTGGTTAGTTAATAGGTTAATTCATAATTAATCTCATATCATCATTATTTAGCATAGGTTGCATATATGCATTAAAAAATGAATCATCATTAAAATAAAATCATAAAACAGCATGCATGTAGAAATACCATGTCATTCATCCCATATCACGTAGCACATGCATATTTATGATTATATAAATTAGATTGCATACATATAGTGATAAGTTTAAGTCATACCATATGAATTGCATCTCGCATGTCAGTAGAATAAATTCATGTATATTAAGTTAGATTAAGATTGCATATAATTAACATTTTTTATAAAAAAAATAAAATTAGGTGTCATGTCATTTAGAAATCATGTTTAGAGCATGCATTTTTATTAGCATTTTTTATTGAATGTTATTTTATTGATTATGCACCCGCATGACCACCATTTGCATGTTAGTAGCTTAAGTTTAAATTAATCAACATTGCCTGCAAAATATTTTTAAAATTAAAATAAAAGGTACCGAAATGGCGTTAGACTAATCTAGCGTAATCATGTCCCCGGATCTACTGAATCTCTGGTTCATAATAGTAAAGTATTCTCCCATACTTTACTTAAGTTTCTAACCAATCCTAATTGGTTAGTGGCGGCTCCAAATTGAATATAATTGCATGTTTAAATATATTAATTTCTTAACATCAAGTCGCAATTGGTAGGACTTGGGAGGGTCCGTGCCAAGTCTTCGGACTTAGTAATCCATTAGCCTTCTTTAAGTAATTCACCCTCGGGAAGGTTGCAACAAGGGAATTACATATAGTTTTAAAAAATTTATCCCCTTTGGGCAGATAAATTTTTTTTCAGTTATACATTCCCATCTATTGTGTACATTAATTTTTATCAATAGGCGACTCAAAAAATTTATGCCCAAAATTCGATTAACAATATGAAGTACTTTATAACATGTGCTTTCCCAAGATCATATTACATTTATCAAGCAACAATTTTTGCTACAAATTTTTTTTAAATTCTATTATTTTATTACTTTATTATTATTTTAATACTCCCGCGAGGCCCAAGACCCGCGAGCAGCCCAAATCGAACGGCGGGCCAGACTTGAGAGGCCCAAACCTAGCGCGATCCCAGACCTTCACACGGCCCGCACAAAACAATATTGGACTTGGAAATAGTGGGCCAGAAAATTGCTGCAAAGATGGCCCATGCTCGCAGAACTTATGGCCCAAAATTCTGGGCCAGCCCGTAGGAGCCCATGTTCCTTTTAATTAAAATTGGCCCAAGAATTGGGCTATAGGCCCAAAGGAAATAAAATGGGCTGAGCAAGAGCCCAGAATCACTAGAAACCTTTTTTTTTTTTTTAATGGGCGTGAATCTCCACCCGAGTACGAAGCCTGCAAACCCGGTCATACGACCTGGTTTCAACCCGGACACCAAAAAAATCATATTATCGTTGATTTTTGATGAAATTTCTCCATGAGTTTTGCTTCTAACATCAATATAATTGAATAGAATGAATTAAACGAAGAATAAACTGAGAATTCAACCATATTCAAGCTTCAAGAAATTCGGATCTAACACTCCCATGGCCAAAATTTGATTTTCTTAAATTTAAGCCCTAAAAACTTACCTTAATGCAGCACAATGTTGCTAAAACATATATATAACAATACCCATGCAACGATATACAATGAACATCAATCAATCGCGAGTAATTTGAAAATTTTAGAACTTTTTCATATATAAACTCTAGAATTGCAAATTTAAAATTCTCACTCAATTCTCAACGAAATTATACAAATTATATATGGTTGGAAAGATCTCGGCATGTAGAACAAAGGCCCAAAGGTTTTAGAATTAATAGATCAAAAAATCTGCATGAAAAAAATAACGCCAATATTTGCCTTAAAGAGGAAAATTTTGAATTTGTCCATAAAAAAATAAAATAAAATTGGGTTCTACAATCATATATGATTTACTCTGATACCACATGTAGAAAATTATTCACATAAATAACTAATTAAGCAAGAATAATCGGATCCATATATGACTATAAAACACCAAGATCAATAAGTACAGCAGAATTAAAGCGTACCTATTTGAACCATTGTTTCACTTGAAGAAAAATAATTCACTCTGATACCAAAGATCTATTGGAATGCCAAATCTTCCTCTCTATGACATATTTCAGTATAGCAGCTTTCAATGGGATTAATCTTCCCATTACGAGCTTTAGTTAAACACAATTGCCTACACCTTACTACTCAACTAAGCCCGTTATTAATAGCTACCAAAACCCAATTCAATAAAATCACTTAAGGGTTTAATAAATATTGGAATATCCATTAACCGATTATTTAAAATAGAAAATTAATTAATTAATGTAAGCCCATATTATAATAAATTTGCAACATGCTGTGTACAGCTTTTGACAATTCTAGCGTCCTCCTATAAAATATGTTATACAAGGCTGTCTTTGTTATTCAATCCACCAATTCTATTTTTAATACAAGGTATCAAATGCCGCTCCAAATCGTGTTGGGACACATGACAAATTTTTCATTGAAGAGCACATACCCAAGGGGGGGGGGATTCCTGGGCACGTCTCAAATTGGATTACCAATAACATTGTCATAACAATCAGTAATTGAAAGGTAAATGTCACGCAATAGCTTTCCAATTGAACGAATATTATATGGTCTATAAATCATATAGAATGAGCTCATTTACACTATTGATCACGTAAACTCTATGATAATACTTTCGTAATATAAATCATATAGAATGAGCTCATTTACACTATTGATCACATAAACTCTACGATGATACTTTCGAAATATAAATCGTATAGAATGAGCTCATTTACACTATTGATCACGTATCTTTTGGGTGCTTCCTCGATTACCATAAATAAAGACTCACCAATTGAGGTCCACGAGAGCCTCCTCCGCCTCGTTATCTTCCCCGCAACCATTTAAGTCAGTGAGGAAAAAGAAGAAACTTCCCAGGCGTCGTCGTCGTCATGACTACCACATCCGAGCTTGTATTTGTCCCATTTCCAGCCGTCGGCCACCTCGTGTCAATGTTGGAGATGGCCAAGCTCCTCGTCGACCGCGATGATCGGCTCTCCATTACGGTCCTCGTCATGAAGTCACCGGTTGACTCCGAGATCGACTCCCGTGTTGAGTTGTTCGCCGCCTCCGTTGCCGCCCGCATCCGCTTCGTCCTCCTCCCCCAGCAAAACGTCTCCGTACAGGCGTCCCAGATGGCCTTTGTCAATCATTTCATGGAGAGCCACAAAGCCAGCGTCAGAGAAGCCATCGCCAACCTCTCCGCCTCCGGCTCGTCACGGCTCAAGGGGCTCGTCGTTGACATGTTCTGCACCCCGGTGATCAACGGGGCTGTCGAGTTTGGCATCCCTTTGTACGTGTTCATCCCGTCGGGCGTGGCGTTCCTCGGACTGATGTTGTACCTCCAGTTTCTTCAAGATGAGCAACACGTGGACCTGACAAGGCTCACGGGCCCGATGCCGAGCTGGACTTCCCGTGCTTCGCTAACTCGCTGCCGGCCGCCAAATTCTTGCCCTCGAGATGTGCTCATGAAAGAAGACTGCCAGATATTCTTGGGCCACGCCCGGAGGTATAAGGAAGCCAAAGGAATTTTGGTAAATACATTCGCCGAGCTAGAACCACGCGCGATGGAGGCCTTGGCAGCCTTGGAGCGCCCGCAGTTTACCCCTTGGGGCCCATACTGAACATCAAGGTCGAGAGCAAAAGGGTTTTGAGATCCTGGACTGGCTTGACCAGCAACCGGACGCGTCAGTGGTGTTCCTATGCTTCGGGAGCCACGGGAGCTTCGACGAGGACCAGGTGAAAGAGATTGCTTGTGCATTGGAGCGAAGCGAGTGCCACTTCCTGTGGTCCCTACGGAAGCCACCGGCGAAGGGCAAGCTAGAATCCCCCAGTGACTACGCAGATCCCGCGGAGGTCCTGCCCGAGGGTTTCATTGACAGGACCACCGGTGTCGGGAGAGTGATCGGGTGGGCCCCACAGGTTGCAATCCTAGCCCATCGAGCCATCGGAGGGTTCGTGTCGCATTGCGGGTGGAACTCCACCCTAGAAAGCATATGGTTCGGCGTGCCGATTGCCGCGTGGCCCCAGTATGCGGAGCAACAGTTCAACGCCTTCCAACTGGTGGTGGAGCTTGGCCTCGCGGCAGAGATCAAGATGGATTATCGAAGAGATCTCATCAAAGGTGACAACAGCATCGTGACGGCAGACAAGATAGAGAGAGGGATAAGGAGCTTAATGGAGGGGAAGGAGGCAGGGGAGAGGAGGAAGAAGGTGATGGAGATGAGCAAGAAGAGCAGGAAGGCTTTGATGGAGGGTGGCACTTCTTACTTGTCTTTAGGTCGCTTCATCGAGGATGTCTGCAATCAGTGAGCCTCCCTTTAGCTTAGGAGGCTGTTGGTATTTCAATTCTATGATTACTTAGCGTGTGTTCCGGGGGCGTATCTGGGACTACAATCCATTCGGACTGTTCTAGTGTCTTTTGTGACTATAAACCATGTTGATTCTTGTCGACTGTGTTTTATGTGGAACCGTGCGAATGTAAAAGACGAGTTATAAAAAATGTTCAAACAAAATAAATTGGCCGGAACCATCCCTCCTTGATCTCAAAGTATAGATGGATTTCATTTTGCTTTTGTTTTCACCACCAGCGCTACTCTCATTAATGCTTTTGAAAGCGTAGTGTGAAAAGCATCAGGGAATATAGCAAAATTGAACCTTCACTTGAGGAATGTAAATTTGGTTTGACCCCATGTGGAACGCCAAAGGATTTTTATTTTTATTTTTTATTTTAAATTTTTTCTTTATGTTTATTACAAGAGGAAAGTAGCGGCGTACAAATTCATGGACCGAGTAAAATAATAGGATGAGACGGTTTTGCAAGGAAGGTGTTTTTAATGGTCAGTAGCTCAAATCCCATGTAGGCCAACATCTCGTGAGATAAATGGAATGCAATAGAGTTTAAGGAGATGACGTTTAAGACTGCACAAATAATTCAAAGAACATAATCTCAACAACATGACGCAGTTCATGCGGATGCCAATAGTTGTTAATTCACGGCCGTCTTATTCACTAAATATATATATATATATATATATATGTTAATTAATTTCGACTTATAAGTTCAATGTATGTAGTGATGTGACATATTAATGATATTTTTATGCGTCATTCTCAATAGATCTAAATATATCAATTTTGACCGTCTTATTCACTATATATATTGGTTTGTCAATGCGCATGTAGGGGTGTACAAAGGAACTAGGAACCGTCCGGATTGCCTGTTGCCAAGAACTCCCACTTTCTCGTTGATGATGGCTCTCTTCGATGCTAGAATTTAGTAGAACTGATGAGTATGGGTCTAGTTTCCAATTCTAGGTATAGAACCGCCCACTCGCCCATCCGAACCGAACCGATAAATATATATTTAATAAAAAGAAATTCAATCTCAATTGCTTATTTATTTTGTAGTTTTTCAACCAATATATATGTACATACACACACACATATATATTTATAGTTATTGGACATTATTGACTATTTTTGTCTCTCAAATGTGTAATAAGATTAACCCCCTATTTTTTTTTTATTCTAATAATCTATTTACTTGCTTTCTTAGGGAAAACAAAATAAACAAATGAAGAGGAAGGAAAGGACCGATTGGAGATGTCCATAAATGTTGCGGTGCTTTGTTGTCATGATATAAAATTAAGAGCCATTGATTCATGGACCGAGTAAAATAATAAGATGAGACGGTTTTGTAAGGAAGGTGCATTTAATGGTTAGTAGCTCAAATCCCATGTAGGCCAAAATCTCGTTAGGTAAATGGAATGCAATAAAGTTTAAGGAGATGACGTTTAAGACTGCACAAATAATTCAAAGAAGCATAATCTCACGTAACATGATAAAGTTCATGTAGATGCCAGTAGTTGTTAATTCGCAACCGTCTTATTCACAATATATATATATATATATATATATATATATATATGTGTATGTATGTATCGATATTGACATATAAGTTCAATGTATGTAATGATGTGACGTATTAATAATATTTTTATGCGTCATTCTCAATAGATCTAATTTTTGTATTTTAGTAAGTTCATTTTAAAAATAAATATCAGTTGGTCAAAGTGCATGGTATTGTCTGGACTTTATAAAATGGGGATAAATACTAGTACTTGGACATCAAGGAGGGATGAATGTGTTGCCGTGTTCAAAGTGGAGGAGTAGTTTTAATATGCCCGTGGGTGGCAAGGATCGGTTGGCAATCCTCGCTGGCCCTATGGGAAGAGGGAAAATTAAAAAAAAGAAAAAGAATAGAATATAAAAATATATAAAAAAAATGTTTAGAATTGAAGTAGCAAAAAAAATTTATAACTGAATTGGCACACTTACAATAGATTTATAACCTTTTTTTTTTTAATAATTCTCCCATTTATAAACAATGGCAATGCATTTGTTATAACGCCCATAGTAAGATTTTTTTGGTAATTTAGAGAAAAATGAATAATTGGATTTTTGCGTTACCTCTACGTGGGTAGCCACATCAAATATCACCTAAGGATTGCTTAGATGGAAAGGATCACAATGACTATTTTTGTTCACTGAGTGAGAATCTATACTATTTTCTTTGGAACATATGAAAAGTGGGGGTTAAATTTGTCCATGAAAGATATAACTTCATTTTCCAATAAACTATCACCTTGAGTATAACTTGGATCCTTGGTGTCTGGTTATGAGGTAACCTCATCAAGTTGCGAAGAGTTTGACTTCCCCTATTGAGGTTACCCGCGTGCCTGGTAATCCAAGTGGACTAACAAGATTGCATTCTTTATTTTAACATCTTGTTGCTCACATGCCTAATACCTCCCCAATTGCTCTCCATATATTTTTCTTCTTGGAGAGGAGGGAATACAGGAGTGTGCAGTGGGGAGTCCCACCCCTCAAGGATTCTTTCTGTGACAGCCTAAATTTTCAGAATTTGTTTTCAATTAAATAAATCGGGCTTTTCATCGAAACGCTAATAGTGCTATTCTCTGAGCTGATCACTCACGAGATAACTGGACTATTTGGGGAAGCAATTAAGGAATCTAAATGCAATTAGACTTGAGAATTCGACCAAGAATCGACTGCTCGACCGTGTTGATCTGCAAGAGTTATTACGGCACCGTCAGAGATCGATCAGAAATCAGAGATAGGTCGATTCGACTGAAATATGTGATCAAATTGTGGGTGATTTCACTTGATTGAAAAATCCTCAACGATCGGCACTAAATTGATTTTCTATCGTTTTGGTACCCGGTGCCTGTAATTGAAATCTCGAGATTTTCACGACAATCGAGAGTCGCCAATGTGTCAGAGATGTACATTGTGACTCGAGATAAATCGATCATGGGTCAATTGCACCAAAAATTCATAAAAATTACCCAGTAGACTAGGTCACGCTAAAAGCGCGCCAGATTAAAAATAACCGCGAATTTGAACCCAATTTCAGAAATTGAAAGTTCTAAGGTGTCACAAGCTATTTTAGGAACGTCGACTCATTCTCCGAAGATTTTTCAGAAATTCCGGGATTTTTGTGGAAAATCGATATGGAAGCTGCGGAAAATTAGTAGAAATTCAGATGGATTAAATTGATAAAAATTAGAACTTCCAAGCCGAGCCTTTGAGTGTTGAGGACTTGCAGAAATTTGTACAGGCTTTTTCTTTGAAGAAATTGGACCTCGATTTGGAGAATCTATGAAGAAATTCAAGAGAATTTAAGTGAAATTAGGAGCTTTACAAAGGGGCAGCAATTTTGGCTTTACAATTTGTTAATTCATGGAATTATCAAGTGGAAAGAAATAGGGGACATGCAATCAATGTGATGGATTGAGTTACTTTACTTTGGGACCCTCCACCGGCTGCTTCTCCCGCATGCCAAGACCACCGCCTGTTCCTCCTCTTCGTGCGACGTTCGTCTGAGCTGAAGACCAATTGCAACTGTCTTTTTTTCTTTCATTCGTTTTTTGTCGAAGCTCCCTTCCCACGTCTCCTCCCCACGAAGACCGAAGCTGTGCCGCCCCACCATCTTGGATTTCTGCTTCATTTCTTCCCAGTTCGGCCACGAATCCGAACGCCCCTGCTCCACCGCTTCTCTTCTCTGCAGCCTACGCCCATCCTCCACTAAATTTTGTTTCCTGCCAAGTCAACTAAAGGAGCTAGAAGTTGACTCACCAGCTCCATCTTCACGAACTCACCCACTTCATTTGTGCGCCCACGATTCCACCGAAGTTGGTCGCAAGCTTGCTGCCAGCGAAGCCTTGTCCGTGTTAGCTCGCCCATCTTCACGAAGCCGATCTTCGTTGCCACGTCCAAGCAGTTCCTTCTTCGGTCAAAGCTCCCCCAACTTGCTTCGATTGTTGACCCACCAGCAGCCCGACGAAGATCGATGACCGAAGTTGCTGCACGCGTGTGTCTTCGGCCACCATCCACCAAGCCTTCGTTCCATCCCCTCTCCGCTGCCGCTTGCCAACTGGTCATCCAGAGTTCCTTCAATGCCACTGCTTGAAGATTCCAGCGAAGTCCAAGCAAGGCAGCACCATTGTCGACGAAGCCAGCGAATTTTGGTCAGCAGTTGGGCCCGTATCCAACCTACATCATCAGCCCACAAACCATTGGAGTTCAGCCCATCTCCAGCGGAATTTGAAGCCCAAGCTCAGGCCCAAGTTCAGTTTGGTTTTAGCTCACTTGAAGTCAGGCCCAAGCCCTGTTTTCCTCAGCAGCAAGTCCAGCCCAGCTCATAACAAATCTCAGATTGGGCTGAGATTTGTTGGGCTCGTTTTAGGCCCGGTCCGAGAGTTCGCTGACACCGCCGAAAATTAAGATTTCGGCCGCCGGTTTTCGCAATTAACCGGTGAGTTTATACTCTAAACTCTGCTTTGTAGGCTAATGACGTTTAAGAGGTGTTTAGATTTATTTTATTAGGAATTAGGTGGTTAGTTAGATTAAATTAGAAATATAAATTGTACTATTTATCTAGAAAGGTTCGGGAATTTTCCGGGTCCGTTGGTTATTAATTTAATGATTCTAGCCTAGGTTAGTATTTTTAGAATTTAAATTGATTTATTTAATTAATTTCAGTAATTATTTAATTATTAATTATTTTTTCGGAAATTAGGCCGGGATAGCCGGTGACCGGAATTTCGTGCTGATTGCAATGGTGTAGTTAATTTCTGCAATTGAGTGTTAAATTATGCAGATTGAGTGTTGATTGGATTTTGGTATTTAATTCCAAAAATTGTGAATTTTCAATATTTATTCAGAAAATCCCGGGTGTTGGGTTTTGGCACCGAAAATAGTTTTTTGTACTATATGAAATAGTGGGATTTTAAAAAGGAAGACTATTAATTTTTCTGGGTCAAGTTGATCGTGTACCCACACACGAGTAATTTTTTGCGTATTTCTAATACGAAGAAAAAGGCCAGGTTCACCATTTTAATTAAAGCATTTGAGTGCAATGCACGGTGCCTTGGGCCATATTTGAGTGATCGTGTGATGATTAAGAGAAATCGTCTCGGGCTGTTGAGTTGGACGTTATCCTTACTTGTGATACCCCCTGGACAACGGGAAGCTGGTCGCAGTTGATTCTGGACCCTATGCTTCTTCGGGAAAGCCGTCTGATAAAGAGACGTGCTGTGCTCAATGGGGTGAGACGATGCCTGACAATGCCAGAAGACCGCCGAACAGAGAATAGGCCGTGCTATATGCCAAGATCAAAACTAGGAACGCATGATTAATTGAGTGTAGCGTTTCAGTTATTGGAGCCTATTTGTTGCTCATGTTCTCATGTTGTCTGGGATATAAATTGTACTGACCTGTATGGTGGATCTGAGATGAGGTAGTCTCCTTGATTGTGTGATTGTGTGATTAGGACGCTTCTGGGCGTATTTCCCTCCTTATTGGGGTTTAGAGCTTAGACTTGCTGAGATGATATCTCATCCCGTTGTGGGATAACATTTTTAGGGTCGTCGAGTGGAGGACCTAGAGCTGAGAGGAGGTGATTGGAAGCGTAGGTCAGTTAGGATCGCTTCTTTTTGGAAGGCCAATCTTTTGTAGTCTTTTTGTCATAGACCTTTGTACATAACTCAGTGTATATATAAAAGCATGTTTGGTTGTGAATCTATTGTCCTGCTTTTCTATCCCGAGATGATTACTGTTAGGGGATTTCTTTTCGCTTCCGCATGTGCAATAAAATGGAGGGTCGGCGACTTGTCCTGGGAAGTCGCAAATTATTATTGACCAGATAGGGATAGGCACACGCTCAGGGTTCGGGCGTGACACTTTCCCTTGTCATTTCTCCCTTAAGTCTTTTAAGGATTTGCTTGGGTCCAAGGAGGTCAAATTTGTATGTGAGAAATATAACTTCATGATATTCTCTTTTGGGGATTTGGCCCTTTATCAATACATCCTCCCGTATTAGTATATCTCAACGTAAATTTTCATCTTGTAATGTACCTGTAACTATGCATGGCTACCACAATCAACTGCCAACTTCAGACTACATTACCGTAACCTTATGCTAGCCTTGGCCCTTGCTCTAGTCTCACCAGATCATTCGAAATGGCGATTTTCACTTAAAACACATGTTGACCGTGAGATTTCTTTGTTGAGATATTTTAAAATATTAGAACCCATTGGGGCTCACTAATCAACAATAGTTGTAATACCATCTATTGAGAATATGTAGCAAAGTCCAATACCTTTCCTTGGTGAGATTGTCAAGAGAGAGCCTTAATCTGAGTTTGTCATCATATCTAGGTGGATACACTAAGTTGATGTGTTATGAACCAATTATGATATATCAACAACTTCAAACCACATCAAATCTCTCATATATAATTTTTCTAACAAAATTCACACATGCTCCTACGACGACCCTATTGAAGTGAACTCTGAGGAAGTTTGATGGATTGCTAAGAGGGCACAAAACCTTCTTATGAGTTGGTGCTTACACTTCGCACAAAGTCTCTGAAACTCTACAGATCATGGCTTGATTTTTCATTACTTATTTCATTTAATTTGTAATTAGATGTCGCCCCTCCTAATCTAGGACTGGTTAGGAGTCAAGTAAGATGCGGGAGCCAACCCACCTTACTTTTGCAAGCCAAAGGTGAAAAATATACTCTAAGATCGGCTTAAATAAAGAAAAAGATCGAGAAGACTTGATTAAGGTAGAGTTGTCTAATGCTTCTTGTGAATACCTTTTTTCTCTTTTGTGAAAAAACAATTCATGTAATATTTCCAATTGTATTCCCTAATATTCATCTAACAATCCATGCATAAGTGCTCCAATAATATAAATTAAGTCAATCAATAATAATAACAGGTAAAGGACGAGAAAATACCAAAGCCACGTCGGGTACCATTATACATCGTCTTATTCTAGGATAGGACAACGTGAGATATAAATGAAAATAAACGCGCATCAAATATAAATTTCTTAATCCAAACGATGATGATGCATTCTAAAATTGACAAAAATGAAACTAATAATATAAAAAAGAAAACTAAAGTAATACTGCTGTCCAGACTGAGACAACGGACATTCAACCCGTTCATGTTCTCCTCAACGGGCCTAAACCATGCTACAGAAACCACAATAATCCGAGAGCGTTTCTCCATCGATTATGAAAGCGAGTACGAGTGGAAATCATGTAAACCAATTCAAAATACAGAAGAAATTATGAACTAATATCAACATTGAAATAAATTTAAACAGCGAGCGTTGTGACATCAATTGCTAGATATTCATGAGAAAACATCAAACTAAGACCAAAGGCAATGAGAATTTGTTCAAATTAAGCCATATCCAAGACAAGTTGCTCTGTGTTTTCGATTTGGATTGTGAGCACATCGAGGGATCAACACTCAGATGAAACCAAAGTAAAACATTAGTCGCTCACACAATCGAATTAGTGGAAAGATGGAAACGGAAGTTTGGGTCTTAGCACAATGAACACCACAGATGCCGACCTGTTTCAATCAAATGCTCCGACGAACTCTAGCAAATGATGCGACAATAAGAGTTTGTCGCTAGTCGTACAAAAATGAACAAACGATATATATGTATATATAGGCGCGCGCGCCCTAGCCTATCATGCCTCAAATAGAAACTGATGTACCTGGCCCCAGCACATCCACACCTCACAGGAAGAGAGTGGAAGTCGCCAAAGAAAATTTGGAAAAGATCCAGCTTGCTCTACAACTAAAAAGAGCAAGACGTGTGGTGCTCTCTCAGGAACACAATGATGAAGATATCACCTCATCATAAAGTGATATTGTGAATCTATAGTATGAGAAAGTTTAGAAGGGGAGGTTACCCCATGTCAATGCTAGGGCATACCACTACTATTTGAACCTAGACATGACGTGTGGAGAGTTTGAATCTCACAAGTCAAGCCAATCAATCTTGATAACAAAAAATATTTTTCTATCGTTCGTGAAAATAATGAGACATAAATTATTGCCAATAATGAAAGCATTTCTCATGAAATAATTATTTGAATTGATATAAATGATCTATTTTTAAAAAATTACAATTTTTTTGTGAAATAAAGGCAACATCAAACAAAGTCCAAATTCCACCGTTTCTTTAGTTCGGTGTACTTTTGTTTGCCCCTTGCTTGACCAGATTCTTTTGCTTTTATTTTTTATTCTGTCTTGAGCGTGCGGCCTTCCCTTGCTCCATGCTTGCTTGTGTTTTATACTGCGAGTTCACCGTATTCTTCTTTGTATGCACCTCGTAGTCAACCTTGAATATATCCCATATACCCAAGAATATCTGGCCCAATTCAACCGTGGAAAGCCACGTTCAAATCGAGAATTCTAGTCAAGCTTTTCCTCCGTTCCTTTCTGTTTTGGCCAGATTCGCATTTCCTGTATGGTACCAGCGCTAAATAATCTTATCTTGCGGTCGTTTTCTTTCCGAAATGTAACCAACCCCACATATGCATCGCACACGTACTCATCCGGCCAAGCAAGAATTTTGGATAGAGATCGAGCTCAAGCGGGCTCGGTCTTGAAAATTTAAATGACCTTAAGGCCTCCTTCTTCTAAATTCCAGCTGATTTCGCACGTCGGGCCAATTTGAATACAATTCACAATCAGACTCATAAGCTAAATGACTCTAGTATCTAAAATCTGGAAAAATACAGTATAGAACATGACCTCAGGTGAGAATATAGGAGAATCTGGGTCGATTGGAACCCAACGCTTGTAAGCTTTGCTGTTGATTCAACCAACTCTTAGGTGATTCATGGGAGATTGAATTTTCTTAGCTCGGGTATGGATTGTTGTTTGTCGGTCATTTATGCCAAGCATACCTTCATCTCCTGGCAGCCGCTTTGGGAAGACCTAGTTCTTAGGAGTTCCGCCCTCCAGGACTCCGCTTGGTTGGTTGCCAGAGATTTCAATGCCATCATGGACCCATCTGACTGGATTGGGGGCTCTGACATTTGGATCCCCTGCTTTTATGAGTTTTAATAATGCATAGCTCAATTGGAGCTGGAAGATCTACGATACATTGGCTTTCGTTTCATCTGGGCTACTTCCTCTGGGCCTAATCGCAAAGTAAGGAAGATCGACAAGGTCTTTATGAATAGAAAGTAGTGCCAAGATTCTCCTTCTTAGAAGCTTCATTCCTCGCCTCTAGTATATCCGACCATTCTCCCATGGTCATTCTCAATAGATCTGATTTTGTATTTAAGTAAATTTATTTTAAAAATAAATGTCGGTTCGTCCATGTACGCGGTGTTTTTTGACTTTATAAAACGGGGGATATATAATACCAGTACTTGGACATCAAGGAGGCATGATTGTGCTGCGGTGTTCAAAGAGAAGGAGTAGTTTTAATATTCCTGTGGCTAACAAAGGATCAGCTGACAATCCCCGCTAGCCCTATGGGAAGGTGTGAAAATTAAAAAAAGAAAAGAAAAATATATTAAAAATATAATAAAAAAATTGTGAAATGCCATCAACACTAGGCTAACGTGGCAATATTTTAGTACTTTTTCTATCTGGCATGGCTTGTTGAAGGTTTGAATCAGCATAAAAATCTCCAAATGACGTCATTCAACTATCTACACAACCCAAAATGACATTGTTCGCAAGAAAATTCTAGCGATAAATTTCTCTCTGAATGGCATCGTTTATCTTCTCTCTCTCTCTATTTTTTCATTTGAGCTGTACAACAGCATATGAAGGAGGGATTGGGCTTGGAGGAGGAGGGATTGGTCTAGGAGGCGGCATTAGAGGAGAAGGATTGACAGTGGGATTTGGCTTTGAGCTCATGCTTCTCTTGCTCACGAAACTTCTAGATTTTCTTCTGCTGAATCTTAGAACCGTTGAAGATGCGCCGACTGCTGGTTTCTTTGGCAAGGGTTTGGGCATTCTACAGTTTCCTTTTGGCTTCAAGATTGACGGGAGGAGGAGATAAATCTACAGGAGTTTAATTTAGGCATTCTATCGAACATGTGGCGAGCAATTTCCTAGCAATGTTTACGTCCAACTATGGATGCAGCTGAGAACAACAATGAATCTCACAGTAGCTAAAGTCAAACAAGACAATTTTTTTCAGTGGAGCGGATGGCAGTGCTTGGTGTGGTGGGCGGTGGCTCCATGCGCAGGCGATGGAGACGATAATGAGGGAGTGAAGAAGACAAAGAAGTGACAGCGACAAGGAGAGAGAGTCAAAGCCATGTAGGCTAGAAATTCGACGTCTTTCTAAAAATCCACGTGGAATTGGCTTTTAAAAAAATGCCGTGTCATATTTTTTAAAGTAAAAAAGTCACATAATTAATTTGGCTCGTATATCTCATCATTAATACTTAATTGATCATTTTTTCTATAATTTAACACTTAAGTGATTGGATAAAAAATTTTGATACTAAAATGAGCGATGTATACAGCTTTTGATATTTGTGGTGTTCTCCTAAAAAATATGTTATACAGGTTGTTTTTGCTATTCAATCCACCAATTCCATTTTCAATACAAGCTATCAAATAACGCTGCAATTCTGGTGTCCTCCTATAAAATATGTTATACAGGCTGTCTTTGCTATTCAATCCACCAATTCTATTTTTAATACAAGCTATCAAACAACGCTCCAGATCATGTTGGGACACATGACAAATTCTTCATTGCGAAGAGCACATACCCGCCGGTAACATTGTCATAACAATCAGCAATTGAAAGGTAAATGTCACGCAATAGCTTTCCAATTGAATGGATATTATATGGTCTATAAATCGTATAGAATGAGCTCATTTACACTATTGATCACGTATCTTTTGGGTGCTTCCTCGATTACCATAAATAAAGACTCACCAATTGAGGTCCACGAGAGCCTCCTCCGCCTCGTTATCTTCTCCGCAAACCATTCAACTCAGTGAGGAAAAAGAAGAAACTTCGAAGGCATCGTCGTCGTCATGACTACCACATCCGAGCTTGTGTTTGTCCCACTTCCGGCCGTCGGCCACCTGGTGTCAATGTTGGAGATGGCCAAGCTCCTCGTCGACCGCGATGATCGGCTCTCCATTACGGTCCTCGTCATGAAGTCACCCGTTGACTCCGAGATCGACTCCCGTGTTGAGTTGTTCGCCACCTCCGTTGCCGCCCGCATCCGCTTCGTCCTCCTCCCCCAGCAAAACGTCTCCGTACAGGCGTCCCCGATGGCCTTTGTCAATCATTTCATGGAGAGCCACAAAGCCAGCGTCAGAGAAGCCATCGCCAACCTCTCTGCCTCTGGCTCGTCACGGCTCAAGGGGCTCGTCGTTGACATGTTCTGCACCCCGGTGATCAACGGGGCTGTCGAGTTTGGCATCCCTTTGTACGTGTTCATCCCGTCGGGCGTGGCGTTCCTCGGACTGATGTTGTACCTCCAGTTTCTTCAAGATGAGCAACACGTGGACCTGACAAGGCTCACGGGCCCTGATGCCGAGCTGGACTTCCCGTGCTTCGCTAACTCGCTGCCGGCCGCCAAATTCTTGCCCTCAGGTGTGCTCATGAAAGAAGACTGCCAGATATTCTTGGGCCACGCCCGGAGGTATAAGGAAGCCAAAGGAATTTTGGTAAATACATTCGCCGAGCTAGAACCACGCGCGATGGAGGCCTTGGCAGGCCTTGGAGCGCCCGCAGTTTACCCCTTGGGGCCCATACTGAACATCAAGGTCGAGAGCAAAAAGGGTTTTAAGATCCTGGACTGGCTTGACCAGCAACCGGACGCGTCAGTGGTGTTCCTATGCTTCGGGAGCCACGGGAGCTTCGACGAGGACCAGGTGAAAGAGATTGCTTGTGCATTGGAGCGAAGCGAGTGCCACTTCCTGTGGTCCCTACGGCAGCCACCGGCGAAGGGCAAGTTAGAATCCCCCAGTGACTACGCAGATCCCGCGGAGGTCCTGCCCGAGGGTTTCATTGACAGGACCACCGGTGTCGGGAGAGTGATCGGGTGGGCCCCACAAGTTGCAATCCTAGCCCATCGAGCCATCGGCGGGTTCATGTCGCATTGTGGGTGGAACTCCACCCTAGAAAGCATATGGTTCGGCGTGCCGATTGCCGCGTGGCCCCAGTATGCGGAGCAACAGTTCAACGCCTTCCAACTGGTGGTGGAGCTTGGCCTCGCGGCAGAGATCAAGATGGATTATCGAAGAGATCTCATCAAAGGTGGTAACAGCATCGTGACGGCAGACAAGATAGAGAGAGGGATAAGGAGGTTAATGGAGGGGAAGGAGGCGGGGGAGAGGAGGAAGAAGGTGATGGAGATGAGCAAGAAGAGCAGGAAGGCTTTGATGGAGGGTGGCACTTCTTACTTGTCTTTACGTCGCTTCATCGAGGATGTCTGCAGTTAGTGAGCCTCCATTTAGCTTGGGAGGCTGTTGGTATTTCAATTCTATGATTACTTGGTGTGTGTTTCGGCGTATCTGGGACTACAATCCATTTGGACTGTTCTAGTGTCTTTTGTGACTATAAACCATGTTGATTCTTGTTGACTGTGTTTTATGTGGAACCGTGCAAATGTAAAAGACAAGTTATAGAAAATGTTCAAACAAAATAAATTGGCCGGAACCATCCCTCCTTGATCTCAAAGTAGAGACGGATTTCATTTTGCTTTTGCTTTCCACATCCAACGCTACTCTCATTAATGCTTTTGAAAGTGTAGTGTGAAAAGCATTAGGGAATATAGCAAAATTGAACCTTCACTTGAGGAATGTAAATTTAGTTTGACCCCATGTGGAACGCCAAAGGATTTTTATTTTTATTTTTATTTTTATTTTTATTTTTATTTTTTTAATTTTTGCTTTATGCTTATTACAAGAGGAAAGTAGCGGCCTGCAGATTCATGGACCGAGTAAAATAATAAGATGAGACAGTTTTGTAGTTTTTCAACCAATATATATGTACACACACATATATTTATAGTTATTGGACATTATTGACTATTTTTGTCTCTCAAATGTGTAATAAGATTAACCCCCCCTTTTTTTTTCATTCTAATAATCTATTTACTTGCTTTCTTAGGGAAAACAAAATAAACAAATGAAGAGGAAGGAAATGACCAATTGGAGATGTCCATAAATGTTGCAGTGCTTTGTCGTCATGATATAAAATTAAGAGCCAATGGCTCATTTTAAGAGCACAAAGAGGTCTCTCTTTAGCCATCCTTGTGATTATATTAGGTTGAGGTTGAAAATAGATGGATCAAATGATTAACTTTTTAAATTTTTGTGTAGGTTAGGAGTTCTAATTTTCCACATGCTCCTTGTGACATCCTGAATTTTCAGATTTTGTTTTCGATTAAATCGGGCCTTTTATCGACGCGCTGATAGTTCTATTCCCTGAGTTGGCCACTCACGGGATAACTAGACTATCTGGGGAAGCAATTAAGGAATTTAAATGCAATGGACTTGAGAATTCGACCAAGAATCGACTGCTCGACCATGTTGATCTGCAAGGGTTATTACGGCCTTTGTCGAAATCGATCAGAGACCGGAGATAGGTCGACTTGACTGAGATGTGTGATCAGAGTGTGGGTGATTCCACCTGATTGCAAAATACTCGTCAATCGGCACTAGACCGATTTTTCTATCGTTTTGGTACTTGGTGCCCGTAATTGATACCTCGAGATTTTCACGATAATCGAGAGTTGCCAATGTGTCGAAAATGTACAATGTGACTCGAGATAAATCGATCACGAGTCAATTGCACCGAAAATTCCTAAAAGTTACCCGGTAGACTAGGTCACACTAAAAGCGCACCGGATTGAAAATAACCGCGAATTTGAACCCGATTTCAGAAATTGAAAGTTCTGAGGTGTCACGATCTATTTTAGGAATGTCGATTCACCCTCTGAGAAACTTTTAGAGATTTCAGGATTTTTGCGGGAAATAGATATGGACGTTGCGGAAAATCAACGGAAATTCAGATGGGCTAAATCGATGGAAATTGGGACTTCTAAACTGAGCCTGTGAGTGTCGGTGATTTATAGAAAATTGTTCGAGATTTTGCTTCGATGAAATTGGACCTCGATTTGGAGAATCGATGAAGAAATTCAAAAGAATTTAAGTGAAATTCGGAGCTTTACAAAGGGGCAGAAATTTTGGCTTTACAATTTGTTAATTCATGGAATTATTAAGTGGAAAGAAAGAGGGGACATGCAATCAATGTAATGGATTGAATTGCTTTACTTTGGGACCCTCCACCGGCTGCTTCTCCCGCACGCCAAGACCACCGCCTCCTCCTCCCTTTGTGCGACAACCTGGTCTTCCGCTTCACTTTCATTTTCATTTTTGAGCTTCTTCATTTCGATCTCCCTCTCTGCAACGGAAATCACCCCACCGAAATTGCTTTTGATCGCATATCCTTCAGCCCATGCCATCATCATCATCTTTCATCATCTATATCACCATCCACCGAGTTCTCTCTCTCTCCATGCATTTCTCTCAAACCCATGCGTCCACTGAAGCCACCAATTCCCCTGTTGCAGCGCCACACGTCCAACACCTGATCTCTATGAGTCAAAGTTCCTCAGCCAAGTTGTTTTGTTGACTCCTGGCCGCGCGTCTCCCGCAGCTCGGACGAAGCTGCTTCTCCGTTCATCCGCAACGCCAGCAAGCTGTTCGGTCAACTTCAACAATCCACGAAGCCTTGCTGACCGAAGCCACACCCCACCGAAACTCCTTGAAGCTGCCACGTCCACGTTTTTCTTCAGCTTGGTCAGCCACCGATCGAATCAATCGAGCCAGCAGCTCAGCGGATTCAGTCCACGTTTCCAGCGAAGCTGTTGCCCTCACGTCCGCGGATCGAGCAGCGAAGACCGAAGCTGCCCCGCGTTTCCATCTCGCGCTGCCTGCTCGCGTTTCCCTTGCCCACCTTCGCATGGCTTCATTTCACCGAGTCAGGCCCAGCATCACCGAAGCTCAGCCCACATCAACGGCCCAGCAAGTTGCCATCTTTCTGCAGCCCATCTTCACGCAACGCCAGCCCATTTGAAGTCCATCACTAGCCCAAGAGAACAGTCCAATTGATTGGGTCTTCAGCCCAATTCAGCAAGGCCCAATTCCAGCAAGTCAATTGAAGCCCAAGTTGGAAACAAATCTCAGATTTGGGCTGAGATTTGTTGGGCCCGTTTTAGGCCTGGTCCAAGTCCGCCGACGCTGCCGAAAATTCGGATTTCGGCCGCCGTCGCGTCGTCGTCGCGGTGAACCGGTTTCCGCAATTAACCGGTGAGTTTATACTCTAAACTCTGCTTAGTAGGTTAATAACGTTTAAGGGGTGTTTAGATTTATTTTATTAGGAATTAGGTGGTTAGTTAGATTAAATTAGAAATGTAATTATTTAATTGAGCATGTTAGGTGGTTAGCATGGTTTAGCTAAGGCCTAAATAAATTGTACTGTTTATCTAGAAGGGTTCGGGAATTTTCCGGGTCCGTATTGGTTATTAATTTAATGATTCTGGCCTAGGTTAGTATTTTTAGAATTTAACTTGATTTATTTAATTAATTCTAGTAATTATTTAATTATTAATTATTTTTCGGAAATTAGGTCGGGATAGCCAATGACCAGAATTTTGTGCTGATTGCAATGATGTGGTTAAATTCTGCAACTGAGTGTTAAATTTTGCAAATTGAGTGCTGATTGGATTTTTGTTATTTAATTTCAAAAATTGTGAATTTCCAATATTTATTCAGAAAATCCCGGGTGTCGGGTTTTAACACCGAAAATGGATTTTAAGTACTATATCAAATAGTGGGGTTTGAAAGAGATAGGTATCAGTCTTCTGGTTCGAATTGACCGTGTACCCACACACGACTATTTTCAGGATATTTTTAATACGAAGGAAATAGGCCAGGATCACTATTTTAATGGAGGCATTTGAGTGCAATGCACAGTGTCCTGGGCCGAGATTGAGTGGTCGTGTGTTGGTTAAGAGAACCAGTCTCGAGCAATTATGCCGGACGTTACTAAATCCCTTTTCGGGTTACCCATGCATTAGGGTAGCGGGTCGCAGTAGATTCTGGACCTATGCCCCTTCGGGGAAGCCGTCTAATTGAGAGACGTAGCCATGCTCAAAGGAGGTGAGACGACGCCTGGCAATGCCAGAAGACCGCCAATAGAGTTGGCCGTACCCTTGAGGGGTGTAATTAACAATTGGAATGCATGATTGTTGAGTTTGATGCACCCGATTATGAGACCAAAACTGTGTGACATGGAATGGGACGTGTCATAACGGTTCGGCCTTATAATCAGGACCTCGGTGATTAATTGAATTGATGAGGTGTTCCAGTTGTTATGTGCATTGATTATATGCATTGCGATATGAACTATACTGACATGTAGGGAAGGAAACTGAGGCGAGGTAAGTCCTCTATGCCAATTGAGTGGTTGTGTGGTTAGGACGCTTCTGGGCGTATTTCCCTCCTAATTGGGATTTAGAGCTTAGACTCGCTGAGATTTTATCTCACCCCGTTGTGTGACAACATTTTCAGCGTTGTCGAGTGGAGGACCTGGAGCTGAGAGAAGGTGATCGGAAGTGTAGGTCAATTAGAACCACTTCTTTTGGAAGGCTAGTCTTTTGTAGTCTTTTGGTCATAGACCTTGTACTTGACATTATGTGAATATAAAAGCATGTTTGTTATGTGAATTCGTATCCTGCTTTTCTATCCCGAGATGATTACTGTCAGGGGATTTCTTTTCGCTTCCGCATGTGCAATAAAATGGAAAGGGTCGGCGACTCGTCCTGGGAAGTCGCAAATTTATTATCGACCAGAGAGGGATGGGCACGCGCTCGGGGTTCGGGACGTGACACTCCTAGTGTTGTGGAACCCTAAGAGAACCACACTATGCCCTTTGAATAAATTAAGCTCCTAGCTAACAACTATTATCTACTCATTTCGCCTTATAGTTTTCAATCTTTAATCAAAATCAGTGGTTTGCAGTTCAACCCAATAATAGAAACAATGTTCGCCATGATTTTTATTTATGAATGAAATTTGTAGGGATTGGAGATCGATTCCATGGATCCACCTGAAAACTAGATTAGACTGATGGTTCGATTCTCGAGTGGATTCATAGAACCAATGGGTGGTTCTTGATTCCCAAAAATTAGAACTGGTCCTTAACAGGTGGTTCCCAGTTCCAAGGTGAAAACCACCCACCAGAACGATGCTTACCCCTATGCCCAAGGCGTTCTTTTGACTTTATAAAAGGGGGATAAGTACTATTACACTTACATGTGGGCTCGTTTGGTTTAGCTTTGGGAAAATATCCTTGGAGAATGTAAATACCTTTGAGGTAAAGGAGTTTTCCGAAATGCTAGACTGTTTGATAAACTATAACTGAAAAGTGCTTTGGAAAAATGCAAAACTGTTTGGTAAACATATATTTGAAAAGCTCTTTAGTGTGACCAAATTAATTTTTTTAGTTTTAGTATTTTTTAAATTGCAAAAAGGAAACAATGATTATATAACATTTTACATTTTCATGTTAAGAGTAATATAAAAGATATATATTAGTAAATTTATTTAAAATTTATATTAAAAGAATTTGATTATACATTAGATGCAAAGCTAAAAAAATTAAGGTTTTTAGTTTTAGTATTTTTAAAATTTCAAAAAAAAAAACAATGACTATATAACATTTTACGTTTTCATGTTGAGAGCAATGCAAAATATATATATTAGTAAATTTATTTAAAAATTATATTAAAATAATTTGTGAATAAATTAGATGCAAAGCACAACTTTTGGCCAGGGTTCTTTTAGGTTTGTTTTCAACTTTGAATATTTTTTTTAATTATTGTAATATTAATCATTTTCCTTAATTAATGATCATTCTAGTGTATTGATAAAAAGTTGACCTATTGATTGTCAAAAGGTAAAAATGACAAAAAAAGAAAAGGTGAACCCAACATTTGCAAAGGGGTTTTATTATTTTTTTCAAAAAATAAAAATAAAATCCGATGAACCTCCGTCGTCGATCACCGACGGTTGAGGTGTGGGGAAGATGATTGGTTTTTTTTTTTTTTTTTTTTTTTTAAAGAAGTCAACGGATGAACAATAGAGGTGGACTAGGTGAGGGATTCATAACCCAGAGGACGCATTTGGTGTCTTAAGTGTGGTGCCAGGGTGGTGGGTCCTCCGCTAACGTCACCCCAGGGTTTGCTCACCGGCTACCTACTATAAGGGATTCCCTAGGTTATCAAAAAAAAAAAAAAAAAAAAAAACAATAGAGGTGGACTTGCATTTCCAAACTGCTGAAAGCCCAAAGCAAGTCCCCACCTGCTTTGGGCTTTTAGCATTTTAAATGCTAGCATTTGGCCAATGACACCTCCAAATGCTGAACTAAACACCTAAATTTTTTCCCAAGGGGCTTTCAGGGCTGAAAGCCCTTTGGGAATGCTGAACCAAATAGGGCCATCAAGGAAGGATGCTTGCATTACTGTGTTCAAAGTGGAGGAGAAGTTTTAATATGCCTGTCGTCAGCAAAGATCAGTCGACATACTCACTAGCCCTAAGGGAAGGGGGAAAATTAAAGAAAACAAAAGAAAATAAAATAATATAAAAGTATATAAAATTTTGTGAAATGCCGTCAACATTGCTAGCGAAAATTGGTCAGATGAATGTTGACACCTAAATTTCGCCTACGTATTTTAATTAGATAGTAATAAAAAAAGAAAACAAGGAAACAAAAAAGCACAGCAGCCCATTGGGGCTGGGCCTTTTGCACCCAATCCTCTATTCCACCCGTGAGGGCCCTAAGGCCCATCCTGGCTCTTTTCTCCTCTCGGCCTGGCCCCCTCTCTTGTTTGTCTTCTTCTTCTTGCTGTCTTCTTCCCCAATTGGGTAAGCAACACGCATCGGAGACGAGGACGTGCACGACACCGAAATGGAGAAGGAGACGGCAGTGTACGATGAAATGAACACATCTTCAATGCGAGGCAGCCTAGCTAGAGCCACCTCGACGGATGGGATGCTGGTTCGGCCAACGGAGGCCGTTCGGTGTGCAAAGGACTAGTAGCCGAACCTCTGTCGATTGCCCCCCCCCTCGCCTATAAATAGGGCGTCAGAGGGGGGGGAGGGGGGAAGGCCAAAGCATGACGCGAAGCAAGATCGACAGCAAGTGAGCTTCGAAAGCTTGCCCCGAGAGACTTCAGGGGAGGCCTAAACACTCGCAAGCCAAGATCTAAGAGCTCGTGGCCGTAGAGGGAGAAGGTCAGGTCTGAGCGAGGACGCCGAGAAGGATCACAGGCTGCCAGCTTCGACGGCTTCCCCTTGAGAGACTTCAGGGGAGGCCCAAGGGTGAGCAGCCGGAGATTCAAGGTCGGCCAAAGGAGAGGAGCTGTGTGAGAGAGATCTAGGGTTCTGAAGGGAGAGGGTCGGCGAAGGTCTACATTTGGGGTTCTTGCTGCTGCTCCCGCTGCCACCGGACGTTGTGTTGAGCCATGTTGTTGTTCCCCCCGACGCCATTGCCTCGACCGAGTTCTGACGTTGTCACCTTGAAGGCTCACTGCCGTCCCCCCAAAGCTATTGCTGCGACCGATCTGCCAACGCCATGCTAGATCCGGAAGCTAAGGGGCCATCGTTGCTACCCCATTGTTGTCACTCGCACCTGTAGCCCCCTGTCATCGCCACCGTTCATCGCCTCATCGTGCCGTTGCTACAGACAGGTAACAGATGCCGCCACCACCAATGGTCGCGTCGTCGCTGTCGCTCCCCCTACTTAAAACCCTAGTTGCTCCCCCCCCCATTGTCTTTTTGAAACCCTAACCTCGACCTTAATCTCGATTGGCTGAGAAGCCCTGCTTTGCCACCGAGTTGCATCCTCCTATCGCTACTGTCCTCTGTGTTGTCACCGTCGTCGACGTCAATCCGCTGTCCCAGCCCCTCCATCGGCGCTATGTTTAGGCGAAGAAGGGAGGAAACATCGCGTCATGTCACGACCTAGGTCGGACCCGAGCCGTCATTCGGGTAGGGTTCCGCAAAACCCGGGCGGCCGGAAACCAGGTCAGAGCCGGGTTAGGTGCACCTCACCCGGGTAGGGCTCCAGCCAACCTAGGCCATTCACCCGTGGGCTGGCTATTCCCCAGGCCAGTCCCTTTTTAGAAAATAAGGCTATTTGGATTTGGGCCAGGCTTGTTTAAAAAAAAAAAAAACCAAAACAAAAATCCCAGGCCAGGCCTGCAATGCAGGCCTGTCCGGGTCTTGGGCGAATGGCCCAGGTCAGACCAAACTTAGGGATCTGACCCGAGTCGTTTAAAAATATATTATTATAATAAAAATATTTAATAAAAATAATAAAAATAAGAAATAATTTATTTCCAAAAGAAAAATCAAAATATCTCATATTTTCCCAAAAAAAGCCAACAATTCAAAAAATGGCCAAAAATCATTTATATTTTTGGGAAAAAAAGATCAAAATCCAAAAAAATCCTTTTTATGTTCAAAAAATAGAAAAATGTCCAAATTTTTTTTTCCTCCACAAATGCATGTAAAACCCCTAAAAAATCCAAAAAGCCTTAAGGTTTAAATAATATTAGGTACCATAAGGGCATTAGTGATTAACTACTGTAATCAAGTCCCTGAACCTAGTTTTTCTAGTTGCGTAGGAGTGAATATTCCTCCAAATATTTCACTTGGGTTTCTAATTAATTCATCTGCAGGTATGCCTTCCCACAGTAGCCGAACAACTCTCGTTCAAGCCCTTCAGGGACAGCCTTTTAGCAGAAAACGACTCTGCCCTTTAGTTCAGAGCCTAGAGACACCCAGAGATGCCAAGATGGAAGCGTTTCTAACCTATCCAAGCTGCATTTCTTGGAGGATCCTACCAGGCTGGAGAAGAAGAGAGATTTAGAAAGCCATAAGAGAATTCGAAAGCACACACTTTACTTCGGGGGACTCGCCAACACATTACACCCTCCTCGTCTTATATAGACAATCAGAGGTCACAAAGATACAAACAAGGACCTAAGTAATAGGTCCGGATACAAACAGAGGCACCGGAAACTTCATGGAGGGAATTATTGGCACACTATGAACAAGGATCGTATCAGGAATGTACTTTCCCTAGCCTAGTGCTATAGTAAAAGTGATCAGTGAATTGCTACAGTGAAGATGTACGGATTCAGCGATCTCGTCCGTCACGAGCATTGTAGCTACAGACAGAGTCATCAGAACTGTCTTCTAGGAGATGTGCCTCGTATTTTTGTTCAAGGGCTTCAAGGTCTTCAGGTGAGAGGATTTGGCTCAACCTTCGTGATGAGGATGCTTCTTCATGTGCCCAATGGGATGCTTCTTCTTCAGCCCAGTTTGTGTTGTCATCTTCTTGAGTGTTGGCAGGGAGGCTTGGCTGAGGCCAGTTGGATGGTTGTGCATAAAAGGATATGTCCATATTCTGGAATAAGGACGAAGGTCCTTGGTCGTAGGGATCTCGGGACGAGGACCTCCAAAGCGTGCATAGGGGTCCTGGGTGGATTGGACAATATCATATGTTCTGTCATTTCATGCTCTTGGGACGATGCAGGCTTGTCCGTATTGCTCGAGTGCTTCCCTAGCTTCTGGTGCTAGGTCATAATGATCCCACGTAGTGGGTGCATTATTCCAAACGTCTTCAGGAATGATTTTGTTTTCTTGACACAGGATTCTCTGGAGTTGTCGGTACTCGTTTTCGCATAATTTAACAGATCTTGGATAAGATTTGTAAATCCGAGCTTCCCTGCTGTTCAGATGGGGTTTGTAAGATGTGGTCCCTATTTCCTGTGCATTATCGATAATGGTGCCATTATTTGTGAAAAAATGCCATGGACGTCGGAAAAGCAGGATGGTGTGGACTTCAGGATTTGGTGTCATGGTTCTCAGTTCTCTTTCCAAATCTTGTTTCCAACATGTAGGATGATAAAACCAATTAAGAAAGTCTAAGAGGTTTTTATCACTTTCTTTTTCTACATTCCTTCCGAGTAAAAATATCCTGGTGAGGTTTGCAATGAATCTCCCGGTTGGAATTTCAATAGCTATTAAGTACTTATTGGTTAAGTACCATAACGGCGTCTTGAGCTGGTCGGGAAATCATCTTCCTTCCGGATGAGAGGATGAATGAAAGGATAATTTAAATTTAACCCGGAAGGATAGAGAATCGAACCTCCATTGAATCTCGAACAAATCGTGTGACATTGCCACATAAGATTTTCCAGATTTTCAGCAAGATTGTCATTCTGGATGTGTTGAACAATCTCCTGGGGATATTTCCAGCTTGACAAGTCTTTGATATTCTCAATCTTGTATTTTACACCATAATTGAGCATAAGGAAGGCAGGTCGCTTGATGTACATGTTGATTTCAGCTGGTGCTTTGGGTCTTGACAAAAAGTCAGCAAGTACATTCTTTTTGCCAGAAATGTGTTTGGTTTCAAAAGAGTATTTTGAAAACCATTCAGCCCATCGAAGCAAACAGAATTTGGAATCGTCTTCATTTAAACTTGGTCATCCGAGGAAAAGATGCCATGTCTAATTCTACCAAGAAGTGATGGCCGATGAGATGAAACTCAAACTTTTTGATTCCATTTTTTACTGCCAAGATTTCTTTAAAAGTGGAGTGGTAATGCATTTCAGCTTGAGAAAACTTTCCACTTTTATGAGCACGAGATGTGTTTCTTACCATCAATTTCTTCAAATAGGATGGCTGCCCGGTATTCATTCGGCGTCCGTTTGAAGAATTCTTCTTCCCGTTGATGGTATTTGCGGTGGTGGGAGATTTTGCATAATCTCCTTAAGCTCAAAGAATCGCTTCGATCGAGGTTTTCCCCAAGGTGGGGGATTCTTCTTCAGCATGGATTGCAAAGGAATCAAAAGCTTTGCAATATTTGGGACAAAATCTCGAGATAATTAATTATCCCAAGAAATTGCTGAACTTGTTTTGTGGTGAAGTTGTCTTCAGGAAACTTCAATAATTCTTGAGCAATATGTGGCCCTGGGTAGTACGTACCTTTGTTAAGGTGCATACCAAGAAATTTGATTTCTGTCTGGGCGATATTCATCTTTCTTTGAGAGAGCATGATACCATGTTTCTTCACAATTTCTGCAAATTGCTCAAGGAGTTGATGTGTGTGGATCGCTCATCGGACTCAGAGCAGAATGTCGTCAATGTATACGGCTGCGGTTGACAAGATTGGTTGGAAAATACGACACATGGCCTTTTGAAAAGGGATGGTGCTACCTTTAGGCCAAAAGGAAGGACTTTCCACTGGAAATGCTGGTTCGGGATACAGAATCCTGTTTTGGATCTATCTTCAGGGTGGATGCCCAGTTGCCAAAATCCGGCTTTAAGGTCGAATTTGGAATAGATATAGGCCTTGGTCAAGCTAGCAAAGAGAGAATCTCTGGATGGTAGGGTGAATTTATCATCCTGGAGAAAAAGATTGAGAGGCTGATAGTTGATTACCAGTCTCATTTTCCCTCTATTTTGCTTAGCACGTTTATTGACATAAAAAGCTTCACAAGCCCATTGAGAATTGGAGATTTCAATAAGGCCTTGTTGCAATAGTTCTGAGTATTCTCTTTGGGCTAAAACCAAATGCTCTGGATTCATTACCGTATGGCTCGCCTTGGTCGGATTTATATCTTCATTTTTCTTGAAGGGAAGGCGAACAAAGAACTCTGGATTTTTCCACAAAGGATGGGGACATTTTTGGGCAAATTCTGAATGGGATTCCGAACAAGATTCTAACAACTTTTGCATGATTGGATCGAGTAGACTCATCTGAATGGAAAAAAGTCTCTGAATGTTGACAAACTTAGAGAATTGGTCTTTATATCTAAGACCTTTTCCAGGAATGATGCGAAGCTGAGAGATTTGAGTCATAATATCCCACCCAATTATCAGATCTTTATTAGGGAGACTTGATCCAAATATTTTTGTGGTTATGGAACACTGAGGAAAAAAACGGGCGATTCTTGGAGTGGTTCGACGCTTGTGGAGAAGGTATCTCCGTGAAGCCGAGTTGAAATATTTGATATAAGGAGTCCGAATTCTTCAGAAGAACTTTAGTATCTAAAATGGAACAACTTGCTCCAGTATCAATGAGAGCAATAACAGTGATTGGTTTGGCAAACTTTGATGTGAGAATTTTTACTGGGAAGTGAGGACAATGAGTTTGGCTTGAGGAGATATCAAGATTTGGTTTCGGAGATGTGGGTGAAATGTGAAAAATGTCTTCAGACTCTGAGTCTGACTCATTCTCACTAGAAGTTTGATACAGTGGAATGGCACAAAGAGTTTGTTCAGATGGTTCTTCTTCAGCAGAGAATAAGGATTCAATATCATCATTTTCAAGAGAAATGCCTGTTTCATTCTCAATGTGATGAATTAGATGATTCTGACCTTTTCTCGCTTGAGGACAATTTTTGGCAAAATGTCCTTTCGGTTGCGATGTATGTAGCAACGGTTTGATTTCTTGCGGCTTTGTGCGATCTTTCCTTTTGCGTAGGTATCGCCATTTCTTCTTTTTCCGGAAATGCTTGGAACCATGTTTGGGTTTGTTCCACCGAACTTCTTGTAATGCTTCTTTTTCTTGAATACTTGCCACAAGTACCATCACAGTCTTGCTTAGAGCATTTGATTTTTAACTTCCGACGGGAACAAGCCGATTCAAGGCGCTTGTCATCCGTGATGTAGGTGCGGACCATCCGGCGCTTTAAACACAATTCTTCAAGGCACGGTGGATTTCTTGTTGTATTTCTCCCAAGGGAATATCTTGTACTCTCCTTTGTTTTCCGAAGAACGATCTTTCAACCATCCGAGATAGTTCTTTAGGAATTGAAGTAAGGAAAACATGCTTCGATTTGGATCTGCTCCGACTTGATAAAAAGTTGAAGCATTAGTCGGTAATGCTTGTCAAGATGCCTTTTCTGGAGGGAGCAGCATCTTCTTTCAAAGAATTCTTTCCTTTTTATCTCTATGAGATCAGTGGGTTTTCCCACAAAAACGTGATATAAGAGGGTAATGGCATGGCTGAAGTTTGGTGACATCGAAAAATGTATCCGGTCTTGTTCTCAAAGTGATTGCCACCAAAGTTTGAGACTTCCCGTGAATCTTGTAACAAAGTGGTAAAGGACATCATTCGTGTCATGGTTGGTAATGGACTGGGTATTCAACCAAGTATGAAATTCTTCAAGTCTGTCTGGCCATTTGGGATAAGGAATATCATCAATGGTGAAGAATTGTTTGGATGCTATGGATGTAGGTCGAGCGGATTGCTCGTCCCGGCCATATTCGGGGTCGAATAGTTTGATTCCATTTCATCATCCGGAGGATCAGCCATGAATATTGATGAAGTGACTGGCACAATAGGAAGGGAATCAACAGGAAGGGGATCAACTGTAGGAATTGAGAAGGATGAAGAGGAGGAGAGAGATACTGAATCTGACTCGGTATCAGGAGAAGTTTGTTCTACTGGAAGCGGGGTCTGTTTTTTTGGAATGGCAGAATCCGATTGTTGTATGGCGGGGTTAGATTCCTGAGTACTCAAATCCTTTAGAAATGATTCCAATGGATTTGATAACATCATCTGATCTGGCCTTTCTCTTATCACAAGCGAACTTGATTCTGTAGGTGCCATTTTTTCTTTCCCTTTATCCTTCTGCAGGGCCTTGAGGCGATTTCGTATTTGTGCCATGTCTGGTTCTCTTCTGTAGGGATCTTCTAGGATAGTGGCAAAAATAGAGGGGTGTGGTGGTGGAGGTATATACCCGGTTCTAACAGAAGGTGCCAATGGATTGAAAGGTCTAAACCTTCCTTCTTCAAGAAGTTGGATTTGCTTCTTGAGTTTTTCTATTTCTGGCTTTGGACTTTCAAGGTAATGATACCCAAGATGTTGTCCTGATTCCAGGGTATGAAGCCGTTTCTGGAACTCATAAAGTATCTTCTTTGTGCTTTCATCATATCTTCGGAGATCTTGTTGCACGTTTCCAATTTTGGAATCAATTACCTTAAAGGCATTGTTTTGTGCCAACAGAGTCTCTGATTGCCAATTGAGAACAGCTTCAGCAGCATAAATCTTTTTATGTCTTCCCTGTTCATCCACATCAGTGGGGGTTGCTATTTTCGGAACATGACGATATCTGTTTTGTGGATCAATGAATTCCTCTGGAGCAGGAAACGAAAGTTTTGAACTTTCTCTGGTAAGCGGGGGAAAATCAGTTTCTTGGAACATGGTAATAGAAGAAGTGGGAGGTGTTTCGGCTGGAGCCTCAAATGGGTAAGAATGTTTTTTGGCCCATTTTTGGATTGGCTTATAAAACGGGGAGAGGGCTTGCTTTTTCTGAGGAGGAGATGGTGGAGGTGATTTTGGTGGATCTGGTGGGACTTCGGTGTAGTATTGAACTCTGGTGGTGGAGGTGGAGCATAAGAAACCATGTACTAGTACTTGTCACACTCACCAAGAGTATCAACGGAGGGATCTCCGTTCAAGTATCTTTGGTACATCTTATTTTTTGACTTTTTCCGCCGAGGTGGAGTTCTTGCTAAAGGATCTACTTCGTCGAGGGAATTTGTGCAATGGGAACATTGGCAAAAAGGATCCCAAAAGCAATGACCATAATTGTCTTTATAGTAATGGACAGGATGTCCATCACCGTCAAAGTGTCTAACAAGCTTTTTTGGATCTGGCTCAAAAATGGATTGAGGAATGCATGGTTCAATCATGAAGAGGGTTTGGAAAATAGAGGGACTTTCTTCCTTTTCCTTGCCAAATTTGATGGAAACAGTTCCATCTTTTTTCCGAACGAACTCTGAGTCCGTGGACTGGAAAGGCTTGTTATGCTGGTGTAGCTTCTCGTAGTTGGTAATCCAAGTCTCTCGGGAGGAGCTTGGCCAACGTATCCTTTGGGATCTGTCTAGGAACATGGATGCATGATGCCCGATCATTTTGCATGGAGATAAACAGCATCTTCATTACCATTATTGAATTTGAGATCAAGGGCATGGTTCGCACTCGATAGACCATCCGGTAGTGAAGTGTTGCAGCAACCGATTCAGCGGTTTGAGGGGCTCCGATAGTGGACTTGAACTTTTAGAAAAGAGAGTAGGCGAGGATCTGAAAGAGCGATGTTGAAGTTCGGATACAAAGTCACGAAGACTGTTCCGGCATTCAAAGTGGTTTGGACAGTGCCGATGCAAGCATGCTGGTATTGTAAAAACCTGGTATCCAACAATGCTATTCTTGCCACAACCGGCAAGCCTTTACGACCGTGGAAGGTGAGAGCTAGACGAACAGCGCCATAATGGACATGGGTATATCCCTGTTGAGCCCATTGTCTGGGAAACTCTGGAGGGATCTGGAGAGTAACAAAGTATTCCTTCTCAGTAGCAGGAATAGGATGCTGGTCGAATTTGGAGGATTGGACATACTCCTTTACTTGCTTTGGGGTTTGGTGCATTAGTTGGCGGATGGAATGGATGGGCGAGAAAGATGTATGTGGTTTGGCAAAAGCTGAGTAAGGGTTCATAAGGGGAAGTTGAGTTTCAGAGATCTTGGTTTCATCACTAAGAGAGACTTCATAGAGATAGTCTATCTTAGAAGCATTAGAAACACGAAACTCGGGAGAGGTTGAAGATGAAGGAGATGAAGTAAGAGAAACGGGTGCTTCAAGAATTTCTGGTTGTGTAGACATGATGAGAAAAGATCTTCTCAGCACTGGATTCACCTACCAAGCGCATGGAATGGATAACCTTAAAAACGAAACCATGGCAATTTAGGTAAGTTTTTTTTAGTTCCAGTTTATATGCGATGGGAGGAGACAATATCTAATTTATTCCCGCCCCCAAAGCAAAGCTCTTCAAATGGTGGGGTTAATTGGACCAATTTGCCCAAGAGTACGTCAAAGCCAAAGTCGGTCATCTCCTATCGTTGCTCCAAATCCCTGTTCATCCTAAAATCCTACTAGCCATGGCACATTTCTAGTGCTCGAGAACATCCACTTTTATGTTTGGTAGATTCAAGCTAACCCCAACTCTGGAGGAATATATCATCATCACCAGAAAGTCTCTCAAGAATAGGCTTGTTAGGCTACTTACAGGCATCAACTTGTTGCGTGGGTTAGTGCGATTTTTAAGAACTGAACTCCATGTTATAAGCCAAATTCTTGAAAACAATTATAATACCTGCCCACTAGCATTTTTTACTATATGTTTTGAAAATCAACCCATGACCCAAAAAAGTGAAATTTTCCTCATAACCTTTTCGGTTTCATCATTTTCCCCCATCAAAGAGACACCATAAGTCCCTCAATGGTATGGGTGGTTGATCAAGTCTAAAGGGGGAAAAACTGTGTCAACATGATTTTAGCTTAAATGTTTCTGTCATTTAATTGTTTTGAAGAAAACACGGAAAAAATTATGCGAGCCTCCTCGGAAATTTTACATGTTTGGTTTTTTTCTCACTTAAGCAAATTTCGATGCATCATGTAATCATCTAAAACAAATGATTTCGAAAATCCATTATAGAAATTTATGGTTATAGGACCATACATTTCCAACCAAAGCTACTCTAACTTGATAAAATTTCCTGAGAGATCCCAAACCTGAGGCATTCTAATTGTGTGCTAGTTGGTTCCATGAAAAGAGAACTCGCTTTGCTTACAAACACTGCCATCCAATTTCATTGCTCAGCCTCACCGATGCCATTTCCTATTCCCCATATAGGGTGTGTCGCGACCTACCCTCGGGGAGAGGGAAACAGGTTTAGGGGTATTACCTAAACGACGGGCCTAAGGCCCATGATTAGGCGCGGGCTCTCCCAAGCCCATACCCCGCGTGAAGTTGGGATATTCTTAAGAAATTTGCATAAAGGAGTCGCCACTAGCTTATTGGGGTCGGCTAGAAACCAAGTGAGGCATATGAGTGTACCTCACTTCCTATGCAACCAGAGAATCTAGGGTCGGGGACTTGATTACATTAATTGATCAATTAATGCCCTTTCGGTACCTAATCTTGTTCATTTTAACAAAATAATTTTTTGTCAGGCAGTTTGGATTGATTTTACTCATCCACAAATATATTAAAGTGATCATACCATATGACTACACACATACCATTAAACATATCCACCAATAACCATAGCTAACCAAGTTATAATCACACATACCATTGAACATCACAAGATATACAATCTAAACAGGCGATGTAATCAAAATAAATGCATAATTACACTTAAAGCGACAACACCTAGCAATTCCTAACCAAACTCTATCATTTTTTGAATTTTCGAAATTTTTGAATTTTCTAATTTTTTGAATTTTTTGAATTTTTTTTAATCCCAAAATAGTAACTCGGGCCAAGCCCTTGGCCCGATTCAAATATGGGTCAGATAAGGATGCATGAGTTTGGGCTATTAGCGCTAAAAGCCAAATTGAAGAAATGGGTTCAACGTCTTAAATCCATTCAAGAAAAGGGGCAAGATCAAGACCCAAATTTATCAAAGGAAAACACTTAAGCCCACTTACGCTAAGATCCCTTTAAAACAACTTCCAGCACGTCCTAAATAAGCCCAGCTCCGAAATTAGCCCACTTACATGACATATCCATAAACTCCTTCTTAGGCAAGAAAATAACCTTCAATTCAATAAACTAGTCTAAGCCCAACAACCAAATTCAGCCCAAACTAGACACTAGACCCCTAGAATGGCAGCTTCTCTTTCTGCGACTCCTCCTTCCCGAAGTCATTTTTTACCTTTTTATAGTTTTCTTTTTTTTTTTTTTTTGCTTTTTATTCTTTTTCTTTTTCTTTTTTCTTTTTTTCTTTTTACTCTTTTTTACTTCATCCCTTCCCTGCACCTTCCCCTTCTACGACTCCTCCCTTCCGAAATCATTTTTTGCCTTCTTTTCTTTTCTGGTTTTTCTTTTTCCTTATTCTTTTTTTTATTTCCCCTTTGGCTTTGTTCTTCTTCCCCGACGCTTCTTCCACAATTTGCGCCATCTTCACAAAACTAAAAACAACACTGCAGCGAACCCTCACCGGGGCTTGGAGGGTCGCCAAGCTACCTTCTAGCGGGGCTTGGAGAATCGCCAAGTTACCTTCTAGCACCAGTCACTCGTTTCGACCGACGATGACCACTGTTGGCCACCCATTCTGGTGACGACAAACCCATTTTTTGGTGCGGGAAAAAAAAATCGACTCGAATACGCATGAATATTTCTCACGAACATTAAGAAAACACCACAGATACGAGCGAAGCAAGCAGGACTCAGCAGGCGTGGGAGCAAAAACGAGTTGGTCTTGCGTTGAGACATACATTGTTCTTCGGTTTTTTATTAAGGCATTTCGTCGAACACATAAGACGCACTAGCATAGAGAGGTAAGCATAGACTCGATTGGGGCTCGGGTTCAGACAAGATCATCACGTGATACACAAGCACTATTCTGGATCGCTCATAGACAAGTTTATCAACATTTAACTTGAGTTTAAACAAAAGTAACGAGTCTCAGCCACAACGCCAAGCACGCATAAGCTCTGTGAGGAATGAACACGAGCACAACATAATTTCGGGCGAGGGTCGAGACTGAAGCTCGTGCGAACTGGTCCACCACGAGCTCGAGCCCGACGCCTCACCGATTAAAGGGCAGACGTACTCGGGAATGACCTACCTAGTTCAAAGGGGGGTGCGGCGGTGGACGACGGCCCATGGGCGACAACTGGCAACGGCAAAGCTGTCCTTCGGTCTCACTCTCTCCCTTTGGCTCGCTCTCTACTCTCTCGAGCTCTCTCTAACTCCCTCCATTCTTCTGTGTTTCCTTCTGTCTTTGGTCCGCCCCCCGCTCTCTACTGCCCTCCTCCGGTCTTATACTTCTGTCCTTTCTTTTTCTGCAGGTATTCCGAGCGAAGACCTCCTGCCGTGCCAACTGGTCGATCGGTCTACTTCCCCGACCCGCGGATTGCGCCGAACCTTGATCTTCTTGCTCTCGCTATGCTGCTGCAAGTTCTGCTACTCTTTTTTCTTCTTGCGGGTCTTTTCAGCGAAGACCAGCAGGAGGGGGGAAGAAAGCTGGGCACGAGTCGAGCCGAGCTGAGGAGAAAGAAGAGGAAGATGGGCCGTGCGTGGGCCACGCGAGGGAGAAAAGAAAAAGGGCTGCACAAGGGCCTACGTGTGGGGGGAAAAAGAGAGAGAATGGAGTCTCTCATTTTTTGTTTTTTTTAATTACTTAATTTTTTTGTATTTTCTTTTGTTTTGTTGTTGTTGTTGTTGTTTTTTTTTTTTTTAGTGGCTAATTCCTAATCTTGTACACAATTAAGTCTTAAATAAAATAGTAAAATTTAGGTGTCAACAGCTGCCCCTCTTTGAATGGGAGCTCAACGAGGTTGCATTCAAAGATAGAAGACACCTAAATTATTTCGATGAGAAATGGACCCTAGGTGCATAGGCACATAAGCACATTGTGTCATTAAAAGAAGAAGAGACCTGGGCTACAGAAGTACGCCGTGTCATAAGAAGAAAAAGAGACCCCAGGTTACATAAGCACGTCGTGTCTTAAGAAGAATGAAAAGACCCCGGGTTACAGAAGCACGTCGTGTCATAAGAAGAAAGAGAGGAATGAGGTCTCACCGTGTAACAATGGGTTCTGACCAGGTTGAAAATGCATGATTTGAGGAAAACCAATGAACCTTTGTAGATAACATGGTTTAAGGTTGACCACGAACCTTTTGAAAAATTGCAATTTAAATAAACTCATGAATATTTTAAAAGCGAGGTTTAAGGATGACCCACGAACCGTGTGGTTTAGACTGGAAAAAAAAAGGTCTCACCATTTAGAAATGGGTTTTGACTTGATGTGATGGTCTCATCTTGTAACAATGGGTTCTGACCAAATGATAGTCTCACCGTGTATAAACGGGTTTCGACTGGATGATAGTCTCACCGTGTAAAAACGGGTTTCGACCGAATGATAGTCTTACCGTGTACGAACGGATTTCGACCGGATAATAGTCTCACCGTGTAAAAACGGGTTTCGACTGGGAGGAAGGTCTCACCGTGTACAAACGGGTTTCGACCGAATGATAGTCTCACCGTGTAAAAACGGGTTTCGACCGGATGATAGTCTCACCGTGTACAAACGGGTTTCGACCGGATGATAGTCTCACCGTATAAAAACGGGTTTCGACTGGGAGGAAGGTCTCACTGTATACAAACGGGTTTCGACCGAATGATAGTCTCACCGTGTAAAAACGGGTTTCGACCAGATGATAGTCTCACCGTGTACAAACGGGTTTCGACCGGATGATAGTCTCACCGTATAAAAACGGGTTTCGACTGGGAGGAAGGTCTCATCGTGTACAAACGAGTTTCGACCGGATGATAGTCTCACCGTGTAAAAACGAGTTTCGACTGGGAGGACGGTCTCACCGTGTACGAACGGGTTTCGATTGGGAGGAAGGTCTCACCATGTACAAACGGGTTTCGACCGGATGATAGTCTCACCGTGTACAAACGGGTTTCGACCGGATGATAGTCTCACCGTGTACAAACGGGTTTCGACCGTGTGGTTTAGGAAAACCCACCAACCTTGTAAATGACATGGTTTAAGGCTGACCATGAACCTTTGGAAAATGGCATGGTTTAAGGCTAACCATGAACCTTTGGAGACGGCATGGTTTAAGGTTGACCATGAACCCTTTGAGATTGCATGATTTAAGGCTAACCATGAACCTTTGATTTTTAGGGAAGCACCTGCTAATCCCTTGAAAGCTGCATGGCTTCACTAAGGAATCCTGTGAAACTCAACTTGGTCAAACGTCATTAGAGACGTCATTAAGAGACGTATTGGCAATATTACAGCATTAATTGAACAAGCTAATCAAGCTAAGTCCGACTACTTTAGAAAAACATATGATGTCAATCAGCATTATGTGGCGCAAAACTGTCATCTTGCTTGGGGATATATCATTAATCATCAAATTTTCTAGGAGTCAAGTTCTTATCAAAACAGTTACGACTCGTGAAAAAGGCTCATTAAGCATGCCAAACTAGAGCTTCTTAGTCAGAAAGGGCTTCTCACACACTCTCGACAAAATGGCTGTTTGATCCCATCCGTTCACATGGGAAGTAACTGATTGTTGAAAGTATCTCACATAGCCTATGTCGAAGGCTTTCGGAAACATTCGCAATGAGCACAATCTGATCGATCAAAAATGTCTTTTGAAATGACCGTAATATAGGCTTGGTTAGGGCTTACACAAAGGAATGATTGCTTTGAGGCCAATAAAGGAACATTTATCACTATCTTCATTGGGTTTACGAGTCGAGAACTTGAAAGATAAGACAAGATAGAATTATTTCCACTCCTTCAAGCAATAGCTTCTTTGTGGTATTCTCATTTTCACTTTAATCATCCCAATCAGAAGAGGCTTCGGAAAAGGGTTATAATGTTGGCTCGGGAAAGGCTTGAAAGGCTTAAAATTTTCAAGAGGGTCTTTAAGAGTCAGTGATCATCATGGCATCATGACCGGGTCACTTGACCTTTCGAAAGCATTTGGCTTTTGAAACACAGCACATCTCGAGAGTTCATTCACTAATCATTTCTGCATGAGAGCTTTGCTCTTTTCTCTAATTTCCTTTGTCCTTCGCGATGATTTTTTTTGCAGGCACTTGGATTTTGATAATTTTTCTTTCACATAAAATGTGACCTTTTGGCTCTTTTTCTTGACGGGCATTGGCCTTGCTTTTACCAGGCACATTGCTTTTTCATGCCCTCTAGTTTGTCAAGCTTTTTGCTCTTTGAACTTTGGTAGCTTATGACTTTCGAGATACTTTTCACATTTTCCCGTGATTGTCAACTGTATTTGGTCAATTCTTATGCCTTGCCCCAGTGAAGGGAGATGACCACCGCTCGGGGTTCGGAAATGAATAATCAGGCCCAAATTGGTTAAAGCAATGGATATTAGTGTTTGGGTAGAGAAGGAAGTGCTCTTCTTCACCTTGGGATAAGTCAAGCTCTAATGAGAATTCCTCTGAAGCTATCACTAGAAGATTGATGCAAGTGAAAGTAATAGAATCTTTCTCAATCTTTCGCTCTACAACATGATCATAACCCTCTATGCTGCTGCAATGTAAGGTCGTCCTCGACAAGGGTACTTTGAAGGATCTTTTTTTTTGGCTCAAAGGGATAGCAAGAGATTAGTGCAATGCTTGGGATTGATGAAGGAAATGCCTTTATCATTTCGATCTTTGCACTCAATGCGAATGAATCTTTCATCCTAAGAGAATGTCGCCTTTCACTCAACTCTCAAAAGTATTTGAAGGACATATTTGGAAGTGGCTTGCCTTTCTTCATCCTAAGCACTTGTTGTTTGGCATGGTTAGCATCTCCATTTCACTTTGTCAAGATCATCTGAGTAGATCAATCTCCATAGGAAAATTTGATTCAAAATGAATAATCCACAAAACGAGAAAACAATTTTGAGATAAAAAGAATGAAAAAGTTTGCAGAAATTTTTTCTTTTCTCATTTTTGTGCTTGTCTCTAAAAAAAAGCGCCAAAGGTTTTTTTTTTTTTTTTTTTTTTGTAATGGAAATTTTCCATTTTTTTTTTTTTACTTAAAAAAAGAAAGGATTGAGAAGAAGGGTACTTACATGCGGCATGGCGACCCGATAACCCTGTAAAGATTGTAAAAGAATATGTTAGCGCAAAGATCTTTAGAGATTGAAATGTTGGAAACGATACATTATTACCCTTCACTCGCTTTTATCCTTTGAGGGCTAACATCTCTTGGATTCACCCTCGTGGATATCTGATAACTTGGCATTACCCTTCACTTACATTTTCCCTTAAGCATTTGATGTCTTCCTATCAAAGGAATGAAGAATCATGTCAGAGACGCTATCGAAAATGAGCAATTGGAATCGACACCATTTACCCTTCATGTGTTTTCGTTCTTCAAGTATGAACTTTGCTTGAAGTTGCTAGAATTGATTGAAGAATGGTTATGTGGCCCTGATTTTATCCATAAAAAGCACTTATTTATTGTATACAACAATTCACAAAGTTTGATTCCTGTTTTGTTTTTTTTTAGATGCTCTTTCTGAAGAGATGTTTAGCCGACAAGGAGCTTGAAAATTTTATATATGGATCATGAGATGTGTTTTTCAAGATTTTGCTTTGAAAGGAGAGTGGGTGCTCCTTGTTTCCACATCTGAGGATATTGTTCTTTAGATGCTTTGCCCGCTTATTGCCTTGATGGAAGGTGCTGCTTCTACGGTCAATGTGCAACATTTTTCCCAATCATCACCCTATAAGAAGAGGAGATGAAACGAGTTATCTCTATACTTAATTAGGTTCAATTTAGGAACGATACATCCTTCTTGATGAATTTGTCAATGTTGTTCTAGCACATTTCATTGGTTGGGAGATGAGAGATTTTTTTTCTAAATCAAACGTTGCTTTCCCACTCTTTATTTGACAAACCTTGTTCTGTTCAAATCCGTCTTGTATCAAAGAAAAGGACATGTCATTTTTTTATGCTGAAGAGAATCAATTCTAGGAACGAGATACATCCTTTTCAAAGTCGGGCGATCAACATCCCAAGGTATCTCTAATGGAGGAATGGATAATATTGCTCCTCTGTTTCATTTGAATCTTTCCTTGTTTAAGATGAACAAGACTTAAAAATGCTCCACCGCGTTTGTTAGGAACGTTACAAAACTTGACACTCTTGATGTCTCCTTGATAATGGGAAAAAAAAATCATGTCAGAAACGGTATCAGAAATTGATGATTGAAATCGATACAGTTTACTCTTCCTTTGATTTCGCCTTTTTGGATGCTTGGCAACTCCCTTCATTTGTCTCATCATGCAGAGTGAATGAAATTGATGGGCTATTTTGGTTCCTAAAGCATTTGCAAATAACAAAACTTCCTAGAATGGAATTCAACTTCGCTCCGCCTTTATGGAAAATTGGCACCAATGATGACTCAACGCATGCTTGCTTCTCGAGTTCGATGAGCCTAAGAAAATAACTACAAGAAGAGAGGGCCTTAAGCAAAGTTTTCTTGAAATTCGTTTTGGAAGGTAGACATAAAGGTTTGCTTGAAACATTTCTGAATTTGTTTTTTCTTTTCTTTCTTTCTTCCTTTTTTTTTTGTTTTTTTGTTTTTTGGGATGATTTTCACGAAATTGAATTCCATCATAAAAAAATGAGTCACATGATTTACCAAAGCATCAATTGGATTTGCAAATCAAAACCCAAAACGGAAAGCATGTTTCTTAACAAGAATAAAGACTGATAGGATACTGGAGACTCTTTTACAGATGAAAGTAAAAAAAAACAACTCTTGTCCTAGCTCTAGAATTCACTTCCTTGAATGGTCACCATGAGAATGTCAAAGAGCATCACGCATAACCTGCAAAAAGACGACAATGTCAATATGTGAATAAGAGAAAATGATATTTTAATGACGTTGCTTCTTACAATAAAATCGAGGCGACGATACGTGCCCCATAATCCTTATTACAGGACTTTAATATTTCACGAAGATTTTATCATAAGAGAAGACATCATTAAAATTATCAATCCACGGCCATCAATCGAATGTCCACTTTTATTCCAAAAGTTTCGTATGCAAGTGTCATTGATTTTTGAAATATTGATTTGTGATTTTACTCCTAAAAAAAATGAAGTGATTTCTATTTTGAGGAATTTGTACACAATGATTTGCATTATAGTCCCAAAATATGAGAACGAGAAAATTCGATAAAAAACGCAATTTCAATTTTTGTGCCATAATATAAAATCACAACTTGAAAGTTTTTTTTTTTTTCAAATTGATTTCGAGCCCATAACTAGAAATTTAAACAAAACCATGTGTTCAACAGGGCCAAATCAAAATGCTTAGAACTTGCATTCAAATGCCAATTTTTCAATCATATAGCTTGCATCACAGAGGGCATTCGATTGATTTCCGCGAATTTCAAGATGAAAATGCAATACAAAATGAACAAATAAAAAGGAAAATGACACTTACAATGGGTGCCGATCTTTGTCTCATGCTTTTTTTTTTTTTCAATCACATAGACATGCACATGGAGATGTGGTTCGATTTCTACTCTATATGGCCCAAAATGAAGCCATGGGATCACCGGACTGAACCAACAAGGTCGTGCCTGGGTCGGGTTACCCATGACTCCGGCTTCGTCAAAGAACCGACCCGTGTCGCGCGGTTGCAGACCGGGGTGGGTACCTTCGACGTGAAGAAAGAAATTTCGGGGTAGAGGTGGGCGACTCGTACTACGCGGTTGTAGTCGGAGTGGTATCCACCTCAACACCATCCTAAGTGATCCTATGCGGCCCGGGTCCGGCGGCAGGTTGTGTGTGTTAAAGTGTAGTGCAATGCAGGGGATGCAGGCATGACAATTTATAAGCAATCAGCACTTCATATATAAAAAATAAACCATACATTCCTACATTTTCCTGCAAGACAAAGGTGAGCAAACACTTCCCCTTATACCTCCAATTTTGCAAAAACATTTAACACCTACAATGTTAGGGGCGTACCTGGAATCCTCGCTGCCAAACAAATATACTTTTGAACAAGATTAATTTTGGCTTAAGTCTTCTAAGGTTTAAAACCAAGTCCCCAGTGGAGTCACCAAGCTGTCGCAACCTACCCCCGGGGAGAGGGAAACAGGTTTAGGGGTATTACCTAAACGACGGGCCTAAGGCCCATGATTAGGCACGGGCTCTCCCAAGCCCATACCCCGCGTGACGTTGGGATATTCTTAAGAAATTTGCACAAAGGAGTCGCCACTAGCTTATTGGGGTCGGCTAGAAACCAAGTGAGGCATAGGAGTGTACCTCACTTCCTACGCAACCAGAGAATCTAGGGTCGGGGACTTGATTACATTAATCGATCAATTAATGCCCTTTCGGTACCTAATCTTGTTCATTTTAACAAAATAATTTTTTGTCAGGCAGTTTGGATTGATTTTACTCATCCACAAATATATTAAAGTGATCATACGGATGCACTCTAAACACGTACTATTAAACATACCATATGACTACACACATACCATTAAACATATCCACCAATAACCATAGCTAACAATGTTCTAATCACACATACCATTGAACATAACAAGATATACAATCTAAACAGGCGATGTAATCAAAATAAATGCATAATTACACTTAAAGCGACAACACCTAGCAATTCCTAATCAAACTCTATCATTTTTTGAATTTTAGAAATTTTTTAATTTTCTAATTTTTTTAATTTTTTTTTAATCCCAAAATAGTAACTCGGGCCAGGTCCTTGGCCCGATTCAAATATGGGTCGGATAAGGATTCATGAGTTTGGGCTATTAGCGCTAAAAGCCAAATTGAAGAAATGGGTTCAACGTCTTAAATCCATTCAAGAAAAGGGCCAAGATCAAGACCCAAATTTATCAAAGGAAAACACTTAAGCCCACTTACGCTAAGATCCCTTTAAAACAACTTCCAGCACGTCCTAAATAAGCCCAGCTCCGAAATTAGCCCACTTACATGACATATCCATAAACTCCTTCTTAGGCAAGAAAATAACCTTCAATTCAATAAACTAGTCTAAGCCCAACAACCAAATTCAACCCAAACTAGACACTAGACCCCTAGAATGGCAGCTTCTCTTTCTGCGACTCCTCCTTCCCGAAGTCATTTTTTACCTTTTTATAGTTTTTTTTTTTTGCTTTTTATTCTTTTTCTTATTCTTTTTTCTTTTTACTCTTTTTTACTTCATCCCTTCCCTGCACCTTCCCCTTCTACGACTCCTCCCTTCCGAAATCATTTTTTGCCTTCTTTTCTTTTCTGATTTTTCTTTTTCCTTATTCTTTTTTTTATTTCCCCTTTGGCTTTCTTCTTCTTCCCCGACGCTTCTTCCTCAATTTGCGCCATCTTCACAAAACTAAAAACTTCTTCCTCAATTTGTGCCATCTTCACAAAACTAAAAACAACACTGCAGCGAACCCTCACCGGGGCTTGGAGGGTCGCCAAGCTACCTTCTAGCGGGGCTTGGAGAATCGCCAAGCTACCTTCTAGCGCCAGTCACTCGTTTCGACCGACGATGACCACTGTTGGCCACCCATTCTGGTGACGACAAACCCATTTTTTGGCGCGGGAAAAAAAATCGACTCGAATACGCATGAATATTTCTCACGAACATTAAGAAAACACCACAGATACGAGCAAAGCAAGCAGGACTCAGCAGGCGTGGGAGCAAAAACGAGTTGGTCTTGCGTTGAGACATACACTGTTCTTCGGTTTTTTATTAAGGCATTTCGTCGAACACATAAGACGCACTAGCATAGAGAGGTAAGCATAGACTCGATTGGGGCTCGGGTTCAGACAGGATCATCACGTGATACACAAACGCTATTCTGGATCGACTCGGGAACAAGTTTAACAACATTTAACTTGAGTTTAAACAAAAGTAACGAGTCTCAGCCACAATGCCAAGAACGCATAAGCTCTGTGAGGAATGAACACGAGCACAATAGAATTTCGGGCGAGGGCCGAGACTGAAGCTCGTGCGAACTGGTCGACCACGAGCTCGAGCCCGACGCCCCACCGACTAAAGGGCAGATGTACTCGGGAATGACCTACCTAGTTCAAAGGGGGGTGCGGCGGTGGACGACGGCCCACGGGCGACAACTGGCGACGACAAAGCTGTCCTTCGGTCTCACTCTCTCCCTTTGGCTCGCTCTCTACTCTCTCGAGCTCTCTCTAACTCCCTTCGTTCTTCTGTGTTTCCTTCTGTCTTCGGTCCGCCCCCCCCCCCGGCTCTCTACTACCCTCCTCCAGTCTTATACTTCTGTCCTTTCTTTTTCTGCAGGTATTCCGAGCGAAGACCTCTGCCGTGCCAGCTGGTCGATCGGTCTACTTCCCCGACCCGCGGATCGCGCCGAACCTTGATCTTCTTGCTCTCACTATGCTGCTGCAAGTTCTGCTACTCTGTTTTTTCTCTTCTTGCAGGTCTTTTTCAGCGAAGACCAGCAGGAGGGGGGAAGAAAGCTAGGCACGAGCCGAGCCAAGCTGAGGAGAAAGAAGAGGAAGATGGGCCGTGCGTGGGCCACGCGAGGGAGAAAAGAAAAAGGGCCGCACAAGGGCCTACGTGTGGGGGGAAAAAGAGAGAGAATGGAGTCTCTCGTTTTCATTTTTTTTTTAATTACTTAATTTTTTTGTATTTTCTTTTGTTTTTTTGTTGTTGTTGTTGTTGTTTTTTTAGTGGCTAATTCCTAATCTTGTACACAATTAAGTCTTAAATAAAATAGTAAAATTTAGGTGTCAACAGGGTGGCACGACAATATGGAGGTATTTAGGAGATCCCACCGCCCTTCAAGAGAAAGGTCCCTCCACTCCTTTTCACCCATCAAAGCCGTGACTACGCAGTCAAGATTTCTATCATTGAAGAAACATGGAACAAGTGCCATCGCAAAAAGATTGTGGTACCTGAAGGGCTCGAGGGACAGGAAAAAGCTCATCACGCCTCTGAGTCCTACATCAACAACCATCGCATCGCAACGAAATTGAGGCCATTAATCTCTCACCCAAGCAGTGAGATCAGTCAACACGAGCAAGCATAGCATATGCAAAGGGATTTGTGAATAGGCTAGGTACATGTCTCAGAGCCAGTCTAGAAAACAAACACATTTACAAGAACAAGGCTCCCCGTCGCATATAAAATGGCAATCATGTGCCCCTTAATGTTAATATTGTGAAATTTTTGTCCCATTGTTTAGGGACTTTTGTTTAATACCTAGTATTTTGTTCTGTCATTTTAATTTCAAGTTTTAGATGTCAGTAGTCTGTGGTCTATAAAATCCTCTTTTGATAAACAAAAAGCAATTAGTCCATTGCCATGGGTCAATCTTTATTTACTTTCGTGCTCATTCATTGTTTTTGCGACAAACAATTAATTATGAATCTCCGGCTACCAGCCACTCGTGAATGGCCTCACGTGATAGGACCGAATCAGAATGATGTAGAAAATTGCCTCGCTAACATCAAAGACAGCATATGACAGATGTCCATTGCGCTTCGACAACTCTCGAGGCAAATGGAATCCACTCAAGTCAAGCCCAACTCTGTAGCTGCTTTAAACACCCTCATGACACCCGTGAATTTGCTAAAGGATAAAACCAACAAGATAGATAGTTTGTAAAGATCATGAAGAAGCCGAGCCAGCTGTAGGGGCAGTATCTTATGGACTTGTCTGATTATGCCGATGTTAAGATCTCTGAAGAACTAAAAGCACCTGAATGCGAAAGGTATGTTGATACCTCTCACCCAGAGACCTACTTGCAAGCTTACCTAGTCCGAAGGATGATTCAATCATACCAATCAAGCTTGACTGGTCTCACCTTGCGGTGGTACATTGTAAGAAGGATTAATCTCCTTAAGACCTGAGGGGAACTAATTGATGCTTTCCGCCAAGAATATGATGTTGACATCAACATCGACATCACCCTGCCCTATGAAGAGCCAATAGTCGCAGAGCATAGAGAGCCAATAGTCGCAGAAACGAGGGGTAATATGTTTTTAAAAACACATGCCATGTCAGAGAGGAGCCCGATCGCCCAGTTTGACTTGCAACCCGCAAAAGAAGATATCAATGTAGTCTTGCATATAAATGAGTGACCGAGCAACATTCTATTACTGAGAAACTTCCCACAAGGAAAGGCAAGGAGCCCACAGACAAAGTCAACACTACTTAGAGCCAAAGCATGATAGGACGGCTTCTCAAACTTACCACAAGAGCTAGGGTCCAAAGAATGCCGACCTCCATCAACCTAGGGAGCGAAACTCCACCATCTCCCAATCCCCTTGACAAAGTCTAGCAGGTGAAACAAAGGACTTTACTCAAGAGGACTGAACCAGGAGTCAAGAAAAGAAAGCTTAAGCAATTCGAGTCAACGTCTACCACCGAATGTAGGTTAAATCTGATAGCCGATGAGCCACCATACCAAGACTTCGAGCATCCCCTAGGGTACAATCCCGAAAGTTACCAGCCCTTAGGGTACAATTATGAAGGTTACTAGTCCCTAAGGTACAATCCTGAGGGCTACTAGTAATGTATAGATGAAATCAACCATTCATTATAAAACTATCTCCCACCCACACATAGGATCCAAGGCCTATTAGAAGAAGGAACTTTCATCCATCATGACTTGTCTCCTAATGAACTTCTAAAATTGTCACCTAACCATGAGGATGACGTAAACGCCTCATCCTCGTTTGGTGACTTCAACCTAGAAGAAAGCAATGAGATGATCTTGGGAGAGTCCAGCTTTCCTAAAACAATAAAGTTCACCACCGCAACAAATATGCAATAGGAAAATCAGTGGCCTAACCAAGACACAATAGGCTCGTCTTGCCCTCATAGAATCATGACCCCCAAAGAAATATGAATACCTAATCTCCGCAAGTATAACGGTACTACTTATCCCATGGTCCACTTGCAACATTTCCATGCAAAAATGAGTCGGTATTATAGCCCGATGTCATTCACAACCCAGGCCTTCCAAGAAAGTCTTATAGGGTCTGCATTGCAATGGTTCGTCATGACCAATATTTACCTCATAAGGGATTGGAATGAGCTATCTTCCGCATTCCTTCATCAGTATCAAAACCAGATTGGAACTGAACTACCTTGCGAGAACTTGGTTCACTTCAGAAGAAGACCAATTGAGGATTTCTGAGCATATGCAAGGAGGTAGGAGGCTTTTATGATACAACCATGAAAAGAAAATATCATCTAAGGAGAATACTGAGGGTAGGGCCTCTTCATGCTTCCCCCCCAAATACATACTTTTGAAAATAGAAAATATTTCATTACCAAAAGCTTTCATCAAAACAAAATGTTAAATTTAATTATGTTTGTCTTTCTGACTCATTCACTTTGTGTCTTAGAATATCATCCCCTTTGACTTAGTGTGGCAATGGGCATTAGAAACTGGCACACCATGTGAACTCGTCAAATTCAAAGACACTCTTTCAAGAAAGCAGGGGCAAATAGAAAGATCATCCCGTTTCAAAGAGGGTAAGTTCTATTCCCTGAACATAATTTTGGAAATGACGTCCTCTCTCTTCTATTTACAGGAAACAAAAGATATGACATAATAGGCACAGGCATACGGTTGAAATCAAGGCATGCGTAACACGATAGCTTGGGGCAGAGTAAACGCCACCATGCTGTCCTCAGCCTTCCCATCTTACAAACAGTCCCTTGGAACTCTATGCACCACATCTCGCTTCTGTCCAACTCCTTCTCAAGACTGAGCAACATCTTCTTTGCACAACATGCCCGAGCAACTAGATGCTATGGTTTTATTAACGGCATTTCCAACTTCGACAAGCCAAGAAGCACATAAAAGGATTTTATTCTCTTCCTTTGAATTGACTACTGTCAACAGGGAGAAAATCCAATCAATTGAGGCGATCTCTAACCCCTTATTCCAAATGATGACATTAGGACTTGGAAACTTCACTTCTTGTTCGAGATGCATGCTCTCCTAAGAAGCGATTGTCATCAGAGAACTAGAGGTTTTGATTGTTCATCTCAGATTCCATGGAAACTTGAGGTACATGACTTTGCCCAATACTGCTAATGGTCATATGGTCAAAGATAGAAGAAAATCATATAGAAGGAAGACGTTGAAGATGAATCAACAACCACACATGGCCGCAAATGAGGAGGGCCAATCAAAAGAGATGTTGAACTATGTCAAGACAAAAGCCTATCACTGACATTCGAATATCCCTAGGAGATATCAAATACAAACTCTAGAGAAAGGTAATTTGGTATCGTTTCCAATATTCCCCCCGTCTAAATTCTTTTGACATATTCCTCCTATTGACAGGAAGCATTGTGATTCAAGAACCAAACCCAATAGTTAATTAATATTGGCCAAGCAACTTGACTTCGTGTAAAAGGATGCGTCATCCAAGAGCCAATTCAGAGAATAATCGACCTGACAAAATGAGAGACGTAGGACTTCATGTCCTCCTCATACTCCAGGTCCACTCAATCATCTACAAACCAATGAAGGGTAATGTTTTATCGCTTCCAATTATTCAACTCCTGGAAGAGTTCATAACTAACATGCTCCCTCTTGTCTATTGTAGGATCACCTAATTGCCAAAAATACAGACAACAAATTAGTATGAGGCATGACAAACTCTCCTAAGCAAAATGGCATTCGGAACATCGCCATAGCAGATGACAGAAACCCTTATGGCCTCAATTCATACTTAATTTTAGCCCTATCGATTGATCCATTTTCATCTTCTCTCCTGTAGGGGTAAAAGGAGAAGTGCCCATCAAATCAAGGATCAGATTCCCAAACCTAGCTGATCCTTCTTGTGTCATCTCCCTACTTAATTGGGACAATCCATCGACTTCCATTTGTGAATAACTCCTTTACTGTTCAAAATTTAACAAATTTGTAAATACAACCCTATTAATAGAATATTTTGAGTAAAATTAATCATTTATACATAATCTCTCATATTTAAAATGCTACGCACCTTTTCCAAATGGATTTTGCATGATGATTTTATTTGTCTAAATCATTGATTACACTAAGGATTATCAGAATAGATAGATAAATGAAGAATACAAGATTAATCGAACATGCTGGATGAGGCGCGTTAGAATGATAAAAGGCAAGCCATATCCTACACACAGTCTCCCATCTATGCAATTGTGAGATGAGTACAGAAGATTCCATGATTGTAGGGTAAGGAGTTCTCTCGCGAATAGTACGATAACTAAAACAGTGAGTAGCATTTCATTGCTTACCCCCCTTTTAAGCCCCATACACTGGTGAAATTTATATCCTACCCCTGTCAAAGAACCACCTCACACTAGGGCAGATTGGAGGCGCAGTATCATAAGGTGAGAAAAGGGATAGAAATTTTTTTGCTCGCACTTGCATCAATCTTTGGGTGACTTAATTGCATATGAATACTCACGATAATTTAAGTGTCCTAAAATGATGAAGAACAATTCTTTCTCTATGCACCTGTACTCATTGTACAACCCAATTGAGTCTGTAATTTGAGGCAAAATAGAAGTTAATGCCATTCAAGCAACAATACCAAGAGCGCCAGCAAAAGATGAAGACTCAACAGTCTAACAACAGTGTTTGCTTGAACTTGCCTAGATCAATTCCTCAAGCAACAAAGAACAAAAAACTAGGAGCATTAAAAAGCAATGTACCTGGTAAAAGTAAGGTCAATGCCCATGAATGAAAAATTGGAATAAAAATTAGGGGCATGAAAAAGCAGTGTGTTTGGTAAAAGCAAGGCCAATGCCCCCCAGCCAAAAAATACAATTAATTGTATTCCCAAGAAAAGTTGCTATTGTGGTCTGATTGATAGAGCCTCCTTCTGACAGCAAGAAGAAAGACCGGTGACAAATGCCAAAGTAATCACCAGCTCTCGTCCTTTTACACACGAGTCAAGCCTACATCGCGTCCCATTATAAAAGTCTCTTCACACTAGGGGCACTTCAATTAACATAGGATTTCATATGTTTATAAGCATCGCTTGGAGAAGTACGAGCAGGATTATTCTATCTCTTTTCATAGGACTCTTGATAGGTAAACCTGGAGATGATCGTGCGGCAATTCTTTCAAGAGCCTTGAATTTGACGGTCCCTCTGACAAGCCGTTGACCAAGCTTACATTATTGTCCTAGCAAAGACCTCTCACACTGGTAAAATCGTACCGTTTGCGAGAATACTTGAACCCCTGCTGAAATAATGACAGTGAGATAGTACGGTCCTTATAAATCCCGCATCAATGGTTAGGATAGCCTTTTCCATGAGAGTGAGCAAAAAGTCCTTTTATATTGAAAGTCCATCATCTAGCATGTTCAAGACATCTACATTCTTAATGAAAGTTGTCTTTCAAAATTTTCTCCAATGGAACTCAGATGATGCAAAACTGACAAAATTATCATGCATGAATCCCATTTGAACTCATGAATTTACAACATATACAATCTTGTGTACATATTGCAAGTCGTTCATAAATAGACGTACTTCTAGAGATCAGAGATATCATCAGGTATCCCTTTGTCTTCAAATACCTACCGCTATCCAGGTACTCTCTTTTCAGGATACTCAACCTGCTCGAGTTGTCTCCAAATAATATTAGTAGCTGTTTAAGTATTCTATTGCTTTGTGTGCTTGCGGTAACCCAAGTATGTTCTCTTATCATCATGACACTTGAACCTGCATGAGTGGTCCTAGATTGTATCATTAAATACTGTGATCATCCAAGTATTACAGTACTTTGTACACCTGTGGCTATCGGGTGTTCTAGCCCTTTTGAGCGCCTGTGACCATTCAAGTAAGTCTCGTGCTACATTCAAATTTATATTATCAGGAGGTGGGAGACCTTCGCGAATATACAACACGCGTCCTCGATATTCCTATTACCAAGAGGTGAGAAACCTTCATGAATACTCGAGACACATCCTCGATATTCCCATTACACCTTCACGACTATCCCAGGTATGTCATTGATATTCCCATTACCAGGAGGTGAGAGATCTTCACGAATATGCAGGGCATGTCCTCGATATTCCCTTTACCAAGAGGTGAGAGACCTTCACGAATATGCAGGGCACGTCCTCGATATTCCAATTGCCAAGAGGTGGGAGACCTTTATGAATACTCGAGGTACGTCCTCGATTTTCCCATTACCAGGAGGTGAGGGACCTTCACGAATATCCTAGGTACGTCCTCGATATTCCCTTCATCAAGAGGTGGGAGACCTTCACGAATACACGGGACACGTCCTCGATATTCCCATTACAAGGAGATGAGAGACCTTCACGAATATCCTAGGTTCGTCCTCAATATTCCCATATACTAGGAGGTAAGAGACCTTCACGAATATCCGAGGTACGTCTTTAATATTCCCATTACCAAGAGATGACACACGTTCACGAATACTTGAGGCACGTCCTCGATATTCCCATTACCAGAAGGTGAGGGACCTTCACGAATATCTCAAATATGTCCTTGATATTTCCTTTACCATGAGGTAAGAGACCTTCATGAATATGAGGGGCACATCCTCGATTCCCATTACCATGAGGTGAGAGACCTTCACGAATATATGGGGCACGTCCTCGATATTCCCATTATCAAGAGGTGAGAAACCTTCACGAATATACGAGACACGTCCTCAATATTCCAATTGCCAGGAGTTGGGAGACGTTCATGAATATGCAAGGCGTGTTCTCAATATTTCAATTGCCGGGAGGTGGGAGACCTTCACGAATATCTCAGGTTCGTTCTCAATATTCCCTTTACTAGGAGGTGAGAGACATTCACGTATATGCGAGGCAAGTCCTCGATATTCGAATTGCTAGGAGGTGGGAGACCTTCATGAATACGCAAGATTCATCCTCGATATTCCAACTGCCAAGAGGTGGAAGACCTTCACAAAATATGCGAGGCACGTCCTCGATAGTCCACATACCAAGAGGTGGGAAACCTTCACGAACATGTGAGGCGCGCCCTTAATATTCCATCTACCAAAAGACTTTCAAAAACAGCCAGGTATGCTCCAAGAGTTTGTACTTGTGATCATCCAAGTACCCTTTTAATACTTGCGAACGTCTAAGTATCCTCCTGGAGTTCATACTTGTGACCATCTAAATACCCCTTTAATGTTTGTGAACAACCAGGTACTCTCTTGACACCTACAAAGTTCCAAATATCCTCCAAGTTAGTACTTGTAAATTTCCACATACTCTTTGAATGCCTGTGAATGTCCAGGTATCTTCCCCATAAACAAATGCCCTGAGAAAGGTTGGCGCATTCCCCAAGAAAGGTCAGGTAAACAACCGGTGTCCTTGAAAAAGGATTAGACACCCCACAACCGATGTCCTTGACAGAGGATTAAGCATCCCACAACTGGTGTCCTTGATAGAGGATTAGGCACTCCACAAACAAATGCCCTAAGAAAGGTTGGTACATCCCCCGAGAAAGGTCGGGTAAACAACTTATTGCTTTAATAGGTGACCGAAGAATGGTTCGGGTCCTGGAAAAGCAATTTCCCGTCAAGGCGACGGAAGAAATGTTCAGGTCCTAGACAAATAATTTGTTGCTCTAACAAGCAACCGAAGAATGGTTCAAGTCTTGAAAAAGTGATTTCCCGTCGAGGCGACCGAAGAAAGGTTCGGGTACTAGCAAAACCACTTATTGCTCTAACAGGCAACCGAAGAATGGTCCGGGTTAAGGCAACTGAAGAAAGGTTTAGTTCTTGGAAAAGCAACCACCTTACCTCACCAGGTACGATGATGCCCTAATACTTGCCAAACTCGAGATTCGCACCTTATCTCGTTCATTCTCGGTAAGTAATTACAGGTATATTCTTATCTGTCTCAGTATGTGTAATGATATATTGCTATTTTTTCGCATAGGACACTAGGTCCCAAATAAGGTATAATCTATTGCATATATATGAACAAAATTTAGGTATCGGTTTGTCTTTGAATGCAACCTCTGCGAGCTCACCTTCAAAGAGAGGCAATTGTTGACGCATAAATTTCACCTACGTATTTTAATTAGAACTTAGTTTTTATTGGCATCTATTAATCTTTATTTTCTTTTTTAGATAGTAACAACAACAACAACAACAACAAAACAAATAAAAACAAGAAAACAAAAAAGCATAGTAGCCCATTGGGGCTGGGCCTTTTGCACCCAGCCCTCTTTTCCACCCGCAAGGACCCTTATGCCCATCTTGGCTCTTTTCTCCTCCCAACCCGACCCCTTCTCCTGTTTGTCTTCTTCTTCCTACTGTCTTCTTCCCCAATTAGATAAGTAGCATGCGTCGAAGACAAGGACGTGCACGACGTTGAAATGGAGAAGGAGATAGCAACATACAATGGAATGGACACATCTTCAATGCGAGGCGGCCTAGCTAGAGCCACCTCGATGAATGGGACACTGGTTTGGCTAGTGGAGGTTGTCCGGTGTGCAAAGGACAAGCGGCCGGACCTCTATCGATTGGCCCCCTCTCGCCTATAAATGAGGCATCGGGGGGGGGAAGGCCAAAGCACGATGCAAAGCAAGATCGACAGCAAGCGAGCTTCAAAAGCTTCCCCCGAGAGACTTTAGGGGAGGCCCGAATGCTCGCAAGCCAAGATTTGAGAGCTCGTGGCCGGAGAGGGAAAAGGTCGGGTCTGAGCAAGGACACCAAGAAGGATCACAAGTTGCGAGCTTCGATGACTTCCCCTTGAGAGACTTTAGGGGAAGCTCGAGGGCAGGCAGTCGGAGATCTGAGGTTGGCTGAAGGAGAGGAGCTGTGTGAGAGAGATCTAGGGTTCCGAAGGGAGAGGGTCAGCCAAGGTCCAGATTTGGGGTTCTTGCTACTGCTGCTGCTACCACCGAACGCTGGGTCGAGTCGTTTCGCCGTTCCCCCTAATGTTGTCGCCTCGAAGGCTCACTGCCGTCCTCCTCCCCCCCCCCGAAGCTGTTGCCACGATTGATTCGCCAACGCCACGTTAGATTTGGAAGCTAAGGGGCTGCTGTCACTACCCTATTGTCATCACTCGTACCTACAGCTCCTTGTCATAGCCACCATTCACTGCCTCGTCGTGCCATTGCTATAGATAGGTAACAGCCGTCGCCGCCGCCGCGGGTAGTCGTGTTGTCGCCATCGCTCCCCCGCCTAAAACCCTAGTTGCCTCCGCGCCCCCTTGGTTTTCTTTTTGAAACCCTAGCCTCGACCTCAGTCCCGATTGGCTAAGCAGCCCTACGTTGTCGCCAAGCCACATCCTCCTACCGCTGCTATCCTCTATGTCACCACCATCGTTGATGCCGATCCGCCATCTCAGCCCCTCCATCAGCACCACATTTAGGCAAAGAAGGGAGGAAACATCGCGTCAAGTCACGACTTGGCGAGCCGTCGTTCTGGTAGGGTTCCGCAAAACCTGGGCAGCTGGAAATCGGGTCAAAGCCAGGTCAGGTGCACCTCACTCAAGTAGGGTTCCAGCCAACCTAGGCCATTCGTGCATGGGTTGGCTATTCCTTGGGCCAGGCTTTTTTTAGAAAATAGGGCTATTTTGATTTGAGCCGGGCTTGTTTTTTCTAAATAAAAAGGAAAAACAAAACAAAAATCCCAGGCCGAGCCTGCAAGTCTTAGGCGAACGGCCCGAGTTAGATCCAACTTGGGGATCCGACTTAGGTCATTTAATAATATATTATTATAATAATATTTTTAATAAAATTTAAAAAATTAAGAAATAATTTATTTCCAAAAAATAAAAAAAATCTAAATATCTCATATTTTCCCAAAAAAAGACAAAAAGTCAAAAAATGGCCAAAAATGATTTATATTTTCAGAAAAAAAGATCAAAATCCAAAAAATCCCTTTTACGTTAAAAAAATAGAAAAAGGTCCCAAAAAAATGTTTTTCCTCCACAAATGCAAGGAAAACCCCTCAAAAATCTAAAAAGCCTTAGGGTTTAAATAAGATTAGATACCAAAAGGACATTAGTGATTAACTAGTGTTATCAAGTCTTCCGAACCTAGTTTCTCTAGTTGCGCAGGAGCGAATATTCCTCCCAATATTTCGGTTGGGCTTCCAATTGATCCACCCTAAATTGATTAGTGGCGACTTTGTTTTAAAATTAACTTATTGGTTGAAAACTTTGACTATTAAGTAGTGAATTGATGGACTTGAGAGAGTCCAAGCTAAGCCTAATAGACCTAGCCGGACCATTAACCTCACCAGGCGCCCCACCCTAATTAGGCGTAAAAAAAAAGAGGTCGCGACAATGAACTAAATTGACATACATGCAAAAGGCTTAAGATTGAATTAGTAAAACAAAAAAAAAAATTATGACTAAACTAGCGTGATTGGAATAGGTTTATAACTTTTTTTTTTTTGTTGGTAAATCTCTCATTTGTATAGGATGGCAATGCATTTGTTGTAACGCCCACAGTAAGATTTCTTGGTAATTTAGAGTAAAATGAATATTGGATTATGGTGACTATTTTTGTTCATTGAGTGAGAGTTTGTACTATTTTCTCTAACACATGAAAAGTGGGGGCTAAATTTGTCCATGAGAGATATAAATTCATTTCCCAATAACCTATAACTAGGAGAACAACTTGGATCCTTGGTGTCTAGTTACAAGGTAAACTCATTAAGTTGTAGAGAGTTCAATCTTCCAAGTGAAGGCCATTTTCGCCTGCTTGGTAATTCAAGTGGATCAATAGAATTGCATTTCTTATTTTAACGTATTGTTGCCCGCATGTCCAACACCTCTCCAATTGCTCTCCATATATTTTTCTTCTCGGAGAGGAGGGAATACTAGAGTGTGCAGCTGGGAGTACCACCCCTCGGCGACTCTTCCCTCAGTCATTTCTCCCTTAAGCATTTTAAGGATGTGCTCAAGTCCAAGGAGGTCAAATTTGTCCGTGAAAAATATAACTTCATGATATTCTCTTTTGGGGATTTGGCCCTTTATCTCTCCATCCTTCTGTATCAACATATCTTAACTTAATTTTTCACATTGTAATATCCCCGTATGCACAACTACCACGATTAACGCGTTCCAACTGGTGGTGGTGCTTGGCCTCGCAGCAGCGATCAAGATGGATTATGAGAGATCTCGTCAAAGGCAATGACATGTTATATCTGGAATCAATGTGGAGTTCAATGCGTTCCAACTGGTGGTGGAGCTTGGCCTCGCGCCAAAGATCAAGATGGATTACCGGAGAGATCTCGTCAGAGGTAGTGATGGCATCGTGACGGTGGACGAGATAGAGGGAGGGATAAGAAGGCTTATGGAGGGCGAGTAGACCAAGGAGAGGAGGAAGAAGGTGAATGAGATGAGCGAGAAGAGCAGGAAGGCTTTCATGGAGGGTGTCTCTTCCAACCTGTCTTTGGGTCGATTCATTGAGGATGTCTGGAGTTAGTGAACGTCCATTTAGCTTAGGAGGCTGTTGGTATTTCAATTCTATGATTACTTGGCGTGTGTGTTTCAGCGTATCTGAGACTCCAATCCATCCCGGACTGTTCTAGTGTCTTTTGTGACAATAAACCATGTTGATTCTTGTCGACCCTTTGGCGTGTTTTGTGTGGAACCGTGCAAAGGTAAAAGACAAGTTATAGAAAGTGTTCAAACAAAACAAATTGACGGGCAACCATCCCTCCTTGATCTCCAGCCACAGATAGATTCCATTTTGCTCTTGCTTCCACCTCCAGCGCTATTCTCATTCCTGCTTTTGAAAGTGTAGTGTGAAAAGCATTAGGGAATATAGCAAAACTGAACCTTCACTTGAGGAATGTAAATTTGGTTTGACCCCATATGGAACGCCAAAGGATTTTCATTTCTTATTTTTTTTGCTTTCAGTTTATTACAAGAGGAAATTGGCGGCCTGCAGATTCAGATTCATGGACCAAGTAAAATAATAAGATGAGACGGTTTTGCAAGGAAGGTGCATTTAATGGTTAGTAACTCGAATCCCATGTAGGCCAAAATCTCGTGAGATAAATGGAATGCAATAAAGTTTAAGGAGATGACGTTTAAGACTGCACAAATAATTCAAAGAAACATAATCTCACGTAACATGATAAAGTTCATGCGGATGCTAGTAGTTGTTAATTCACGGCCGTCTTATTCACAATATATATATATATATATATATGTGTGTGTGTGTGTGTGTGTGTGTGTGTATCAATATCGACATATAAGTTCAATGTATGTAGTGATGTGAAGTATTAATAATATTTTTATGCGTCATTCTCAATAGATCTAATATTTGTATTTTAGTAAGTTCATTTTAAAAATATATATCAGTTGGTCAATGTGCATGGTGTTGTCTGGACTTTATAAAATGGGGATAAATACTAGTACTTGGACATCAAGGAGGGATGATTGTGTTGCCGTGTTCAAAGTGGAGGAGTAGTTTTAATATGCCCGTGGGTGGCGAGGATCGGTTGGCAATCCTTGCTGGCCTATGGGAAGGGGGAAAATTAAAAAAATAAAAGAATAGAATATAAAAATATATTTAAAAAAATGTGAAATGCTATCAACGCCGACAGACCAAATTGGCCGGATGGACTGAATTAGCACAAATGAAAAAGGTTTGGAATTGAAGTAGTAAAAAAAATATATATATATAACTAAACTGGCGCACTTACAATAGATTTAGAACTTTTTTTTTGTTTTGTAATTCTCCCTTTTATAAACAATGGCAATGCATTTGTTATAATGCCCACAGTAAGATTTTCTTGTAATTTAGAGAGAAATGAATATTGGATTATGCGTTACCTCTACGTAGTTAGCCACATCAAATATCACTTAAGGATTGCTTAGATGGAAAGGATCACAATGACTATTTTTGTTCACTGAGCCAGAATCTGTACTATTTTCTTTGGAACATATGAAAAGTGGGGGTTAAATTTGTCCATGAAAGATATAACTTCATTTTCCAATAAACTATCACCTTGAGTATAACTTGGATCCTTGGTGTCTGGTTACGAAGTAACCTCATCAAGTTGCAAAGAGTTCGACTTCCCCTGTTGAGGTTGCCCGCGTGCCTAGTAATCCAAGTGGGCTAACAAGATTGCATTCTTTATTTTAACATCCCGTTACTCGCATGCCTAACACCTCCCTAATTGCTCTCCATATATTTTTCTTCATGGAGAGGAGGGAATACGGGAGTGTGCATTGGGGAGTCCCACCCCTCAAGGATTCTTTCCCTTGTCATTTCTCCCTTAAGTCTTTTAAGGATTTGCTTAGGTCCAAGGAGGTCAAATTTGTCCATGAGAAATATAACTTCATGATATTCTCTTTTGGGGATTTGGCCCTTTATCAATACATCCTCCCATATTAGCATATCTCAACATAAATTTTCATCTTTGTAATGTACCTGTAACTATGCATGGCTACCACAATCAACTACCAACTTCAGACTACATTACTGTAACCTTATGCTAGCCTTAGCCCTTGCTCTAGTCTCACCAGATCATTCAAAATGGCAATTTTAACTTAAAACACGTGTTGATCGTGAGATTTCTTTATTGAGATATTTTAAAAGTATTAGAACCCATTGGGGCTCACTAATCAACAATAGTTGTAATACCATCTATTGAGAATATGTAGCAAAAGTCCAATACCTTTCCTTGGTGAGATTGTCAAGTGAGAGCCTAAATCTGAGTTTGTCATCATATCTAGGTGGATACACTTTCGTTTAAGTTGATGCATTATGAATCAATTATGATATATCAACAACTCCAAACCACATCAAATCTTTCATATATAATTTCTCTAACAAAATTTATACATGCTCCTACCACGACCCTCTTGAAGTGAACTCTGAGGAAGTTTGATGGATTGCTAAGAGAGCACAAAAACCTTCTTATGAGGTGGTTCTTACACTTCGCACAAACTCTCTGAAACTCTACGGATCACGGCTTGATTTTTCATTAATTATTTCATTTCATTTTTAATCAGATGTCGCCCCTCTCCTAATCTAAGACTGGTTAGGAGTCAAGTAAGATGCGGGAGCCAACCCACCTTACTTTTGCAAGCCAAAGGCGAAAAATATACTCTAAGATCGGCCTAAATAAAGAAAAAGATCGAGAAGACTTGATTAAGGTAGAGTCGTCTAATGCTTCTTGTTAATACCTTTTTCTCTTTTGTGAAAAAACAATTCATGTAATATTTCCAATTGTATTCCCTAATATTTATCTAACAATCCATGCATATGTGCTCCAATAATATAAATTAAGTCAACCAATAATAATAACAGGTAAAGGACGAGAAAATACCAAAGCCATTTCGGGTACCATTATACATCGTCTTGTTCTAGGACAGGACAGCGTGAGATATAAGTGAAAATAAACGCGCATCGAATATAAATTTCTAAATCCAAATGATGATGATGCATTCTAAAATTGACAAAAATGAAACTAATAATATAAAAAAGAAAACTAAAGTAATACCTAAACCATGCTACCGAAACCACAATAATCCGAGAGCGTTTCTCCATCGATTATGAAAGCGAGTACGAGTGGAAATCATGTAAACCAATTCAAAATACAGAAGAAACTATGAACTAAATATCAATATCGAAATAAATTTAAACAGCGAGCGTTGTGACATCAATTGCTAGATATTCATGAGAAAACATCAAACTAAGACCAAAGGCAATGAGAATTTGTTCAAATTAAACCATATTCAAGACAAGTTGCTCTGGTGTTTTCGATTTGGATTGTGAGCACATCGAGGGATCAACACTCAGATGAAACCGAAGTAAAACATTAGTCGGATCACACAATCGAATTAGTGGAAAGATGGAAACGGAAGTTTGGGGTCTTAGCACAATAAACACCACAGATGCCGACCTGTTTCCATCAAATGCTCCGACGAACTCTAGCAAATGATGCGACAATAAGAGTTTGTCGCTAGTCGTACAAAAATGAACAAACGATATATATATATACGCGCGCGCGCGTGTTTTCCCTAGCCTATCCTGCCTCAAATAGAAACTGATGTACCTGGCCCCAACACATCCACACCTCACAGGAAGAGAGTGGAAGTCGCCAAAGAAAATTTGGAAAAGATCCAGCTTGCTCTACAACTAAAAAGAGCAAGACGTGTGGTGCTCTCTCAGGAACACAATGATGAAGATATCACCTCATCATAAAGTGATATTGTGAATCTATAGTATGAGAAAGTTTAGAAGGGGAGGTTACCCCATGTCAATGCTAGGGCATACCACTACTATTTGAACCTAGACATGACGTGTGGAGAGTTTGAATCTCACAAGTCGAGCCAACCAACCTTGATAACAAAAAATATTTTTCTATCGTTCGTGAAAATAATGAGACATAAATTATTGTCAATAATGAAAGCATTTCTCATGAACTAATTATTTGAATTGATATAAATGATCTATTTTTTAAAAATTACAATTTTTTTTGTGAAATAAAAGGAACATCAAACAAAGTCCAAATTCCACCGTTTCTTTAGTTCGGTGTACTTTTGTTTGCCCCTGTCTTGACCAGATTCTTTTGCTTTTATTTTTTATTCTGTCTTCAGCGTGCGGCCTTCCCTTGCTCCATGCTTGCTTGTGTTTTATACTGCGAGTTCACCGAATTCTTCTTTGTATGCCCCTCGTAGTCAACCTTGAATATATCCCATATACCCAAGAATATCTGGCCCAATTCAACCGTGGAGTGCCACGTTCAAATCGAGAATTCTAGTCAAGCTTTTCCTCCGTTCCTTTCTGTTTTGGCCAGATTCGCATTTCCTGTATGGTACCAGCGCTAAATATTCTTATCTTGCGGTCGTTTTCTTTCCGAAATGTAACAACCCCACATATGCATCGCACACGTACTCATCCGGCCAAGCAAGAATTTTGGATAGAGATCGAGCTCAAGCGGGCTCGGTCTTGAAAATTTAAATGACCTTAAGGCCTCCTTCTTCTAAATTCCAGCTGATCTCGCACGTCGGGCCAATTTGAATACAATTCACAATCAGACTCATAAGCTAAATGACTCTAGTATCTAAAATCTGGAAAAATACAGTATAGAACATGACCTCAGGTGAGAATATAGGAGAATCTGGGTCGATTGGAACCCAACGCTTGTAAGCTTTGCTGTTGATTCAACCAACTCTTAGGTGATTCATGGGAGATTGAATTTTCTTAGCTCGGGTATGGATTGTTGTTTATCGGTCATTTATGCCAAGCATACCTTCATCTCCCGGCAGCCGCTTTGGGAAGACCTAGTTCTTAGGAGTTCCGCCCTCCAGGACTCCGCTTGGTTGGTTGCCGGAGATTTCAATGCCATCATGGACCCATCTGACCGGATTGGGGGCTCTGACATTTGGATCCCCTGCTTTGATGAGTTTTAATAATGCATAGCTCAATCGGAGCTGGAAGATCTGCAATACGTTGGCTTTCGTTTCATCGGGGCTACTTCCTCTGGGCCTAATCGCAAAGTAAGGAAGATCGACAGGGTCCTTATGAATAGAAAGTGGAGCCAAGATTCTCCTTCTTAGAAGCTTCATTCCTCGCCTCTAGTATATCTGACCATTCTCCCATGGTCATTCTCAATAGATCTGATTTTGTATTTAAGTAAATTTATTTTAAAAATAAATGTCGGTTCGTCCATGTACGCGGTGTTTTTTGACTTTATAAAACGGGGGATACATAATACCAGTACTTGGACATCAAGGAGGGATGATTGTGCTGCGGTGTTCAAAGAGAAGGAGTAGTTTTAATATTCCTGTGGCTAACAAAGGATCAGCTGACAATCCCCGCTAGCCCTATGGGAAGGTGTGAAAATTAGAAAAAGAAAAGAAAAATATATTAAAAATATAATAAAAAAATTGTGAAATGCCATCAACACTAGGCTAACGTGGCAATATTTTAGTACTTTTTCTATCTGGCATGGCTTGTTGAAGGTTTGAATCAGCATAAAAATCTCCAAATGACGTCATTCAACTATCTACACAACCCAAAATGACATTGTTCGCAAGAAAATTCTAGCGATAAATTTCTCTCTGAATGGCATCGTTTATCTTCTCTCTCTCTCTATTTTTTCATTTGAGCTGTACAACAGCATATGAAGGAGGGATTGGGCTTGGAGGAGGAGGGATTGGTCTTGGAGGCGGCATTAGAGGAAAAGGATTGACAGTGGGATTTGGCTTTGAGCTCATGCTTCTCTTGCTCACGAAACTTCTAGATTTTCTTCTGCTGAATCTTAGAACCGTTGAAGATGCGCCGACTGCTGGTTTCTTTGGCAAGGGTTTGGGCATTCTACAGTTTCCTTTTGGCTTCAAGATTGACGGGAGGAGGAGATAAATCTACAGGAGTTTAATTTATGCATTCTATCGAACATGTGGCGAGCAATTTCCTAGCAATGCTTACGTTCAACTATGGATACAGCTGAGAACAACAATGAATCTCACAGTAGCTAAAGTCAAACAAGACAATTTTTTTCAGTGGAGCGGATGGCAGTGCTTGGTGTGGTGGGCGGTGGCTCCATGCGCAGGCTATGGAGACGATAATGAGGGAGAGAAGAAGACAAAGAAGTGACAGCGACAAGGAGAGAGAGTCAAAGCCATTTAGGCTAGAAATTCGATGTCTTTCTAAAAATCCACGTGGAATTGGCTTTAAAAAATTGCCACGTCATATTTTTTAAAGTAAAAAAGTCACATAATTAATTTGGCTCGTATATCTCGTCATTGATACTTAACTGATCATTTTTTCTATAATTTAACACTTAAGTGATTGGATAAAAAATTTTGATACTAAAATGAGCGATGTATATAGCTTTTGGTATTTGTGGTGTTCTCCTAGAAAATATGTTATACAGGCTGTCTTTGCTATTCAATCCACCAATTCCATTTTCAATATAAGCTATCAAATAACGCTGCAATTCTGGTGTCCTCCTATAAAATATGTTATACAGGCTGTCTTTGCTATTCAATCCACCAATTCTATTTTTAATACAAGCTATCAAATAACGCTCCAGATCATGTTGGGACACATGACAAATTCTTCATTGCGAAGAGCACATACCCGCCGGTAACATTGTCATAACAATCAGTAATTGAAAGGTAAATGTCACGCAATAGCTTTCCAATTGAATGGATATTATATGGTCTATAAATCATATAAAATGAGCTCTTTTACACTATTGATCACGTATCCTTTCGTATGCTTCCTAATTACCATAAATAAAGACTCAATTGAGGTCCACGAGAGCCTCCTCCGCCTCGTTATCTTCTCCGCAAACCATTCAACTCATTGAGGAAAAGAAGAAACTTCGAAGGCATCGTCGTCGTCATGACTACCACATCCGAGCTTGTGTTTGTCCCACTTCCGGCCGTCGGCCACCTGGTGTCAATGTTGGAGATGGCCAAGCTCCTTGTCGACCGTGATGATCGGCTCTCCATTACGGTCCTCGTCATGAAGTTACCCCTCGACTCCAAGATCGATTCCCATGTCGAGTTGTTCGCCGCCTCTGTTACCGCCCGCATCCGCTTAGTCCTCCTCCCCCAGCAAAACGTCTCCCTAGAGGCGTCCCCGATGGTCTTTCTCAATAATTTCATGGAGAGCCACAAAGCCAGCGTCAGAGTAGCCATCGCCAACCTCTCCGCCTCCGATTCGTCACGGCTCAAGGGGCTCGTCGTTGACATGTTCTGCACCCCAGTGATCAACGGGGCTGTCGAGTTTGGCATCCCTTCGTACGTGTTCATCCCGTCGGGCGTGGCGTTCCTCGGACTGATGTTGTACCTCCAGTTTCTTCAAGATGAGCAACACGTGGACCTGACAAGGCTCACGGACCCTGATGCCGAGCTGGACTTCCCGTGCTTCGCTAACTCGCTGCCGGCTGCCAAATTCTTGCCCTCAGATGTGCTCATGAAAGAAGACTGCCAGATATTCTTGGGCCACGCCCGGAGGATTAAGGAAGCCAAAGGAATTTTGGTAAATACATTCGCCGAGCTAGAACCACGCGCGATGGAGGCCTTGGCAGGCCTTGGAGCGCCCGCAGTTTACCCCTTGGGGCCCATATTGAACATCAAGGTCGAGAGCAAAAAGGGTTTTGAGATCCTGGACTGGCTTGACCAGCAACCGGACGCGTCAGTGGTGTTCCTATGTTTCGGGAGCCACGGGAGCTTCGACGAGGACCAGGTGAAAGAGACTGCTTGTGCATTGGAGCGAAGCGAGTGCCACTTCCTGTGGTCCCTACGGCAGCCACCGGCGAAGGGCAAGTTAGAATACCCCAGTGACTACGCAGATCCCGCGGAGGTCCTGCCCGAGGGTTTCATTGACAGGACCACCGGTGTCGGGAGAGTGATCGGGTGGGCCCCACAGGTTGCAATCCTAGCCCATCGAGCCATCGGAGGGTTCATGTCGCATTGCGGGTGGAACTCCACCCTAGAAAGCATATGGTTCGGCGTGCCGATTGCCGCGTGGCCCCAGTATGCGGAGCAACAGTTCAACGCCTTCCAACTGGTGGTGGAGCTTGGCCTTGCGGCAGAGATCAAGATGGATTATCGAAGAGATCACATCAAAGGTGGCAACAGCATCGTGACGGCAGACAAGATAGAGAGAGGGATAAGGAGGTTAATGGAGGGGAAGGAGGCGGGGGAGAGGAGGAAGAAGGTGATGGAGATGAGCAAGAAGAGCAGGAAGGCTTTGATGGAGGGTGGCACTTCTTACTTGTCTTTAGGTCGCTTCATCGAGGATGTCTGCAGTTAGTGAGCCTCCATTTAGCTTAGGAGGCTGCTGGTATTTCAATTCTATGATTACTTAGCGCGTGTTTCGGCGTATCTGGGACTACAATCCATTCGGACTGTTCTAGTGTCTTTTGTGACTATAAACCATGTTGATTCTTGTCGACCGTGTTTTATGTGGAACCGTGCAAATGTAAAAGACAAGTTATAGAAAATGTTCAAAAAAAATAAATTGGCCGGAACCATCCCTCCTTGATCTCAAAGTAGAGACGGATTTCATTTTGCTTTTGCTTTCACCTCCAGCGCTACTCTCATTAATGCTTTTGAAAGTGCAGTGTGACAGAAAGTGTAATGAAGATTTGAGAAAAGCTTTTTCTCTGTATATTCATTGTGTATATTTACATTTACACTGATGAATTTATAATGTAAGAGACAAAAATGAAACAGGAAAAAATAATAAATGAATCTCTATTTTCCTATTTTCCTATTTACCAAAACTAATCCACGGAATCGGAATCTTCAAGATATATTTCCAACACTCCCCCTCAAGCTGGTGGCCTGTAGATGTCAAGGATACCTAGCTTGCTCAATAGATATCTATGCTGTTTCCGACATAACGCTTTAGTAAAGATGTCTGCAGGTTGTTCCGTTGTTCCGATTCCTTTTGTCACCAGAACTCCATGTTTGATCCTATCCCAAGTGAAATGACAATCCACTTCTATGTGTTTTGTTCTTTCATGAAAGACTGGATTGGCCGCTAATTTGAGTGCAGCATCATTATCACAAAACAACTCAGTCGGTCCACTAACTTGTATTCCGAGATCTAGGAGTAGTCCTCGTATCCAGACTATTTCATAGGTGGCCTTTGCCATGGCCCGATACTCTGATTCTGCAGATGATAGTGAGACAGTTGATTGCTTCTTTGTCTTCCAAGAAATCAATGACTTTCCCAGCTTTATGCAGAAACCAGTAATAGATCTCCTGGTCATTGGACAGGTGGCATAATCTGTGTCGCAAAAAGCTGTCATCTTCATATTGCAGTCACGAGATAGAAGTATACCAAGGCCTGGACATCCCTTTAGATACTTCACAACTTTCAATGCCGCATCCATATGTGATTGCTTTGGCATATGCATGAACTGGCTGAGTATTTGTACGGCATATGATATGTCAGGTCTTGTCATTGTAAGATATATCAACTTTCCGACAAGTCGCTGGTATTCTGAAGGATCTTTGAGCACTGAGTCCTTAATGTTTGAAGCAGAACTTATGTCATATTCATGCGTCGTCAACTTGACATTCTGCTCAACTGGCATGACTGCTGGTTTACATCTCGATAGACCTGCTTCAGAAACAATCTCCAAGATGAACTTCCTTTGACTGAGGCAAATTCCTTCATTGGACCGAGCAATCTCGATGCCAAGAAAATATTTTGGCGGTCCCAAATCTTTGATGTGAAAGGTGGAGTGTAAATATCTTTTGAACTTGGCCACATCAGAATCATTATTTCCCATGACAAGTATGTCATCAACATATATCAACAGATAAATTGATGATGCTTTTGTAGTACGTGTAAACAAGGCATAATCATACTTGGAATGCTCAAAACCTGCATTGGTTAGTTTAGCAGTGAATTTGGCATACCATTGTCTAGATGCCTGTTTTAATCCATATAAGGATTTGCGAAGACGACATACCCGAGACTCCCCCTGTCTGCGTAATCCTTGAGGAATATCCATGTAGATTTCTTCATCGAGATCACCGTGGAGAAAAGCATTATGCACATCCATCTGATGAAGAGACCAATTTCGTATGGCTGCAACGGATAAGAAGGAACGTACAGTGACTTCTTTAGCTACTGGAGAAAATGTCTCATGATAATCAAAACCTTCTTTTTGAGTGAATCCCTTGGCAACTAATCGAGCCTTATAGCGCTCAATAGAACCATCTGCCTTGAATTTGATCTTGTAAACCCATTTGCAGCCAATCGGTTTCCGTCTTGGTGGCAAAGGGACAATATCCCATGTGTGATTCTCCATCAAAGCAGTAAGTTCGGATTCCATCGCATGTTGCCATCGAGGGTCTTGTGCTGCCTCAGCGAAGGAGAATGGTTCTCGTTCTTTAGATATGCGACTTATACAACACATGTGTCCTGGCGATAACTGATTAAATGATACATATGAGCCAATGGGATATTGTGTACCTGAAGAACTTCTTGCAGAACATATGTAATCCTTTGTCCATGTAGGTGGACGAGTGTGCCATCCAGATCGTCGAGGCAGCTCGAGGATTTGTGCTGGAGGATTCGATGATTCAAGGAGAATTGGTGAAGCAGCTGTTGTTAAAGGAGATTGGGAAATGTCCTCAGATAATTCCGGCGATGTTGCTTCTGAAGGTGAGAATTCCATTGATGCAGACGAAGGTGGTCCTGATGATGATATGGGTGGTCCTAGTGCAATAAGATAGCCTGGTGCTGAGGACAAAGAGTCATCGGATAAAAATAGTCTGTCGTGTCCTGATGGTAAAGAGGACTATGATGAAGAAACCTTTTCCTCAAATGGAAATATGTCTTCATGGAATACAACATCCCTGCTAATGAAAAAAATCCCTGTAGAGATCTCCATAACTCGATATCCTTTCTGAAGAGAAGAATATCCCATAAATACGCACCGAGTGGCTCGAGGGCCCATTTTATCTCGAGGACCCACATTTGTTGTATAGCATAAACAACCAAATACTTTAAGGTGATTATTATCAGGCTGTTTGTTGTAAAGCATCTCAAAAGGGGTCCTACCATTAAGAATTCGAGTTGGCATGCGATTGATCAAGTAAGCTGCTGTGACCACACAATCTCCCCAAAAATCTTCTGGAATGGAAGCTTGATATTTTAGAGCACGAGCAACCTCTAACAAATGCCTATGTTTGCGCTCAACAACTCCATTTTGTTGCGGAGTATAAGTGCAGGAACTTTCATGAAGTATACCATGGGAAGATAGAAATGTGTTGCAATCAGAAGTGAAAAATTCACGGCCATTATCTGTACGAATTTTTGTACAGATTTACCAAACTGATTTTTAATTATGGAAATAAAGTTTGATAGATGACCAAAAGTTTGGCTTTTCGATTGCATAAGATAAACCCATGTGGCTCGAGTGTAATCATCAACAATTGTAAGGAAGAATCGAGATCCATCACGGTGAAGAGTATGATAAGGTCCCCAAATGTCCATATGAAGTAAAGAGAAAGAATCTGTTGTACGAGATGTACTTTTTGGAAAAGGTGCTCGAGATTGTTTAGCTAAAGGACATATTGGACATGTTGGATGAGGAAAAGAAGCATTGTGACCCAATCGTTGATGAGAAAGGAGATTTTTATTTGAACTGATAGCATTACAAGAAACATGCTTATTTAATAATTCTAAATCTCCTGGGGAATTGTTCCAGAAATAGAGTCCATCTACCACACTACCTAAGGCCATCACTCGCCGGTCGAATGGTCTGAAAAGACAATTGTCGGAATTGAATGTGGCATGGCAAGAGTTATCCTCACATATTCTTGAGACAGACAAAAGATTGAATTCAAATTCTGGAATATATAGGACATTTTTCAGGATTAAATTTGGACCAAGATGAACGGTGCCGGTTTGGGTAACATTTGTGATGTTCCCATTTGGAAGACGCACCGTGATAGGTGATTCTGGCATTTTATATGTGTGAGAAAAAAAAAATTTGTTGCATACTATGTGGTCACTAGCACCTGAATCGATAATCCATACAACAACCAAAAACGAATTCTTGTTGTATAGGAAAGTACCTGAGAATCCTGCACTTTTATCGCTAGTCTTGAGCTGATCCAGCATTTGTACAATATTATGATATTGTTCTTGAGTGATCATCTGGTGAGGTGATCCATTTGCCTTTTGTGCAAAAACTTAGGAAATAATGGATTCTCTCTTTTTGTCATTAGGCTTTCCATGCAACTTCCAACAGGTCTCAATGGTATGATGTGGACGTTTACAGTAGCTGCAATATTTATTTTTAAACCTGGAATTCTGCCCACTAACCTTCCTTGCTGACGTGGCACAATCCCAGCCGTCCGATTCTGTTGAAGTTGCGGATAGATGATGGACGTCCGATCCAGCGCGTCGATCCCAGCCATCCGATCCAACGTGTCGATCCCAGCCATCCGATCCAGCAAGCCGATCTCGTCCGTCCGTTCCAGCGCTGAAATCCCAGCCGTCAAATCCAGCGTGTCTATTTGAGCCGTCCATCTTGGATCGGCGATCCCAGCCATCCATTCCAGATCTTGGATCCGAGCCGTCAGATCGCAATGTTTTAGGGTTTCCTCCGGTTCTCCTCGCCGCAGCCACAGCTACGACTTTTCTCTCCAGATCTGTGGAGGTTCCGCCGAGAGTCGAATCGCCGGAGGGAAGGACGGCCAAGCTCAGGCCTTCGCCTAGTCGAGCGTGTCCAGCGTCGGCCATCTGATGATGCTCCTCTTGGACGGCCAACTGGTAAATGCGGCCGAGCGGTGGTGGAGGGTCCATCGCGAGGATTTGCGATCGAAAAGCCAAGAAGGATTCGTTCAAAAATAGTAAGAATCTCGTCGTTTTCTCCCTCTCTTTAATTTTTCGGTTCTGTTGGAGGGTTTCTTCGGGACCTTCAAGTCGTTCTTTGGCGGCCTCAAGCTCATTCCATAGAGCGGAGAGGCGGTTGAAGCACGAGGTAACTGAGAGGTTCCCCTGCTTCAATTCCGACAGGGCTTGGGTGACGGTGAACAGCTTCGCTCGGTCGAGGCATTCGTACATCTCGCGGATGCTGTCGCAGGGAGTTCGGGAGTCTTCGGTTGGTGGTAGTCTGGCTGCGATTTCCGGTGCGAGGCAGTTCCCGAGCCATGTGCGAACCAGTTGGTTGCACTTGCGCCACTGCCGTTGAAGACGTTCGTTGGCCAGAAAAGGAACGGCTCCGTCGAGGAAGCCGTCCTTGTCTTTGGTGACGAGAGCGCACCGGAAATCCCTTGCCCAGGCCGCGTAGTTCTCCGCTCCGGTAAGCTGCATCCCGAGGACCTTCAATTCGGGTCCATCGGCCGACGATGTGTACAGAGGGTCGCCGGGTTCAAGCCAGCCGCCACTGCCAATCGGAAAAAACAGCGGCGCATATCCGGGTTGAAATCCCGGTTAGGGATTCGTCCCATGACTCGGGATAGATCCGGCTCCCTGACCCGGTGGCGCATATCCGGGTTGAAATCCCGGGTATGGATTCGAACCCGGGATAGATCCGGATCCCTGACCCGGTGGCGTGTATCCGGGTTGAAATCCCGGGTAGGTATTCGAACCCGGGATGGATCCTGATCCCTAACCCGGAATGGATCCGGATTCCTGAGCAGAATTCGTCTGGCCCGATGTCTCTATGGGGCCTGTTACGGACGGCGACGGCCCAAAAGGATGCTGGGTCCATACCTGTCCTGGCAATGGGCCAAAAGGGTACTAGTTCCACTCCTGTCCATATGCTGGAGGAAAGGTTGGAGGCCACTGGACTAGGCCGGAGGTCTGGCCCGACGCTGGAATCAATCGTGCAGAAAGGGTTTCTTCTGATGGATGAACAGAGGTTCGGTCGCCGCCAAGAGAGACAACCGGATCTGAGGTAGGTGTCTCTTCTGTTGAGGAATTCTCAACATTATTCGTCATGGCACCAAAAAAAGAGAATTCCTAATCGTTTTGCCGGTCTGTTTCGCAGGTAAAGATTATGCAACAACAGGCCATAAAAGGAACGATGGCAATTCAAAAAATATGCGGAAGCTAGGCCAGGAGTATCGGCTCTGATACCATGACAGAAAGTGTAATGAAGATTTGAGAAAAGCTTTTTCTCTATATATTCATTGTGTATATTTACATTTACACCGATGAATTTATAATGTAAGAGACAAAAATGAAACAGGAAAAAATAATAAATGAATCTCTATTTTCCTATTTTCCTATTTACCAAAACTAATCCACGGAATCGGAATCTTCAAGATATATTTCCAACATAGTGCGAAAAGCATTAGGGAATATAGAAAAATTGAACCTTCACTTGAGGAATGTAAATTTGGTTTGACCCCATGTGGAACGCCAAAGGATTTTTATTTTTATTTTTATTTTTAAATTTTTGCTTTATGTTTATTACAAGAGGAAAGCAGCGGCCTGCAGATTCATGGACCGGGTAAAATAATAAGATGAGACGGTTTTGTAGTTTTTCAACCAATATATATGTACACACACATATATTTATAGTTATTGGACATTATTGACTATTTTTGTCTCTCAAATGTGTAATAAGATTAACCCCCTATTTTTTTATTTTTTATTTTCATTCTAATAATCTATTTACTTGCTTTCTTAGAAAAACAAAATAAACAAATGAAGAGGAAGGAAAGGACCGATTGGAGATGTCCATAAATGTTGCAGTGCTTTGTCGTCATGATATAAAATTAAGAGCCAATGGCTCGTTTTAAGAGCACAAAGAGGTCTCTCTTTAGCCATCCTTGTGATTATATTAGGTTGAGGTTGAAAATAGATGGATCAAATGATTAACTTTTTAGATTTTTGTGTAGATTAGGAGTTCTAATTTTCCACATGCTCCTAGTGTTGTGGAACCCTAAGAGAACCACACTATGCCCTTTGAATAAATTAAGCTCCTAGCTTACAACTATTATCTACTCATTTCGCCTTATAGTTTTCAATCTTTAATCAAAATCAGTGGTTCGCAGTTCAACCCAAATTTAAGATCAAACAAACTTTGGTGCTCTAAATAGAAACAATGTTCACCATGATTTTTATTTATGAATGAAATTTGTAGGGATTGGAGATCGATTCCATGGATCCACCTGAAAACTAGATTAGACTGGTGGTTCGATTCTCAAGTGGATCCATAGAACCAATGGGCGGTTCTTGATTCCCAAAAATTAGAACTGGTCCTTAACAGGTGGTTCCAAGTTCCAAGGTGAAAACCACCCACCAGAACGATGCTTACCCCTATGCCTAAGGCGTTCTTTTGACTTTATAAAAGGGGGATAAGTACTATTACACTTACATCAAGGAGGGATGATTGCATTACTATGTTGAAAGTGGAGGAGAAGTTTTAATATGCCTGTCATCAGCAAAGATCAGCTGACATACTCACCGGCCCTAAGGGAAGGGGGAAAATTAAAGAAAAGAAAAGAAAAAGAAAATAATAAAAGTATATAAAAATTTGTGAAATGCCGTCAACATTGCTGGCCAAAATTGGTCAGATGAATGTTGACACCTAAATTTCGCCTACGTATTTTAATTAGATAGTAATAATAATAAAAAAAAACATAAAAAAAAAACAAGAAAGCAAAAAAGCATAGCAGCCCATTAGGGCTAGGCCTTTTGCGCCCAGCCCTCTATTCCACCCGCGAGGGCCCTAAGGCCCATTGTGGCTCTTTTCTCCTCCCAGCCCGGCCCTTCTCTTGTTTGTCTTCTTCTTCCTGCTGTCTTCTTCCCCAATTGGATAAGCAACACGCATTGGAGAAGAGGACGCGCGCGACACCGAAATGGAGAAGGAGATGGTAGCATACGATGGAATGGACACATCTTCAATGCGAGGCGGCCTAGCTAGAGCCACCTCGACAAATGGGATGCTAGTTCGGCCAGCGGAGGCTGTCCGGTGTGCAAAGGACTAGTGGCCGGACCTCTGTCGATTGGCCCCCCCTCACCTATAAATAGGGCGTCAGAGGGGGGGGAGGGGGCAAGGCCAAAGCATGATACGAAGCAAGATCGACAACAAGTGCGCTTCGAAAGCTTCCCCCGAGAGACTTCAAGGGAGGCCTAAACACTCGCAAGCCAATATCTGAGAGCTTGTGGCCGTAAAGGGAGAAGTTCGGGTCTGAGTGAGGATGCCGAGAAGGATCACGGGCTACCAGCTTCGATGGCTTCCCCTTGAGAGACTTCAGGGGAGGCCCAAGGGTGAGCAGCCGAAGATTCAAGGTCGGCCGAAGGAGAGGAGTTGTGTGAGAGAGATCTAGGGTTTCGAAGGGAGAGGGTCGGCCAAGGTCTAGATTTGGGGTTCTTGCCGCTGCTCCTGCTGCCACCGGACGTTGTGTTGAGCCGTGCCGCTGTTCCCCCCGACGCCGTTGCCTCGACCGAGTCTTGACGTTGTCACCTTGAAGGCTCGCTGCCGTCCCCCCCAAAGCTGTTGCCGCGATCAATCCGCCAACGCCATCCTAGATCTGGAAGCTGAGGGGCCCAACCCCTCCATCGGCGCCATGTTTAGGCGAAGAAGGGAGGAGACATCGCGTCGGGTCACAACCTAGGTCGGACCCGAGCCGTCATTCGGGTAGGGTTCCACAAAATTCGAGCGACCGGAAACCAGGTCAGAGCTGGGTCGGGTGCACCTCACCCGGTAGAGCTCTAGCCAACCTAGGCCATTCAAGCGTGGGCTGGCTATTCCCCAGGCTAGTCCCTTTTTAGAAAATAAGGCTATTTGGATTTGGGCAAGCATTGTTCTAAAAAAAAGAAAAACCAAAACAAAAATCACAGGTTGGGCCTGCATGCAGGCCTGTCCTGGTCTTGGGTGAATGGCCCAAGTCGGACCCAACTTGGGGATCCGACTCGGGTCGTTTAAAAATATATTATTATAATAAAAATATTTAATAAAAATAATAAAATTAAGAAATAATTTATTTCCAAAAAAAAATCAAAATATCTCATATTTTCCCAAAAAAAGCCAACAATTCAAAAAATGGCCAAAAATGATTTATATTTTCGGGAAAAAAATATCAAAATCCAAAAAAATCCCTTTTATGTTAAAAAAAATAGAAAAAGGTCCAAAAAATGTTTTTCCTCCACAAATGCATGTAAAACCCCTAAAAAATCCAAAAAGCCTTAAGGTTTAAATAAGATTAGGTACCAAAGGGCATTAGTGATTAACTAGTGTAATCAAGTCCATGAACCTAGTTTCTCTGGTTGAGTAGGAGTGAATATTCCTCCCAATATTTCACTTGGGATTCTAATCAATCCATCGCAAATTTCTTTACTTATTACTCAGTCTTTTTTATTGGCCCATGGCAATTTAGGTAGGTTTTTTTTAGTCTCAGTTTATATGCGATGGGAGGAGACAATATCTAATTTATTCCCGCCCCCAAAGCAGAGCTCTTCAGATGGTGAGGTCAATTGGACCAATTTGCCCAAGAGTACGTCAAAGCCAAAGTCGGTCATCTCCTATCATTGCTCCAAATCCCTGTTCATCCTAAAGTCCTACAAGCCATGGCACATTTCTGGTGCTCGAGAACATCCACTTTTATGTTTGGTAGATTCGAGCTAACCCCAACTCTGGAGGAATATATCATCATCACTAGAAAGTCTCTCGAGAATAGGCTTGTTAGGCTACCGACATGCATCGACCTATTGCGTGGGTTAGTATGATCTTTAAGAACTGAACTCCATGTTATGAGCCAAATTATTGAAAACAATTATAATACCTGCCTATTAGCATTTTTGACTATTTGTTTTGAAAATCAACGCATGACCCCAAAAAAGTAAAATTTTCCTCCTAGCCTTTTCGATTTCATAATTTTCCCCCATCAAAGAGACACCATAAGTCCCTCAATGGTATGGGTGGTTGATCAAGTCTCAAGGGGAAAACCCGTGTCAACATGATTTTAGCTGAAACATTTCTATCATTTAATCGTTTTAAAGAAAACATGGAAAAAATTATGCAAGCCTCCCCGGAAATTTTACATGTTTGGTTTTTTTCTCACTTAAGCAAATTTCGATGCATCATGTAATCATCTGAAACAAATGATTTCGAAAATCCATTATAGAAATTTATAGTTGTAGGACCATACATTTCCAACCAAAGCTACTCTAACTTGATAAAATTTCCTAAGAGACCCCGCTCCTGAGGCATTCTAATGGTGTGCTGGTTGGTTCCATGAAAAGAGAGCTCGCTTTGCTTACAAACACTGCCATCCAATTTCATTGCTCGGCCTCAACGACGCCATTTCATATTTCTCATATAGGGTGGCACGACAATATGGAGCCATTTAGGAGATCCCACCGCCTTTCAAGAGAAAGGTCCCTCCACTCCTTTTCACCCATCAAAGCCGTGACTACGCAGTCAAGATTTCTATTATTGAGGAAGCATGGAACAAGTGCCATCACAAAAAGATCGTGATACCTGAAGGACTTGAGGGACAGGAAAAGGCTCATCACGCCTCTCAGTCCTTCATCAACAACCATCGCATTCCAACGAAATTGAGGCCATTAATCTCTCACCCAAGCAGTGAGATCAATCAACATGAGCAAGCATAGCATATGCAAAGGGATTTGTGAATAGGCTAGGTACATGTCTCAGAGCCAGTCTAGAAAAGCAAACACATTTGCAAGAACAAGGCTCCCCATCGCATATAAAATGGCAGTCATGTGCCCCTTAATGTTAATATTGTGAAAGTTTTGTCCCATTGTTTAGGGACTTTTGTTTAATACCTAGTATTTTGCTCTGTCATTTTAATTTCAAGTTTTAGATGTGAGAAGTTTGTGGTCTATAAAATCCTCTTTAAAATAAATAAAAAGCAATTAGACCATTGCCATGGGTCAATCTTTATTTACTTTCGTGCTCATTCATTGTTTTTGCGATAGAAAAGTAATTATGAATCGCCGGCTACCGGCCACTTGTGAATGGCCTCATGTGATAGGGCCCAATCAGAATGATGTAGAAAATTGCCTCGCTAACATCAAAGACAGCATAGGCCAGATGTCCATCGCGCTTCGACAACTCTCGAGGCAAATGGAATCCACTCAAGTCAAGCCCAACTCCGTAGTTACTTTAAACACCCTCATGACACCTACGAATTTGCTAAAGGATAAAACCAACAGGATAGATAGTTTATAAAGATCATGAAGAAGCCGAGCCAGCTGCAGGGGCAAGATCCCATGGACTTGTCTGATTATTCCGGTGTTAAGATCTCTGAAGAACTAAAAACACCTGAATGCGAAAGGTATGTTGATACCTCTCACCCAGAGACCTACTTGCAAGCTTACATAGTCCGAAGGATGATTTTATCATACCAATTAAGCCTGACTGGCCTCGCATTGCGGTGGTACATTATAAGAAGGATTAATCTCCTCAAGACTTGGGGGTAACTAATCGATGCTTTCCACCAAGAATATGATGTTGACATCAACACCGACATCACCCTGCCCTATGGAGAGCCAATAGTCGCGGAGCATAGAGAGCCAATAGTCGCAGAAACAAGGGGTAATATGTTTTTAAAAACACATGCCATGTCAGGGAGGAGCCCGATTGCCTAGTTTGACTTGCAGCCCGCAAAAGAAGATATCAATGTAGTCTTGCGTGATAAATGAGTGACCAAGCAGCATCCTATTACTGAGAAACTTCCCACAAGGAAAGGCAAGGAGCCCGCAGACAAAGTCAACACTACTTAGAGCCAAAACATAATAGGACGGCTTCTCAGGCTTACCACAAGAGTTAGGGTCCAAAGAATGCCGACCCCCATCAACCTAGGGAGAGAAGCTCCACCATCTCCTAATCCCCTTGATAAAGTCTAGCTGGTGAAACAAAGGGCTTTACTCAAGAGGACCAAACCAGGAGTCAAGAAAAGAAAGCTTAAGCAATTCGAGTCAACGTCTGCCACCGAATGTAGGTTAAATCTAATAGCCGATGAGCCACCATACCAAGACTTTGAGCATCCCCTAGGGTACAATCCCAAAGGTTACCAGCCCCTAGGGTACAATTATGAAGGTTACTAGTCCATACGGTACAATCCTGAGGGCTACTAGTATTATACAGATGAAATCAACCATTCATCATAAAACTGTCTCCCACCCACACATAGGATCCAAGGCCTATTAGAAGAAGGAACTTTCATCCATCATGACTTGTCTCCTAATGAACTGCTAAAATTGTCACCTGACCATGAGGATGACGTAAATGCCTCATCCTCGTTTGGTGACTTCAACCTGGAAGAAAGCAATGAGATGATCTCGGGAGAGTTCAGCTTTCCTGAAACAATAAAGTTCACCACCGCAATAAATATGCAATGGGAAAACCAGTGGTCTAACCAAGACACAATAGGCTCGTCTTGCCCTCATAGGATCATGACCCGCAAAGAAATATGGATACCTAATCTCCGCAAGTATAACAGTACGATTTGTCCCGTGGCCCACTTGTAATATTTCCTTGCAAAAATGAGTCGGTACTATAGCCCGATGTCATTCACAACCCAAGCCTTCTAAGAAAGTCTTACAAGGTCTACATTGCAATGGTTCGTGACGACCAATATTTACCTCATAAGGGATTGGAATGAGATGTCTTCCACATTTCTGCATCAGTATCAAAACCAGATTGGAGCTGAACTACCTTGCAAGAACTTGGTTCACTTCAGAAGAAGACCAATGGAGGATTTCTGAGCATATGCAAGGAGGTAGGAGGCTTTTATGATACAAACCTACCCTCAACTAGCTGAAGAAGAAATGATAAAGTTGTTCATAGGAGCTTTACCTCGTAAACATCGCTATTGGTTGCATGGGTTGTATTTCCATAGTTTCAATAAAGTGGTCCTCTCATGCGAATACTTCGAGTCTACCGGAGGCGAGGAACTCAAAGATGCTTGATTTCAAGAACCAACACTATCAAAGTGCTCCTTTTCATAGGAGTTTTCATGGGTTTTGCCTATTTTTATAATTTCATGTTTATTATATTATCTAGTGTGCTACTGTTGCATTTTCCATTCGAGTAATCTAATGTACGGTTCTAATATTTTGTTTTGAAAGCATGAGGTGGTATCCCAAATCGGCGTAGTGATGCTATACAACCATGAAAAGAAAATATCATCCAAGGAGAATACTGAGGGTAGGGCCTCTTCATGCTTTCTCCCCCCCAAAATACGTACTTTTGAAAATAGAAAATATTTCATTACCAAAAGCTTTTATCAAAACAAAATGTTAAATTTAATTATGTTTGTCTTTCTGACTCATTCACTTTGTGTCTCAAAATATCATCCCCTTTGACTTAGCGTGGCAAGGGGCATTAGAAACTGGCACACCATGTGAACTCGTCAAATTCAAAGACACTCTTTCAAGAAAGCAGGGGCAAATAGAAAGATCATCCTGTTTCAAAGAGGGTAAGTTCTATTCCCTGAACATAATTTTGAAAATGACGTCCTCTCTCTTCTATTTACAGGAAACAAAAGATAGGACATAATAGGCACAGGCATACGGTTGAAATCAAGGCATGCGTAACATGGTAAGTTGGGGCAGAGTAAACTCCTCCATGCTATCCTCAGCCTTCCCATCTTACAAACAGTCCCTTGGAACTCTATGCACCACATCTCGCTCCTGTCCAACTCTTTCTCAAGACTGAGCAACATCTTATTCGCACAACATGCCCGAGCAACTAGATGCTATGGTTTCATTAACAGGATTTCCAACTTCGACAAGCTAAGAAGCACATAAAAGGATTTTAGTCTCTTCCTTTGAATTGACTACTGTCAATAGGGAGAAAATCCAATCAATTGAGGCGATCTCTAACCCCCTATTCTAGATGATGACATTAGGACTTGGAAACTTCACTTCTTGTTCTAGATGCATGCTCTCCTAAGAAACGATTGTCATCAGAGAACTGGAGGTTTTAATTGTCCATCTCAGATTCCATGGAAACTTGAGGTACATGTTGCCCAATATTGCTAATGGTCATATGGTCAAAGAAAGAAGAAAAATTCTATAGAAGGAAGATGTTGAAGATGAATCAACAACCACACATGGCCACAAATGAGGAGGGCCAATCAAAACAGATGTTGAACTATGTCAAGACAAAAGCCTGTCACTGACATTCGAATATCCCTAGGAGATATCAAATACAAACTCTGGAGAAGGGTAATTTGGTATTGTTTCCAATACTCCCCCCGTCTAAATTCTTTTGACATATTCCCCCTATCGACAGGAAGCATTGTGATTCAAGAACCAAACCCAATGGTTAATTAATATTGGCCAAGCAACCTGACTTCGTGTAAAAAGCCACGTCATCCAGGAGCCAATTTAGAGAATAATCGACCTGACAAAATGAGAGACGTAGGACTTCGTGTCCTCCTCGTACTCCAGGTCCACTCAATCATCTACAAACCAATGAAGGGTAATGTTGTATCGCTTCCAATTATTCAACTCCTGGAAGAGTTCATAACTAACATGCTCCCTCTTGTCTGTTGTAGGATCACCTGACTGCCAAAAATACAGACAACAAATAGTATGAGGCATGAGAAACTCTCCTAAGCAAAATGGCATCCGGAATATCATCATAGCAGATGACAGAAACCCTTCTGGCCTCAATTCATACTTAATTTTGGCCCTATCGATTGATCCATTTTCATCTTCTCTCCTATAGGGGTAAAAGGAGAAGTGCCCGTCAAATCAAGGATCAGATTCCCAACCCTAGCTGATCCTTCTTGTGTCATCTCCCTACTTAATAGGGACAATCCATTGACTTCCATTTGTGAACAACTCCTTTGCTGTTCAAAATTTAACAAATTTGTAAATACAACCCTATTAATAGAATATTTTGAGTAAAATCAATCATTTGTACAAAATCTCTCATATTTAAAATGCTACACACATTTTCCAAATGGATTTTGCATGATGATTTTGTTTGTCTAAATCACTGATTACACTAAGGATTATCATAATAGACAGCTAAATGAATAATACAAGATTAATCGAACATGCTGGATGAGGCACGTTAGAATGATAAAAGGCAAGCCATATCCTACACACAATCCCTAATCTATACACTTGTGAGATGAGTACAGAAGATTCCATGACTGCAGGGTAAAGATTTCTCTCGCGAAGAGTATGATAACTAAAATAGTGAGTAGCATTTCATTGCTTACCCCCCTTTTAAGCCACATACTGGTGAAATTTATATCCTATCCCTGTCAAAGAACCACCTCACACTAGGGCAGATTGGAGGCGCAGTATCATAAGGTGAGAAGAGGGATATAAATTTTTTTGCTTGCACTTGCATCGATCTTTGGGTGACTTAATTGCATATGAATACTCACGATAATTTAAGTGTCATAAAATGACGAAGAACAATTCTTTCTTTATGCACTTGTACTCATTGTACAACCCAATTGAATCTGTAATTTGAGGCAAAATAGAAGTTAATGCCATTCAAGCAACAATACCAAGAGCGCCAGCAAAAGATGAAGACTCAACAGTCTAACACTAGTGTTTGCTTGAACTTGCCTAGATCAATTCCTCAAGCAACAAAGAACACAAAACTAGGAGCATTAAAAAGCAGTGTACCTGGTAAAAGGAAGGTCAATACCAATGAATGAAAAATTGGAATAAAGACTAGGGGCATGAAAAAGCAATGTGCTTGGTAAAAGCAAGGCCAATGCCCGCCAGCCAAAAAATATAGTTAATTGTATTCCCAAGAAAAGTTGCTGTTGTGGTTTGATTGATAGAGTCTCCTTTTGACAGTAAGAAGAAAGACCGGTGACAAATGCCAAGGTAATCACCAGCTCTCACCCTTTTACACATGAGTCAAGCCTACATCGCATCCCATTGTAAAAGTCTCTTCACGCTAGGGGCACATTAATTAACGTAGGATTTCATATGTTTATAAGCATTGCTCAGAGAAGTACGAGTAGGATTATTCTATCTCTTTTCACAAGATTCTTGATAGGTAAACCTAGAGATGATCGTGCGGCAGTTCTTTCAAGAGCCTTGACCTTGATGGTCCCTCTGACAAGCCGTTGACCAAGCTTACATTATTGTCCTAGCAAAGACCTCTCACACTGGTAAAATTGTACCGTTTGCAAGAATACTTGAACCCCTGCTGGCTTAATAACAGTGAGATAGTACGGTCCTTATAAATCCTACATCAATGGTCAGGATAGCCTTTTTCTATGAGAGTGAGCAAAAAGTCATTTTAGATTGAAAGTCCCTCATCTAGCATGTTCAAGACATCTACATTCTTAATGAAAGTTGTCTTTCAAAATTTTCTCCAATGAAACTCAGATGATGCAAAACTGACAAAATTAACATGCATGAATCCCATTTGAACTTATGAATTTACCGCATATACAATCTTGTGTACATATTGCAAGTTGTTCATAAATAGATGTACTTCTAGAGATCAGAGATATCATCAGGTATCCCCTTTTCTTCAAATACCTATCGCCATTCAGGTACTCTCTTTTCAGGACACTCAACCTGCCCGATTTGTCCCCAAATAATATTAGTAGCTATTTAAGCATTCTACTACTTTGTGTGCCCGCGGTAACCCAAGTATGTTCTCTTATCATCATGACACTTGACCCTGCATGAGTGGTCCTAGATCGTATCATTAAATACTGTGGTCATCCAAGTATTACAGTACTTTGTACACCTGTGGCTATCGAGTGTTCTAGCCCTTTTGAGCGCCTGCGACCATCCGGGTAAGTCTCGTGCTACATTCAAATTTATATTACCAGGAGGTGGGAGACTTTCACGAATATACAACACGCATCCTCGATATTCCTATTACCAGGAGGTGAGAGACCTTCACGAATACTCGAGACACATCCTCGATATTCCCATTACCAGGAGGTGAGAGACCTTCACGAATACTCAAGACACATCCTCGATATTCCCATTACACCTTCACAACTATCCCAGGTATGTCCTTGATATTCTCATTACTAGGAGGTAAAAGATATTCACGAATATGCGGGGCACGTCCTTGATATTCCCTTTACCAAGAGGTGAGAGACCTTCACGAATATGCATGGCACGTCCTCGATATTCCAATTGCCAGGAGGTGGGAGACTTTCATGAATACTCGAGGTACGTTCTCGATATTCCCATTACCAAGAGATGAGAGACCTTCATGAATATTCTAGATATGTCCTCGATATTCCCTTTATCAGGAGGTGGGAGACCTTCATGAATACGTGGGACACGTCCTCGATATTCCCATTACAAGGAGGTGAGAGACCTTCACGAATATCCCAAGTTCATCCTCAATATTCCCATATACCAGGAGGTGAGAGACCTTCACGAATATCCCAGGTACGTCCTTGATATTCCCATTACCATTAGATGACAGACGTTCACGAATACTCGAGGCACGTCCTCGATATTCCCATTACCAAAAGGTGATAGACCTTCACGAATATATCAGATATGTCCTTGATATTCCCTTTACCAGGAGGTAAGAGACATTTACGAATATGAGGGGCACATCCTTGATTGCCATTACTATGAGGTGAGACACCTTCACGAATATATGGGGCACGTCCTCGATATTCCCATTATCAAGAGGTGAGAAACCTTCACGAATATACGGGGTACATCCTCGATATTCCAATTGCTAGGAGGTGGGAGGCCTTCATGAATATGCAAGGCGCGTTCTCAATATTTCAATTGCCGGGAGATGGGAGACCTTCACGAATATCCCAAGTTCATTCTCGATATTCCCTTTAGTAGGAGTGAGACCTTCATGTATATGCAACGCACGTCCTCGATATTCGAATTGCTAGGAGGTGGGAGACTTTCATGAATATGCAAGGTTCATCCTCGATATTCCAACTGCCAAGAGGTGGAAGACCTTCACAAAATATGCGAGGCACGCCCTTGATAGTCCACATACCATGAGGTGGGAGACCTTCACGAACATGTGAGGCGCGCCCTCAATATTCCATCTACTAGAAGACTTTCAAAAACAGCCAAGTATGCTCCAAAAGTTTGTACTTATGATCATCCAAGTACCCATTTGATACCTGCGAACGTCTAGGTATCCTCCTGGAGTTCATACTTGTGACCATTTAAATACCCCTTTAATGTTTGTGAATAACCAGGTACTCTCTTGACACCTACAAAGGTCCAAATATCCACCAAGTTAGTATTTGTAAATTTCCACATACTCTTTCAATGCTTGTGAATGTCCAGATATCTTCCCCACAAAAAAATGCCCCGAGAAATGTTGGCGCATTCCCCAAGAAAGGTCAGGTAAACAACCAGTGTCCTTGAAAAAGGATTAGGCACCCCACAACCGATGTCCTTGATAGAGGATTAAACATCCCACAACTGGTGTCCTTGATAGAGGATTAGGCACTCCACAAACATATGCCCTAAGAAAGGTTGGCACATCCCCCGAGAAAGGTCGGGTAAACAACTTATTGCTTTAACAAGCGACCGAAGAATGGTTCGGGTCCTGGAAAAGCAATTTCCCGTCAAGGTGACCGAAGAAAGGTTCGGGTCCTAAACAAACAACTTATTGCTCTAACAGGCGACCAAAGAATGGCTTAGGTCTTGGAAAAGCAATTTCCCATCAATGCGACCGAAGAAAGGTTCAGGTCCTAGACAAACAATTTATTGCTCTAACAGGCAACCGAAGAATGGTTCAGGTCTTGGGAAAGCGATTTCCCGTCGAGGTGGCCGAAGAAAGGCTCGGGTACTAGAAAAACCACTTATTGCTCTAACAGGCAACCAAAGAATGGTTTGGGTCCTGGAAAAGCAATTTCCCATCAAGGCAACTGAAGAAAGGTTCAGTTCTTGGAAAAGCAACCACCTTACCTCACCAGGTACGATGATGCCGTAATACTTGCCAAACTCGAGGTTTGCACCTTATCTCGCTCATTCTCGGTAAGTAACTGCAGGTATATTCTTATCTGTCTCAGTATCTGTAATGATATATTGCTATTTTTTTTGCATAGGATACTAGGTCCCAAATAAAGTATAATCTATTGCATATATATCAACAAACTTTAGGTATCAGTTTGTCTTTGAATGCAACCTCGGCGAGCTCATCTTTAAAGAGAGGCAGCTGTTGACACATAAATTTTGCCTACATATTTTAATTAGAACTTAGTTTTTATTGGCATCTATTAATCTTTATTTTCTTTTTTAGATAGTAATAATAACAACAACAACAACAAATAAAAACAACAAAACAAAAAAGCATAGCAGCCCATTAGGGATGAGCCTTTTGCACCCAGCCCTCTTTTCCACCCGCGAGGACCCTAATGCCCATTTCGGCTCTTTTCTCCTCCCAGCCCAACCCCTTCTCCTGTTTGTCTTCTTCTTCCTATTGTCTTCTTCCCCAATTAGATAAGCAGTGTGCACCGGAGACAAGGACGCGCACGACGTCGGAATGGAGAAGGAGATAACAACATACGATGGAATGGACGCATCTTCAATGCGAGGCGGCCTAGCTAGAGCCACCTCAACGAATGGGACACCGGTTAGGCTAGTGGAGGCCGTCCAGTGTGCAAAGGACAGGCGGCCGGACCTCTGTCGATTGGCCTCCTCTCGCCTATAAATAAGGCGTCGGGGGGGAAGGCCAAAGCACGATGCTAAGCAAGATCGACAGCAAGTGAGCTTCAAAAGCTTCCCCCAAGAGACTTTAGGGGAGGCCCGAATGCTCACAAGCCAAGATTTGAGAGCTTGGCGACCGGAGAGGGAGAAGGTCGAGTCTGAGCGAGGACACCAAGAAGGATCACGAGTTGCGAGCTTTGACGACTTCCCCTTGAGAGACTTCAGGGGAGGCCCGAGGGTAGACAGTCGAAGATATGAGGTTGGCCAAAGAAGAGGAGCTGTGTGAGAGAGATCTAGGGTTCCGAAGGGAGAGGATCAGCCAAGGTCCAGATCTGGGGTTCTTGCTACAGCTGCTGCTACCACCGGACGCTGGGTCGAGTCATTCTGCCGTTCCCCCCGATGTCGTCGCCTCGAACGCTCGTTGCCGTCCCCCGAAGCCGTTGCCACGACTGATCTGCCAACGCCACGTCAGATTTGGAAGCTAAGGGGCCGTTGTCGCTACCCTGTTGTCGTCACCCGTACCTACAGCTCCCTATCATCGACACCATTCACTAACTCGTCGTGCCGTTGCTACAGACAGGTAACAGTCGCTGCTGCCGCTGCCAGTGGTCGCGTTGTCACCATCGCTCCCCCACCTAAAACCCTAGTTGCCTTTGCCCCCCCGGTTTTCTTTTTGAAACCCTAGACTCGACCTTAGAACCGATTGGCTAAGCAGCCCTGCATTGCCGCCAAGCCACATCCTCCTACCGCTGCTGTCCTCTGTGTCATCGCCATCGTTGATGCCAATCCGCCGTCCCAGCCCCTCCATTGGCACCACATTTAGGCGAAGAAGCGAGGAAGCATCACGTTAAGTCACGACCTGGCGGGCCGTCGTTCGGGTAGGGTTCCACAAAACCCAGGTAGCTGGAAACCGGGTCAGAGCTGGGTCGGGTGCACCTCACTCGGGTAGGGTTCTAGCCAACCTAGGCCATTCGTGCATGGGTCGGCTATTCCTTGGGCAAGGCCTTTTTTAGAAAATAGGGCTTTTTCGATTTGGGCCGGGCTTGTTTTTTTCTTTTTTTTTTTAAAGGAAAAACAAAACAAAAATCCCGGGCCAGGCCTGCAAGTCTTAAGCGAACGGCCTGGGTCAAATCCAACCTAGGGATCCGACTCAGGTCATTTAATAATATATTATAATAATAATAATATTTTAATAAAAATAAAAAAATTAAGAAATAATTTATTTCCAAAAAATAAAAAAAAAAAAAATCAAAATATCTCATATTTTCCCAAAAAAGCCAAAAAGTTAAAAAATGGCCAAAAATGATTTATACTTTAAGAAAAAAAGATCAAAATCCAAAAAATCCCTTTTACGTTCAAAAAATAGAAAAAGGTCCAAAAAAATGTTTTTCCTCCACAAATGCATGGAAAACCCCTCAAAAATCCAAAAAGTCTTAGGGTTTAAACAAGATTAGATACCAAAAGGGCATTAGTGATTAACTAATGTCATCAAGTCCCCGAATCTAGTTTATCTGGTTGCGTAGGAGCGAATATTCCTCCCAATATTTCGGTTGGGCTTCCAATTGATCCACCCTAAATTGATTAGTGGCGACTTTGTTTTAAAATTAACTTATTGGTTGAAAACTTTGACTATTAAGTAGTGAATTGATGGACTTGAGAGAGTCCAGGCTAAGCCTAATAGACCTAGCCGAACAATTAACCTCACCAGGCACCCCACCCTAATTAGGCGCCGAAAAAAAGAGGTCGTGACAATGAACTAAATTGACATACATGCAAAAGGCTTAAGATTGAATTAGTAAAAAAAAATAATTTATGACTAAACTAGCACGATTGGAATAGGTTTATAACTTCTTCTTTTTTTGGTAAATCTCTCATTTGTATAGGAGGGCAATGCATTTGTTGTAACGCCCATAGTAAGATTTCTTGGTAATTTAGAGTATAATGAATATTGGATTATGGTGACTATTTTTGTTCATTGAGTGAAAGTTTGTACTATTTTCTCTGACACATGAAAAGTGGGGGCTAAATTTGTCCATGAGAGATATAAATTCATTTCCCAATAACCTATAACTAGGAGTACAACTCGGATCCTTGGTGTCTAGTTACAAGGTAAACTCATTAAGTTGTAGAGAGTTCGATCTTCCAAGTGAAGGCCATTTCGCCTACTTGGTAATTCAAGTGGATCAATAGAATTCCATTTCTTATTTTAACGTATCGTTGCCCGCATGTCCAACACCTCTCCAATTGCTCTCCATATATTTTTCTTCTCGGAGAGGAAGGAATACTAGAGTGTGCAGCGGGGAGTACCACCCCTCGGGGACTCTTCCCTCTGTCATTTCTCCCTTAAGCATTTTAAGGATGTGCTCAAGTCCAAGGAGGTCAAATTTGTTCGTGACAAATATAACTTCATGATATTCTCTTTTGGGGATTTGGCCCTTTATCTCTCCATCCTTCTGTATCAACATATCTTAACTTAATTTTTCACGTTGTAATATACCCGTAACTATGCACAGCTACCACGATTAACGCGTTCCAACTGGTGGTGGTGCTTGGCCTCGCGGCAGCGATTGTCGCGACCTCTTTTTTTCTCGGCGCCCGCAATCGGGTACAAGCGCCTAAGGAGGCTAATGGCTCGGCTGAAATTAATTATGCCCGGACTCTCCCAAGTCCACCAATTCACGACTTTAATAATCTGAGTTTTTAACCTGTAAATCAATTTTTAAATTGGAGTCGCCACTAATCGATTTGGGGTGGGTTGATTAGAAACCCAAGTGAAGTATCGGGAGAAATACTCACTCTGCGCAACTGGAGAAATTAGGATCGGGGACTTGATTACACTAGTTAATCACTAATGCCCTTTCGGTACCTAATCTTGTTTAAACCCTAAGGCTTTTGGATGTTCTAGGGATTTTCCATGCATTTGTGGGAGGAAAAACATTTTCTAAGTCTTTTCTAATTTTTTGGACACAAAAGGGATTTTTTTTTGGGATTTTTTGGTATTTTTGGGAAAATACAAGTCTTTTTGGCTTTTTCTGAATTTTTTTGGCTTTTTCATGAATTTTTGGCTTTTTTTGGATTTTTGGCATTTTTTGGAAAATATGAAATATTTTTGATTTTTTTGGAAAATAAAATATTTTTATCATTTTTTATTATTTTTTCGATTTTCTGGAAATTAAAACATTTTTTAATATTTTTTGAAAATAAAATATTTATTATTTATTTATTTATTTAAAATATTATTTTATATTAAAATAATATAAAAACTGACCCGGGTCAGATCCGCGGGTTGGGTCCGACCCGGGTCGACGACCCAAAATGCGGACGGGCCCGCAACGCGGGCCCGACTCGGATTTTTTGCTTTTTTTCTTAAAAACTCAGCCCACACACACACGGAATTGGGCCTATTAAAAAAGGGATGCCCGGCCCGAGTTCAGAAACCGGCCCGACGAGTGCAGGTCCGACCCGGGGAAACCCTACCCGGTTCAAACCCACGCCCGACCCACTCTCTGACCCAGCTCACAACCGCGACCCGGCTCGCGGAACCCTACCCGGACGCCAACCCAGATCCGCCCGACTTCGACCCGCTTTCCCCTTCGTCGACCCGGATTTCTGGAGTTCACGAGTCTGGCGATTCGCGGCGCTGATGAGGGACGGAGGGGGTCCGACGGACAGCAGCCCGGCGTCCGACGACGGCGACGTCGCAGCCGGTAGCTGGCCACTCAACGGGATCGACGACGGGGCCCGTGGCGCGGCGGTAGGAGACGCGACGAAGGCCCCCGATTTACTGAGGTCGAGATCCGGGGATGGATGGGTTTCGAGAGAGGGGGGGCGACGATGGCTACGCAACCGGAGGCGGCGGATACCTGGTGGCGGCAATGGTGGTGGTGACGACGACAGGGCAGCGACGGCAGTCCCTCGACTCTCAGATCCGGTGTGGCGTTGGTGGGTCAGTCGCGGCACGGCGTCGGGCAGCGTCTACGGCAGCTCCTTTCTCCCTGAATCCGACCTTCCCTCCTCCGATTCCTCTCACTCAGGCCAGATCCGAGCCTCCACCGGCCGGATCTGACCCTCTCGAAGTTGTTCGCCGCCGGCCCTCCCGAAGTCTCTCGGTGGAGGGTGGGCTGAGCTCACAACTCGAGCTCTCTCTCACTCGCTCGTCGATTCCTCCCCCGAAGTCTCTCGGGGGAAGATCTCCAAGCTTGCGATGTCCGTTCGTCGACGGAGGTGCTCCTCTATTTATAGGCGAGGAGGAGGCCGGTCGACGGAGGTTCGGCCGTTGGCCCTCGCACACCAACCGGACCCTCGCGGCTGAACCGGCGTCCCATCCGAGCTCCTCCAACAACGCATGCTCGGCATTGAAGGAAACCAATGATGGCGCTTGAGATCTGTCTCTTCCGGCCAACGTCGGCCTACCCTCCTCGGCCGTAGGTTGTCCTCCGCGCGTCGGCATCCTCTGTGCGCGTGAGCTGCAGAAGCGTAGGGGAAGAAGATGGAAGAAGGAAGAAGAAGAAGAGAAGGGGGCCGGGCCGAATGGGAAAAGAGGGCTGGGCCCTAGGTCCGCGGGGGAGAGAAAAAGGAGGGGGTCTGGCGCGAAGGCCCAGCCCCAATGGGCTGCAAATTTTCTTGTTTTTCTTGTTTTTATTTATTTTTTTGTTGTTATCCGAAAAAGGAAAAACAAAGATTAAAAGAAATTAAAGCCTAATTAATAATCTAAATCAAAATTTAGGTGTCAACAGCTGCCCCTCTTTGAAGGTGAGTTCGCAGAGGTTGCATTCAAAGACAAACTGATACCTAAATTTTGTCCGTTCATATGCAAATAGATTATATTTTATTTGGGACCTATTGTCCTATGCAGAAAATGAGCAATATAACATTACACATACTAAGACAGATAAGAAGATACCTGTAGTTACTTACCGGGAGTGAGTGAGATAGGGTGTGAACCCCGAGTTTGGCAAGTATCAAGGCGTCATCTTACCTGGTCATATGAGGAGGTTGCTTTTCCAGGGCTCGAACCATTCTTCGGTCGCCTGTTAAAACAAACCATGATTTGTCTAGGACCCGAACCTTTCTTCGGTCGCCTTGACGGGAGATGCGCCGACCTTTCTCAGGGCATCTGTTTGTTGGGGGTCTGACTTCTGTCGAAGACACCAGTTGGAACCCGACCTTTCTCGGGAGGATGCGCCGACCTTTCTCAGGGCATCGATTCTGGAAGATACCTGGACATTCCAAGCATCGGAGGGGTACCTGGACGATTACAGGTACAAACTCTTGGGGGATACCTGGATGATCACAAGCATCGGAGGGGTATCTGGACGATCACAGGTACAAACTCTTTGGGGATACCTGGATGATCACAAGTATCGAAGGGGTACCTGGACGATCACAGGTACAAACTCTTTGGGGATACCTGGATGATCACAAGTATCGAAGGGGTACCTGGACGATCACAGGTACAAACTCTTTGGGGATACCTGGATGATCACAAGCATCGAAGGGGTACCTGGACGATCACAGGTACAAACTCTTTGGGGATACCTGGATGATCACAAGTATCGAAGGGGGTACCTGGATGATCACAGGTACAAACTCTTGGGGGATACCTGGATGATCACAAGTATCGAGGGGGTACCTGGATGATCACAGGTACAAACTCTTTGGGGATACCTGGATGATCACAAGTATCGAAGGGGTACCTGGATGATCACAGGTACAAACTCTTAGGAAAGAATCAAGGGCATACCTGAGATATTCGTGTGGAAATATCGAGGATGGGTCTCGCATATACGTGAAGGTCTCTCACCTCCTGGTAGTTGGAATATTGAGGACGTACCTTGGATATTCATGAAGGTCTCTCACCTCTTGGTAATTGGGAATATCGAGGACGTACCTGGGATATTCGTGAAGGTCTTTCACCTCCTGGTAGTTGGGAATATCGAGGGTATACCTGGGATATTCGTGAAGGTCTCTCACCTCCTGGTATGGGGAATATCGAGGGCGTACCTGGGATATTCGTGAAGGTCTCTCACCTCCTGGTAGTTGGGAATATCGAGGACGTACCTTAGATATTCATGAAGGTCTCTCACCTCTTGGTAGTTGGGAATATCGAGGACGTACCTTGGATATTCATGAAGGTCTCTCACCTCCTGGTAGTTGGGAATATCGAGGGCATGCCTCGCATATTCATGAAGGTCTCTCACCTCCTGGTAAAGGGAATATCAAGGGCGTGCCCCGTATATTCGTGAAGGTCTCTCACTTCCTGGTAAAGGGAATATCGAGGGCATGCCCCGTATATTCGTGAAGGTCTCTCACCTCCTGATAATTGGGAATATCGAGGGCGTGCCTCGCATATTCATGAAGGTCTCTCACCTCCTGGTAAATGGGAATATCGAGGGCGTACCTGAGATATTCGTGAAGGTCTCTCACCTCCTGGTATGGGGAATATCGAGGACGTGCCCCGAATATTCGTGAAGGTCTCTCACCTCCTGGTAATTGGGAATATCGAGGGCGTACCTGAGATATTCGTGAAGGTCTCTCACCTCCTGGTAATTGGGAATATCAAGGACGTGCCTCGAATATTCATGAAGGTCTCTCACCTCCTGGTATGGGGAATATCGAGGACGTGCCCCGAATATTCGTGAAGGTCTCTCACCTCCTGGTAAAGGGGAATATTGAGGACGTGCCTCGCATATTCATGAAGGTCTCTCACCTCCTGGTAATTGGGAATATCGAGGGCGTGCCTCACATATTCATGAAGGTCTCTCACCTCCTGGTAATTGGAATATTGAGGACGTGCCTCGCATATTCATGAAGGTCTCTCACCTCTTGGTAATTTGGGAATTTGAATGTAGCACGAGGCTTACCTGGATTGCCGCAGGCACTTAAAAGGGGTGGAACACCTGGATAGCCACAGGTGTACAAAGTACTGGAATACTTGAATGAACACAAGTATTTAATGATATAATCTGGGACCAACTCAGGCTGGTCCAAGTGCTTGAAAGCATACCTGGACGGCGGTGACAAGCAAAGCAATGGAATGCTTGAACAGCTGCTATATAATTTGGGGACAACTCGGGCAGGCTGAGTGTCATGAAAAGGAAGTACCTGGACAATGGTGGGTACTTGATGATATGGGGATACCTAAACAGCGGTAGGTATTCAATGGTAAAGGGATACTTGGTCAGTCACAAGTATCAATACTCTGGGGACAACTCGAATAAGTCGAGTGTTAGGAAAAATGAGTATCCGAACGGTGGCCGGTACTCAAAGACAATGGGATGCTAAGACAGTTGCAAGCATCCAAACTCAAGGGACGACTCGAATAGGTCGAGTGTCAAGCAGAGAGTACCTGGACAGGGGTAGGTACTTTAAGACAAATGGGGATAAGGATATGCTTACCTAGCAATATCTTTGATCTCGAGTATGTTTGCTATGTGCACAATATGCACACATGATTGTATATGCTGTAAATTCATGAGTTCAAATGAGATTCATGCATGATAATTTTGTCAGTTTTGCATCATCTGATTTCCACCGGGGAAAATTTTGAAAGACAACCTTTATTTAGAATGTAGATGTCTTGAGAATGCCAGATGAGGGACTTTCAGTCTGAAAGGACTTTTCGTTCACTCTCATGGAAAAGGCTATCCTGACCATTGATGCAGGATTTATAAGGACCACACTTCTCACTGTCATCATGTCAGTAGGGGTCTGAGTATTCTCGCAAGTGGTACGACTTTACCAATGTGAGAGGTCTTTGTTGAAATTGTGATGAAGATTTTGGTCAGCGGCTCATCAGAGGGGGCTATCAAGGTCGAAGCCGATGGACAAAAATGTTGCACGATTATCTCCGGGTTTACAAGTCAAGAACCCTGCGAAAAGAGATAGAGTAATCTTGCTCGTACTTCTTCGAGCGATGCTTTATGCACATATGAAATCCTACGTTAATTGAAGTGCCCCTAGTCTGAAGAGACTTTTACAATGAGATGCAACGTAGGCTTGGCTCATGTGTAAAGGGATGAGAGCTGGTGATTGCCTTGGCATTTGTCATCGGTCTTTCTTCTCACTGTCAGATGGAGGCTTTATCACAACAGCAACTTCTCTTAGGAATACAATTGACTGTATTTTTTTGCTGGGGGCATTGGCCTTGCTTTTACCAGGCACACTGCTTTTTCATGCCCCTATTTTTTATTCCAGCTCTTCACTCATGGGCATTGACCTTGCTCTTACCAGGTACACTACTTTTTTATGCCCCTATTTTTTCATTCTTGTCGTTAGAGGAACTAGCCTAGGCAAGTTCAATCACGACACTGTTGTTAGACTCTTGAGTCTTCGTCTTCAGCTAGCGCTCCGAGCTATGCTGTTTAAATGGTAATAACTTCTGTTTTGTCTCAATGTGAGGGTAAAATTACAAACTCACTTGGGTTGTACAATGAATACAAGTGCGTAGAGAAAGAATTGCTCTTCGTCATTCTAGGGCACTTAAATTAACGCGAGTGTTCATATGCAATAAAGACACCCGAAGATTGATGCAAGTGCGAGCAAGAAAATTTCTATCTCTCTTCTCACCTTGTGATGCTGCTTCGCCTCCGATCTGCCCCAGTGTGGGGTGGTTCTTGACAGGGATATGAGAGAAGCTTCACCAATGTATGATGCTCAATGGGATGAGTGACGGAATGCCTCTCACTATTTTGGTTATCGTACCATTCGCGAGAGAACTCTTTACCCTGCAGCCATGGAATCTTCTGCACTCATCTCACAAGTGTATAGATGGGGGACTGTGTGTAGGATATGGCTTGCCTTTCATCATTCTGACGCACCTCATCCAGCATGCTCAATCAATCTTGTATTCTTCACTTAGCAGTCTATTCTAATAATCCTCAGTGGAATCAATGATCTAGACAGACAAAATCATCATGCAAAAATCCATTTGGAAAAGGCATGCAGCATTTTAAACATGAGAGAGTTTGTACTCTCAAAACAAGTGAATGGTTTTGACTCGAAAAAAAGACCCTATTGACAACTTTAGGGGCTAACATAATGGTGTTTCCAAATATGTTAAATTTTGAACATCAAAAGGGTTATTTGCAAATGGGTGTCGATGGTTGTCCTTATTGATTAGGGATATGACACATGAATGATCAGTCGGGGTTGGGGATCTGATCATTGATTTGACGGGCCTTTCCGCTTTTGCCCCTACAGAAGAGAAGATGAAAATAGATCAATCAATCTGGCCAAAATCAAATGTGAGTTGAGGCCTGAAGATTTTCTGTCATTTGCTTTAGCGATTACTCAGGACGCTATTTCATTTAGGAGAGTTTGTCATGCCTCTCATTGATTTGTTATCCTTGTTTTTGACAGTAAAGTGATCCTGCAAAAGATAAGAAAGAACATGTCAGTCACGATTTTTCTCAGGAGTTTAAACAACTGGGAGCGATACAACATTACCCTTCACTGGTTTGCAAATGATTGGATGGACCTAAAGTGCGAATGGGACACGAAGTCCTATGTCTTTTGCTTCGTTAGGTCACCTGCTCTCTCGTAATTTGCAAGTGCAAGAGAAGCAAAAAAAATTTTATTATTTTTTACCAAGCGGCTAACTGCCGCATCGGGGATTCGAACCCCCGACTTCGGACCGTTTTGCTTCTTCCCGGATACCACTCGGCTAGAGGCGCCGACGGTGTCCGTAGGGCGCTTCCTTTTTTATTTAACCGAACCGGCTCCTGGACGACACGTCCTTTCATACCAAGTTAGGTAAATCGATATGGGTCACTTGATTTGTCCAAATTAACCTTTAAGCTTGTTTCTTGAATCCTATGCTTCCTGTCAATAGGAGAAAATATGTCATAAGTGAGCTCAAATAGTGGGAGTATTGGAAACGATACCAAATTACCATTCCCCAGAGTTTGTATTTGCTGACTCCTAGGGATCTCTATATGTTGATGACAGCCTCTTCATCTTTGACACAGTTCAACATTTCTTTCGATTGGCCTTCCTCATTCGTGGCCATGTATGGATGATTGATGGTCATTGATTCATCTTCAACGCCTTCCTTCTGTGGAATTTTCTTTTGTCTTTGACTATATGACCATTAGCAGCATTAGGCAAAGTCATGTACTTCAAGCTTCTATGGAATCTGAGATGGACAATCAAAATTTCCAATTCTCGATGGTAATTACTTCTTGCGAGAGCATGCGTCTCGAAGCATGAAGTGAGGTTTCTAGGCCTTAAGTCATTGTCTGAAAATAAGGGGCTAGAGACTGCCTCAACTGTCTAGATTTCCTCCCTGTTGACAGTAGCCAATTCAAAGGAAGACAAGAAATTTCTTCTTTGTGCTTCTTGGCTTGTCAAAGCTGGAAATCCCATTGATGAAACCACAGCAACTAGTTGCTCAGGCACGTTGTTGGGAAAAGACATTGCTCCGGCTTGAGAAGGAGTTGGGTAGGAGCAAGGTGGAGTGCACAGAGCTCTTAGGGATGGCTTGATTTTCAACCGTATGCCTGTACCTATTACGTCCCATCCTTCGTCTCCTGTAGATGGAAGAGAGAAGATGTCATTTTCGAAATTATATTCGGAGAATAAAACTTACCTTCTTGAAGTGGGATGATCTTTTCTGTTTGCCCCACTGCCTTGTTGGAAGAGTGTGTTTGAATTCAACGAGTTCACATGATGCGCCATCTTCAAATGCCCCCTGTCACATTAAGTCAAGGGGGATGGGGATGATATTCTGAGACATGAAGTGAGTGAGTCAGAAAGACAAACGTGCTTAAATTTATCATCTTGTTTTGACAAAAGCTTTTGGGTGATGAAATATTTTTTATTTTCAAAATACGTCTTTGGGGGAGAAAAAGCATGAGGAAGCCCAAATTTCTCGGTATTCTTCTTGGATGATATTTTCTTTTCATGGTTGGATAGCATCACTGAGCCGGTTTGGGATACCGCCTCATGCTTTCAAAACAAAATATTAGAACTGTACATTAGATTACTGGAATGAAAAATACAACAGTAGCACACTAGAGTAGCACATTAGACAAGATAATATAAGAAACATGAAATCAAGCGACACCCATGAAAACTCCTATGAAAAGGAGCACTTTGATAGTGCTGGTTTTGAAATCAAACGCCTTTGAGTTCCTCGCCTCCAGTAGACTCGAAGTATTCGCATGAGAGGACCACTTCACTGAAGCTACGGAAATGCAACCCATGCAACCAACAACGATGCTCGCGAGGTAAAGCCCCTATGAACAGCTTTATCATTTCTTCTTCGGCCAGTTGAGGGTAAGTCTGCATCATAAAAGCCTCCCACCTCCTTGCATATGCTTGGAAATCCTCCATTGGTCTTCTTCTGAAGTGAACTAAGTTCTGACAAGGCACTTCAGTCCCAATCTGGCTTTGATACTGAAGCAGGAATGCAGAAGACAGCTCATTCCAATCTCTCATGAGGTAGATATCTGCTGTGATGAACCATTGTAATGCAGACCCCGTAAGACTCTCTTGGAAGGTCTGAGTTGTGAATGACATCGGGCCATAGTACCAACTCATTTCAGCATGGAGGTACTGCAAGTGGGCCACGGGGCAAGTCGTGCCGTTATATTTGCGGAGATTAGGTATCCACATCTCTCCAGGGGTCATGATCCTATAAGCGTAAGACGGGCTTGATGTATCTTGGTTAGGCCACTGGTTTTCCCACTGCATATCTGTTGTAGCGGTGAATTTTTCTATTTCAGGAAAGTTGGATTCTACCGAGATTATCCCATTGCTTTCTTCTTGGTCAAAATTTCCGAATGAGGATGAAGTATTGAAGCTATCCTCATGGTCAGAGGAAGAGCTTAATACTTCATTAGGATCGTAGCGGATAAAGACGTATGCTTCCTCTTCTGACGGGCCTTCATCCCCGGATGAGAGTAGGAAACAGTTATACGATGAATCGTCAGTTTCATTGTCGAAATAACGCTGGAAGTCCTTGGGATTGTATTCTAGGGCCGGGAAGTCTTCAAGGTTGTACTCTAGAGGATGGTGGCCTTCAAAGCTGTATTCTTGGGAATGCTCGAAGCTTTGGTGCGGTGGCTTGTCAGCAAATGCTGCATTGATCTGCTTAGGCTTTCTTTTCTTGGCTTCTGGTCCAGACCTTTTGAGTAAGGCCCTTCGTTTTGCCAGCTTGATTCTGTCAAGGGAAGTGAGAGACATTAGAGTTTCACTGTCTGATTCACTTTCCAGGTTGATAGGGGTTGGTATTCTTTGGACCCTAGCTCTTGGAGTAAGTTTGGGGAGTTGTCCAGTCGTGCCCCGGTCTTGAACAGGCTCTGAGTCTGTGATCTCGTACAAAGGCTCCTTGCCTTTCCTAGTGGGAAATTTTCCAGTAACAGGATGTTGCTCAGCTGCCCATTTATTATGCAAGGCTTCATTGACACGCTTCTCTCCTATCTCAGCGACTAATGGCTCCTCATGCTCCGCGATCACTGGCTCTTCGTAGGGCAAGGTGATGTAAGGGGTGATGTCAATATCGTACTCTTGGTGAAAAACATGAATTAGTTCCCTCCGTGGTTTTAAGGGGACTAATCTTCCCGACAATGTACCATCGCAAGGCGGGGCCGGTCAAGCTCGATTGGTACGATTGAATCATCCTTCGAACCAGGTAGGCCTGCAAGTAGGTCTCTGGGCGGGAGGTATCAGCATGCCTTTCGCATTCAGGTGCTTTGAGTTTTTCAGGGATCTCAATGCTGGCGTAATTGGATAGGTTCATGGGATTCTGCTCATGCAGCTGGCTTAACTTTTTCATGATCCTTTCAAACTGTCTATGGTACTGGCTATTTTCTGGCAAGTTTGCGGGTGTCATGACAGTGTTTGAGGCAACTATAGAGTTGGGCTCAGCTTGAGTGGATTTCATTTGTCTTGAGAGTTGTTGAAGGACAATGGACATCTGTCCCACGCCGTCTTCAATGCTAATGAGATGATTTTGTACATCATTCTGATTGGGTCCTATTGCATGAGGCCAATCGCGGACGATTGGCGGCCGGCGATTCATAATTACCTGTTTGTTGTGAAAACAATGAATGAGCACGAAAGTAAACAAAGATTGACCCATGGCAATGGTCTAACTGCTTTTTATTTATCAAAAGAGGATTTATAGACTGCAAACTCCTAACATCTAGAACTTGAAATTGAAAAGACAGGATGAAATACTAGATATTAAATAAGAGTCCCTAAACAAAGGGACAAAACTTTCACACTATTTACACTAAGGGGCACACGATTGCCAATTTATATGCGACGGGGAGCCTTGTTCTTGCGAGGACGCCTACTTCCTTGAACTGGCTCTGAGGTGTGCATCCAGTCCATTCCCAAATCCCTCTCCATGAGCTCTGCTTGCTCGTGCTGGCTGCTCTCGCTGATTGAGTGAGGGACTAATGGCTTCCATCTTTTCGGGATGCGATGGTTGTGGATGTAGGCTGCAGAGGCGTGGTGGGCTTTTTCTTCTCCCTCAAGCCCTTCAGGTATCACAATTCTTTTGCGATGGCAGCTGTTCCAGGTTTCCTCAGCGGTAGAAATTTCGAATTCATAGTCACGGCTTGTGTTGAAAAGAACTGGAGGGACCATCATCTTGAAAGGCGGTGGGATCTCCTGAAGGGCTCCATATTGCCGTGCTACCCGATATGGGTAGTAGGGAATGGCGCCGGTGAGGCCGAGCAACGGAATTGGGCGGGTGCGCATGTAAGCAAAGCGGGCCCTCTTTTCATGGAACCAACCAAAGACACACCATTGGAATGCCTCAGGAGATGGGTTTCTTAGGAAGTTTACCCAATTTAAACAGCTTTGATTGGGAATGTATGGTCCTAAAATCATAAATTTTTGTAATGGATTTTCAAAAGCATTTGTTTCAGGCGATCGCATGAAGTCTCGAAATTCGCTTAGGTGAGAAAAGAACCAGACTTGTAAAATTTCAGGAGAGGCTCGCATGATTTTCTCCGAGTTGTCTTTAAAACGATTAAAGGACAAGAATGTTTCAGTTAAAATCATGTTGACATAATTCCCCCCTCTTAAGATCTGAGCAACTATCCATGCCATCTTGGGAGTTATGGCATTTCTTTGATGGGGGAAGATGATGAGCCCGAAAAAGGCCAAGAGGAAAATCTCACTTTTCTGGGTCATAGGCTGATTTTGGAAACAGGCATTCATAAATTCTAGTGGGCATGTATTATGGTTGTCTTCGAGAATTTGTCTCATGACATGGATTTCAGTTCCTAAAAATCGTGCTAACCCGCGCCATGGGAGGGCGCCTATCGATGGCTTGACAAGCTTTTTCTCAAGAGGCATTCCAATGATGATGCTGTATTCTTCCAGGGTTGGGGTTAGCTCAAACCTACCGAATATAAAGGTAATTGTCTTCGGGCACCAAAAATGTGCCATGGCTTGTATGACTTCAGGACGAACAGTGATTTGGATCAACGATAGGAGATGACCGACTTTGGCCTTCACGCGCTCTTGGGCAAACTGATCTAATTGACCCCACCATCTGAAGAGCTCCGCCTTGGGAGCAGGAATGAACTGGATATCGTCTTTCCCCATCGCATATAAACTGGGACTTGAAAAGTTTATCCTAAATTGCCATGGGCCAAAATAAAAAGACTGAGCAAAAGTAAAGAAATCACTTTGCTTTTAAAGAAAAAGGCAAGCACAAAGACACGCGCATGGGACGTGCGGCTCGATTTCTAACTCAGAAGGTTTGATGAAATTAAAAAGGTATCCGCCCGTCGCAGTCTCGCGTTAGCAGCATACCCCCTTAACCTCGGCTAAGAAATTCGGGGAAAAGAAAGGCAACCTCTACATCGCAGTCTCGCGTTCGAGGTCGTATCTTTCTTAACACCATCCTAGAAATCCTATGGCGGCCCAGGTCCGGCGGCCGGGTTGTGTGTGCCATGTGTAGTGCTAAAACATTTAAGGATGCACATCAGTTTGTAATCACAAAACAATTTATTTTAACAGAATAAAAAAAACTTTAAGCTATTACCCTGCACAAAAGAAAAAAATCCAAGTCAGCAAAGCATTTAAACAAAGATAAAATGGCCTAAGTCCTCAAAGTCCCCAGCGGAGTCGCCAAGCTGTCGCGACCTCTTTTTTTCTCGGCGCCCGCAATCGGGTACAAGCGCCTAAGGAGGCTAATGGCTCGGCTGAAATTAATTATGCCCGGACTCTCCCAAGTCCACCAATTCACGACTTTAATAATCGAGTTTTTAACCCGTAAATCAATTTTTAAATTGGAGTCGCCACTAATCGATTTGGGGTGGGTTGATTAGAAACCCAAGTGAAGTATCGGGAGAAATACTCACTCTGCGCAACCAACTGAGAAAATTAGGATCGGGGACTTGATTACACTAGTTAATCACTAATGCCCTTTCGGTACCTAATCTTGTTTAAACCCTAAGGCTTTTTGGATGTTCTAGGGATTTTCCATGCATTTGTGGGAGGAAAAACATTTTCTAAGTCTTTTTCTAATTTTTTGGACACAAAAGGGATTTTTTTTTTTTTTTTTGGTATTTTTGGGAAAATACAAGTCTTTTTGGCTTTTTCTGAATTTTTTTGGCTTTTTCATGAATTTTTGGCTTTTTTTGGATTTTTGGCATTTTTTGGAAAATATGAAATATTTTTGATTTTTTTGGAAAATAAAATATTTTTATCATTTTTTATTATTTTTTCGATTTTCTGGAAATTAAAACATTTTTTAATATTTTTTGAAAATAAAATATTTATTATTTATTTATTTATTTAAAATATTATTTTATATTAAAATAATATAAAAAGCGACCGGGTCGATCCGCGGGTTGGGTCCGACCCGGTCGACGACCCAAAACGCTCACGGGCCCGCAACGCGGGCCCGACTCGGATTTTTTTTGCTTTTTTCTTAAAAACTCAGCCCACACACACACGGAATTGGGCCTATTAAAAAAGGGATGCCCGGCCCGAGTTCAGAAACCGGCCCGACGAGTGCGGAGTCCGACCCGGGAAACCCTACCCGGTTCAAACTCACGCCCGACCCACTCTCTAACGGTTCACAGCCGCGACTCGATTCTCGGAACCCTACCCGGACGCCAACCCAGATCCGCCCGACTTTGACCCGTCTTCCCATACGCCGACTCGGCTTTCTGGAGCTCACGAGATCTGGCGATTCGCGGCGCTGATGAGGGACGGAGGGGGTCAGACGGACAGCAGCCCGGCGTCCGACGGCGGCGACGTCGCAGCTGGCAGCTGGCCACTCAACTGGATCGACGACGGGGCTCGTGGCGCGGCGGTAGGAGACGCGACGAAGGCCCCGATTTACTGAGGTCGAGATCCGGAGATGGATGGGTTTCGAGAGAGGGGGGGCGATGACGGCTACGCAACCGGAGGCGGCGGATACCTGGTGGCGGCGAATGGTGGTGGTGACGATGACAGGGCAGCGATGGCAGTTCCTCGACTCTCAGATCCGGTGTGGTGTTGGTGGGTCAGTCGCGGCACGGCGTCGGGCAGCGTCTACGGCAGCTCCTTTCTCCCTGAATCCGACCTTCCCTCCTCCGATTCCTCTCACTCAGGCCAGATCCGAGCCTCCACCGGCCGGATCTGACCCTCTCGAAGTTGTTCGCCGCCGGCCCTCCCCGAAGTCTCTCGGTGGAGGGTGGGCTGAGCTCACAACTCGAGCTCTCTCTCACTCGCTCGTCGATTCCTCCCCCGAAGTCTCTCAGTGGGAAGATCTCCAAGCTTGCGATGTCCGTTCGTCGACGGAGGTGCTCCTCTATTTATAGGCGAGGAGGAGGCCGGTCGACGGAGGTTCGGCCGTTGGCCCTCGCACACCAACCGGACCCTCGCGGCTGAACCGGCGTCCCATCCGAGCTCCTCCAACAACGCATGCTCGGCATTGAAGGAAACCAATGATGGCGCTTGAGATCTGTCTCTTCCGGCCAACGTCGGCCTACCCTCCTCGGCCGTAGGTTGTCCTCCGCGCGTCGGCATCCTCTGTGCGCGTGAGCTGCAGAAGCGTAGGGGAAGAAGATGGAAGAAGGAAGAAGAAGAAGAGAAGGGGGCCGGGCCGAATCTGGGAAAAAGAGGGCTGGGCCCTAGGTCCGCGCGGGGGGAGAGAAAAAGGAGGGGGTCTGGGCGCGAAGGCCCAGCCCCAATGGGCTGCAAATTTTCTTGTTTTTCTTGTTTTTATTTATTTTTTTGTTGTTATCCGAAAAAGGAAAAACAAAGATTAAAAGAAATTAAAGCCTAATTAATAATCTAAATCAAAATTTAGGTGTCAACAGCGATCAAGATGGATTATCAGAGATCTCGTCAAAGGCAATGACATGTTATATCTGGAATCAATGTGGAGTTCAATGCGTTCCAACTGGTGGTGGAGCTTGGCCTCGCGCCAAAGATCAACATGGATTACCGGAGAGATCTCGTCAGAGGTAGTGATGGCATCGTGACGGTGGACGAGATAGAGGGAGGGGTAAGAAGGCTTATGGAGGGGGAGGGCTAGTAGACCAAGGAGAGGAGGAAGAAGGTGAATGAGGTGAGCGAGAAGAGCAGGAAGGCTTTCATGGAGGCTGTCTCTTCCAACCTGTCTTTGGGTCGATTCATTGAGGATGTCTGGAGTTAGTGAACGTCCATTTAGCTTAGGAGGCTGTTGGTATTTCAATTCTATGATTACTTGGCGTGTGTGTTTCAGCGTATCTGAGACTCCAATCCATCCCGGACTGTTCTAGTGTCTTTTGTGACAATAAACCATGTTGATTCTTGTCGACCCTTTGGCGTGTTTTGTGTGGAACCGTGCAAAGGTAAAAGACAAGTTATAGAAAGTGTTCAAACAAAACAAATTGACGGGCAACCATCCCTCCTTGATCTCCAGCCACAGATAGATTCCATTTTGCTCTTGCTTCCACCTCCAGCGCTATTCTCATTCCTGCTTTTGAAAGTGTAGTGTGAAAAGCATTAGGGAATATAGCAAAACTGAACCTTCACTTGAGGAATGTAAATTTGGTTTGACCCCATATGGAACGCCAAAGGATTTTCATTTCTTATTTTTTTTTCTTTCAGTTTATTACAAGAGGAAATCGGCGACCTGCAGATTCAGATTCATGGACCAAGTAAAATAATAAGATGAGACGGTTTTGCAAGGAAGGCGCATTTAATGGTTAGTAGCTCGAATCCCATGTAGGCCAAAATCTCGTGAGATAAATGGAATGCAATAAAGTTTAAGGAGATGACGTTTAAGACTGCACAAATAATTCAAAGAAACATAATCTCACGTAACATGATAAAGTTCATGCGGATGCTAGTAGTTGTTAATTCGCAACAGTCTTATTCACAATATATATATATATATATATGTGTGTGTGTGTGTGTGTGTGTGTGTGTGTGTGTGTGTGTGTATGTATCAGTATCGACATATAAGTTCAATGTATGTAGTGATGTGAAGTATTAGTAATATTTTTATGCGTCATTCTCAATAGATCTAATATTTGTATTTTAGTAAGTTCATTTTAAAAATATATATATCAGTTGGTCAATGTTTATGGTGTTGTCTGGACTTTATAAAATGGGGATAAATACTAGTACTTGGACATCAAGGAAGGATGATTGTGTTGCCGTGTTCAAAGTGGAGGAGTAGTTTTAATATGCCCGTAGGTGGCAAGGATCGGTTGGCAATCCTTGCTGGCCTATGGGAAGGGGGAAAATTAAAAAAAATAAAAGAATAGAATATAAAAATATATTTAAAAAATGTGAAATGCTGTCAACGCTGACAAACCAAATTGGCCGGATGGACTGAATTAGCACAAATGAAAAAGATTTGGAATTGAAGTAGTAAAAAAAAAAAAAAAAATTATAACTAAACTAGCACACTTACAATAGATTTAGAACTTTTTTTTTTTTTTGTAATTCTCCCTTTTATAAACAATGGCAATGCATTTGTTATAACACCCACAGTAAGATTTTCTTGTAATTTAGAGAAAAATGAATATTGGATAATGTGTTACCTCTACGTGGTTAGCCACATCAAATATCACTTAAGGATTGCTTAGATGGAAAGGATCACAATGACCATTTTTGTTCACTAAGCGAGAATCTGTACTATTTTCTTTGGAACATATGAAAAGTGGGGGTTAAATTTGTCCATGAAAGATATAACTTCATTTTCCAATAAACTATCACCTTGAGTATAACTTGGATCCTTGGTGTCTGGTTACGAAGTAACCTCATCAAGTTGCAAAGAGTTCGACTTCCCCTGTTGAGGTTGCCCGCGTGCCTAGTAATCCAAGTGGGCTAACAAGATTGCATTCTTTATTTTAACATCCCGTTACTCGCATGCCTAACACCTCCCCAATTGCTCTCCATATATTTTTCTTCATGGAGAGGAGGGAATACGGGAGTGTGCATTGGGGAGTCCCACCCCTCAAGGATTCTTTCCCTTGTCATTTCTCCCTTAAGTCTTTTAAGGATTTGCTTAGGTCCAAGGAGGTCAAATTTGTCCATGAGAAATATAACTTCATGATATTCTCTTTTGGGGATTTGGCCCTTTATCAATACATCCTCCCATATTAGCATATCTCAACATAAATTTTCATCTTTGTAATGTACCCGTAACTATGCATGGCTACCACAATCAACTACCAACTTCAGACTACATTACTGTAACCTTATGCTAGCCTTAGCCCTTGCTCTAGTCTCACCAGATCATTCAAAATGGCAATTTTAACTTAAAACATGTGTTGATCGTGAGATTTCTTTATTGAGATATTTTAAAAATATTAGAACCCATTGGGGCTCACTAATCAACAATAGTTGTAATACCATCTATTGAGAATATGTACCAAAAGTCCAATACCTTTCCTTGGTGAGATTGTCAAGAGAGAGCCTAAATCTGAGTTTGTCATCATATCTAGGTGGATACACTTTCCTTTAAGGTGATGCATTATGAATCAATTATGATATATCAACAACTCCAAACCACATCAAATCTCTCATTTATAATTTCTCTAGCAAAATTCACACGTACTCCTACCACGACCCTCTTGAAGTGAACTCTGAGGAAGTTTGATGGATTGCTAAGAGGGCACAAAAACCTTCTTATGAGGTGGTTCTTACACTTCGCACAAACTCTCTGAAACTCTACGGATCACGGCTTGATTTTTCATTAATTATTTCATTTCATTTTTAATCAGATGTCGTCCCTCTCCTAATCTAAGACTGGTTAGGAGTCAAGTAAGATGCGGGAGCCAACCCACCTTACTTTTGCAAGCCAAAGGCGAAAAATATACTCTAAGATCGGCCTAAATAAAGAAAAAGATCGAGAATACTTGATTAAGGTAGAGTCGTCTAATGCTTCTTGTTAATACCTTTTTCTCTTTTGTGAAAAAACAATTCATGTAATATTTCCAATTGTATTCCCTAATATTCATCTAACAATCCATGCATAAGTGCTCCAATAATATAAATTAAGTCAACCAATAATAATAACAGGTAAAGGACGAGAAAATACCAAAGCCATGTCGGGTACCAATATACATCGTCTTGTTCTAGGACAGGACAACGTGAGATATAAATGACAATAAACGCGCATCAAATATAAATTTTTAAATCCAAATGATGATGATGCATTCTAAAATTGACAAAAATGAAACTAATAATATAAAAAAGAAAACTAAAGTAATACCTAAACCATGCTACAGAAACCACAATAATCCGAGAGCGTTTCTCCATCGATTATGAAAGCGAGTACGAGTGGAAATCATGTAAACCAATTCAAAATACAGAAGAAATTATGAACTAAATATCAACATCGAAATAAATTTAAACAGCGAGCGTTGTGACATCAATTGCTAGATATTCATGAGAAAACATCAAACTAAGACCAAAGGCAATGAGAATTTGTTCAAATTAAACCATATTCAAGACAAGTTGCTCTGTGTTTTCGATTTGGATTGTGAGCACATCGAGGGATCAACACTCAGATGAAACCGAAGTTTGGGGTCTTAGCACAATAAACACCACAGATGCCGACCTGTTTCCTTCAAATGCTCCGACGAACTCTAGCAAATGATGCGACAATAAGAGTTTGTCGCTAGTCGTACAAAAATGAACAAACGATATATATATATATATATACCTATCCTGCCTCAAATAGAAACTGATGTACCTGGCCCCAGCACATCCACACCTCACAGGAAGAGAGTGGAAGTCGCCAAAAAAAATTTGGAAAAGATCCAGCTTGCTCTACAGCTAAAAAGAGCAAGACGTGTGGTGCTCTCTCAGGAACACAATGATGAAGATATCACCTTATCATAAAGTGATATTGTGAATCTATAGTATGAAAAAGTTTAGAAGGGCAGGTTACCCCATGTCAATGCTAGGGCATACCACTACTATTTGAACCTAGACATCATGTGTGGAGAGTTTGAATCTCACCAGTCGACCCAACCAATCTTCGGTAACAAAAAATATTTTTCTATCGTTTGTGAAAATAATGAGACATAAATTATTGCTAGTAATGAAAGTATTTCTCGTGAACTAATTATTTGAATTGATATAAACGATCTCTTTTTAAAAATTACTATTTTTTTGTGAAATAAAAGCAACATCAAACAAAGTCCAAATTCCACCGTTTCTTTAGTTCGGTGTACTTTTGTTTGCCCCTTGCTTGACCAGATTCTTTTGCTTTTATTTTTTATTCTGTCTTGAGCGTGCGGCCTTCCCTTGCTCCATGCTTGCTTGTGTTTTATACTGCGAGTTCACCGTATTCTTCTTTGTATGCCCCTCGTAGTCAACCTTGAATATATCCCATATGCCCAAGAATATCTGGCCCAATTCAACCGTGAAAAGCCACGTTCAAATCGAGAATTCTAGTCAAGTTTTTCCTCCGTTCCTTTCTGTTTTGGCCAGATTCGCATTTCCTGTATGGTACCAGCGCTAAATATTCTTATCTTGCGGTCGTTTTCTTTCCGAAATGTAAACAACCCCACATATGCATCGCACACGTACTCATCCGGCCAAGCAAGAATTTTGGATGGAGATCGAGCTCAAGCGGGCTCGGTCTTGAACATTTAAATGACCTTAAGGCCCCCTTCTTCTAAATTCCAGCTGATTTCGCACGTCGGGCCAATTTGAATACAATTCACAATCGGACTTCTGTGTTATTCGATGCAGACATGTTATCCATAAGCTAAATAACTCTAGTATCTAAAATCTGGAAAAATGCAGTATAGAACATGACCTCAAAATTCTGCCACGTTAATCTTTTTTAGGATATGTGCACTGAAAGTCTTAAAACTTGTCATGAAATGTGCAATTAAGTCATAAAACTTGTCAAATTGACAATCAAATCCTTATGTTAAATTTGTTCAATTTAGCTAACGAAAAATGCTGACGTGTCTTATTTTATTACTTTCTTAAGACACATGGCAATGACATGGTGCCCTCTAAGCACCACATCAGAAAAAATTTAAATAAATGCAAAAAAAATTAGATTAAAAAATAAAAAGATGATAATAATAAATAATAGTAATAACTCACCCATAGCTTGGTGAAGCCCTCGCCAGTTGCCACTACCATAGCCGTTGGAAAGGGCTAGCGGTGGTCGTCTGAGCCTTTCCAAAGTTCAGCGACTCTCATGGGCCTTAGGCAAGGGCCGATGACCCTTGCTCAGATCTACGGCAAGGTTGTGCGCTCCCCCAAATCTAGGCTAGCAGGCCCTCGTTGGGGGCTGCCAAAGGCTTGCTCGAGGAGGGTCGCCGAGCAAGCTCCATTGGCCCTTTCCGCTGACGGTGGTGGCAACCATCGACAAGGGCTTAGCTAAGCTATGGATGAATTTGGTTTTTTCTTCTTTTTTTAAATTAGTTTTTTATTTGTTAATCTATTTTTTCATATTTCTTAATTTTTTCGGATGTGGCATTTAGTGGGCGCCATATATCTTTAGAAAGTAAAAAAATAATATACGTCAATATTTTCCGTTAATTAAATTGGATGAAGTTAATAGAATGACTTGATTGAATTAATTTGACAAATTTTAGAACTTAATTACACTTTTTATAAGTTCTTAGACTCAATTGCACTTTTATGAGAGATCCTTCGGCGATAATTACAAGTCAACAGCTTCTGGCTGTCCTCAAACCTTTCCCACCTTTTCGAATTCGCAATAAGTTTGCCCACATGAAATGTACGAGCCCTCGTTCGGAATCTTAGAGATCACATCTTCAAGTAAAAAAATGTAGGATAAAGGCTATCTTTCCTACTCTATCCGCCAATTCTTACTGCCTTTATCTTATCCTATCTTCGTTTTACTATCAATATTGGTCTAAATAATCTACAGATTATATAATAACTTCTTGATCATGATGAGCCGTTATATAAATCACTCTATTTTCAACGTGAAAATAGCTTCTCGAATGCATCAAATACATATGAGCCCAATACATTTCATCCTTTAAATCTTGTTTGTCTCACATTCAACCCACTAACATTATTTATGTTAAATTAATATCTCAAGTTTGAAATGTGGACAAGAAACAACCTGATTGGATGATGTAAACTACTCCATGTTAGATGAGTTGTCAATGAAAGAGTCCTAATTGGACTTTGATTTTTTTATTTATTTTTCCTTTCTTTGAAATAATAATCTTGAATTTACTTGGGTAGTGAATTCAAATAAAGAAGTAACTTAAATAAGGAAAGATGTGGCCTACTTGTAGAGCAAGGGTTTGACCGATCAACGATTGACATCCTTCGTACAGTAAAAGAATATATACACACACATACATACATAGAATGCTATGGTCAGAGGGCATGTGAGGTAAGAGAAAAATAAAAGGACGTGGATTTTGCTTTTATTTTCTCCTCCAGCAACAGCCGCACAGCTGACGCACAATGGGGGAATTCCTTGAGCCAACAAGCTCCGAACAGCGATTTTTGCAAAGTATTCTACACTCGAATTGTGACGTTTTCTTTGTAGAAACATTAATGTTTTGCTCAGTGAGGTAATTCTCTGAGTCTAAACACTGTGGATTTGGCCGTAATCTATATGTAAGTGATTATAACTCTAAAATTCTCTAATTAATTAGTGGAGCACTTGTCGTTCGTTCTACCCATGGAGTAAGTATCGATATTTGGATCAAACTAAGTAAATCTCAAGTGTTATTTAATTATTTGTCATTTATTTTTTTAGCAATTTTGGCATTGATTTAATTGGATGCATCGGTTGACGTGAGCCGGGGTGGTTTTAGAATTTCTCGTGGAGTAAACCAACACCAAGCAATACCCAAACTTAAAATCCAACAAACGCAAGTCAAACTAGAGGGCGATTTCGACCAAGGAAAAGTGAACCAGACAGTGACGCAGACCTCAACCAGCACGACGTCGTCACCTCTTCCTATAAATCATTCCCCATCTCTTTGGCTGCTTCCTTTATTCCCACTAACTGAAGACTCACAAATTGAGATCTATAAGAGCCTCCACCTCGTTATCATCTTCGCAACCGAGTGAACTCAGTTAGGAAAAGAAGAATTTTCGAAGGCATTGTCGTCATCATGAGTGCTCAATCCGAGCTCGTGTTCATCCCATTTGCGGGCCCTGGCCACCTGGTGTCGATGGTGGAGATGGCCAAGCTCCTCGTCGACCGTGATGATCGGCTCTCCATCACCGTCCTCATCATGAAGTTCCCCTTCGAATCGGAGATTGATTCCTACATCGAGTCGCTCACTGCCTCCGTGGCTGCCCACATCCGCTTCGTCCTCCTCCCTAGGCGAAGCCACTCCCTGAGAACGTCTCCCGTGGCCTTCATCTATCACTTTATGGAGAGCTACAAAGCCGACGTTCGAGAAGCTGTCGCTGAGCTCTCTGCCTGCGGCTCGCCACAGCTTGCTGGGCTTGTCCTCGACATGTTTTGCACCTCGATGATTGACGTGGCTGTTGAGTTCGGCGTCCCTTCCTACATTTTCTTCCCATCAGGCGCGGCGATCCTTGGAGTCATGCTGCACCTCCAGTCTCTCCAAGGCGAGCAACACATGGACCCGACCAGGCTTAAGGGCTCTGATGCCGAGCTGGACTTCCCGTGCTTAGATAACCCGCTGCCTGCTGCCAAGTTCTTGCCCTTGGCAGTGTTTATGGAAGAAGACTGCCGGATATTCTTGGACCTCCCCCTGAGGTATAGGGAAACCAAGGGAATTTTGGTAAATACGTTCGCCGAGCTCGAACCGCACGCTATGGAAGTCCTGGCCAGCCTAGGAGCACCCGTGGTGTACTCCGTGGGCCCCATACTAAACATCAAGGTTGAGAGCAAAAAGGGTTTCGAGATCCTGGACTGGCTCGACCAACAGCCAGATGCGTCAGTGGTGTTCCTGTGCTTCGGGAGCGGGGGGTACTTCGACGAGCACCAGACAAAAGAGATTGCCCACGCGTTAGAGCGGAGCAGGTACCGCTTCCTGTGGTCCCTACGACAGCCTCCAGCGACGGGCAAGCTGGAAGCCCTCCGGGACTATGCAGATCCCGCAGAGGTCCTGCCCGAGGGTTTTCTTAATAGGACAGCGGGGGTTGGGAGAGTGATCGGGTGGGCTCCACAGGTCGCAATCTTGGCCCACCCAGCCATCGGAGGGTTTGTGTCTCACTGCGGGTGGAACTCCACCCTAGAAAGCATATGGTTTGGCACGCCGGTCGCGGCATGGCCTCAGTATGCGGAGCAACATTTCAACGCATTCCACTTGGTGGTGGAGCTCGGTCTCGCAGCGGAGATCAAGATGGATTATCGAAGAGATCTGGTCAAAGGTAGTGACGATGTCGTGATGGCAAATGAAATAGAGAGAGGGATAAGGAAGTTAATGGAGGGCGAGGAGGCTAGGGAGACGAGGAAGAAGGTGAAGGAAGTGAGCGAGAAGAGTAGGAAGGCTTTGATGGAGGGTGGCTCTTCTTATTTGTCTTTGGCTCGCTTCATCGAGGATGTTTGCAGTCAATGAGCCTTCATTTAGCTAGGACAGAGGGTTGGCTAGTAGGTTGAAAATCATTAAATGTGTGGAAATCTTTGGTGAAAATCATGTTTTAAATTAAACAAGCCCTTAGGGCTCTACCTTAGAATCTTAATTGTTCTAAGAGACGAATGCCCTTGATTGCGTAATATTGATACATTAATTCTGGCCATTTTTTTTAGTCTAGTTAGGGTTAGCATTTATCTTTTCTTTAATGTTAAGTATTTCCTATCCCATGCAATTTATTTAATGCTTTCTTTTGATGGCCGATAATTATGTTAATGATTGCGCACCTACATAATCACCTCACATGTTAATGAATAGATATAAAATAAATCTAAACTTCCTAAAAAAAAAAAAAAGATCACTTTCTTTAAATTGAACAAGTTTAGGTATCGAAATGGCACTAATTAGTTAATTAGTGTAATCAAGTCATCGATCCTAGATTCTCTAGTTGTATAGGAAGTGAGGTACACTCCCATACCTTACTTAATTTCTAGCCGATCTTAAAAAGTTAGTGGCGACTCCTCTTTTATAAAATTTTCATACTCTCAATTTGAATATCCAAAATGGGTTTGGGAGAGCCTGTGCCTAATTATTGGCTGGAGACTTGTCCTTTAAGCAATACCCCTAAACCTATTCCCTTCCCCAAGAGTAGGTAGCGACATAATCCACGTTGATTTTCATCAACCCTTGACGTGTTTTATGTTGAATCAGTCAATTTGGGTTTGGCCCATGAGCTATAATCACCTAAGGTAACGACGAATATAGAATGTGTTCATCATTGTTAAAATCCCATATGGTAGATTTCCGTGTCTCTTCCTGCCTGTGTTTGGGTCAATTCATTGAGGATGTCTGGAGTCAGCGAGTGTCCAATTAGCTTAGGAGGCTGTTGGTATTTTGATTCTATGATTACTTGGCGCGTGTTTCAGCGTATCTGGGACTCCAATCCATCCGGACTGTTCCAGTGTCTTTTGTGACTATAAACCATGTTGATTCTTGTCGACCCTTTGGCGTGTCTTGTGTGGGAACGGTGTAGAGTTAAAAGACAAGTTATAGAAACCGGCAACCATCTCTCCTTGATCTCCAAGTAAAGATGGATGCCACTTTGTTCTTGCTGTCACATCCAGTGCTATTCTCATTCCTGCTTTTGAAAGTCTAGTATGAAAAGCATTAGGGAATATAGCAAAATTGAACCTTCACTTGAGGAATGTAAATTTGGTTTGACCCCATATGGAACGCCAAAGGATTTTCATTTTTTTTTTTTTTGAAATTTGCTTTCTGTTCATTACAAGAGGAAACCGGCGACCTGCAGATTTATGAACCGAGTAAAATAATAAGATGAGACAGTTTTGCAAGGAACGCTGCATTTAATGGTTGGTAGGTCGAATCCCATGTGGCCCAACATTTCGTGAGATAAATAGAATGCAATAGAGTTTAAGACTGCACAAATAATTCATAGAACATAATCTCACGTACATGATACAATTAATGCGGATGCCAGTAGTTGTTGCTTCTTGACAATCTTATTCAAAAAAAAAAAAAAATCAATATTGACATATAAGTTCAATGTATGTCGTGATGTGGCATATTAATAATATTTTTATGCATCATTCTCAATAGATCTAATTTTGTATTTTAGTAAATTCTTTTTAAAAATAAATATTGGTCCGTCAATGTACATGGTGTTTTTTTGACTTTATAAAACGAGGATACATAATACCAGTACTTGGACATCAAGGAGGGATGGTTGCGTTGCGGTGTTCAAAGAGGAGGAGTAGTTTTAATATTCCTGTGGCTAACAAGGATCAGCCGACAATCCCCACTAGCCCTATGTGAAGGGTGAAAATTAAAAAAAACAAAAGAAAAATATATTAAAAATATAATAAAAAATTGTGAAATGCCGTCAAGGCTAGCTAGCCAAAATTAGCCGAATAGACTGAACTAGCATGAATACAAAAGGTTTAAGATTGAAATGGTTAAAAAAAAATTATGATTGAATTAGCACAATTATAATATATTTAGAACTTTTTTTTTTGTAATTCTCCCATTTATTTACGATGGCAATGCATTTGCTATAACTCCCTCAGTAAGATTTTCTAGTAATTTAGAGAAAAATGAATCTTGGATTATGTGTCACCTCTACGTGGTTAGCCATATCGAATGTCACCTAAGGATTGCTTAGATGGAAAAGATCACGGTGACTATTTTTGTTCATTGAGTGAGAGTGTGTACTAATTTCTTTGGAACGTATGAAAAGTGGGGGTCAATTTTGTCCATCAGAGATATAACTTCATTTCCCGATAACCTGTAACCAAGAGTACAACTCAGATCCTTGATGTTTGATTATAGGGTAACCTCATCAAGTTGTAGAGAGTTTGACCTCCCATGTCAAGGTGGCCTTGCTTGCTTGATAATCCAAGTGGGTTAATAGGATTGCCTTCCTTATATTATCGTCTTGTTGCCCACATTCCCACCACCTATCCAATTACTCTTAATATATTTTTCTTCTTGGAGAGGAGGGAATACGGGAGTGTGCAGCGGTCTCACCCTTGGGGGTTCTTCCCCCTGTCATTTCTTTCTTAAGCCTTTTAAGGACTTGCTTAGGTCTAAGGAGGTCAAATTTGTCTGTGAGAGATATAACTTCATGATATTCTCTTTTGGGGATTTGGCCCTTTATCTATGCATCTTTTTATATCAACATATCTCAACATAAATTTCCACATTGTAATGTGATCGTAACTATGCACAACTACCACGATCAACGCATTCCAACTGGTGGTGGAAATTGGTCTCACGGCAAAGATCGAGATGGATTAACGGAGAGATCTTGTCAAAGTAGTGACGCATTATATCTGGAGTCAACACAGAGTTCAACACGTTCCAACTAATGGTGGAGGTTGGCCTCTCGGTAGGGATCAAGATGGATTGTTAAAGAGATCTCGTCAAAGGTAGTGATGGCATCATGAAGGCAGATGAGATAGAGGAAGGGATAAGAAGGTTAGTGGAGGGCAAGGAGGCCGGGGAGAGGAGGAAGAAGGTGAAAGAGGTGAGCGAGAAGAGTGGTAAGGCTTTGATGGAGGGTGGCTCTTCCTACCTATCTTTGGGTCGATTCACTGAGGATGTCTGGAGTTAGTGAGCATCCATTTAGCCTAGGAGGCTGTTGGTATTTTGATTATGTGATTACTTGGCATGTGTGTTTCAGCATATCTGGAACTACAATCCATCTGGACTGTTCTAGTGTCTTTCGTGACTGTAAACCATGTTGATTCTTGTCGACCCTTTGGCGTGTTTTGTGTGGAACCGTGCAAAGGTAAAAGACAAGTTATAGAAAGTGTTCACACAAAATAAATTGACCAGCAACCATCCGTCCTTGATCTCCAAGTATAGATGGATTCCATTTTGCTCTTGCTTTCACCTCCAGTGCTATTCTCATTCCTGCTTTTGAAAGTCCAGTGTGAAAAGCATTAGGGAATATAGCAAGATTGAACCTTCACTTGAGGAATGTAAATTTGATTTGACCCATATGGAACGCCAAAGGATTTTCAATTTTTCTTTTCATATTTTTGCTTTATGTTTATTACAAGAGGAAACCGGCGGCCCGCAGATTCATGGACCGAGTAAAATAATAAGATGAGACGGTTTTGCAAGGAAGATGCATTTAAAGGTTGGTAGCTCAAATACCCTGTGGGCCAACATCTCGTCAGATAAATTGTATGCAATAGAGTTTAAGGAGATGACGTTTAAGACTGCACAAATAATTCAAAGACCACAATCTCACGTAACATGATGCAACTCATGGGGATGCCACTGGTTGTTACTTCCTGACCGTCTTATTCACAAAAGAAAATATCGATATCAACATATAAAATTAATGTATGTAGTGATGTGATATATTAATAATATTTTCATGCGTCACTCTCAATGGATCTAATTTTGTATTTTAGTAAATTCCTTTTAAAAATAAATGTTGGTTTGTCAATGTGCATGGTGCTCTTTTGACGTTATAAAATGGAGGAGAGATACTAGTACTTGGACATCAAGGTGGGATGATTGCGTTGCCGCATTCAAAGTGGAGGAGTAGTTTTAATACGCCTATGGCCGGCAAAGATCGGCTGGCAATCCTCACTAGCCCTAAGGGAAAGGGGGGAATGTAAAGAAACAAAAGAATTTTTAAAGAAAAAAAAATGCAAAATGCCGTCAACACTAGCAAATCAAAATTGGTTGGATAAATTGAATTGGCACAAATGCAAAAAATTTAGGATTAAATTGGTCAAAAAATGTTTATGACTGAATTGGCACAATTGTAATGGATTTAGAACTTTTTCTGTAATTCTCTCATTTACATACAATGGTATTGCATTTGGTATAACTCCCATAGTAAGATTTTTTGGTAATTTAGAGAAAAATGAATCTTGGATTATGCGTTACCTCTACGTGGTTAGCCACATCAAATATTACCTAAGGATTGCTTAGATGGAAAAGATCACGGTGACTCTTTTTGTTCATTGAGCGAGAGTTTATACAATTTTCTTTCAAAAACATGATACGTGGGGGTTAAATTTGTTCATGAGAGATAAAACTTCATTTCCTGATAACTTGTAACTGGAAGTACAGCTTGGATCTTTAGTGTTTCGTTATAGGATAACCTCGTAAAGTTGCAAAGAGTTTACCTCTTATGTTGAGGCCACCCTGCCTAACTAGTAATTCAAGTAGGCTAACAAGACTACATTTCTTATTTTAACGTCCTATTACCCACATGCCCGACACCTCCCCAATTGCTTTCCATATATTTTTCTTCCCAAAGAGAATGGAATATTGGAGTGTGCAGCGGGGAGTCCCACTCCTCGAGGGTTCTTCCCCTTGTCATTTCTCCCTTAAGCCTTATAAGGACTTGCTCAAGTCCAAGGAGATCAATTTTTTTTTCTGTGAGAGATGACTTCATGATATTCTTTTTTGGGGATTTGGCCCTTTATCTATACATCCTTTTGTAGTAGCATATCTCAACTTAAATTTACATGTTATAATGTACCCATAACTATGCACAGCTACCATGATCAATTGCCAACTTTAGACTATGTTGCTATAATTAGCAGTGAGCATGGTCCAGGTTGGGCCAGTCCACCCCCTAACCTTAGTACCAACCCGCACAGTACCGGTTCTTAATTTTTGGGACCGAGAATTGACCCTATTGAGCTTGAGACCGAAGACTAGACCCACCCAGTAGGTTTGGTTCGATTCCAATGTCAACCCGAGACCAATTGATAATTTTTTATTTCGTTTTTTGTACTCCTTAAAAAAATGATTGAGGATCGAACCGACCCAATGGGTTCAGTTCGATTTCAAGGTCAACCCGGGACCAATCAATAATTTTTTATTTCATTTTTTGTACTCCTTAAAAGGGCAACTGAGAACCGAACTAACCCAATGAGTTCGATGACGAGCGAGGTCAAATAAGAAAGGCAAGCGGTGAGGGTTGAGTGGGGTGAGCGTCGAAAAGAGTGAGCATCAAGTGTTGAGCGGGGAGCAAGCCAAGTGAGCATCAAGCAGCAAGTGGCACAAGTGACCCAAAGCGAGTAAGGCGAGTGTTGAATGGCAAGCTAAGAAGTTGTTTATTTTGATTTTGGCAAATTGAAGACTAAGAGGACAAATAAGATAGAAGAGAATGAGTACTAGAGGAGGATGTAGTAAGGAGCTATTTATGCCCTTTTGGATGTTGTGAGGATTCCTCACAAAAACATTTTCCTCCTTCGTAAATTATGATTGTTAACGTAGTAAAAGACATTAACAATCTAAGTTATTAAAGAATAATGTAAAATTACTTAAACTCCTCACTAAAGAGTTGTTTAAAGTTGTTGACGCCATTTATTTTAAAGTTTTCTCTATATAAAAAAATTATAAATAATATATTAGATATATATATATATATATATATATATATGTATATAATCAAGGTTGAACCGTATTAGATCAACCATGAACTCCCAAGACCAAGGACCAACCCGAACAGTGCTGATCTAGAAATCCTAGGACTAAGGACCGACCTAATCTCCTTAGGAACCGGACCAAGACCGATAGGATTGGGCCGGTCCAGGGTCAGTCCAAGGTTGACCCTAGACCAATGCTCACCCCTAGCTATAATCTTATGCAAGCCTTTGCCCTTGGTCTAGTATTGCCAAATCATCCCAATGGCAATTTTCACTTAAAACACACATTGATCATGAGATTTCTTTATTGAGATATTCTAAAATTATTAGAACCCATTGGGGCTCACTAATCAACATTAGCTCTGAAACAATTTTGTTGAGAATGTATAGCAATAGTCCAATACATTTTCATGGTGAGATTGTCAAGAGAGAGTCTACATCTGAGTTCACCATCATATTCAAGTGGATACACTTCCGTTCAAGTTAATGCACTATGAAACAACTATGATATATCAACAACTCCAAACCACATCAAATATGTTATATATAATTTCTCTAACAAAATTCACACATGCTCCTATAGCGACCATCTTGAAGTGAACTCCAAGGAAGTTTGATGGATTGCTAAGAGGGCACGAAAACCTTTTTATGAGATGGTACTTACACTTCGCACAAATTCTCTAAAACTCTACGATCATGGCTTGGTTTTTCATTAATAATTTCAATTCATTTTTAATCAGATGTCCCATACCTAATCTAAGATTGGTTAGGAGTCAAGTAAGATGCGGGAGCCAACCCACCTTACCTTTGCAAGCCAAAGGTGAAAAATATCCTCTAAGATTGGGCCAAATAAAGAAAAAGACTGATCCTCTTGAGGACTTGATTAAGGTAGATCTGTCTAATGCTTCTTGTTAATACCTTTTCCCTTTTGTAAAAGAACAATTCATCTAATATTTCCAAGTTTATTATCTAGTATTCATCTATTAATCCATGCATAAATGCTCCAATATTATAAAAAAAAGTCAATCAATAATAATAACAGATAAAGGACGAGAAAATACCAGAGCCATGTCGGGTACCGTTATACATCGTCTTATTCTAAAACAGGACACCGTGAGGCATAAACGAAAATAAACGCGCATCAAATATAAATTTATTAATTCAAGTGATGATGATACATTCTAAAATTGACAAAAATGAAACTAATAAATGTTAAAAAGAAAACTAAACTAATCCTGCTGTCCAGACTGAGACAACGGACGTTCGGCCCGTTCCTGTGCTCTAAAACGGGCCTAAACCATGCTACAGCAACCACGATAATCCTAGAACGTTTTCTACATCAATTATGAAAGCGAGTACGAATGAAAATCATGTAAACCAATCCAAATTACGAAAGAAATTATGAACTAACTATCAACATTGAAATAAATTTAAATGGCGCCCGTTATGACATTAATTCCTAGATATTCAGGAGAAAATATCAAACTAAAACCAAAGGCAATAAGAATTTGTTCAAACTAAACCAGATTGAAGACAAGTTGCTTCATTTTTTCGATTCAGATTGTGAGCACATCGAGGGATCAACACTCAGATGAAACCGAAGTAAAACATTAGTCGGCTCACTCAATCAAATTAGTCGAAAGATGGAAACGGAAGTTTGGGCTCTTAGCACGATAAACACCACGGACGCCAACTAGTTACCATCGAATGCTCCAACGAACTCTAGCAAATGATGCGGCAATAAGAGTTTGTCGCTAGTCGTACAAAAATGAACAAACGATGTATATATGTGCGTGTGTGTTTGGCCCTGGCCCATCAGGCCTCAATAAAAATCTGATGTACCGGGCCCCTGCACATCCAGACCTCACAGGAAGAGGGCGGAAGTCACCGAAGAAAACTTGGAAAAGATCCAGCTTGCTTTAAACCTAAAAAGAGCAAGACGTGTAATGCGCTCTCAGGAGCACAATGATGAAGATATCACCTCATCATAAAGTGATATTGTGAATCTAGTTTAGGACCCATACCAATGCCGGGCATACCACTGTTGCTAGCGGGATTTGAACCTAGACATGATGTGTGGGGAGTTCGAATCTTACTAGTTAAGCCAATCCATTTTGACAATAAAAAAAATTATCGTTCATGAAAATAATGAGACATAAATTATCTTCAATAATGAAAACATTTTTCGCGAACTAATTATTTGGATCGATATAAATGATTTTTTTCGAATTTTTTTTTTCGTTAAATAAAAGCAACCTCAAACGAAGTCCAGATTCCACCGTTTCCTTAGTTCGGTGAACTTTTGTTTGCACCTTGCCTGACCAGATTCTTTTGCTTTTATTTTTTATTATATCTTGAGCGTGCTGCCTTCCCTTGCTCCATGCTTGCTTGTGTTTTATACTGCGAGTTCACAATATTCTTCTTTGTTTTTTCTCCTGTTTTGTCATCCTCAGGCTCCATATATGCCCCTTGTAGTCAACCTTTGATGCAAGCCAAGGTAAGCTTTCTCAAACAATAGGATCGGGAGTGACTCGCGCACGGGAAACAAGACGAATAGAAATTTCAGCACTGTGCAAGCTTAGGAGAACAATCATATCTTTGTCGATACAGATTGGATTGACCTGATTCCAAAGCCAAATGAACAAAGACTTCTGGATCTAAGCTTGTACTCAGGCCGATCTTCTTGGTCGAGAGAGCTGGTTTTCAATGCGGGCTGCATCAACCTTGAATATATCCCATATAGCCAAGAATATCTTGCCCAATTCAACCGTGAAAATCCACGTTCAAATCGAGAATACCGCTCCAGTTTTTCCTCTGTTCCTTTCTGTTTTGGCCAGATTCGCATTTCCTGTATGGTACTAGCGCTGAATATTCTTACCTTGCCGTCGTTTTCTTTCCGAAATGTAACCAACCCCACATATGCATCGCACACGTACTCATCCGGCCAAGCAAAAATTTCGGATAAAGGTCGACCTCAAGCGGCTCGGTCTTGAAAATTTAAGTGACCTTAAGGCCCCCGTCTTCTAAAGTCCAGTTGATTTTGCGCGTCGGCCCAATTTGAATACAGTTTACAATCGGACTTCTGTGTTATTCGATGCAGACCTGTTATCCATAAGCAAAATGACTCTAGTATCTAAAATCTGGAAAGAAACAGTACAGAACTAGACCTCAAAATTCTACCATGTTAATGTTTTTTTAGGATATGTGCACTGGAAGTGTTAAAATTTGTCATAAAATGTGCAATTGACTCATAAAACTTACTAAATTGGTTTAATCAAATCCTTATGTTAACTCTGTTCAATTTAGCTAATGGAAAATGCTTATGTGTCTTATTTTGTTACTTTCTTAAGACACATGGCAAGGACATGGCACCCACTAAGTGCCACATCGGAGAAAATTAGATTAAAAATAAATATAAAAATATAAAAATATAAATAAAAAAGGAGAAAAAATCACCTATGGCTTGGCCAAGCCCTCAACAGTTGCCGTCGCCATAGTTGTTGGAAAGGGCTGACGGTGGTCATCTAGACCTACAAAAGCTTGGCGACCCTTGTGGGCTATAGGCAAAGGCCGATGACCCTCACTCAGTTTTGTGGCAAGGGTTGCACGCTCTCCCAAATCTAAGCTAGCAAGCCCTCATTGGGCAAGGACATGGCACCCACTAAGCTTTTGTAAAATGCTAACTCTGTTCAATTTAGCTAATGGAAAATGCTTATGTGTCTTATTTTGTTACTTTCTTAAGACACATGGCAAGGACATGGCACCCACTAAGCGCCACATCGGAGAAAATTAGATTAAAAATAAAAATATAAATATAAAAATATAAATAAAAAAGGGAAAAAAATCACCTATGGCTTGGCCAAGCCCTCAACAGTTGCCGTCGCCATAGTTGTTGGAAAGGGCTGACGGTGGTCATCTAGACCTACAAAAGCTTGGCGACCCTCGTGGACTATAGGCAAAGGCCGATGACCCTCACTCAGTTTTGTGGCAAGGGTTGCACGCTCTCCCAAATCTAAGCTAGCAAGCCCTCATTGGGGGCCACCAATGGCTTGCTTGAGGAGGGTCACTAGGCAACCTTTGTTGGCCCTTCTCGACAATTGTGGTGGCGACCATTGTGGCATAGCTAAATTGTGGGTGAGTTTGTTTTTTCTTCTTTTTAAAATTTTTTTTTTGTATTTTTTTAATTTTTTCGGATTTGGCACCTAGTGGGTGTGTCGTGACCAAATTTTGGGTGAACCACCTAGGATTTGGCTAATGGATTACTAAGCTTAACTTAGCTCGGACTCTCCCAAGTCCATATCAATTCGCGACTTAGATTTAAGTTCTGAACATGCAAATAATTTTTCAATTAGGAGTTGCCACTAATCTATTTTCGGTGGGTTGATTAGAAACCCATGTAAAGTAATGGGAGGTTCACTTTACTCCTGCGAACCAGAAATTTATGAGTTCGGAGACTTGATTACGCTATATTCTTCTAACGCCCTTTCGGTACCTTTCTCTCTTATCATTGTAGGCAGCATGAATTGATTTTAGTTTACCTCCCTAACATATAACATGTGAGGTGATCTTGCAAGTGTGCAAACCACCAATTTAACACCCAAAAAAAGCCATGAATAAATTGGAGGACTTACCTCATGGCATCGAAAGCATTTGCAATGTTAGATTAGAATTCACATCAAAAACCCTATATATAATTTCCGATTAACACGCAGTCACTCCAAATTTTTAGGATTTTCCATTATTTAATAGAATCTAATCTATGTGCAATGCAATTTAACCAAATGACCTAACTCTAATGACAAGCAATTTTCTAATGAACCTAGCAACAATCACTAAATGACATGCATTTCTTGAACCTAATTCTATATGACATGTGCATGACATTTTTTATTTTTGTAAAAATTTGTAATTAAAATTGCTAAAATATAAAAAATCTAACTAAAGTGAGATATCATCTATTTTAAGTTAGGAATAGATTAATCTGAATCCTATCTTAACTTATAAAATTATCTCATCATGCAATTTAATTCAAAAGATATTATCTAACCTAGATAACATCTAAAAAAAATATAAAAAAAATCTAACTATTTTATCATGCAATTCTACCTAGGAAATCAATTCTAATCTACATGATATGCAAATGCAATTTTTTTGTATTTTTGGAAAAAATAAAGCAAGATAAGCACCAAATCATTCACAGTCATCAAAGACATTATCCATTGTTCAAATTTGAAAATGATATCTAATCAAACTTGATTATTTCGCTAATAAAATTGATAAATTGATCTTAAGCTTTAAAGATTAAGCTTAAGATCAATTTTATTCTCGCGGAATCAATAATTCGATCTAAAATCTTATAGATAGAATCAAAGATTATATGCGGTTGCGAATTATGAAGTAAACCCTAATTGGGGGTGCATTTATCGCTCAAATTTAGGAATCATGTAATATTCTCAATCAAATTGAATGACAAAATATTCAAATTAGTGGCAAACAAGATAATTACCTAATTCAAATTATTGCGTGGATAAGTTTCCCAAATTTGAATTCGCAAACAACGAGCTCGGATGATGATGGGGATGACCAATGATCGAGGCGGCATTCATCGTGGCTCGGTACCAGCAGTAATTCAGCAAGGCGGATTATTACATCGAAGGGACCCAGGCAGCGACGAAGAATGGTGGACAATGGCACTCGATCTCGTGGGAAGACTGAAAAAAAAAAAAAAAAAAAGAAAAGAAAAGTCTTCTCTTATTTATTTTTATTTTTTGGACAAAAACATAACTATATTCATTAAAACTGAGGATTACACCGTGCGGCTAAAAGATCAGCAGTTAACAAATCTAATAACAGAGGGGGAGGCGAGATGGGCCACGCATCAGAGAGAGCCCCAATTCTATGAAGCTTTGCGGCCCAATCCGCTACACAATTTGCCCCCCCCCCCTTCGACAATGGACAACCCTAGCGCAGAAAAAACTTCTCAGCAAGAACTGAACCTCTGCAAATACCGAACGAACATCCCACGGCGGCAAGGTAAGTTCATTAATCGCTTCCACCAAAATCAAACTATCCGATTTGAGGATGAGTTTATCTTGCTGTCTACCAGTTTGTTGCAAATGACGAAGAGTGAGCAACAACACCATAAACTCCGCTTGCAGAGGTGAAGAGACAATGATCATCCGGGTAAGTCCATCGAGCATTCTACCTCGCTGATCTCTACAAATGATGGCGATTGTGCCACTTGTGGTTTGTGGATCAAAAGCCCCATCAAAATTAACCTTGATTGTGTCTAGTTCGGGTGGTCCCCATAGTTCGCCACCATCGATCCCCTGTTGCGCTTGTGCTGCAGAACAAGGAGAAGATAACATAATTGATCGGGCATGTATAAGAGCTGAGTCCACAATCCGACGGGGATCCAATTGCTGATGATGGAAAATAAAGTGATTCCTCGCCTTCTAGAGATTCCAAAGAACATAAGCAAATGTAGCTGAATCAGGTGAGTTCTATTGTTGAAGTATCTAAGCTGCTACCCAATGTTGTATATTGTGCGTAGTGTGTATGTGAATGGGCATATGTTGAGCTAGCATGGACCAAACAGGGACTATTTTTGGACAGAATAGGAACAGGTGGGTTGCCCTGACAGAGTGGGCAAATCGGGTCTGAAGTAATATGCCGATGGAACAGGTTATCTCTGGTGGGTAAAACATTATGGCATAAGGCCCAAATAAAAAAATTAACTTTAGGGGCTACTTGTAGTTTCCAAAGGTGTTTCCACAATGCTTGAGGGAGAGTGTGAGCAGGTGAAACTTGAGGCTGACTTTGGTGTATTGTAGTTTGCCTCAGAGATTGGTAACCACTTCTAACCGTGTAGTCTCCATGAATAGATTTTGTCCAAATTAGCTTATCCTCAGTATATGAGGGGCTGACATGGATTGCGAGTATCTCCTGCACTGTATGATAATCATATAGTTCATGAATAACAGAGAAATTCCAATCATTGGTCTGGGGATCAACCAGATCAGCAACCTTAAAAGGTTCATTTTGGTTAGCTGGACCTCCTAGAACTCCTTTGGGCAGCCAACAGTCTTCTCTTATTCTGATTTTTCGGCCATCACCTACTGACCAACGGAAGCCGTGACTAATGGAATCCCGACCTAGTAAAAGACCCTACCATCCCCAAGAAGGCCTAGAACCTCTAGCAGCGGTAAGAAAATTCGTAGAGTGGAAGTAAATACCTCTGAGAAGCTGGCTCCACAGAGCCGTTGGATTTTGATGCAGTCGCCAAGCCTGTTTACCTAGTAAGGCTTTATTGAATTGCAATAGGTCCCGAAAGCCGAGACCACCTTCAGATTTGCTACCCTTAAGGTACTCCCATCGTGTCCAGTGAATGCCTGATTAATAAGAGTCATTCTGCCACCAGAAGTGTGCAATTCTCTTTTCAATGGCTATATAAATGGAAACCAGGATTTTGAAGATAGACATAGCGAACTGTGGGATCGCCTGGACCATAGCTTTGATAAGAACTTCCTTCCCCCCCTTAGATATGAGTCTTTCTTTCCAACTCTCTAATTTTTTGTTCACTCGGGCAAGTATCCAAGCGAACATTTCCTTCTTAGATCGTCCCCAATCCAAGGGGATTCCCAAATATTTGCCAATCTGAATAAGAATTGGAACTCTCAACGCATTAGCTAAATTGTGTTGTAAATGTAGAGGACAAACCTTAGAGAAATAAATCCTAGACTTGTTTCGGTTGATTGCCTGTCCTGCTAAACAATACTGGTTGAGAATATTAGCAGGATTTAGACATTCCTGTAGTTTGGCATCTATAAAGAAAATTGCATCATCAGCAAAGAAGAGATGAGATAGTACATGACACCACCTATTGAGCTTAATGCCTTTGAGATTGCCCATGTTGATAGCTTGACTGATCATATTCAATAACATGTTAGCTAGAAGGATAAATAAATAAGGGGAAAGGGGATCGCCCTATTGGATACCACGGGTTGGCTGGAAGAAGGGTAGTTGTTCACCATTAAAACGCACACTGTAAGACACAGTGGTAATACATTGCATGACCCATCTGACCCAAGTAGGATGAAATCCCAATTTTAGTAGATAAGCCTCTAGAAAATCCCACTCCACCCGGTCATAAGCTTTTTGCATGTCCATCTTTAAAACTGCATGGAAAGTGTTCTGGCTTTTTCTAGTGCGCAACTGATGTAGCACTTCCTGGACGATGAGAATATTATCCTGAATTTGACGACCACTAACAAATGTGCTCTGCTCAAGAGATATCAATCCAGGGAGCCAAGGCTTAAGTCTATTTGCAATCACTTTTGAAATAATCTTATAAGCATAATTGCACAGACTAATAGGGTGGTACTGATCTAAGCTTTCAGGGTTTGAAACTTTGGGGATCAGGGTAATAATGGTTTGATTTAGAGCTAAAGGCATAACCCCTAAGATAAAAAAAAAAAAAACAGTTGTATAAGGGGGATAAAATCAGCACACAAAGTGTTTCAATAAGTTTGGTAAAAAAGACCATTCAGACCGTCAGGTCCGGGTGCTTTTGTGCATCCGAGCTAAAAGGTGGCTGCCTTGATCTCATCCTCAGTGACGGCTGCTGTCAATAAGTCATTCATAGTAGAGGAGACTATTGGCTGACATTGTGCAATAATCAGCTGAAAATCTCGAGGACCAATTGATCGATACAAGTCAAAAAAGTATTGGATAGTCATATTTTTCAAAAGACTGTCATCCCTAACCCATTCCTGGTCACCATCTCGGAGCAAACGAATTTTGTTTCGCTGCCGCCGTTGAATAGTCGTAGCATGAAAAAACTTAGTGTTTTTGTCACCCCATTTAAGCCAATTGATTCTAGAACGCATCGCCCAAAATTGCTCCTCTTGCTGCCATAATTTATGGATTTCTTCCTTCAGTTTGCTTTCAGCCCTCTTATCATAGTGATGCTGTGGTTGGTTGATGATATCCTGGAGCTGTAGTTGACAGTTAGCTATTTGGTTTATGGCTGGAGAGAATGTTTGACGACTCCATTTACTAAGTGCAATTGAAACCTGCTTGAGGAGTTGAGGTAGAGTCCTAGTGGTACCATGGCTAGACTTCCAATATTGATCAACAACTGCACCGCATTCCCCTTCTTGTAACCAGAAAGCTTCAAAGGTAAAGAATTTGTGACGACGCCTTAGGCTGACCTCAGTGGTTAAAACTAAAGGGCTATGATCAGAGCCCACTGCTGGAAGTGCAACCACTTCAACTTCTGGGAAAACTATACGCCAGTCATAAGTACAAAAAACCCGATCAAGTCTTTCTTTCACATAATCAGCCCCTACTCTGTTATTGGACCATGTAAATGCACAACCTTTACTATCCATGTCCATAAGTGCATAGTCCTGTACAACCTGCCTAAAAGAATTCATCCGATGAGCATCAGCTAGTCACCTGCTAATCTTCTCCCAAGAGTACATTACATCATTAAAATCTCTGAGACAGACCCAAGGAAGGGTATTTGTAGCAGCAATCTGTCGAAGAACATTCCAAAAAGAAAGACGAGGGTGAAATGCAGCAGGTGCATGGACACACGTGATGCGCATAGAGGTGCTACAGTTAGAGTTCATACAAAACAAATCAAGGAAATCTTGAGAAGACTGAAACATAGTGACTGTTATATCATCTTGCCACATAAGAGTTAGCCCACCTGCTATACCTGTTGGATTCACGATATAAGAGTGACTAAATTTCAAACGGCGCTTAAGACGGGTGATCACTTCCTCTCTATTCTTTGTTTCCATCAAAAATAAAACATTGGGCTTTTCTTTGGCCACTAGGGCCACGAGGGCACGAACTGTCAGGGGGGAGCCTAACCCCTAGCAGTTCCAACTTATAAGCTTCATTTTTCCTACGGCGACTGTTTAGGGCTAGCCGCCATTGCCCATGGATTTGCCTCAGGAGCCAACATTACAGGAGTCTTTAACAACATGCTATCATCGATCACCCCTTCAACCGGGCTACGAGACTCATAAGGGGTATAATGCTTAGCCTTCTTAGCTGCCCCTGCTGTAGTAGTAACTCTGGTATGTTTGAATTTCCCGTGGCTTGAACTAGCTGTTGCCTGATGTTTGATTGTTTGTGTTTCGACGGAACGCGTACTAGTAGCGTTATAGTCTGTATTCATATGAGGTTGGATGGCATAAATATCATAACGTGGATGCTGTTGAGGGGCCACTGCAAGGAGGGGAGAGATCTCTGTACACTGAACCTCAATTGTCTATTCTGGTGCAGGTAGTGGCTGCTGGTTTTCACTTGCTGATGCAGACGAGGTGTGTAGTTGTTGAGGCAGCAGGGCTGTTGGAGGAGTTTTGGGTACTATCTCCTCCTCGGTAAGTTGATTGTCCTCATAAAAGGTCTTCCAATATGGGCTACATTCCTTTACTTCAGCCTTTAGCCACTATCCATAAGCCATTTTCTCTTTCCCTTCCATTTTAGCATCAGTAAACGGGATATCATGGCAATACGGAGCATAGTGTCCTAATTTCCCACACGAATAACAGAAATGGGGGAGTCGTTCGTATCGAAAATCAAGCCAAAGTATTTTGTCAGCAACTCTAATTAGCTTTCCTTGCTTGAGTGGTTGGCTGAGATCTATATCAACACGGGCTTTTGCTGTTTTAAGTGTTGTACCCTCTTTAGCATCTAATCTGACTTCCAGGACCTTTCCTACAGATTGTACAGCTCGGGATATCATGGCATCAGAATACCATTCCAAAGGCAGTCCATATATATGTACCCAAAAAGCACATGTAGAGAAGTCATAACAATGAAGCGGCGTAGCGGGTACCCATGGTTTGAAGATTACCAGATGCCGAGAGAACAACCAGGGACCCCGAGAGAGAACTTTAATTTTGTCATCTTCTGATTGGAATTTCGCTACATAGAAATCTCCCTCACGTAAAGTAATTTCAGCATTATAAATCCTCCAAACCCGTTGCATCGTAGACTGGAAAGCTTGTAAATTCCGTGAAGGAGCAGAGGGTACTTTACCTATGAGCATTAACTTACATTCATCCATTTGTGCCGGAGATGTCAGGTCATTCCAGTCTTCAATTTCCTGAGGATTCCAGAGGCGACCCATTCGGTGGCACAAAGCAGTAAGGTGAGGATCCTGATGGTCACCTGTCGGTTCCATGATCGCAAGAGTGGTGAAGACCAAATCACCGCCCGTGGAGAGAAATGGCAACCGAATTGGGAATATCAGAAGCCATGCATGAAGGGGAAAAACGAAAACAAGGGGTGCGGCAAATCGGAGGAGATGAGTGGGATGGCTGGGTAGCACAACAGAGCGAGAGATAAGGGTTAATCAGGGGATTGAGTAACGGGAGAACAGAATCGATAATCGCAACGAGTGAAAAAAGACGAAGGGTTTGACGAGGGTTTTGGGTGAAGCTACCATGGCGGTAGAAGAGAGCTCTACATCAGCGAGAGAAAAAATAAGTCTTCTCTTATTTGATACATTGATTTCGTGGGCGTCTCTGGTCACACAAGTCAACCCACGGAGAAGTGCTCCCAATTTTGACTTCCCTTCCACCAACGAGTGCTCCCCTCATTCCAATATGGACGTCCTCTTTTACTGTAAAAATGTATGACCTTCCCTCGCCCAGATTTTCCTTCAAATAAAACAATCAATATTAGAGAAAATAAGTGAGAGAATCTGCGCTCGCCAATGGTGCCCCTGGTCGTCGACGGATAGCCTTTTGGAAGGCTATAGTGGCTGGTGCAGGATGGTTTGGGCTACGGCGTGGGTCACGGATGCGATGCTGGTAGCCAACGGTGCTCGGTCACGAGCTTAAGGTGACGGCACGGCGGAGCTTGGGTCTTTGCGACTCACGGGTGGATGGGAATGAGATCACAGCAGGGCTCGAATCGGTGGCTTCACGGATCACGGTGATGGCTTGGGGTGTTGAAGACCGGAGTTCTTGATGTTGGTTGGACCAGCTAGACGTGTCGTGGGCGACCAACAACGATGGCAGGAGGAAATCTGGAGTGGAAGGCCTGGTTCTTACGTGACGTTGAAGCTGTTCAACGTTTGGATTTCCCTTCCTCTTTTTTTGTCGTCTTTCGTTGAATTGATGAGTAATATTGGAGACGTCGAGCCAAGTCTGGACAGCTCGTTGGTGAAGCGTTGGACGTGTGCAGAGACCAAGGAGAGAGAAGTCTTCTCTCTTCTTTTGTTGTGCTTTTTGTCTCCTCTCTGAGCACCTACTCTCTGTCTTTCTTTTCCCTTTTGCTTATGGACGCTTGTTGCTCATCTTCGTGTCTTCATCATGTAGACTTTTAGAACCTACGAGAAGAACAGAAGACTTTTCTCACGATGATAGCCGCCTCGTCTTTATTGCGTCTCTCTCTACTTTCTTTTCTCTCGATGTGTCTCTATACCATGTGCTTCGAGAAAAAATTAGCTGACCCCAAAACGAAAAAGAAGTCCCCCTTTCAATCAAAATCTCGCCCTCACTCACGTTTTTCTCTCAATGGCCGTGTATTCAATATGTGTGGCCTGCCCTCTTCTGTAGTGTAGCAATCTATTTATAGGCCAGGGACTAAGGTTTTATTTCCTTCTTCAAATCAATATCTACAAAGATTTTCTCCGAAGGGCAATATTTCTTTTTATTTTCAACATCTCTTGTAGATTTCCTTTGCAAAAAAAAAAAAAAAAAAAAAAAAATTCTCCATAGATTTTCAAAATTGCAATAGGACTTTTTCTAAATTTGAAATCTCGCAAAGATGAGTTTGTAATATTTCCTTGAGGATACGAGCTTGGGCCAATTTGCTCTCTTCGTGGGCTTAGTTCAACTTGTCAATTTAAAGCTTAGAACCACCCATTCAAACCCATCTGTTATTAGTCCGATACAAATGCAAATAAAAAAAGCCCATAAAACTATATGCTACGTAATTTAATTCTGCTTTTTTTTTAGGGGTTAAAAATTAATCTTTAATTTTCTATATATTGAATAAATGACTGAGTCGTTAAAATTTAAATGTCGAACGGTGCCACATATCTTTAAAAAGTAATAAAATAATATACGTTAGTATTTTCCATTAGCTAAATTGGACGGAATTGACGGAATGACTTTGATTGAATCAATTTTATAAGTTTTAACTTTTAAAACTTGATTATAATTTTTTAAGTTTAAAATTTAATTGCACTTTCATGAAATGACTTGTCTCGTATATTTTTTCTCTTGTTAATGATGAGAGACACTTAGGCGATAATTGCGGGTCGAGAGTTTCTGGATGTCCTCAAATCTTTCCCACCTTTTTAAATTCGCAATGAATTTGTCCACACGAAATATGCGAGCCCTTGTTCGGAATCTTAGAGATCACATCTTCAAGTGGAAAAGAAATAGGATAAAGGCTATATTTTCTACGCTATCCGCCCATCCTTAGGGCCTTTATCTTATTCTATCCATCCGCCAATCTTGACTGCCTTTATCTTACCTATCTTTGTTTTGCTTTTATTTTCTCCTCCAACGACAACCGCGCAGCTGACGCACAGCGGGGAACTTGCTTGAGCCGCCAATCCTGACTGCCTTTATCTTGTCCTATCTTCGTTTTGCTTTTATTTTCTCCTCCAGCGACAGCTGTCGCTTTTATTTTCTACTCTAGCGACAGCCGCACAGCTGACGCACAGCGGGGAACTTCGTTGAGCCACGAAGCTCCGAACAGCGATTTGTGCAAAAACATTTGTACACTCGAATTGTGACTTTTTCTCTGTAGAAACATAAATGTTTCGGGCAGTTAAGTAATTCTCTGCAAGTCTAAACACCGTAGATTAGCAGTAATCTAAATGTAAAACATTCATGTATGTGAGTGATTGTAACTTTATAATTTTTTAATTAATTAATGGAGTATTTATCGTCCATTTTTTTTCATGAAATAGATATTGATATTTGGATCAAACTAAGTAAATCTTCAGTTTTTTATTTCTTTATTGTTTTTTATTTATTTTTCTAGCAATTTTCGCATTGATTTAAGTGGATGCATCGTTTGACGTGAGCCGGGGTGGTTTTAGAATTTCTTGTGGAGTAAACCGAGAAAAAGTGGACCAGACAGCGACGCAGACCTCAATCTGCACGACGTCGTCACCTCGTCCTGTAGATCTATCCCCATCTTTTTGCCTGCTTCCATCATTCCCACTAACTGAAGGCTCACAAATTGAGATCCATAAGAGCCTCCACCTCGTTATCATCTCCGCAACCGAGTGAACTCAGTTAGGCAAAGAAGAATTTTCGAAGGCATTGTCGTCATCATGAGTGCTAAATCCGAGCTCGTGTTCATCCCATGTCGGGGCCCTGGCCACCTGGTGTCGATGGTGGAGATGGCCAAGCTCCTGGTCGACCGTGATGATCGGCTCTCCATCACCGTCCTCATCATGAAATTCCCCTTCGAATCGGAAATTGATTCCCACATCGGGTCGCTCACCGCCTCCGTGGCTGACCGCATCCGCTTCGTCCTCCTCCCTAGGCGAAGCCACTCCCCGAGGACGTCTTTCTTCGCCTTCGTCTATCACTTCATGGAGAGCTACAAAGCCGACCTCCGAGAAGCTGTCGCTGAGCTCTCTGCCCAAGGGTCGCCACGGCTCGCTGGGCTTGTCCTTGACATGTTTTGCACCTCAATGATCGACGTGGCTGTCGAGTTCGGCGTCCCTTCCTACATTTTCTTCCCATCAGGCGCGGCGTTCCTCGGAGTCATGCTCCACCTCCAGTCTCTCCGAGACGAGCAACACATGGACCTAACCAGGCTCAAGGGCTCTGACGCCGAGCTGGACTTCCCGTCCTTAGCTAACCCGCTGCCTGCCGCCAAGTTCTTGCCCTCTGAAGTGTTTATGGAAGAAGACTGCCGGATATTCTTGGACCTCCCTCTGAGGTATAGGGAAACCAAGGGAATTTTGGTAAATACGTTCGCTGAGCTCGAACCGCACGCTGTGGAAGCCCTGGCCAGCCTTGGAGCACCTGCGGTGTACTCCGTGGGCCCCATACTGAACATCACGGATGAGAGCAAAAAGGGTTTCGAGATCCTGGACTGGCTCGACCAGCAGCCAGATGCGTCAGTGGTGTTCCTGTGCTTCGGGAGCGGGGGTGCTTCGACGAGCACCAGGCAAAAGAGATTGCCTACGCGTTAGAGCGGAGCAGGTACCGCTTCCTGTGGTCCTTACGACAGCCTCCGGCGAAGGGCGTGCTGGAAGCCCCCGAGACTACGCAGATCCCGCAGAGGTCCTGCCCGAGGGTTTTCTTAATAGGACAGCAGGGGTCGGGAGAGTGATCGGGTGGGCCCCACAGGTCGCAATCTTGGCCCACCCAGCCATCGGAGGGTTTGTGTCTCACTGCGGGTGGAACTCCACCCTAGAAAGCATATGGTTTGGCATGCCGGTCGCCACATGGCCCCAATATTCGGAGCAACATTTCAACGCATTCCACTTGGTGGTGGAGCTCGTTCTCGCGGCGGAGATCAAGATGGATTATCGAAGAGATTTGGTCAAAGGTAGCGACAATGTCGTGATGGCAAATGAAATAGAGAGAGGTATAAGGAAGTTAATGGAGGGCGAGGAGGCTAGGGAGAGGAGGAAGAAGGTGAAGGAAGTGAGCGAGAAGAGTAGGAAGGCTTTGATGGAGGGTGGCTCTTCTTATTTGTCTTTGGCTCGCTTCATCGAGGATGTTTGCAGTCAATGAACCTTCATTTAGCTAGAAGAGAGGGTTGGCTGGTACGTTGAAAATCATTAAATGTGTGGACATCTTTGTTGAAAATCATGTTTTAAATTAAACAAGCCCTTAGGACTCTACCTTAGAATCTTAATTGTTCTAAGAGACAAATGCCCTTGATTGCGTAATATTGATACATTAATTTTGGCCCTTTTTTTTAGTCTAGTTAGTGTTAGCATTTATCTTCTCTTTAATGTTAAGTATTTCCTATCCCATGCAATCTATCTAATGCTTTCTAATGATGGCCGATAATTATGTTAATGATTGTGCACCTGCATAATCATCTCACATGTTAATAAAAAGGTATAAAATAAATCTAAATTTCCTAACAAAAAAAATTTTTTTAATTAAATAAGTCTAGGTATCGAAAGGGCACTAACGATTAATTAGTATAATTAAGTCATCGATTCTAGATTCTCTAGTTGTATAGAAAGTGAGGTACACTCTTGTACCTTACTTGATTTCTAGCCAATCTTAAAAAGTTAGTGGCGACTCATTTTTTTATAAAATTTCCATACTCTCAATTTGAATATCCAAAATGGGTTTGGGAGAGTCCGTGCCTAATTATAGGCCGGAGGCCTATCCTTTAAGCAATACCCCTAAACTTATTCTCTTCCCCAAGGGTAGATAGCGACATAATCCATGTTGATTTTCATCAACCCTTGACGTGTTTTATGTTGAATTAGTCAATTTGGGTTTGGCCCATGAGCTGTAATCTCCTAAGGTAATGACGAATATAGAATGTGTTCATCATTGTTAAAATCCCATATGGTAGATTTTCGTGTCTCTTCCTGCCTGTGTTTGGGTCAATTCATTGAGGATGTCTGGAGTCCGTGAGTGTCCAATTAGCTTAGGAGGCTGTTGGTATTTTGATTCTATGATTATTTGGCGCGTGTGTTTGAGCATATCTGGGACTTCAATCCATCCGGACTGTTCCAGTGTCTTTTGTGACTATAAACCATGTTGATTCTTGTCGACCCTTTGGCGTGTCTTGTGTGGGAACGGTGCAGAGTTAAAAGACAAGTTATAGAAAGTGTTCAAACAAAATAAATTGACTGGCAACCATCCCTCCTTGATCTCCAAGTAAAGATGGATTCCACTTTGTTCTTGCTGTCACATCCAGTGCTATTCTCATTCCTGCTTTTGAAAGTCTAGTATGAAAAGCATTAGGGAATATAGCAAAATTGAACCTTCACTTTTGGAATGTAAATTTGGTTTGACCCCATATAGAAAGCCAAAGGATTTTCAATTTTTTTTTTTTTTTTTAAAATTGCTTTTGTGTTTATTACAAGAGGAAACCGGCGACTTGCAAATTCATGAACTGAGTAAAATAATACGATGAGACAGTTTTGCAAGGAAGGCTGCATTTAATGTTTGGTAGCTCAAATCCCATGTGGCCCAACATCTCGTGAGATAAATAGAATGCAATAGAGTTTAAGGAGATGACATTTAAGACTGCACAAATAATTCATAGAACATAATCTCACGTAACATGATACAATTAATGTGGATGCTAGTAGTTGTTGCCTCCCGACCATCTTATTCACACAAATATATATATCAATATTGATATATAAGTTCAATGTATGTCGTGATGTTTCATATTAATAATATTTTTATGGATCATTCTCAATAGATCTAATTTTGTATTTTAGTAAATTCTTTTTAAAAATAAATATTGGTCCGTCAATGTACATGGTGTTTTTTTTTTACTTCATAAAACGGAGGATACATAATACTAGTGCTTGGACATCAAGGAGGGATGGTTGTTGCGGTGTTCAAAGAGGAGTAGTTTTAATATTCATGTGGCTAACAAGGATCAGCCGACAATCCCCGCTAGCCCCATGGGAAGGGTGAAAATTAAAAAATACATATATTAAAATATAATAAAAAATTACGAAATGCCGTCAATACTAGCTAGCCAAAATTAGCTGAATAGACTAAACTAACATAAATACAAAAGGTTTAAGATTGAAATGGTAAAAAAAAAAATTATGACTGAATTAGCACAATTGTAAGATATTTAATTTTTTATTTATTATTTATTTTTATTTTTTTTTTGTAATTCTCCCATTTATATACGATGGAAATGCATTTGCTATAACTCCCACAGTAAGATTTTCTAGTAATTTAGAGAAAAATATATTCTGGATTATGTGTCACCTCTACGTGGTTAGCCATATCGAATGTCACCTAAGGATTGCTTAGATGGAAAAGATCACGGTGACTATTTTTGTTCATTGAGTGAGAGTTTGTATTATTTCCTTTGGAACATATGAAAAGTGGGGGTTAATTTTGTCCATCAGAGTTATAACTTTATTTCCCGATAACCTGTAACCAAGAGTACGACTCGGATTCTTGATGTCTGATTACAGGGTAACCTCATCAAGTTGTAGAGAGTTTGACCTCTCATGTCGAGGCGGACTTGCTTGCTTGATAATCCAAGTGGGTTAACAGGACTACCTTCCTTATTTTATTGTCCTATTGCCCACATTCCCACCGCCTAACCAATTGCTCTCCACATATTTTTCTTCTCGGAGAGGAGAGAATACGGGAGTGTGCAGCCGTCTCACCCTTGGGGTTCTTCCTCCTGTCATTTCTCTCTTAATCCTTTTAAGGAGTTCAAATTTGTCTGTGAGAGATATAACTTCATGATATTCTCTTTTGGGGATTTGGCCCTTTATCTATGCATCTTTTGTATCAACATATCTCAACTTAAATTTCCACATTGTAATGTTATCGTAACTATGCACAACTACTGCGATCAACACATTCCAATTGGTGGTGGAGCTTGGTCTCACGGCAAAGATTGAGATGGATTATCGGAGAGATCTTGTCAAAGTAGTGACACATTATATCTGGAGTCAACACAGAGTTTAACGAGTTCCAACTAATGGTGCCTCTCGGCAGAGATCAAGATGGATTATTGAAGAGATCTCGTCAAAGGTAGTGATGGCATCATGACGGCAGATGAGATAGAGGAACGGATAAGAAGGTTAATGGAGGGCAAGGAGGCCGGGGAGAGGAGGAAGAAGGTGAAAGAGGTGAGCGAGAAGAGCAGTAAGGCTTTGATGGAGGGTGGCTCTTCCTACCTATCTTTGGGTCGATTCAGTGAGGATGTCTGGAGTTAGTGATCATCCATTTAGTTTAGGAGGCTGTTGGTATTGTGATTATGTGATTACTTGGCATGTGTGTTTCAACATATTTGGAACAACAATCCATCCAAATTGTTCCAGTGTCTTTTGTGATTGTAAACCATGTGGATTCTTGTCGACCATTTGACGTGTTTAGTGTGGAACCGTGCAAAGGTAAAAGACAAGTTATAGAAAGTGTTCACACAAAATAAATTGACCAGCAACCATCCATCCTTGATCTCCAAGTATAGATGGATTCCATTTTGCGCATGCGTTCACCTCTAGTGCTATTCTCATTCCCGCTTTCCAAAGTCCAGTGTGAAAAGCATTAGGGAATATAGCATGATTGAACCTTCACTTGAGGAATGTCAATTTGGTTTGACCCATATGGAACGCCAAAGGATTTTCAAATTTTCTATTAATATTTTTGCTTTATGTTTATTACAAGAGGAAACTGCCGGCTTGCAGATTCATGGACCAAGTAAAATAATAAGATGAGATGGTTTTGCAAGGAAGATGCATTTAAAGGATGGTAGCTCAAATAGAACGCCAAAGGATTTTCAAATTTTCTATTCATATTTTTGCTTTATGTTTATTACAAGAGGAAACTGGCGGCTTGCAGATTCATGGACCAAGTAAAATAATAAGATGAGACGGTTTTGCAAGGAAGATGCATTTAAAGGTTGGTAGCTCAAATAGAACGCCAAAGGATTTTCAAATTTTCTTTTCATATTTCTTCTTTATGTTTATTACAAGAGGAAACCGGTGGCCTGCAGATTCATGGCCGAGTAAAATAATAAGATGAGACGGTTTTGCAAGGAAGATGCATTTAAAGGTTGCTAGCTCAAATAGAATGCCAAAGGATTTTCAATTTTTCTTTTCATATTTTTGCTTTATGTTTATTACAAGAGGAAACTGGCGGCTTGCCGATTCATGGACCGAGTAAAATAATAAGATGAGACGGTTATTCAAGGAAGATGCATTTAAAGGTTGGTAGCTCAAATAGAACGCCAAAGGATTTTCAAATTTTCTATTCATATTTTTGCTTTATGTTTATTACAAGAGGACATCGACGGCTTGCAGATTCATGGACCGAGTAAAATAATAAGATGAGACGGTTTTGCAAGGAAGATGCATTTAAAGGTTGGTAGCTCAAATAGAACGCCAAAGAATTTTCAATTTTTCTTTTCATATTTCTGCTTTATGTTTATTACAAGAGGAAACCGGCGGCCTGCAGATTCATGGACCGAGTAAAATAATAAGATGAGACGGTTTTGCAAGGAAGATGCATTTAAAGGTTGGTAGCTCAAATAGAACGCCAAAGGATTTTCAATTTTTCTTTTCATATTTCTTCTTTATGTTTATTACAAGAGGAAACCGGTGGCCTGCAGATTCACGGACCGAGTAAAATAATAAGATGAGACGGTTTTGCAAGGAAGATGCATCTAAAGGTTGGTAGCTCAAATAGAACGCCAAAGGATTTTCAATTTTTCTTTTCATATTTCTGCTTTATGTTTATTACAAGAGGAAATTGACGACTTGCAGCTTCATGGACCGAGTAAAATAATAAGATGAGACGGTTTTGCAAGGAAGATGCATTTAAAGGATGGTAGCTCAAATAGAATGCCAAAGGATTTTCAAATTTTCTATTCATATTTTTGCTTTATGTTTATTACAAGAGGAAACTGGCGGCTTGCAGATTCATGGACCAAGTAAAATAATAAGATGAGACGGTTTTGCAAGGAAGATGCATTTAAAGGTTGGTAGCTCAAATAGAACGCCAAAGGATTTTCAAATTTTCATTTCATATTTCTTCTTTATGTTTATTACAAGAGGAAACCGGTGGCTTGCAGATTCATGGCCGAGTAAAATAATAAGATGAGACGGTTTTGCAAGGAAGATGCATTTAAAGGTTGCTAGCTCAAATAGAATGCCAAAGGATTTTCAATTTTTCTTTTCATATTTTTGCTTTATGTTTATTACAAGAGGAAACTGGCGGCTTGCCGATTCATGGACCGAGTAAAATAATAAGATGAGACGGTTTTGCAAGGAAGATGCATTTAAAGGTTGGTAGCTCAAATAGAACGCCAAAGGATTTTCAAATTTTCTATTCATATTTTTGCTTTATGTTTATTACAAGAGGAAATCGACGGCTTGCAGATTCATGGACCGAGTAAAATAATAAGATGAGACGGTTTTGCAAGGAAGATGCATTTAAAGGTTGGTAGCTCAAATAGAACGCCAAAGAATTTTCAATTTTTCTTTTCATATTTCTGCTTTATGTTTATTACAAGAGGAAACCGGCGGCCTGCAGATTCATGGACCGAGTAAAATAATAAGATGAGACGGTTTTGCAAGGAAGATGCATTTAAAGGTTGGTAGCTCAAATAGAACGCCAAAGGATTTTCAATTTTTCTTTTCATATTTCTGCTTTATTTTTATTACAAGAGGAAACACGGACCGAGTAAAATAATAAGATGCGACCATTTAAAGGTTGGTAGCTCAAATAGAACGCCAAAGGATTTTCAATTTTTCTTTTCATATTTCTGCTTTATGATTCATGGACCGAGTAAAATAATAAGATGAGACGCTTTTGCAAGGAAGATGCATTTAAAGGTTGGTAGCTCAAATAGAACACCAAAGGATTTTCAATTTTTCTTTTCATATTTCTTCTTTATGTTTATTACAAGAGGAAACCGGCGGCCTGTAGATTCATGGACCGAGTAAAGTAATAAGATGAGACGGTTTTGCAAGGAAGATGCATTTAAAGGTTGGTAGCTCAAATAGAACGCCAAAGGATTTTCAATTTTTCTTTTCATATTTATTCTTTATGTTTATTACAAGAGGAAACCGGCGGCCTGCAGGTTCATGGACCGAGTAAAATAATAAAATGAGACGGTTTTGCAAGGAAGATGCATTTAAAGGTGGGTAGCTCAAATAGAACGCCAAAGGATTTTCAATTTTTGTTTTCATATTTTTGCTTTATGTTTACTACAAGAGGAAACCGGCGGCCTGCAGATTCATGGACCGAGTAAAATAATAAGATGAGAGGGTTTGGCAAGGAAGATGCATTTAAAGGTCGGTAGCTCAAATACCATGTGGGCCAACATCTCGTTAGATAAATGGAATGCAATAGAGTTTAAGGAGATGACGTTTAAGATTGCACAAATAATTCCAAGACCATAATCTCACGTAACATGATAGAACTCATGCGGATACCACTGGTTGTTACTTCCTAACCGTCTTATTCACAAAAGAAAATATCGATATCAACATATAAATTTAATGTATGTAGTGATGTGATATATTAATATTATTTTTATGCGTCATTCTCAATGGATCTAATTTTGTATTTTAGTAAATTCCTTTTAAAAATAAATATTGGTTCGTCAATGTGCATGGTGTTCTTTTGACTTTATTAAATGGGGATAAATACTATTACTTGGACATCAAAGTGGGATGATTGATTTGCCAAATTCAAAGTGGAGGAGTAGTTTAAATACGCCTATGTTCGGCAAAGATTGGCTGGCAATCCTCACTAGCCCTAAGGGAAAGGGGGGAATTTAAAGAAAAAAATTAAAAAAAAAAATATATTGTGAAATGCCATCAACGCTAGCAAATCAAAATTGGCTGGATTAATTGAACCGGCACAAATGCAAAATGTTTAGGATTAAATTGGTCAAAAAAATGTTTATGACTAAATTGGCACAATTGTAATGGGTTTAGAACTTTTTTTGTAATTCTCCCATTTACATACAATGGCACTGCATTTGGTATAACTCCAATAGTAAGATTTTCTGGTTATTTAGAGAAAAATGAATCTTGGATTATCTTTTACCTCTAGGTGGTTTTTTTTTTTTTTTTTGAAAAACTACCTCTACGTGGTTAGCATCAAATATCACCTAAGGATTGCTAAGATGGAAAAGATCACGGTGACCATTTTTGTTCATTGAGCGAGAGTCTATACAATTTTCTTTGAAAAACATGATACGTGGGGGTTAAATTTGTTCATGAGAGTTAAAACTTCATTTCCTGATAACTTGTAACTGGAAGTACAGCTTGGATCTTTAGTGTTTGGTTATAGGATAACCTCATAAAGTTGCTGAGAGTTTACCTCCTATGTTGAGGCCACCCTGCTTACCTAGTAATCCAAGTAGGCTAATAAGACTACATTTCTTATTTTAACGTCCTATTACCCCACGCCCGACACCTCCCCAATTGCTCTCCATATATTTTTCTTCCTGGAGAGGAGGGAATATTGGAGTGTGCAGCGGGGAGTCCCACTCCTCGAGGGTTCTTCCCCTTGTCATTTCTCCCTTAAGCCTGATAAGGACTTGCTCAAGTTCAAGGAGATCAAATTTTTTCCGTGAGAGATGACTTCATGATATTCTTTTTTGGGGATTTGGCCCTTTATCTATACATCCTTTTGTAGTAGCATATCTCAACTTAAATTCACACGTTATAATGTACCCATAACTATGCACGGCGACCACAATCAATTGCCAACTTCAAACTATGTTGATGTAACCTTATGCAAGCCTTTGCCCTTGGTCTAGTATTGCCAGATCATCCGAAATGGAAATTTTCACTTAGAACATGCATTGATCATGAAATTTCTTTATTGAGATATTCTAAAAATATTAGAACCCATTGGGGCTCACTAATCAACACTAGCTCTAATACAATTTTGTTGAGAATGTATAGCAATAGTCCAATACCTTGTCATAGTGAGATTGTCAAGAGAAAGTCTAAATCCGAGTTCATCATCATATTCAAGTGGATACACTTTTGTTCAAGTTAATGCACTATGAACCAACTATGATATATCAACAACTCCAAACCACATCAAATCTCTTATATATAATTTCTCTAACAAAATTCACACAGGCCCCTATAGCAACCCTCTTGAAGTGAACTCCAAGGAAGTATGATGGATTGCTAAGACGGCACAAAAACCTTATTATGAGATGGTACTTACACGTCTAACAAATTCTCTAAAACTCTACTGATCATGGCTTGGTTTTTCATTAATTATTTCAATTCATTTTTAATCATATGTCGTCCATCTCCTAATCTAAGACTTGTTAGGAGTCAAGTAAGATGCGAGAGCCAACCCACCTTACCTTTGCAAGCCAAAGGTGAAAAATATCCTCTAACATTGGGCTAAATAAAGAAAAAGACCGATCCTCTTGAGGACTTGATTAAGGTAGATCTGTCTAATGCTTCTTGTTAATACCTTTTTCCCTTTTGTAAAAGAAAAATTTGTCTAATATTTCCAATTTTATTATCTAGTATTCATCTATTAATCCATGCATAAATGCTCCAATATTATAAAAAAAAAGTCAATCAATAATAATAACAGATAAAGGACGAGAAAATACCAGAGCCATGTCGGGTACCATTATACATCGTCTTATTCTAGGACAGGACACCGTGAGGCATAAACGAAAATAAACGTGCATCAAATATAAAAATTTCTTAATTCAAGTGATGATGATACATTCTAAAATTGACAAAAATGAAACTAATAATATAAAAAATAAAACTAAACTAATCCTGCTGTCCAGACTGAGACATTGACGTTCGGCCCGTTCTTGTGCTCTAAAACGGGCCTAAACCATGCTACAGCAACCACGATAATCCTAGAACGTTTTCTACATCAATTATGAAAGCGAGTACGAATGAAAATCATGTAAACCAATCCAAATTACGAAAGAAATTATGAACTAACTATCAACATTGAAATAAATTTAAATGGCGCCCGTTATGACATTAATTCCTAGATATTCAGGAGAAAATATCAAACTAAAACCAAAGGCAATGAGAATTTGTTCAAACTAAACCAGATTGAAGACAAGTTGTTTCATTGGATTGTGAGCACATCGAGGGATCAACACTCAGATGAAACTAAAGTAAAACATTAGTCGGCTCACTCAATCAAATTAGTCGAAAGATGGAAACGGAAGTTTGGGCTCTTAGCACGATAAACACCACGGACGCCAACTAGTTACCATCGAATGCTCCAACCAACTCTAGCAAATGATGCGGGAATAAGAGTTTGTCGCTAGTCGTACAAAAATGAACAAACGATGTATATATGTGCGTGTGTGTTCGGCCCTGGCCCATCAGGCCTCAATAAAAATCCGATGTACCTGGCCCCTGCACATCCAGACGTCACAGGAAGAGAGCGGAAGTCACCGAAGAAAACTTGGAAAAGATCCAGCTTGCTTTACACCTAAAAAGAGCAAGACGTGTAATGCTCTTTCAGGAACACAATGATGAAGATATCACCTCATCATAAAGTGATATTGTGAATCTAGTTTAGGAGGAGGGGAGGTAACCCATGCCAATGCCGGGCATACCACTGTTGCTAGCGGGATTTGAACCTAGACATGATGTGTGGGGAGTTCGAATCTTACCAGTTAAGCCAATCCATTAAAAAAATATATATTGTTCGTGAAAATAATGAGACATAAATTATCGTCAATAATAAAAACATTTTTCGTGGATTAATTATTTGAATCGATATAAATGATCTTTTTTGAAAATTATTATTTTTTCGTTAAATAAAAGCAACCTCAAACGAAGACCAAATTCCACCGTTTCCTTAGTTCGGTGAACTTTTGTTTGCACCTTGCTTGACCAGATTCTTTTGCTTTCATTTTTTATTCTATCTTGAGCGTGCTGCCTTCCCTTGCTCCATGCTTGCTTGTGTTTTATACTGCGAGTTCACAATATTCTTCTTTGTTTTTTCTCCTGTTTTGTCATCCTCAGGCCCTGTTGGGAATGACTGATCCCCAAAAACCGGATTCGACACCGAATCGAACCCCTAAATCAATGCGGAAGACGAAGCCCGGGAATTACACGTATCACCGATCGTAAAGCACACCACGGATTCGAGCGTACCTTGTTAGCCACAGATTAGACACCGACGCGGAAGAAGAGGAAGAAATTCTGATCGATTCGATCCGATTGGCCTTGAAGGGAGTTGTGCGTCGCCGTGAGCGTTTTGAGAGAAAGAGAGCGCGGGAAAAAAAGAAACGTACGTTGATTGTGTTTCCAACAGGTGCCTTCTCTCTCTCTCTCCTCCCTTTTATACCTTCCCCCATCCACGGGCCCTATTCCCGTGGGCCGGGCCTTTTGGGCCCAGCATGGGCGGACGGGCCTTAAGCCGCAGACGGGCCTTAAGCCCAATCTACAATTAAATCCATCATCTCCCACTCGCACATGGTGGTACAAAACCAACATGGGCGGACAGGCCCAACTCATCCCCATCGAGAAAAAATCCATCATGGACTCTCACTTAACATGATAGGCCGAAACAGAATCCTGTTTTCCTCTCTTCAACATTCATACTGGTGAATAATCCGTGCGACCAGCATACTTTGAGAGCTCGTTGCTATACATCTGTTAGGAATATATAGCAGCTCATAATGAGCATCACACTCCGAGTAGATTTAGTATGCAGTACCCTAGATCGATCGATCACATTTATATCTCTCTTGATCTCTTTTAAACAATGATATTTATTGTATTCACAATTATGATTATCACAAAGACAGTCATAATTGGTTAACCGGTGAATACAAAACTACAATGTGATTCTCCAAAATCGATATTCCTCTTTCCTTCAAACTCTCAATTTCAGTCCAGCTCGCTTTTCTAGAAATGCCCCATTAGATCGAATCAAACACATGACCATTGGCAACATCCTAAGATAGCAAACACTAAATAGAAATCTTGAGAATAAGTAAGAGTCATAAGGGGACTAAAAATTGAGGAACTCTTTTCCTCAAGAGTCTCACACGACATAAAAGTTGAGATCAAACTTTTGCCACTCTTATTGGTCGTCTCATGCATACGTAGTATGAAATACGTATTACGGTATTAACTCCTTTCCCATGGAGCGTATGTCTACACCTTTCAATACCGTACGGATGATAGTTCGGACATACCCAATGTCTAACTTGAGTTCACCTATCTACTCATTCACTAAATTCATCGAACTCACATCGGCATCTTAGACGGATAAAGTAAAATATGTGGGGTATTTTACTTTCGGACATTGTAAGTATTATGTCCTCATCTTAACACCCGATTAAGGCGACATACGTGTTTTAAGCTTGAGCTCTCGATTATCACCTAGATAATAAGCTTAAAAACAGTCTCATCTCTATTTATCACACAAGAAACGAGGCGATTACCCGTGTGAGTGGGCTAATCTTAAATCTGTCCGACATACTTCTCAACTTAAAGTAATGCACTGAGCATTAAGATGCATAAAGATCAAACAAAGATTCATAGGCATTAATGATGAAAACACAAATTCATCAAATTGTGAACACTTAGGGAAATTACAATATTCAGTACATCACCCTTTACGCAACCCTAGAGATTTCATATGGCCACGAAAACACATCTCTAGGTATTGGCTTTGTCATAGGATCTGCTACCATTCTATGCGTAGTATGTACTCTAAGTTCACATCTTTTCGTGCAACCATATACTTGACAAAGTTATACTTGGTATCTATATGTTTGGTCTTGCTATGATACTTTGGATATTTGGTGTACACTTTTGCTGCTTGGCTATCATCGTTAACCAATAACGAATCTGCAGCACTTCCAATAACACCTAAATGATCCAATAATCTCTTAAGCCAAACATCTTCTCATATACTTTGTTGCTGATAATGCCACGGACTCAGTTTCCATCGTGGACAAGGCTATACACTTTTGTTTCTTACTGCTCCAACATATGGTGCAATTATTCGGTAAGAAAACAAACCCAGAGGTAGATTTCCTTTCATTTAAATCTCCTCCCCAATCAATATCAGAATAGCCTTAGAGTTGCAGATCCTTTCCTTAATAACTCAACGTATAATCAACAGCTCCCCTTAGATACCTAAGTATTCTCTTAACGGCTTTCCAACGTGCTTGACCTGGATTGGATTGGTAACTACTCACCATTCCAACTGCAAAACATATGTCAGGTCTTGTATACATCATAGCGTATATCAAGCTTCCAACAAAGACTAGCATAAGGAACATGCTTCATTTGTTCCTTCTCTTATAGAGTCCTTGGACACTATGGCTCAATACTTCACCTTTTGTAATAGGAGTGTCTATGGGTTTACAATCTTGAAATCTTAATTCCAAGAATATATACAACATCACCCATGTCTTTCATCTCAAAGTTGGAAGACAACGAATTCTTCACAAGTACTAACAAACTCCATATTACTTCCGACAATTAGTATATCATCAACATATAATGATATGATCACAAATTGATCCTTGGATCTTTTGATATATACACAATGATCCTCGTCAATCATTGTAAAATCATATGCCATTATGGCATTATGAAAACGTATATACCATTGTCTTGACGACTACTTAAGGCCATATATCGACCCCCAAAGTCGACATACATTTTCTTCTTGGCCTTTCACTATGAAAATAGCAGGTTGTTCCATATATATTTCTTCCTCTAATTCTCCATTGAGGAACGCAGTCTTTATATCCATCTGATGTAACTCAAGATCCATACTAACCACTATTGCCAGAACTATGCGAATCAAGGTAAATCACACTACAAGAGAAAATGTACTTTCATAATCAATTCCTTTCGTTGATTATACCTCTTCGCAACAAGGCGAGCCTTATGCCTTTCTATCAAGCCATCGAGTCTTTTGCTTTATTTTGAGAACCCACTTGTTCCCAATAGCTTTGCGTCCTTTTAGAAGATCAACCGGTTGCTAAACATGGTTTGACTTCATTGACTCCATTTCCTCTTTCATTGCATAAATCCATTTTTCCTTACTAGGGCAATTTAGAGCCTCATTAATATTTCTTGGCTCATCCTCATCTTGTGGAGTAACCATAAAAGTTTCCCTTTCAATGTCAAAACGTCGACGGGAATACTTTGGCAACTTGTTCGCCGTATGGGAAATTGCACACTTAGCACATCATTTCCCATTATGCTCCCACTTGGATTAGGTAATGATGATGTCGTCTCATCATGTGATTGCAATTGAGAATGAGTTGAATTCAATTCATCACTTCTCATATTACTCCCACTTGGATGAACTCTACTGACATCATTATCTTGATCCAAGGTTTCAAATAGGGAATAATCTTCCCTTATTTCGCCCATCTTAGGAAATTCATTCACTAAGAATGTGACATCATGTGATTCAAATTCAGTTAAACTCCCACTTTCCTGCTCACATACGAACACATACCCTTTCGAGTGTTCGGAGTATCTCATGAAAATACTCTTATTTCCTTTGGAACCCAATTTCCCAAATTTGTGAGAGGACTCATGTGTATAGGCAGCACAACCCCATGACTCAAGAAAACTTAAGTCCGGTTTTTTTTTACCTGTCCATAACTTATATGGAGTGGAAGCAACTGATTTAGAAGGCATCCGGTTAAGTATATAGGCTGCAGCTAACAACGCATCACTCCAAAAAGTGATAGGTAAGTTAGCATGCGCCATCATGGACCTAACCATTTCCAGTAGGGTTCTGTTTCTTCTCTCTGCAACACCATTTTGTTGAGGAGTATACGAAATAGACAACTGTCTTTCTATTCCTTTTTCATCATCTAATTTTTTGAACTCATCAGATAAATATTCTTGACCTCGATCGGATCTAAATACATTTATTTTCTTATCTAATTGATTTTCTACCAAGGTCATAAACCTTTTGAAACAACTTATTGCTTCGGATTTGTGAGAAATCAAATAGACATATCCGAATCGAGTATAATCATCAATAAAGGTGATGAAATAAACAGCCCCATGCCTTCCTCTCACATTCATTGAACCACGACATCATAATAGATTAAATGCAGAGGAAATTCAGCTCTTTTATCTTTTCCAAATGGTTTCCTTGTCGTTTTCCCTACTAGGCAATACTCACATATTGGCAAATCGACTTTTCAATGTTGCCCAATAAGCCCTCTTTGGCTAGTCTTTTCATATGTTGTTGGCCCATATGACCAAGTCTAGCATGCCACCATATTCACATCATTATCATATAAAGTAGAAGACGTGAAACAGGGGAATAACATATTGACATCATCATAGTCAACATCTATTACAATGAAACCATCCAGAAAGTGACCACAACCATAGTAGTTTGTATCCAAATACAAATCTACACCTCTATTATGGAAGTTCATTTTAAAATCAAGCTCAACCAACACCAAAACAGACACTTGAATTTCGACGAATCTCCGGAGCATATAGGATATCATGTAGGAACAAGGTGCGTCCACCACGCATGTTTGATTGGCGGTGCCAATCCCTTTAACTTCAGCTCAAGTTATTTCCCACATAGATCCACATAGTTTCGGTTGGTATCGTCGGAATTTCACGAGGGATCCTCTATCCTTTCTTACATAGTCTATCTCTCTTGAATCTACAGTCCACAAAGGATTGGATTCAGCTAATAATATATAGAACTTGACACATAAGCAAAGTTCTCAAATGTACAAGAGGTGTTTACTTTCTTTGGCTCACGACGTCGCGAGCATAGTGACCTCTCTTGTCACAATTGTAACACCTCACCCTTGACATTTTCTTCACTTGAGGACGTTTTCCTTTCTTGTGTTGGTTAACTCTTGATTTCTTGCAATAAGGACTTGATCCTTTGCATGTGCACATATTGAATGAATCAATACGCTTGCGCTTAGAGCACAAAGCCCTTTCTGAGCTAGAACCAGCATTGCTAATATCTATTATCGACTCAAATGTCGATAGGCAGTCTTCTACTAGCTCAAGGTGGCGCACGGCATCCTTAAGATCTTCCATAATATGGTCAAGAGCTTCTAGTGCTTCTAGCTATTTCAGCACATATTGAATCTTCATATTCAATATTTTACAATTGTTGCCGTTCATATCAGCAATCACGTTCTTAGTTGCTGAAACCATCAGTCTGAACACATCAGACATACATGCACGAATAATTAATGCCTATCATTTATGCATCCCTATTTGCATAGACCCATCATATTAATAAATAATTTCAAGTAAGGTTTCAGAATCAAAAGGTCACTACGTTTCCAATCATCCTCCAAAAATCCTAACTTAAAACTATCATTAATATGATTGTCATATGCAAAATCAATTCTATGAAGTTACAAAAACTTCTATTACTACCAACAGCTAATTACCCACAAAGAATCAGCAATAACAAAAGCAAATAAAATCTTAACATCAAATAAAATAACAATGCTTTCATATGATACAACTAATATATCGGTTGCTACATCAACAACAATCGGGTAGTAAACATTACATTATTAATCAAAGAAATAATTAGGGAATGTCCCTTCTAATCTATTAGTCAAAACATCTCGAGAAAATCGAAGGCACATTTGCCAACCATGGAAAAACTTTTGGAGAGCATTCATGTCGCCACCAAGGCGCATTCACCCTACGCCATGTGGCGCTCATTCTAAGGGTTGAAGTTTTGGTCAACTCAATCCTATAGTACTCTCTTACAAAAGCTTCCACTAGCTCCCTATAGCTCGGGACCACGTTGACCTCCCATAACCGATCTAACACTGCTTGCCATTCAGGTGGAAGAGTGTTCATCATAGCCGGCACCTTCTCAAAATCCGGCATTAGATAACCATTCCGATGATTTCTGTATCATCTTATTGACCTTGACCACATGTGATACTAAATCACCGTCATGCCACCGATAATCGCTAACTCTTTCATCAGCCTTTTAAGTCTTGCATTTCCCTCGTTCGTTCTCGGGATTGCGGTATCCGTGCATGACGCATCATAGTTCCCGCAACAAATGCGGAACTAAAAATGGATCACTTATAATCCATAATGCACATACGGGAAAATACATAATTTTCAAAAAAATTTATGCAACAAATGCAGAATAAAAAAAAAAAAAAAATGGATTACATATAAGCCACATAGGCATACATGAAAAAGGACAAAATGCCTTTTTTTTTTTTTTTTTTTTTTTTTTTTTTTTTTTTTTTGGGTCAACGGTCAAAGTCAACGGTCAACGGTCGTCGGTCAACGGTCAGCGGTCAATGGGTTGGGTCAACGGGCGGGCGGGTCGTCGGACCAGGCGGACCGGTCGAGCCGGTCGGACCGGTTGCGCCGGTCTGGCCGGTTCGGGCGAACCGTCGGCACGTGCGCGGGCTGACGTCACGCATACGTCAGCCGGCACGTGCCACGCGCGTGACGGGCATCCTCGGTTCGGGTTGGGTCGGGTCGTCGGTCGGGTCGCCGGCCGGTTACCGCCCGGCCTACCGGCGTCGGCGATGACGTCATCGGTGACGTCATCCGAGCGGTTATCGACCGTTGGATGACGTCATCAAATGACGTCAGCACGCGTCGGTCCGCGGACCGGCGCGTGCCGTTTCGCCGGTCGCCGGCGCGCACGTGCCGGTTCATCGCCGGCGCGTGTGGCGCACGCGCTGGCCATAGCCGCGCTTCGGGCGCGTCGCGCCCACGCGCGCGCCTCCCGGCCGCGCGTGTGGGCGCGTGCGGCGTCTTCCGGCGGCGGTCGACCACTCCCGGACTCGTCTCGACGTCGCCTTTCACCCGGTGCTTTCAGATTTCGATTTCGACATACGCAAACACAGAAAAAACGACGTACAATGCTCGGGTGTCGGGATTTCACGCCCAATCCGTACGGCCGAACCTTTTTTGCGAAAATTCGAAGAAAAAACATCAAATTGATCGGGAAAACGTGAACTAGGGCTCTGATACCAATGTTGGGAATGACTGATCCCCGAAAACCGGATTCGACACCGAATCGAACCCCTAAATCAATGCGGAAGACGAAGCCCGGGAATTACACGTATCACCGATCGTAAAGCACACCACGGATTCGAACGTACCTTGTTAGCCACAGATTAGACACCGACGCCGAAGAAGAGGAAGAAATTCTGATCGATTCGATCCGATTGGCCTTGAAGGGAGTTGTGCGTCGCCGTGAGCGTTTTGAGAGAAAGAGAGCGCGGGAAAAAAAGAAACGTACGTTGATTGTGTTTCCAACAGGTGCCTTCTCTCTCTCTCTCCTCCCTTTTATACCTTCCCCCATCCACGGGCCTTATTCCCGTGGGCCGGGCCTTTTGGGCCCAGCATGGGCGGACGGGCCTTAAGCCGCAGACGGGCCTTAAGCCCAATCTACAATTAAATCCATCAGGCCCCATATATGCCCCTTGTAGTCAACCTTTGATGCAAGCCAAGGGCAGGCTTTCTCAAACAGTAGGATCGGGAGAGTGACTCACTGTAGCACCCTGAACCCTTCGGCGGTCGCCACAAGCACCAATGTTACACCTTATCGCCCTTTCGATCTAATACTTAGAAGAAGCGTCATTAATTTCAGGCATTTTTTTTTTAAAGCGGTCACAGCGCGGCTCATTAGCGGAAGCAAATCAAAGCATCATCATCTATCCCCCTACCAACCATGATACCAATACACACCACTAAACATCATGATTTTATAAACAAGCGACGACACATTGTTTACATATTCTTTCAGGATGGGACTTCTTTTTCGGGTCGATACATAACAAGGAAAAGCTAGGACTCTGCCATGTCCTGCCTAAAACCTCAAAAAGAACCCTCGACCCTCTACATCACATGTACACAACCTCCCATCGTATGTGTCGGCTAACTAACTCCCAAAAACACAGCCCCTACTCGTCACGCTCGGGCCTCACACCCAATCCGGTGCCAGTCGGGCGGCGGTGGCGGCAGCATCCCTCTCATCACCTCATCGTGGCGAACGTGGACAAACGAACTCCCCGAACGACGGGCCCCTAGCCAGGCCTATGTTGTAAGTGACAAAATAGCACACACGTATGTAGGTGAGTCCGAGGCACGGAAGGGCAACTGAACTCCTCACACTCTACCTCAACGTCGGATGGTAACCCGTAAAATGCACCCCGCGCGATGGCAGGAAGCGGCATACGGCTAATTTGAAATGTTGTCCCCAAAAGGGGTGAGTACAACCACTCAGCAAATAAGGAATCCAATAACAACTAAATGCATCATACAAAATCATACATGCATTGCAGGCGTTACTTACCTTGGAGCCATGTGCATACTATCATGCATCATCATCATAGTCATAATACGTACATGTGTATCATCATCATAACATACACGTCATCATCATTATGATACCATCACGCCATTCACGTCATCATCATCATGGCATCATCATATCAAGAATGCATATCATCATGCATATCATCATCATCATCATGCATATCATCATGCATATCATCATCATCATCATGCATATCATCATGCATATCATCATCATTATCATTATCATCATCACATTTTAATCATCAATTTTAATCATACCCTCGGGCAAAGACCTCCGAGGCTTCCGGCATTCAGCCATCCCAGGCCACCGGGCATCCGACCCCCCACATTCCGAGCATCTCGCATCTCAACTAGCATCAAGAGGCATTCCCTTCGTAGAAACCTCCGATAGGGCTTCCAGCATTTACACTCCCTGGCCGGGCATCCCGCACCCCAAATCCTGGCATCGCGAGGCAATCCCTTCGGGCAGAAACCTTCGACAGGGCTTTCAACCCCCCACATTCCGGGCATCCTGAATCTCCCAGGGCCATCCGGCAATGCATCTCTATACATTCCGGGCATTATCCTCCGCCGCAACCACCTCCTCACTTATCATTATCCACATTTACCATTTTTTTGATCTCAATTTAACATGGCAAATGGCATGGCATCAAACAAATCATACTTGGCATGGAATTCACACTGGCATCTCAATTCAATGTCATACATGTACCAAGACTTTATCACATGTACATCTCGATTCAATGTCATACATGTACCAAAACTTTATGACATATACATCTCGATTCAATGTCATACATGTACCAAGACTTTATCACATATACATCTCGATTCAATGTCATACATGTACCAAGACTTTATCACACATGCCACATAAATTAAATTGAATCCATGGCCAAATAAAAATCTATTTTATTTATTTATTTATTTATTTATTTATTATTATTTTTTTTTATAATATCTATAAATTCACAAAATTATCAAAATTCAAGAAATTATTAAACAAACCCATAGGATGATAATTACTTGCAAAATTCATGGCCAAATTGAATTTTTACTAAATCTCACAATTTTCCCAAAAACATCCTATGATTCTCGAATGAACCAGAATGCACGGTTTCCAAATAAATTCAACTAAAATATCCATATGGCCTCCAAAAATTATGAAATTTTTCTGGGTTATAGCCAAGACATTTTCGTAAAACTTTCATGAAGAACTCCAAGCCAGAATCTTTATAGATTATTTTATTCAACCTCACGAAGCTTCTGGACCCATTACCGCATCGTCCAGTATACACCTCTCCGAAATATTGAGATTTAACCTACTTATTCTCTTTCGTTTTCTCTGAAATTTGGATATGTTATGTGTAAAGATGTCCTTTAAAATTTTCATGAAGATATCTAGGTTAAATAACCATAGTATAGTCATCATTTAGGTCCTTGAAGTCTCGGGTGTCTCGGAACACATCACCAGAATCATCGTCTTCGAGATCAAGTCATTTTACTACGCTATACTTGTTCATTTCACTTCCAAATTGAGTATGTTGTATTTTAAGATGTCTCCTACAACTTCCATGAAGACATTGAAGTGATATCTTCAATAAAAACCAACATGCAATCAAGAATCCAGCAAGAGGTCAGTAAAAACTTTACAGATCTGGGGTCTCCGTAGGATAGGACTTTAACCCCTCAAATATCCATCATTTTCCACGAAATTTTAGTATATTATAGTAAAAGATGTTAGCTACAACTTTCATGAAGAAATCGAAGCCAACATCGGACTCTAAACACACATACAAGCTCAAACAAATTTCTGACTCACATGATCCGAGCAAGAACAGTCACACCACTCACACACAACTCATCCATGCTTCGGTTTTTCCCACCTAACAACCAAAAATTCAACATGCAAACAACATACAAGCGTGCAAGAGAAGCTAGAGGACTCCCACTTGCCTCTAGACCGGTCAGTTGACGGCGTAGGGTGGCGAACACGGCGGCACACGGCAGACGGACGGCGACAACCCCTCGGCTCTGCCTCCTTTCTCTCTCGGCCTCTCCCTCTCCTTCTCGAATTCTCTCTCTCTCTCTCTCTCTTGGCCGAATGGGATCCGGCCACTCTCCTCTCTCTCTTCCCTTTTATTTCCCCAACTTCTCATGATTAACAATCATTACATGCCACTTAAGTGGACCAATGCATGGGGACTCTTCTTGCCACTTGGCAAGATCCATGCATGGGCCGGCCATCATTCTTTTGGGCCTCTAATGGGCCGGTTGACTACTCCTCTTGGGCCACTATTGGGCCGGCCAACTTGGCCCATTAAAAGCTTAGGCCAATGGGCTTAAGGCCCATCCTAAAAATTAACCTTTTCCTCTTTTTTTTTTTTTTTTTTTTTTTTTGAATTCCTTTCTATAATTATTTCCAAATTCCAATTTTCATCTTGGCCAAAGTCTTGGGACATCTTGTTCATTGAAATTTAATTTATAAATCTTATGGCCAAGCATAAATTATTAATCTATCAAATTTAAATTTCCACAATCATATGCACAAATCATCAAGTTAAAAAGACTAATGGCTAAAGCATAAGCCATGGAAATTTTATCACCTAATTAGAGACTTTAACACACCTTATGGCTTGTCATTGAATTTTGGGATGCCACACTCACGCACGGAAAACAGGACGTACAAAAATTTCAGCATTGCGCAAGTTCAGGAGAACAGTCGTATATTTATCGATACAAATCGGATCGACCTGATTCCAAAGCCAAATGAACAAAGACTTCTGGATCTAAGCTTGAAGGCGGGCCGATCTTCTTGGTCAAGAGAGCTGGTCTTCAATGCGGGCTGCATCAACCTTGAATATATCCCATATAGCCAAGAATATCTTGCCCAATTCAACCGTGAAAATCCACGTTCAAATCGAGAATACCACTCCAGTTTTTCCTCTGTTCCTTTCTGTTTTGGCCAGATTCGCATTTCCTGTATGGTACTAGCGCTGAATATTCTTACCTTGCCCTCGTTTTCTTTCCGAAATGTAACCAACCCCACATATGCATCGCACACGTACTCATCCGGCCAAGCAAAAATTTCGGATAAAGGTCGACCTCAAGCGGCTCGGTCTTGAAAATTTAAGTGACCTTAAGGCCCCCGTCTTCTAAAGTCCAGCTGATTTTTCGCGTCGGGCCAATTTGAATACAGTTTACAATCGGACTTCTGTGTTATTCGATGCAGACCCGTTATCCATAAGCAAAATTACTCTAGTATCTAAAATCTGGAAAGAAACAGTGCAGAACTAGACCTCAAAATTCTACCATGTTAATATTTTTTAGGATAGGTGCACTGGAAGTGTTAAAATTTGTTATAAAATGTGCAATTGAGTCATAAAACTTACCAAATTGGTTTAATCAAATCCTTATGTTAACTCTGTTCAATTTAGCTAAGGGAAAATGCTTACGTGTCTTATTTTGTTACTTTCTTAAGACACATGGCAAGGACATGGCACCCACTAAGCGCCACATCGGAGAAAATTAGATTAAAAAAATAAAAATAAAAAAAAAGGGAAAAAATCACCAATGGCTTGGCCAAGCCCTCAATGGTTGCCGCTGCCATAGTTGTTGGAAAGGGCTGATGGTGGTCATCTGGACCTACAAAAGCTTGGCGACCCTCGTGGGCCATAGGCAAAGGCCGATGACCCTCGCTCAGTTTTGCAGCAAGGGTTGCACGCTCTCCCAAATCTAAGCTAGCAAGCCCTCATTGGGGGCCGCCAATGGCTTGCTTGGGGAGGGTCACTAGGCAACCTTTGTTGGCCCTTCTCGACGATTGTGGTGGTGACCATCGACAAGGGCTTAGCTAAATTGTGGGTGAGTTTGTTTTTTGTTTTTTTGTTTTTTTTTTTTTAATTTTTTGTTTTTTATTTGTTAATCAATTTTTTTGTGTGTATTTTTTAATTTTTTTTCGGATTTGGCACCTAGTGGGTGTGTCGTGACCAAATTTTGGGTGAACCACCTAGGGTTCGGCTAATGGATTACTAAGTCTAACTTAGCTCAGGCACTTTCAAGTCCATTCCAATTCGCGACTTAGGTTCAAGTTCTTAACATGCAAATGATTTTTCAATTAGGAGTTGCCACTAATCTATTTTCGGTGGGTCGATTAGAAACCCAAGTAAAGTAATAGGAAATTCACTTTACTCCTGCGAACCAGAAATTTATGAGTTTGGGGACTTGATTACGCTAGATTCCTCTAATGCCCTTTCGGTACCTTTCTCTTTTATCATTGTAGGCAGCACGCATTGATTTTAATTTACCTCATTAACATGCAACATGTGATGTGATCTTGCGGGTGTGCAAACCACCAATTTAACATCCAAAAAAAGCCATAAATAAATTGCAGGACTTATCTCATGGCATCGAAAGCATTTGCAATGTTAGATCAGAATTCACATTAAAAACCCTTTATATGATTTCCAATTAATACGCAGTCACTTCAATTAATATACGTTAGTATTTTCCATTAGGTAAATTAGACGGAATTGACAGAATGACTTTGATTGAATCAATTTTATAAGTTTTAACTTTTAAAACTTGATTATAATTTTTTAAGTTTTAAAATTTAATTGCACTTTCATAAAATGACTTGTCTCGTATATTTTTTTCTCTTGTTAATGATGAGAGACCCTTAGGCGATAATTGCGGGTCGAGGGCTTCTGGATGTCCTCAAATCTTTCCCACCTTTTTAAATTCGCAATAAATTTGTCCACACGAAATATGCGAGCCCTTGTTCGGAATCTTAGAGATCAAATCTTCAAGTGGAAAAGAAATAGGGTAAAGGCTATCTTTTCTACTCTATCCGCCCATCCTTAGGGCCTTTATCTTATTCTATCGATCCGCCAATCTTGACTGCCTTTATCTTACCTATCTTTGTTTTGCTTTTATTTTCTCCTCCAGCGACAGCTGTCGCTTTTATTTCCTCCTCTAGCGACAGCCGCACAGCTGACGCACAGCGGGGAACTTCCTTGAGCCACGAAGCTCCGAACAGCGATTTGTGCAAAAACGTTTGTACACTCGAATTGTGACGTTTTCTTTGTAGAAACATAAATGTTTCGGGCAGTGAAGTAATTCTCTGCAAGTCTAAACACCGTAGATTAGCAGTAATCTAAATGTAAAACATTTATGTATGTGAGTAATTGTAACTCTATAATTCTTTAATTAATTAGTGGAGTATTTATCGTCCATTTTTTTCATGAAATAGATATTGATATTTGGATCAAACTAAGTAAATCTTCAGTTTTTTTATTTTTTATTTATTTATTTATTTATTTTTCTAGAAATTTTCGCATTGATTTAAGTGGATGCATCGGTTGACGTGAGCCGGGGTGGTTTTAGAATTTCTCGTGGAGTAAACCGAGAAAAAGTGAACCAGACAGCGACGCAGACCTCAATCTGCACGACGTCGTCACCTCGTCCTGTAGATCTATCCCCATCTTTTTGCCTGCTTCCTTCATTCCCACTAACTGAAGGCTCACAAATTGAGATCCATAAGAGCCTCCACCTCGTTATCATCTTCGCAACCGAGTGAACTCAGTTAGGCAAAGAAGAATTTTCGAAGACATTGTCGTCATCATGAGTGCTAAATCCGAGCTCGTGTTCATCCCATGTCCGGGCCCTGGCCACCTGGTGTCGATGGTGGAGATGGCCAAGCTCCTGGTCGACCGCGATGATCGGCTCTCCATCACCGTCCTCATCATGAAATTCCCTTCGAATCGGAAATTGATTCCCACATCGGGTCGCTCACCGCCTCCGTGGCTGACCGCATCCGCTTCGTCCTCCTCCCTAGGCGAAGCCACTCCCCGAGGACGTCTTTCTTCGCCTTCGTCTATCACTTCATGGAGAGCTACAAAGCCGACCTCCGAGAAGCTGTCGCTGAGCTCTCTGCCCAAGGGTCGCCACGGCTCGCTGGGCTTGTCCTTGACATGTTTTGCACCTCAATGATCGACGTGGCTGTCGAGTTCGGCGTCCCTTCCTACATTTTCTTCCCATCAGGTGCGGCGTTCCTCGGAGTCATGCTCCACCTCCAGTCTCTCCGAGACGAGCAACACATGGACCCAACCAGGCTCAAGGGCTCTGACGCCGAGCTGGACTTCCCGTCCTTAGCTAACCCGCTGCCTGCCACCAAGTTCTTGCCCTCTGAAGTGTTTATGGAAGAAGACTGCCGGATATTCTTGGACCTCCCCCTGAGGTATAGGGAAACCAAGGGAATTTTGGTAAATACGTTCGCTGAGCTCGAACCGCACGCTGTGGAAGCCCTGGCCAGCCTTGGAGCATCTACGGTGTACTCCGTGGGCCCCATACTAAACATCGACGTTGAGAGCAAGAAGGGTTTCGAGATCCTGGATTGGCTCGACCAGCAGCCAGATGCGTCAGTGGTGTTCCTATGCTTCGGGAGCGGGGGTGCTTCGACAAGCACCAGGCAAAAGAGATAGCCTACGCGTTAGAGCGGAGCAGGTACCGCTTCCTGTGGTCCTTACGACAGCCTCCGGCGAAGGGCAAGCTGGAAGCCCCCCAAGACTACGCAGATCCCGCAGAGGTCCTGCCCGAGGGTTTTCTTAATAGGACAGCAAGGGTCGGGAGAGTGATCGGGTGGGCCCCACAGATCGCAGTCCTGGCCCACCCAGCCATCGGAGGATTCGTGTCTCACTGCGGGTGGAACTCCATCCTAGAAAGTATATGGTTTGGCAAGCCGGTCGCCGCGTGGCCGCAGTATGCGGATCAACATTTCAACGCATTCCACTTGATGGTGGAGCTCGGTCTCGCGGCGGAGATTAAGATGGATTATCAAAGAGATCTGCTCAAAGGTAGTGATGGCGTCGTGACGGTAGACGAAATAGAGAGAGGGATAAGGAAGTTAATGGAGGGGGAGGAGGCCAGGGAGAGGAGGAAGAAGGTGAAGGAGGTGAGCGAGAAGAGTAGGAAGGCTGTGATGGAGGGTGGCTCTTCTTACTTATCTTTGGCTCGTTTCATCGAGGATGTCTGTAGTTGATGAGCCTTGATTTAGCAAGGAGACAGGGTTGGCTAGTAGGTAGAGCATTGTTGGTATTTTGATTGTATGATTATTTGGAGTGTTTTAGGGCTTCTGTGCCTATAGAAATTATGTTTGATTTTTCTAGTGCTTTTGTGGCTATAATCCATTCTTCAACCCTTGACGTGTTTTATGTGGAACCAGTCAATTTGGGTTTGGCCCACGAGCTGTAATCTGCAAAGGTAACCACGAATATAGAATGTGTTCAAAAAGATATCATTGTTAAAATTCCATATGGTAGATTTTCGTGTCCTTGCACCTCCGTGATCTCCGAGCATGAATGGATTTCATTTTGCTCTTGCTTTCCCCTCGCATGGTTTGTTGTCCTTCTTCTCTTTTGCGTCCATTGCTCTCCTCATTCCTGCTTCTGAAAGTTAGGGCCCTCTGCTCTTGCTTGGCGTGTAATAGAGAGGCGGAGAGTATAAAGAATTTCGGAGTAGCATATTTAGCGGAAGTAGCATATTTAGCGGAATTAAACTTTAGTCGAAAATGTAAATTTGATTTGACCCCTTGTGAAACGCAAAGGACCCACATGTTCATGGACCAAGTAGAGTATCATAAGACGTGCTAGTCGCCCCTTCCTTGCCCATCAGATGAGATGGTTTTACGAGGAAGGCCCTATTTAATAGATGTCAGTGGGTGTTAAATCCCGATTGTCTTATTAAAAAAAGGGAATATCAATTTCGTTATACAAGTTGAATATATGTAGTGTTGCGACGGTATTAAAAGCATAATTTACACGTCTTCTTATATTAAGATCAAGGAGGGATGATTGCCTAGCTGCAATCAAAGTGGTGGACTAGTTTCACCATGCATGGGAAGATCGTGACTAGGGGACCAAGAGATTTTCTTCTATGCTTGGTTTAATTTTCCTTATAGTGATGCAGACTTCTTTACATTGTACAATCTCTGATTTATAATATAGTGAATGGTTAACCAAGGAAATAATAAAGATACATGGAATCAAATTCACCTTGGATTGATATAATTAATCAATCATAATCCTAGATACTCTTGGATTGATCGATCACAATCGACTATTGATCCTCACATATCTCTATCGCAACCCGATCTCATCGCCAATCAGTCCTCGGGCAAAAAAGGGGGGGAAGGTCGAATTTATGGGTACTTGACCACGGGAGTTTCCTCATGATTCTCATCCATGGAGGCACCATCACCTTGCCTTTCGAGCGAACTAGCGAGTTCCCTCACACATAGTCACGAGCTCTCCTAAGCCTGTACCTTGTGTGACAGTGGAGTGTTGTGATCTATACCCACATGGGTGACACACTTCGAGAGAAGAGGTCGGGTGTGGATATTACGTTTCGAGGTACTTTTACCACGATAACTTTCTCAATAATACGCTTCACCCATAAGGATGACATCACTTCATCGTTTAAGGTACTGCCACATTGAGTATGCTAAATTGTGGTAAGCTTTATCAACACCCATACCCCTCATGATAGGTTTATTTATATGATCTAGTTATTTAAGATAACCTAGAGATAAGATGAGAGTCGCCACTAGTCTCATTTTTGGAGGTTAACTAGAGAACCCAATCGAGGGTCGGCAGTAGTCCCTTGAGTCCTACGCAACTAGATATCTAGGTTAGGGAACTTGGGTTATGCTAATATTTCTATTAGTTCCATTTTGGTGTCTAACAGTATGTCGTGTTACCTAAGGTGTCCATGTATTTATGTTTACTTTTTTTTGGGATCATTTTATCCTAAGCTAGGCGATCACGCATGGATTGGTCATTTTCGTGTCATTCTCTTTTTAAGAAAGATAAAAGAAAACACTCAACTGAATTGAAAGTGTGAAGCGGTAAGTAAACAATCAAGGAAAGTAGTAAATCTATCATGCAATCCTAATAAAGATAAAAGACGAGAAAAAAATGAAGGGACAGGAAATTAAAGGAACCCCAACTTGTCAAGTTTTCTTAATGACAAGAGAAACCCAAAACATTTGTCGATGATAAATAATACAATATCATGGTTGGAGTGGACATCGACCTTCCACCGTCTTCATGTCCTCTCCATTTTTAGGATCCTAATCTAAGCCTAATCTGAGAACTATAGCTAAGTGCATATAATGGGAAGAAACGACTATGCAAGTGAAAATAATATAAAAAAAATGACACGAGGGCAACATCAAACATTCCAACAAAACAAGGTTTATCAACCAAGTTTGGGCCTTGGGGTTGGCCTTTGCAATTCATGCATAGGTCCCTCTAGATACCTACTTGATTCTTTTTATGACTTATAACCATTATAGGCATTTTGTGTTATCACCTAGTCAATAATGCTTGTAAGTCCCTATGTGATCCCCAAGATTTCCCCTCGGTATCATACATCGCCCCTAACATACATCTAGAAATCACATGCATTGTAGGACTTAAACACACATGCAGGCCTTTTGAGCCTTATTTCCTAATCAATCAAACGAGTGAACCATTAGCGAATCACTTATCCTCAAGGCATGCACCAATCATGAACATAAGGATTTTTAATGAATAACATGATTATGCACGAGAGGCACATGTGAAATTTCAAAATGGGTTTTGAAATATCAAGAAGCTTTTTGAGACAAGATGATGTCTTGACTATAGAACGGATTTAATTGCCAAGACTAGCCCGGGGCTCGCATAAATGTACTCACAGGAGTTGCAGGCATTTTGAATACGATCCAAGTCATGACTTTCACAATGTCAAATTAAGGTTTAAAGATATTTGAAAACATTTTAGACCGAGAAATATCTAGGTTATGGAATGCATTTAATTACAAAAGCTAGCTCGAGGCTCGCATAAATGCAATCATAGACATCACAAATATTTTAAATATGGTCCAAATCATGACTTTTCCTAAGTCAAATCAAGTATTGAAAATGAATTTATAAATGTTTGCTTTTGGAAATATCATATGTACAAAAGTGGTTTCAAAGTGCAATTTGGAAAATCAATTTATTGAAAATCATTTGACAATAAAGATTAAAAGATTTGAAACAATTTTCATGAATATGACATGTCCTAATACCATACACAAACTAGCCTAAGAGGCCCAACCAAGCAATCACAACCAAAGGTCCATAATAGAAATTTTCAGACCAATCACAGCAAATAAACAAAATTGGATGGTACCTATTGATGATCTAGCTATGAAAAAAATTTCCTAACATGCAAAACATGATATGGAACAACTTCTATGAAGAAAGTTTTCCTAAAAGAGCTGAGCACGATTTTATAAAAATCAGACAACAAGCAACAATGCATTAGGAAATTACCAAAACAGCAGGATACCAATTCATTGCAATCAAGATTTAACCTACCAAATGAAATATAAAAAACATGAAATTTTTCCACAACATAGCCAACAAAGTAAAAACAAACTTTATTAAGAGACCAACTCAACAATTCCTACCGAAAAATTGGCACAAAAATGGTAAAAGTCTGTCTAAACATGGGAAAAAACAAGGGTCCGAATTTAACACTAACTCTAAATTCTAATCTAGATAAGGAAAAATGGAAAGTAGATCTAACGACAAGAAATTTACATGAAATTAATGACACTTGAAAGCTCTAGGTGTGCTTTGTAATTTCCTAGAAAGGTCTGGGTTCAATCAAGATCGATTTGGTACTCTAAGACTTAGGTTTGTGAAAGTGTGCATGTTAGTCATTAAAAACCAGAACTTAAAAATGCATTATTAAGTGCCTAAATCATCAATGTAATGCATAAACGGCATGAAAATCACACACAACTTAGAATTAGATGCGACAAGGGATTAGTAGAAATCATCTAATCCTAAGTTGGCATGTGAAAATGCCATACAATTCAAGGTCAATACATGATATCTTAGATTTATAATGACATGCTCGAAAGTTCTTAAGTGTAATAAGTATTATTGTGACATGAATTTCAGAATCACATATACATACGAAGCTTGTATGCAGTTCAAATGTCAAGAATGTACTAATGTAAAATTTGGTCTCTAAGAGACCCAAACAACCATGAAAAGAGGTGCACATAATAAGGTTTCAATCCTATAACAAGAGCTGAAAACGTGCCTAATTTCGATCACTTAAGGATATGCATAAATCTTACCAAAATTATGCATATAGAATGAAAAATGACAAGCATTTTTCGTTAAGATTACGATTATACGAATAATGATGAAAATGGTAAAATAGATGTGCATTATTAACTATCTAATTGTAGTTGCACCCATGTACATTTACTCATGCAATTGAATATCGAATGATGGCGAAATCATGCAAATCATACTCAATAGAAAATATATGACATTTATTTCATTCTTCATGAAGGCTCTAAAGTGAAACAAGTTCAATTTCATGTTTAAATATACCTAAACATGCCTCGGATTAGTGCAGGATAGACAAACACATACTCAGATCTAAGAGGTTTTGACCTAGCAAAACATGTCCGAAAATTCCGAAAAAATTATAGGACATTCTCAAGACAATGAAGAACAAGTTTCATGAGACAACTTCTTCAAAAAATCATTGCAGAAAGTCAGGGAAAAAAATAACAAAAAGCTGATGCGGACTAAGGATGGGATCTAAAGAGCACCAAGAATCTGCAGGAATCAAGTAGATTCTAGTGTGTTTTTTTGGGGGCCAAATTTTCGCTGTTTAGGCAGTACGACTTATCGATTCGAAGCTCTTGAAGTCTATTTTCTATGTCTAGAAGAGTTCAAGTCAAAATAAGCAGATGTATTTGATTTGGGACCAAGACAAAGAAAGTGTTTCTATCGAAGAGGCCCACGCTTCTTGTCTTGAAGTAAATACACCAGTGATGTATATAAACATGAAATCAAGGTTGATCGACCAATTACTTTATATAAGTAGTAGTTCAACTAGACCCTGAATGATCTCCCCCGCATCTATCTAATAAGACTTGTTAGGCCAAGAAAAGTAAGGAGCTTTTGAGTCCCTTCCTTTTGTCATTACCTTCCTTTATGCATATCATTCTACTACTAGCGCCTTCCTTCTTCTGCTCTAGTTCTCTTCCTGGTATTCTTAAGGGTGGTAACCTTTCTGAAAGTCTCCCACCTGTCTTAAGCCAACGTCGAATTAACAGGGCTGGAAGCGAACGACTGATCAAATAGGAATTGCATAACTTCAAAGAGAAATAACAACGACCATCTATATGTGGCTGATTTCAAATCGAAGGAATAACAAATCCTACTGTCAATTAATATGTCAAGAGGACGGCTTTGTTCAAATGTTCCATCCATTGGGATGCGACATAGAACTTTAGCCAATCTCTAGCATCGAAAAGATTCTAAATTAAGAGCAAACAATCTCCATCTCCATTTCATTTTCCCTCAATTATCAGCCCACTTTAGGCTAAACAATAAACATGTCACAAACATTCGAAATTGTAGATTTGCATCCAAAATTGCATAATCAACTGAAAATCATCTTCAATCTTAATTCAATCTTAGCAAATCAATGATCTAATTGATCAATTGAGTATCTAAGCATTTATATAATCCCTAAGTACGAATCCTAGCCCCGGTTAACTACTCTAACCTCACATGATCGGATCGAGTCTAAGAGTGTTTGCTTTTGCATTTTCATTGATTTGGACGTAATCGAACAAAATCAAGCCCACCAGAATACAATCGGAGCTCCAATGAGCAGATCGGGATAGCTCGTATCTCTTTCAAACCGGTTGGACCATCGATTTGGGTCTTCAGCAGAAATTGGTCCAAGGATGGACCGGTTTGGGCTCCCGTGGGAAAAGGATCATTGGAGACTCTCTAGTGATGGATCTTCCAAACCCTAACCACAGCGAGGTTGAGGTCAATCTAGAGGGCCGATCACTGGTGATTAGGGCATTGGAATCTCACTAAACAGTGCCGGTTTGATCCGCCAAGCTAGACCGGTCTGGGATGGATCAGTTTTGTCCACCAATGGAGGAAAAGAGGCCACCGATAGTTTTCCAGTGGCGAATCCTCAATGGCCTGACCATTAGAAGGTCAAGGACTCCTAGATGATGAAGCTCATGGTTGTTGAACTGCCGCAAAAAGCCATTGCATCGCCGATTCAGCTTGGCAATTCCAATGGCAAGATCACCTACGTCCATGCTGGTGATAAGCCAAGTTCGATCAAGTGGCTTGATCGGATGAATCAAGCCATCATTGGAGCTAGTTGATGCCCCAATTGAGAACTAGAGGGAGAGATAGGGACTAGAGGAGGTGGTGTGGCTGGAGGCACCGTCGAAGGAGGCTCAAATCGACGGAGGGACGGTGGTCGTGTGAGAAAGGAAGAGAGAGTTTTAGGTAGAAAACAACAGAGAGAAAGGAGAGAAAGAGAGTTTAGAGAGAATTTTTGCCTAGAAATGAGCCTTCCTTAGCATTTTGGAGGGAAAATGGTATTTATGCCACCCCCAAATCAATTGCTCTCAATCGTTGGTTCCATCCAATGGTTGAAATCCTAATCTAACGGGTAAAAATTGATTTTAAAAGTTTAATTATCATCTAAAGGTGTCAGGTAATCAATCTAATGGGCCTGATTTATGAAAAGTTGAGCTAAAAATGAGAATTTACATTTAATGGCCTAATTAAGGGTCAAATTGCAAATTCACGAAATTCGAGGATCAATTTGCAAATTCGTGGAAAATTGAGGGCGTAGAAATTAAATTGGCATGGTGAGGGTCCTAGAACCGGCCGGTAAGGGGCCAAACTGGCTTGCGCTGCCAAGGGTAGATCATATCGGTTAGATAGGTTTATGTCAATTTGATCGGTTCTTGATAGGTTCTTGGTTGATCTTAACCAGTTCTAGCCAATTCACATATTTGTGGCCCTTGTGGGTTTGGGTAGTCCTTTGAAGTAAAGTGTGTGTTTGTGACAATTCTCAATGTCTATCTAAAACACCTTATTTTCTCCAACCTGGTAAGATCCTCTAAGAAATGTAGCTCGGCTAGTTAGAATGGTTACTACCCTAGCACACTTGATTGTCTCTATGCTCCGAACTAAAATTATGAGTAGTTTGCTATTAAAAGGTTGTCCCTGAAAGGCTTGAATAAGAGGTTCACATATTGTGGGAAGGCATACTTGCGGAAACTGACTCTGTTTTTCCTGATTCTAAGCATAGGTCTCTTCAATGGTATTAGAGCTTGGTTTCAGTTGAAACTTGGCCTATTCCATGCACTTAGCAGGAGAATCTAGTGCTGAGAAGGCTTTCTCCATATTATGTATGATCCTAAAGTCATAGATACTCCAATTACTTTTACCCCTTCTTCATCTTCCTCTTCTCTTTCAGACTTTCATATGTCAAATGCTTCTAAGATTGACTATCTTTATGAGATCTCTCTTAGTGATGACACCAAAATCTCTGAAACTTAACTCCCTCTTATGAACTCATATTCTGCTTTTACTAAACCCGCCTCATCATTTTCTCGCATCCGCTCTATTTGGCAACTTATATGTCAAACTTCCAAAGAAGTGAAAGAGTATGTACAATCCTCCAAGTTTGATCAACATACTATTCTCGCCGCTAAAAAGGATTATTTTGTTACTCTTCAAATCCCCCTAGAATTTTGACCTAAAAAAAAAAAAAAATCCCCATAGAATTCCCCAAATAATGCACCTAGCAGGGATACTCCCATGTCCATTATGGAGCTGTCCCTCTTGCCCTCACGTTCCATGGACGAAAAGGCCTGCCAGTTGTGGCTAGAATGACCCTATTGGATACTTGGTTCCTAGAATACCAGCATACTTGTTTTGGCATTGTTCGGACCACTTTATATGCTGGAACAATTTTTGTAACCTTATGTCCAAACTTCAACTGTCTTTTTAGATCCTCAACTACTTTCTTTCTTGAAGGTTCAAATCTAGCTCACTGGAGTACTCCATATTGCTGATTCTATTACAGCAACATTGCATTACTAGTTGATTTATTGAGTGCAGAATCATGCCCTTGATCTAAATTTTCAAAATGGAAATGAATATGTATTGTTTTCCATGCATAATGATCAAGCATTCTATATCCATGTTACCAGATAGATTCCAAAAGAGAAGTGGGTTAAGCTCCTTTCGGAGAATTAGATTACTAACTATGAAAAGCTGCATCAAAATAACAAGCCTCTCTAGTCCTCATACTTTGAATTTGTAAGGAAAAAAGATGGTACTATTGCCATCAAATTTGGCAAAGAAAAGGAAGAGAATCCTTCCATCTTCCAAATCCTGTTTATAATTGAACCATGCATTCCAAAATCAATCTTTGAGCTAGACCCCAAAAGGATTGTTAAATACTTTCAGAGTAATGGAAATCCTATCCATTGCTACAAGGACCGATATGGTTATTGTTTTTAAGACCCTTTTTGCCAGTGCTCTTATTGCACAAATTCTCATGACAAAGCAGACTTGAATACAAAGCCTAAGCGAAAGCCCAACAAACCAAAAGAGGGTATATACCAAAGGTACTTGAATAGAGATCTCTCAATTGATACCCTTGGTGAGTGTGATAAGTTTCAATTCATGATTTCTTATACTCAATCTCCACCACCATAATACACATCATCACCTCTCATTCCACCAGCCTTACCCCCACATCACCTCCCTCACCTTCTCATAAAAAACCAGCTGTTTCCTTATTTAACAAGCCAATTTTAAAGTGGGCAAGAAAGCATTCATACCCACTTGAGGTTCTAGGTGAAACATCACATAGCCAGAAGAAGAAAGTTAGCTCCCCCATCATTATGTTCCAAGAGGCAGACTTTCCTCCTCTTGTTCGAGAAAGTTCAAGGCTTTCTTTCCCTACTTCTAAAGAATTCATCAACCCTCAAAGGAGATACCGTCATGTTCCAAAAATACTCGCACCAACCGATGTGGACAAACATGGAAGGTAAAAAAGAACTCTTGTTACTAAAGCTGTCTTGAATTGGCAATCATAGACTCTTCAAGGACACAATAATACTTTTAAGATGATTGATTCCAAAATTGTGGATTTACAAAAAGATCTTAAGATATATATTGAAACCACAACAAAGATGTTTTTGGACTTCCAAAAAAGCTTCATGCCTTGGAATCTAGACAAAATTTGGGATATCATTATCTCAAAAGCCCAAAAGTGGAAATTGAGAAGCTCAAGAGGCAAATCCAAATTCTTGAAGAAGGAAAATTCAAGCTTTTTGATCCATTCCCAACTGTGCCATGAACTGAGTATTCTTTTCCACCACCACCATAGGGTACTTCTATCTTTGCTGCTCTAACAAAAACCTCTACTAGACAAGACAAAACTTATGTGGTAGAAATGTGAAACCGCCTTAGAGAACTAGATCGGTTAAGGAAAGAAAAGGGAAAGGAAAAGATTCCAGAAGAATCTTCGATTTCTATAAAGAAGCCAGACCAAATGATGCCATCCAACTTGTTTTTCCGATCGATTCAGATTCAAAACCAGATTCGGTATCTTTTTCATCCTCCTCCTCTTTTTCAATCCTTGCTATTGAATCTTTTCCTATTGTACCAGCCACTTCTTCAATATTCATGGTAGATCCCTCAGATCAAGAGATGGATTCTAACCCTTCTAAACCAGAGATTATCCAACCAAATAATCTATCCCATAATCTAACCCACTCTAAATAGTTTTTTACTGTTGACAATATTCCTTATTCTAAATAGCTAGAAAGATTAGAAGAATTTCATACTTGGCTAAATGTCCAAGCTCTCACAAATCACGACAAGTATGATGTCCTTCTTGGATTTGTTACAAGATTCACACGCAGCCTCAAATATTGGTGGCAATTGGCGATAGAGTAAGATCAAGTTCAATTTCTACTCTTAGTAGATTTTGGTCAAGCTATAGCTCTCCTCTACCATTTTTTCATTGGCAAACCTATGACCTCCAAGAGCTCAAGAAAAGAGAGTTTTTTTGAAAGAAAATTGTGTTCTCTATATAAAATGCATCTTCACAAACATTATCAAGAAATGCTCAAGCTCTTCTATGGCCTTGAAGTTGATGCAAACTTGAAACAAATTTTCCTAACTTTATTCCTAGAGAACTATCTCAGCAAGTTGATCATTTCTCAACAAGTAAAAGAGAATTGTGGACATTCCTTTGGGAGAAATATAGCAAGAGATCCATTTGGGTCTTGATGATTTGTGCCTAAGGTGTTAAATGATAAAACCTACCTCAAAGACAACAAAGAACTTCATGGAGCCTATTTGTGTCAAAAGTTGAAGATTAAGTGTTCCAAAAAAGACTATGACGTCTCCTGTGGAAAACCTTCTAGGAAGAACAAGCATTTCAAGAGGTATTGGATAGGAAAATCCAAGCACGAATTTAAGCATTTCCAGAGAAAGAAAAAATTACGATTTCTACAAAAAAAGGAAAGATCGCTCAAACTGCAAAAAAACAACTCAATTCTTCATCTACAATCAAAAGGGTTATTTCATCAAAATTGCCCCAAGGGAAAAGAAGTCAGGACCATTTGATACATCAAATAGAAATTGAAACCGAATGACATTGAATCATTATTTTCCATTGATGAAGATCCATCTAAGCAAACTCTTTGTGTCATTTCTTGTTATTAAACTCTTAGTGAAACTGATTCTAACTCAGATTTTGAAGATCTTTTCCATATATCTCTCACTTCTTCTGAACAAGACCCTAGTATATTTTTAAGCCAAGTCCATTATTCCCATTTTCTTGTAAAAATATTTAGCTCAAAGTTTGCTAAACTAATCACAATTATTGCCCTTATAGATACTAGTGCAAGTTCTTCAATTTTAGACACAAAGGTTCTTCTTGAAGAATATTGAATTTCCTGTGTTCGATATTTCAATTTTGTCTCAAAAGATACTTTTTCTACAAATATATGAACTATAACAGTAACTATTCCGTTTTTTCTTTAGTTTTCCGTAACCACTAAAATTTTCGGATATAGTCTCCCCAATAAAGATCTTTTCGTTGGTTGAGACATTATGACTCAAATTCCTTAACTCTGCATCATTCCTTGAAAAGGCCTTAAGTATAAAGACCAATTTTCTGAATTTGTCAATATTTAAAGGCATTTTTCTATCCAAATGAGCTTGTTAGATCCGATCATGCAAAAGTTATTAGAATCCTGTTCAGAATCTCATTCTGAATACTCTTATAAATATTTTCATCTCTTGTAGAAAAATCCAGAATTCTTTGTTCACCTTTCTTTAAAGAAAAATGAAGATATATATCCTACCAAGGTGAGTCACATGGGAATGAAATGGAACATCTTGTTTTTGCTATAAAAAAAAAATACTCAGAGCTATTGCAATAAGGCCTTATTGAATCTTAGATTCTCAATGGGCTTGTGAAGCCTTTTATGTTAACAATCGAGCTAAGCAAAATAGAGGAAAAATGCGGCTAGTGATAATTTATCAACCCCTCAACCTTTTCATCCAAGATGATAAGTTCCCTTACTCTCAAGAAATTCCATTTTTGCTGGATTATCTAAAACCCATATCTATTTCAAATTTGATCTCAAAGCGGATTTTGGCAATTGGACATTCATCCTAAATACAAGCCTAAGACAAGATTTTGTATTCCAAACCAACATTTCAATGGAAACTTCTCCCTTTTGGCCTCAAAGTAGCCCCATCTTTATTAAAAAGGTCATGTGTTGAATTTTCTAGCTAATCTTGTCGAGTGCAGCAGTCTACATTGATAATATCTTGCTCTATAGCCCTGATGAAGAATCTTACTGCCAACTCCTTAAGCAGTTTGCAGACATTATAAAGAAATATAAGATTATGCTCTCTTAAAGAAAGATGAATATTGCGAAGACAGACATCGAATTTCTGAGTATGCACCTTAACAAAGGTACGTACTATCCGGGGCTACACATTGTTCAGGAATTGCTCAAGTTTCTATAAGAAAACTTCACCGCAAAGCAAGTTCAGTAATTTCTTGGGATAATAAATTATCTCGAAAACTTTGTCCCAACATAGCAAAATTGTTTATTCTACTACAATCAATGTTGAAGAAGAATCCCCAAAATTGGGGAAAATCTCAAACCAAAGCAGTCCCTAAATTTAAGGAAATCATGCAAACTCTTCTCTTGTTGTAAATTCCATCCATGAGAAAAATAATCCTCTAGACTAATACTAGTGACAAATAATGGGTGACCATACTATTTGAAGAAATTGATGATAAGTAACACCTTTGTGCCTATATATGGAAAGTTTTCCCAGGCTGAAATGCATTATCATTCCTCTTTCAAGGAATTTTTGGCGATAAAAAATGGAATAAAAAAGTTTAAGTTTCATCTCATTGGCATCATTTTCTAGTAGAATTGGACATGACATTTTTTCCTCAGATGACCAAATTCAAATAGAAGTAGATTCCTAATTCCGAACTACTTTGATGGGCTAAATAGTTTTCAAAATATTCTTTCAAAATCAAACACATTATTGGGAAGAAGAACATACTTGATGATTTTCTGTCTAGACCTAAGGCACCAGCAGAGACCTATATGCACATTATGAGGCATGGTTTTCATACTTTTCATCACAACGAAAAGTATAAGATCGAAAAAATGTGAGACTGGCCAAGTTTAGATTACCCCCAGGAAATCATCAAACAAATCCAGAATGACAACCTCACTAAAAATCTGGAGAACCTCATGTGGCAGTGCCACACAGATCTATTCAGACATCAAAGAGGCTCAATTCTTTATCCTTTTAGATGAAACTCCAGGTATCCATTCATACTTTAATCTGGAAGGAAGATGATTTCCCTAATAAACTCTTACAGTTGTTACGATACATAACTAATAAGTACTTAATAGCTATTGAGTTTTCGACTAGAGGTTCATTGCCAACCTAACTAGGATATTTGTGCTCGGCCAGAACATTGAAAATGAAAATGATAGGAATCTCCTAACCATCCTTAACTGGTTTTATCCTCCCACTCATTAGAAGCACCTCTTCCAACATGAACTAAGAACTATCCGACCAGAATCGGAAATCCACACTGTTGTGTTTCTTCGATGTCCATAGGCTTTTGTATGAAATAACAACACCATTGCCAATGTACCACAAGGCATAGGAACCACATCATATAAACCTCAACCACACCTTACAAAAAGCCTTATTTACAAATCCTTTCTCGGCTGTGTTGGTTCTGATGAATACAAATACATAGAACTCTAGAGAATTTTATGCTAGGAGAACAAGATCATCCCTTATGATGTATGGAATTCTTTCATACATATTTCATGGGATCATTATAGCCTTATACTAGAAGCCAAAGAAGCACTTAAGGAATTTGAAAAAGCATAGGACCAAGTAAGGACACCTCAATCATAAGAGGAAGAAACGGCAGACACGGATGATCCTGCATAGTCATCTCAAGACGCCTATACCCAATGGGGGCCCTCTCTCTCAAGATCCCTATAATTAAGGACCTTTGTCCTTATCCCTTAGACTAGACATATCTTATTATGCTCAACCAGCAAATTGGGCCCAGCTAAACATGCCTATTGACCCTTTAGGATCCTCCTCAAGTGGAATCAATATGTAGAATGCTCTAATAGCATAAAGAGAAATCACCAGAAGCCCCTTTGACATCATACTTTTAGAACTTAAATAGAGATGCAAAGAATAGCTTGCAATACATAGCTCTAATGATTCAACTATGACTACAACTCCTGCGACGGAAAATAGGCATGTTGATAGGTTACTATAGTACAGGTCACTGTAACAAAGTACTATAACAATAGGTTAAGGAAATCTCTATTTATAGTCACTGTTCATATCACCTAGAATACTTCCCGATAGGATTTTTCAAAGCCTTTGTTTGTTTTGGACCCGTGAGTATGGTTCTTGTTTGCTTGTGACTTCTTAATGCCTATAAAAGGCAAAGACGATGTAATGTATTAGGTAGAATTCTTTGAAGTAAAGTGTGTTTGTGACAATTCTCAATATCTCTCTAAAACACCTCCTCTTCTCTAGCCTAATAGGATCCTCTAAGAAATGCAACTCGATTAGTTAGAACGGTTACCATCCTGGCACCCTTGAGTGTCTCTATGCTCTGAACTAAACTCTCAGTAGTTTGCTACTAAAAAGCTATCCTTGAAGGGCTTGAACAAAATTTTTGCATATTATGGGAAGGCATACCTACATAATTTGACTATGTTTTCCCTAGTTCTAAGCATAGGTCCCTTCAATTACAATTTGGTCACTCAATGACCAAATTGAAGAGAAAACTTACCCAATTTAAGAGGAAATTGTTCGATTTCGATTCAAGTAAGCCAATTAGACTTCATAAATGTGATCTACTGATCCTATATTGACTTAATTGAGCAATTATGAAGAAAAAAATAGAAGACCAAAACCATGGGTACTTAAAACTGAACCTAAATGACTAAATCGAGCAGTTTTGCAATTTATTGGTCAAATTGCAAATTAATTGAAATTGAGTCTAGTTAATATTACAATTTCCATGTCCAACTAATTACCCATGTGTAAGATCACCTATTGTATTTAAATTGACTTTGAAATTAAAGTGCCGAAACTTAGGCCAAAAATGAATCAGGTTCTAATATTAAAATTGGACCTTAATCTTGAATGGATCAACTCAAATTTCTTTGATTGAACCTTGGTGATCCGGTTTTCTTACCTCCAAGACAATGAAATCCCTCAAATCGAGAAGTTCTAATGTAAATTTCTCGAAATTGACTTCGGATTTGAACTTATCTTAATAAAATGAGTGGAAAATAATTGGTCGTTCACAAGTCATGAAGAATTAATTTTAACTCCCTAACTATGGCTTAAAATGGCAATTTACCTTTCAACATGGCAATTTGTGAAATTGAATGCATGAGTGTATTTAGAATAGTCCATGGATCAAATGTCAAAGAATGAACCACATCTAATTATGACTAAAATAAAATTAATTATATTTTTTGATCGATTTACAATCTAAAATCGAAAAAATTTAGAAAACAAAGTTCTTAATCAAATTTTGTGAAATTTTCTACGCACAAGTCAAATTGACACAAAAAGAATTATTTTGTGGATTTTTTTATTTTTCTATTTTTTTGGTCAAATGTTTGGCCAAAAATCAACCATTTAGTTGATTTTTCAGAAAAGATTGATTTTTGAGCAAAATCTTTGGAATTTTGAAAAATTGACTTGAGAAAAGTGAAATTAAGGCTAAATTGTATTTTTGGGTGAAAAACTAATTTTTGACTCAGGATTAACTTTTAGTAAAATGGTTGACCAAAACGTTAACCGAAAATCAACCACTTGACTTTTTGGGCTTTTCTCGAAAATGAGCTGGAAATTATTTAAAAAAATTAATGCAAAAGAAAGAAACGAAAAATGACACATTTTTTGTTATTGAGACATGGGTTCAGTCGTGATCAGAAACCCAAGTCGTGATTTTTTTACCTTCATGACCTATCTACTGAAAATCAGAGGTCAATAGTTACCTCTCTTTGAATGGGGGTTCAAAAAGATTCCACTCAAAGATAAAATTGATACCTGTAATTTTTAGTTGACTTTGTTTTAGGAAAAAAAAAATAGCAAACAAAAATGACATTTGGTTAGGGACATACTTGGATATTTACCTTCATTCATTGGGGTGTTTGAACTCATGCTTGGGATCTTTCTCTTAATCTCTCTCTCTCGTGGGATGAAATGAAGGAACTAAAATTGTTAAGGAAAGTGAATGATTTAAGGATGATCACTAACCTAAGGACAAGATTTAAGGATCATTTAAAACTTAAAGACAATGTTATGAGGATAACATAGAACCTAAAGATAAATTTATGAGGATAACCTAGAACTTAAAGTCAAGGTTTATAAGGATAACTTAGAACCTAAAGGACAAGATTTAATGTTTATTAGAAATCAAAGTCAAGGTTTATGACGATAACTTAGAACCTAAGGGACCAAGTTTAAGTTTCATTGGGAACCTAAAAGACGATATTTAAGGTTTACAATGAACCTAAAAGACAAGGATTATGGTTGAGGATGACCAAAAACCTAAAAGACGAAGGGTATGGTATAGGCTAACCAAAAACTTAAGACAAAAGGTGTGACATCCTGATTTTCTGATTCTGTTTTCGATTGAATGAGTTGGGCTTTTCATCGATGCATCTATAGTCATTTTCTCTGAGCTGATCACTTACGAAATAACTAGTCTTATCTGGTGAAGCCGTTAAGGGATTTTAACGCAATGGACTTGAGAATTTGACCAAAAATCGATTACTCAACCGTGCTAATATGTAAGGGTCAATATGGTACCATCTAAATCAATAAGAGATCGGAGATAGGTCATTTCGACTGAGGTATGTGATTAAAGTGTGGGTGATTCTACCTAATTGCAAAATTCTTGTCGAATGACGCTAAACTGATTTTTCTGTCATTTCTGTACCATGTGCCCGTATTTGAAATCTTGAGATTTTCATGACAATCGAAAGTCACTTATGAGTCGAAGATGCACAATGTGGCTAAAAAATAATTGACCACAGGTAGGTTAGGTCATGCTAAAATCGCGCCCGGTTGAAATTAACCACGAAATTGAATCCGATTTTAGAAATTGAAAGTTATGTCATGTCACGATTTATTTTACGAATGTTGACTTATCATCCGAAGGATTTTCAGCGAGCCTGAATTTTTGGTGAAAATTCAAAATTGGATGTAATTGAACCGGGAAATTAAGAGGGCCATTTTTGTGTGGATTTTTGGTGTTCAAGGTGGATCACTTGGCAAGGGAAAGTGTGGAATTTGATGTGGGCATCTTCCTTGACATTTTGGCCTTTGAATTGAGTCCAATTGGAGAGAATTTGAGTTGAAATTGGAGGGGAAATGTTCAAATTCGTAGCTATGGGGCGGGGGGGCAGCAACCTTTTGGATCCCTTGGGTGGCTTTTAAGGGAAGCTTTGGAGAGGATAAAGTTGCTGAGCTTGGCTATGGACTTTGGGGGATGTGTGATGATGGTTTTGTGATATTTTGGAAGACTTTGAGGCCATTTGTGGTCCTCCTCCAACTGTAGCCATCTCTTCTTCTTCTTCCTCACTACATTGTGCTCCATTATTACTGTGTTTAAGCTAGAAAACCAGAGCAAGCCAATAGAGAACCAAAGAGACCACGGCAGTGGTCGACTGCCTGCCCAAACCGCCGAAATCGTCACACCGCGTCGTCTCGTGCCTGTCTGCGCATCCCTGCTATTCCATGCTTTCTCGCCATCCCCACGAGCCCAGTCCGTAGTCCCGAGCCCCCGTCCAACTCGCCTGAGCTCCTCCGCCGCCGTCCCGCCTGGCCGTTTCCCCACCGTCCGAGCTGCTTGACCAACTCCTTCGACCCAAGTCCAAAAGTCGAAGTTTCAGCAAGGGTTGAGACTTCGTGGGCTATTTTGGGCCCCGTTTGGACCTCACTTGGCATCGCCGTTGACCCAAGTGTCGCTTACCGTCGCATAGCTGTTACCATGAACTCACTGACTCGCTAATCCAGTGAGCTTTTTCACTGAACCTTGCTTAGGAGGTTAATGATACTTAAAAGGTGATTAGATTAAGTTTAGTGAGATTAATATAATTATTAGCTTGTTTAGTTAAATTAGGTTAGTTAAATTAGTTAATTAGGTGGTTAGTGATTGTAGTTAGTTAGTTTAATATGATGTCTTGTAGTTAGGATGGTTAGAGTAATTTAATTAGTTCATTAGGTGGTTAGATTAGCATTTCTTAGGTTAAGTACGCATTTATCTAATTAATTTGTATTTATCTAATTAGTTTGCAATTTATTTAATTATTTAATATTTTCGGAAATTATACTGGGATAACCGGTCACCGGAATTTCATGCTAATTGTCTTGGTGCAATTAGTTTATACAATTGAATGATAATTTGTGCAATTGAGTGGTGATTGTGATTTTTGTTTATTATTTCAAAAATATTGGTATTTAATTAGAAAATACCGGGTGTCGGGTTTTGACACCAAAAAAATGTTTTTAGATACTATATCAATTAGTGGGATTTTAAAAGGAATGATATCAATTTTTATGGTTCAATCTGACCGTGTAGCTACACACAATTATTTTACCAAGTGTTTTTAATATGAACAAAATAGGCCAAGTACATTATCTTAATTGAGGCATTTGAGTGTAAAGCACAATGTCCTTAGCCGGAATTGGATGGTCATGTGATGATTACAAGAAACTATCATAAGCTTTTAAGCCGAACGATACTCCTTCGGGAATGCCCTAAGTCAACTGATGCCAATCGCAGTAGAGGCTGAACCAATGCTCCTTTATGGAATGCCGTCTAGATGTAGATGTTATTGTGACATCTTGATTTTCACATCTTGATTTCGATCGGATAAGTTGGGCTTTTCATTGACGCAATTATAGTGTTTTTCTCAGAGTTGGCCACTCACGAGATAATTAGACCATCTAGGGGAGTTATTAAGAGATTTTACGATAAATAGACTTGAAAATTCGACTAAAAATCGACTTCTCGACTATGCTCATCTTTAGAGGTCATTACGGCACAGTATAAAACCGATTTGAGATTAGAGATAGGTCGGTTCGACTGAGATGTGTGGCCGATCATGGGTGACTCCAATAAATTGGAAAATTCTCATCGACCGACACTAATTTGATTTTACTGTTGTTTTGGTACCTTGTGTCCATATTTGAATTCTCGAGATTTTCACAACAATCAAGAGTCACCAATGTGTCGAGTGAGTTCAGTGTGGCTCGAAGAAAATCAGCCACGGGTCATTTGCCCTAAAAAGTTCTAAAAACTATCTAGTAGCCTAGGTCACGCTAAAAATGTGTCGGAGTGAAATTAACCACCGATTCGAGTTCGATTTCAGAAATTGGAAGCTCTCTTATGTCACAGGTCATTTTAGGAACGTTAACTCGCTTTCCGAAGATTTTTTCACAAACCAAGACTTTTTAGGAGAAAGTCGAGGTAAGGCCGTTTTCGATCGGGAACTGCAGAGGGCCATTTATTATTGTGAAATTGGGATACAAGTGGGTTATATTGGTGAGGAAAAATATTAGTTCAATCGAAGACTCGACGATTGAATTTTCAGAGGCCGGTATAATGAGGTGGAATTTTGGCATTAACTTGGATATTATTGGGGAATTTAAATTTTGGAAAGAAATGGGGGAACATGGAATTAATGCATGGGATAAGATTGTGATTTTGGGCCCCACCTTTTTGACTTCCTTCTCACGCACGTCCCCTCCTTTTTGGCATGTAGTCCTCGCCGACTCCCCCTATGCTCTTACTTTTCTTCATTTCTTTTGGATTCTGCCCCTTTCACCGAGGGAGCCTCTCTGCCATTTCCACCAAAACAGTTTCAATTCCTTTCCATCCCCGCATCTGCCACTCATCCGCAACCCCTCGTCCAAGAAGCTCTCCCCCGAAGCCACCGTTTGATCTCTGCTCCTCTCACACGGCCAGCTCACCCCTGCTCCACCATCTCGTTGTCTTCTTGCCGTTTGTTGGCTGAAGACCTTCAACTCCAGCAGCACGCGTCCACTGCAGCGCCCCCACCCAGCAGCGACATCTGCTGCTTTCCACCGGAGTCCCAGTCCACGCTGCAGGTTCTCGGTCGGATTGTTGACCGCAAGTTCCATGATTGATGGTCCACGACACCACCTGGCCCAACGTCCGCGAGCAGCTTTATCTTCGCTGCTTCGTGCGTCTCCAACCACGACGTCCAGAGAAGCCCAGTGTCTTCGCAGCATCACTGAGGCAGCAGTCTTCATCGCCTTGGTCAGTATTTCCTTGGTCTTCCTCAGCCACGCCAACGAAGCCCCTACAAGCGCCAGTCCACCAATCCTTCAACAAGCCCACGCACTCCAGTCCATCTTCGCTTGAGTGTGTCTTGGCCCAGCAACAACACTGACTGCCTTCCATTGATCGTGGGCTCAGCAAATTGAAGCCCAACTCAGATTCAGCTCAAAACTTCAGCAGCTGCTTTGGGCTTTCTTGTTTAGCCCAATTTCGGCCCAAGAAGTCAGCAGTCCTCAAGCCCATCTCAGCCCAAGTCTTGGCCCAGCAGCAAGCCCACGCCTTTTAGAAGCCCAGCAGAATCAAAAGCCCGCGATTTTGAGGCCCAAGCCCGTGAAGTCAGCCCGCTTCAGGCCCGGTCCAATTCAAAAGCAAATCTCATATTGGACTGAGATTTGTTGGGCCCGTTTTAGGCCCAGCCCAAGTCCGCCGACGCCGCCGAAATTCAGATTTCGGCCGTCGTCGTGCCATTGTCGCGGTGAACCGGTTTCCGCAATTAACCGATGAGTTTATACTCTAAACTCTGCTTAGTAGGCTAATGACGTTTAAGGGGTGTTTAGATTTATTTTATTAGGAATTAGGTGGTTAGTTAGATTAAATTAGAAATGTAATTATTTAATTGAGCATGTTAGGTGGCTAGCATGGTTTATCTAAGGTCTAAATAAATTGCATTAATTACCTAGAAGGGTTCGGGAATTTTCCGAGTCCGTATTGGTTATTAATTTGATGATTCTGGCCTAGGTTAGTATGTTTAGTATTTAAATTGATTTATTTAATTAATTTCAGTAATTATTTAATTATTAATTATTTTTCCGGAAATTAGGCCGGGATAGCCGGTGATCTCGAATTTCGTGCCGATTACAATGGTGTGGTTAATTTCTACAATTGAGTATTAAATTATGCAAATTGAGTGCTGTTTGGATTTTTGGTATTTAATTCCAAAAATTGTGAATTTCCAATATTTATTCAAAAAATCCCAGCTGTCGGGTTTTGGCATCGAAAATAGTTTTTAGTACTATATGAAATAGTGGGATTTCAAAAAGGAAGAATATCAAATTTTCTTGATCAAGTTGACCGTGTACCCACACACGAGTAATTTCATGTGAATTTCTAATACTGTTGACACCTAATTTTGGAAAAATAAATTTGCATTTTGAAAAGAAAAAATAAAAATGGGGAAAATTGATTTGATTGATTATGCATGGAAGTTTGAAATTCTGATGAGTATTCAGATTTTGATAAATGTAGAAAGAATCGAAAAATCAGGCGAACAAATGGCAAGATTTTGACAATATGGAAAGAATGGACACTCACTCCAATATTGGGCGTTCATGCGCAAGTGAATGAATCTGGACACGTTCACGGCAATATAAGTGAATCAGAAAAGGAAAAGATTGCGAAAGAAGATGAGGGACACATACTTGAGAGATTTACAGTGACAAATCAGGGTAAAGATTTGGCAATCCCCATGATCAAAGGAGCACTGATTCTGACTTTCCAATGTTAAGTGGAAGTCTTATGCTATAAAAAGAGACATGTCGAGTCATGAAAAAAAAAGAAAAGAAAAAAAAAAGAGAGAGGAGGCACACCCCAAAACATCTCATGTCCACTATCCCGAGAATTCGCCGAATTTGACTATGGCGTTGGCAGTCCTCTCGATGTGCCGCGTTCATCTCGCTTTGTGGATATTAACGACAAGCATAAAGCTAAGTCAAGCATTTTTTAGTTTGATCACGTGAAATTCCGTTTCGCTATTTAAATCTTTTAACTCATTTATTTTCGTGCTTTCACTTGCTGTCTAGGTTCAATTTCTCGGTCACCGTGGGCTTTCACGCCTAATCTACATCAACATCTCGCTGCCATTCTTTTTTACTCTGCGAGAAGAAAATACATAGAGGCCACATAGATAAAAGACACCGGAAGGAGAGAGAGAGCTTCAAAGAACACACGGCAGCCATAATTGAGAGCATTGAAGAGCGAGCTTCACGCCCCCTTGGAGGTTCACCACTTTGCAGAAGATGCCAAAAGGAGTCTTCAACGTATGGAGAGATTGACGTAAAAATCCATCAACTTCGCGGTGTCCAGTCCTCGCCCGACGATCGGCAACAGCAGCTTGTTGCACCTATACATGTTCCGCTAGTTGACTCACAATTTAGCTTTGGCAAGTTTTGTTTCTTTGTTTCTTTTGCAGGTTACGTAACTTTCACAATCGCAATCGGCGCCTCCCCGGCTATTCACAAGCCTGCGATTAAGATATCGCCGGCAACGCACGTCCTGGATGCCCAGGGGAGGATATGATGAGGTCTTCAAGAAATTGAGTGGGGTTGAAGACTCAGTCAAACAGAAAGATACCAGATTGCGAGTGAAAAGAATAGTGAGCGCAACACACGTGACCTTGCGAAAGGGGGGAAGAAGACGGTGGATGTTGCTATCTTTTGGTCTTCGTCCACACTCGACGAAAGAAGACAGCAAAAGTTTTCCAGTGATTGTCCATGCGCCAAGGAGCCCCAATAATCCCAAAGGTCTTCTGCGTTCGTTGTCGCCCAAGTCTGCCCGTTGTCGCTTGTCCTTGCTGGCATCACCCTCAACGGCCGTGTCGCGAGTTTTGCCGGCTACTGACTAGCTCGAGCCGAGAAGTCTACACCAACATGAGCAACTGCTGCTGTGAGCCAATCACCCACCGCCATTGCCAATTGCGACCCCGATCGCGTTAGGCCCGAATTCGGAAATTACCTTCAAATTTAGGTAAGATACTCGTGCCTAATTTATTTGCCGCCTAATATACGTCTATTAGAATATAACATGCACATTTATAAGTGATAGACGTATTTCTTGATTAAGGTTATTTGCCTAATTCGCAACCGCACGCCGATTTTTTATTCCATCTATAAGGCTTTAGATGAAATAATTAATCAAGCGGGAATAAAATTGATATCTTGATCTTTAAGGCTTAAGATCAATTTATCTATTTTATTAGCGAGATATTATCCCTTGATCTGAACAATGTATGATACCTTTGGTGATTGCGAATGATTTGGTGTTTTATCATTTAATTGCTTTATTGATCCCAAAATACAAAAAAAATTGCATTTGCATATCATGTAGATTAAAATTGGTTTCCTAGATAGAATTGCATGATAGAGTAGTTAGATTCTTTTCTAATTATATCAAAATGCATGTTTAGATGATCTCTAGATTAGATAATATCTTTGAATTAAATTGCATGTCGAGATAAAATTCGAAGTTAAGATAGGATTCGGATTAGTCTATTTCTTAATTTAAAATAGATAATATCTCACTTTAGTTAGATTTTTATTGTTAGTTATTTTTAATTACGAATTTTTATAAAAAAAATACAAAAAATCATGCGCATGTCATATAGAATTAGGTTCATGAAATGCATGTCATTTAGTGATTATTGCTAGGTCCATTTAATCTGAAAATTGCCTACCATTAGCTTAGGTCATTTAATAAACGTTGCGTGACATATAATTCACATGTTAAGTTGCATGTTGCATGTCATTGTAGTTAAAAATTTTGTACGTCATTGTATTACATATTGCATGACTTTCATTAATCAAGTGAAAACAAAAAAGAAATTGTGTGTTAATTAGAAACCATATCTAGGGTTGTTGATGTGGTTTCTAACTTAACATTGCAGATGCTTTCGTCGCTTTGAGGTAAGTTTTTGCAATTTATTTATTGTTTATCTGGGTGTTAAATTGGTGGATTGCGCACCCGAATGATCACCTCACATGTCATAATAATAGATTTAAAATTAATTTAAGCTGCCTGCAAAAAACATTTTTGAAAATTAAAAAAGAAGTGGTACCGAAAGGGTATTAGAGAAATCTAGTGTAACCAAGTCCCCGTACCCTTAGTCTCTGGTTCGTAGGAGTAAAGTGAAACTCCCGTTACTTTACTTGGGTTTCTAATCGACCCACCAAAAAATAGATTAGTGGCGACTCCTGATAAAAAAAATCTATCTGCATGTTAAGAACTTGAATTTAAGTCGCGAATTGGTATGGGTTTGGGAGAGCCCGAGTTAAGTCTAGGCTTAATAATCCATTAGCCAAATTTTAGGTGGTTCACACCTTGAAAAAATAGGTCGCGACAAATACAAAGAAAAAAGCCAGGCTCGCCATTTTAATTGAAGCATTTGAGTGCAATGCACGGTGCCTTAGGCCATATTTGAGTAATCGTGTGTTTGTTAAGAGAAATTGTCCGGGGTTGTTAAGCTGGACGTTATCCCTATTCGGGATACCCCTAGACAACGAGAAGCCGGTCGTAGTTGATTCTGAACCCTATGCTCCTTCAGGAAAGCCGTGTGATAAAGAGACGTGCCGTGCTTAATGGGGTGAGACGATGCTTGACAATGCTAGAATACCACCGAACAGAAAGTAGGTCGTGCTATATGCTGAGATGAAAACTAGGAATGCATGATTAATTGAGTGTGGCATTTCAGTTATTGGAGCTTATTGTTGCTCATGCTCTCATGTTGTATGGGATATAAATTGTAAGACCTGTAGGGTGGATTTGAGATGAGGTAAGTCTCCTTGATTGTGTGATTGTGTGATTAGGACACTTCTGGGCGTATTTCCCTCCTAATTGGGGTTTAGAGCTTAGACTGGCTGAGATTATATCTCACCCTGTTGTGAGACAACATTTTCAGGGTCGTCAAGTGGAGGACCTGGAGCTGAGAGGAGGTGATCGGAAGTATGGGTTAGTTAGGACCGCTTCTTTTTGGAAGGCCAGTCTTTTGTAGTCTTTTGTCCATAGACTTTTGTACATGACTTAGTGCATATATAAAAGCATGTTTGTTTGTGAATCTATTGTCTTGCTTTTCTATCCCGAGATGATTATTGTCAGGGGATTTATAATTTGCTTCTGCATGTGCAATAAAACAAAAAGGGTCAGCGACTAGTTCTGGGAAGTCACAAAATTTTATCGACCAGAGAGGGATGAGCACGTGCTCGGGGTTTGGGGCGTGACAGTTACCATACTCGCTGGTGCAAGACGACGCCTGACTACACCGAAAGATCACTGACTGTTGAGTTGGCAGTGACCGTTGGGTTGTAATCAATTGGGATGTATGCTTGATTGAAATTAACGTGCCAGATTATGGGACAAAATTGTGTGGTACGGAATGTGACCTGTCATAATGATTTAGCCATATAATCGAGACCCCTATGATTGATTGAGATGTGTTTAAGGCGTTCCAATTGATGTGTGTATTTATTATATACATTTGTTATATGAACTGTGCTAACATGCAGAAAAGAACTAATGTGAGGTGAGTCTTGTATGATGTATGATTAGACTGCCTCTAGGCATATTACTTTCCTAATCGGGATTTAGGGCGTAGACTTGCTAAGACATTGTTTCATGCCATCGTGGATTTAACTTTTTCAGGTCTGTAGATGGCGGTTCCTCCAGTTTGTTTTGGACAATCGTGAGGGTATATAGAGCAGAGTACTGATGTTCCTGTCCTTGATAGTCTCTGGCTCCATGAGCTCATCGTGACCACTATCTTGGTCGATGAGGGCCGACCTCAATTGGTACCTCATCGGTTTAGGGCGTGGTTCCACCATGGGCCTAATGGTGTCCAAGAAGGTCCCCTACAGAGTTTTGACATCCTTGCCGTTACGGTTAACGCCGCAATGGGTAAGGGGATAGCTAACCTCCCTGATGATGTCTTGGTAGACCTAGAACCCCCGGAGGTCTCGGTTGAGAAGTCTTGTGCCTAGATGGCTTGGTGACTCTTCTTTTTGGAGTAGGCTTTTGTTTATAGACTAGTATTGTATATAAACCAGTTTGCTTATGACGGTGTGTTTTGTGAAGTTTGTTGTCCTACTTTTCTATCCCATGTTTGTGTTGTCTGGGATTTGTTTATTATACGCTTCCACATGTGCATAATTGATTAGGTTAGCAACATGTTTTGGGAACATTGCATTTTTATCGACCATCGAGGGATGTGCGCGCACTTGAGGTTTGGGGCGTGACAAAATGTATGATTTAGGCTACCAAAATCCTAAGACAAAGGGGTTATGGTTTAGGATGAACAAAAACATAAGACAAAGGGCATGGTTTAGGTTGACCAAAAGCTAGTTTACTAGGGAACATATATTTTGAAAAAAAATGATTTCGAGACTACTTGAGAACCAATCCTGCGAAATCGTTCAAACATGTCTTGGTAAATGACACTAATTATCATATTCCTTCAGCCATGATTTTAGTAAAATGAAGTTTTATTAACCATCTGAAGGTTAAATCAAATATGTCAAATTGAAAATAACTTAATCAAAAAGATCTTTCACATTATCACTCAAAAAGGCTTTTATCCCCAATCATTGATGTGGGAAAATTGTTCAATTCTCAATATAAAGGTCTCATGGAACCTATGACTAGGGTTATTGGAAACGTTCAAAGTGAATAAAAATTCGTTGATTAAAAGGTCTTTAAAGGGATCTTAATGTAGGTTTGATCATGGGCTTACATAAAGAATTTACACTTTGAGGCCAAGAAAACAACAGTTAATCAATATCTTCGTTGGGTTTACAAATCAAGAATCTTGAAAATAAGATATGATAGAATTGCTTTCACTCTTTCTAGTAGTAGCTCCTAGGTAAAATTCTCATTTCAATTCAAATCATCCCAATCGAAAGAGACTTCGGATAAGGGTTGTAGTGTTAGTTCGGGTGAGGATTTGAAAAGCTTGAAATTTTCGAATATCAAGGATTTAAAAGAAAGTGATTATCTTGGCGTCATTATCATCACACAACTTTTAAGAGGTTATGACTCTTGAAATTTGATCTATCTCAAGAGTCCTTTAACTATTTTGTTTTGAAACATGAGAGCTTTACTCTTTTTTAAATGACATTACTTGCAATACATGCATTTTGCAAAGCATGTCTTGTTTTTTTTATGAATGGTTTTTTTGCACAACCATCGATCCAACTTTTCTTTGAATTTTTCATGGGCATCGGCTTTGTTTTTATCAGATACGCTATTTTTTCATGCCCCTTAATTTCACCCTTTTTTTAGTAACTCAGGCTCTCAAGTGGTTACATGAATGTGACCAACATTTGCTATTTTTTTTTTTTTAATAAATCACATGCCTTGCCCCAGTGTATGGAGATAATCATCATCTGGGGTTTCAAAAAGAATTGCATAAGGCTCAAATTGGCTAAGTAAAATTTAATTATGTCTGGGTAGTGAATAGATTGCTCTTCATCACTTCGAGATGCTTTAAGCTTCCATAAAAATTCACTTCAAGCTAAGACAATAAGATTAATGCAAGTGAAAGCAATAAGATCTTTCTTGATCTTTTGCTCTATAATTTTCAGTCGGGACCCCCTATTTTGTCCTAATATGGGGTTGCTCTTGATAAGGTTATTTTGAAAACACTCCGTATTTGGCTCGAAGTGACTAGCAAGGGATACTGGTAGTGTTTAGGATTCAGAAAGAAATGCCTTTATCATTTCAATCTATGTATCTATTGTGAACGAATCCTATGCCCTAAGACAATGTTCTTTTCATTCAAATCTCTCAAAGTGTATGTAAGGATGTGTTTGGTCAAAGGCTTGTCTCTAATCATCTTAGGCATTACCATTTGACATGTTTAACAATCATTTTCAAGTTTTTCAAAATATACCGTGGTTAAATTCCACTCCCTAGGGAATACAATTGCGTTGAATGTCTTTTTTCCAAAAGATATGTTCCCTTGACTCTTCTAAGGAAAATTTTGGAAACAATGTTGAAAGAGCTTGAACAAAAGCCATTTTTGTTTGGCTAAGAGGTTTACTACTAGAGTTCTATCCAACTCTTTGAGTGTTCTAAGTGAGTGGGCCACTCCGAAGCTCTAAGAAGGTATGCAAGCTTTGGAGCTTTGCCTTCTTGAGGTTGATCTCATGAGGATAGGTGGAGTCTTCCTTAAGGATCCTTTGGTACTTGCAAGATGAACAAACATGCAAATGCAACATATATGCATGAAAAGCATGATGTAAATTGAAAGGGATAGTAAGAACACCTAGGGGGGTGAATAGGTGTAAATAAAATTTTCTCACAAGACTGAATAGTAATAAATTGCCTTTTAAAGATAATTGACTAAGAACGTAAACAGCTTTAAACAATTATATAAAGCAACGAATAAGAGTAAGAAGTTAAGGAAAGGAAATTGGAACATAAGGTTTATAGTGGTTCGGCTTAGATCAAGCCTACGTCTACTCTCCCACGCTAACAGCCTTCTAGCTGGATTCCACTATGCAATCAATAAGAGATTACAACTTTGAGTGCAAACACTTAGTAGTAGATCACATTATCTCACTAAGTCACTCTTTTGGTATTTCTCTCACGATCACAAACGTTTAAGTTCACAATAGACAAGTGTATGATCGAAGGTCGCTCAGATTTTGGAATTATAAATTCTACATACCGTCTCTTACTTGCTCATCGGTCCTTGGTCTCTTTAAATACTCCTCCACTTCCAAACTAGCAGTTGGATAGTATCTCGAGGATCGTCTTCCAATCTACCCATTGGACAGATCCATATTTAGAAGATTTGGTAGCTATTGAGTGACGAAAGTAGAATCCCAAATTGATTTCGATCGACCATACAAACAGAATATTGATTTCCATAAGTAGAGCTTATCCATATAGAAAGTTCTTATTTTTAAGATCCAATTGTCAATCAATTAGATTGAGTCAATCAAATTAATCTTGATGTAGAATCCAAACCAGATCACTAGTTGTTATACATTTATGGCTTGTGTTACGTTCTGTCTCGTTCTGGATGTAAATATGAAAGTAATAGACTTTACAATCTGAGTCTGAGTGTCTTCAGACTGAAATAGAGTATGCAATCTAGACGTAAGTTTGAACATAATTAGCTTCAACATAGAGTCTGTCTTCTACTTCTTCTAAATATAGATTTTGATAATATTATTTACATGTTCTATTGTTTGCATAGTCTATTACTCAATCATTAAACGCGTTAGTAGCCTTTGATTTATTTTGTCATCTTCAAAACATCATAAGGGATTTCCGTAACAATCTCCTCATTTTTTATGATGACAAAACAATCTCTGAATATGCAAATGTGTAATCACACTTTTAAAGATAATAAATCAATGCAATCTTAAAGAATAATGTAATTCAAGATAGCAAATAGATTGAGCATATAATTTATATCTGTAAAGATAATCGCAGCTCCATAAATATCAACACAATGCATATTTATATTTTCTCCCCCTTTTTGTCATAATCAAAAAGTGATAATAGTGGAAATAGTATCACGTAGAGAATATTAAACGATAACAAATATATTTTATATGAAATAAATTTTTTGAAAAATCAGTTTTTTATAAAGTAAATAGAATATTAAAGATATGCAATATGGGTCATTTTGATTATATATATATTAGCAAATATCCAATAAAAATCACATATGCTTTATAAAATTCACTTTACCCATTTTACCATAATAAAATGATGATATCAATAAGAGATTTGTTGATGACAAAAGGCAATAAAAGATGCACTAACCAAATTTTGTAGATCTTAACAAGTTTTGTCACATTTACCTTTTCCTTCCTTCCATAATAATCAAGATTACGATCAATTCAAAAAGAATTTTTCTTAATTGATCAAAGCTCCCCCTCAATTTGTTGCCTTTTTGAGATAATCACGATTCTTTCCTTTATCTTGGATTCGCTTTCTCTCCCTTTCATACATCACATAAGGGATCTCCTCAATAATTTGCAAAAACTTTGCACAAGGAAGAAAATCTTTGAGCCTCCAAAAAAATATTACAGAATCTCCACAATCTTCTGATCGAGCTTTCCAAAATTCATATGGAAGATTCTATTGCCACCTGCAAAATCTTGTATAATAGATAGTAATCTTTGTGAAAATATCACGTAATACCTTCCTCTAATTTGTGAATCAAAACTTGCTAGATATAAAATACATTCTAAAAATATAGCAAGAATATCCATAAATATGCAATAATATCTTTTAAGATCAAAGTGATTTCCTTGAGCATAAACATATATATTATTGATGCAATTCGCAAAAAGAAAGATGATATTTCTATTATGTGCCAAATCAAGTGAAAACTTGCAATGCCTTATATTTATAACAAAAGATATTTGCAATATAAATCACATATAATTCATAGGCAATCATCTAAAATCATGATAAATGTATGTAGAGATTTGCAAGGTAGCATAAAAAAATATTCTCTTACCCAAGGTATATGATTCAAATATACCATTGATTTAAAAAAATCATTACCAATCTTCGCCTGAGATTCTTTTTTTATTGCACCAAAATCTGCGTAGATTCGCAATCATTCTTGCCTTATTGAATTTCCTGCAATCAACTCATTTCCTTTTTGGTATCCATTAATTTGGATCATTCCTTAACGTTAGAGCAAAATATAAAATCTCCATAAATAAAAAATATTATTTCTTAATTCATCATAACAAAGTATTTAAGGAAATAATATATTTGCACAATAAATTAATATCACATAAAGCAAATTTTCACATTGCAAAATATGACAAAATTATAGAGCATAAAATTAGACAAAATAATTTGCATTATCTCTAAGAAAGATATCAAATCAATCACACATATTAGATCAAATCTCAACTCATGAATCACAAAAATAAATCACATGATTCTTTCTTCAATAAAACCAATCATAAAATATAGTCATAATAAAGTCCGAATCAATCAATGCACAAAGAGAATATAAGTATAATGAGAATTATTGCCCAAATCAAATTGAGAATAAAAAAAAATTTCTTACCAAATTCTCTTTCTTCTTTTCTTTTATTTTCTGCAAAAATAACTCACATTTTCTTTGATACCCATATTTTCTTGGGTTCTTGAGAGTTAGTAGAATATACTATTTTTATCCAATCTTACTTGATAGGTCTCCAAACTTTAGGACATTCTTTCCTAAAGTGTTCTAAATCTCCACAATTTGAACACTTGAGGGCATTTCGACCAACAGTTTTTGTAAATATCATTTGAAAATGCTTTTTGTACACAAGTTTAGGAGGTCTTTGTCTAAGTCTCTCTTTAACCTTAGGAAAATCTATTAGAGAATCACTTTCCTTATTGAATCCAAGTCCCGACTTATTATAGTAAGGTACTTCTATGGAAATGATAAACCCTAATATTTTTGAACAATTTGAAAATCTTATCGAAATATTTGAAATTTCTTTCTTCAAAGAATCATTTTCTTTGACAAGTAAATCTCGACTTTCTTTTGTTTGTAGAAAATATTTTTGCAAAATTTCAAAATTTTCTTTTTGAGAAAGATCATGTTGCCTAAGCCATGAATTATCATTTTTTAGTTCGGAGATCATTTTAAGAGAATATTTGAGATTTAAGCAAAACTCATTTATATACTTTAAAACTTTGATAGGAATTTTTGAATTGCTTACCTCGATTTCCTCATCGGATGCTAAGTATGTGTCTGAGTCAGACTTTGATTCTAAGTCTGCGTCTAAGTCAGACTTAAATTCTGAATGTGCCATCAAGCATTTATTTTCTTGCTTATCATCTTCTTTTATTGTTATTTTCTGGCCATTCTACTTGTATTGTCTTCTTCCATTGAATTTCCTCCCCTTTCCACTTAACTTTTTGAATTTCTTGATCATAAAAGCAAGTTATTCATCGTCCATATCATTTCTTGAGTCTGTATCATCAGAATTAGTGTTAGATATTAAAGCAATTGACTTTTTACATTTAGGATCTTTTTCCTCAGTGATTTGCTCCACTTCATATGATTAAAGTGTGCCAACAAGTTCGTCTATAGAGAGCGGCATGATCCTCTAGGTTTCTCTTATTGAAGTCTTCACGTGATTCCAATGTTTGGAGAGTCTACGTAGCAATTTATTAACCTTCATTGGTCCTGACATTGGCTGTCCCTGATATTCTAGATCATTTACAATTTATGTGAAATGACTAAACATGTCAGTAATAAATTCTCCTGGCTTCATCTTGAAGGCTTTATAATGTCCGAGTAGAATATTGATTTTTGTTTCTTTAACTCAATCAGTTCCTTCATAAGTAACGTGCAACCTATCTCAGACTTCTTTGGCTGTTTCACAAGATGAAATTATGTTATACTCAATAGGAGATAAAGCACAATATAAAAAGTAAATGGCTTTAGCATCAAGAGCTTGTCTCTTGGTTATTTCTTCTTGTGTCATTTCACTAGAGTCTGCAACTTCTTTTCCTCTTTCTGAGGTGGATGTAGCTTTGGGAATAATCCATTTTTCTACTACGTCCCATTCTAGGGGATCTTTCGATCTCAAGAATGCATTTATCTGGTTTTTCTACACATTATATTCCTTCCCCTCAAAGTAAGGGGGTTTGGTGTTGCTTTGGCCTTCAACCAAATTTAGAGTCAAAATACTAGCCATATATCTTTAACTCAGAAATAAAACACTTTTATAAACCGAGCACTTGGCTCTGATACCAATTGAAATGGCTAATAAGAGCACCTAGAGAAGGGTGAATCAGTGTAAATAAAATTTTCTCGCAAGACTGAATAGTAATAAATTGCATTTTAAAGATAATTGACTAAGAACGTAAACAGCTTTAAACAATTATATAATGCAACGAATAAGAGTAAGAAGTTAAGGAAAGGAAATTGGAACACAAGGTTTATAGTGGTTCAGCTTAGATCAAGCCTACATCCACTCTCCCACGCTAACAGCCTTCTAGCTGGATTCCACATTGCAATCAACAATAGATTATAACTTTGAGTGCAAACACTTAATAGTAGATCACACTATCTTACTAAGTCACTCTTTTGGTATTTCTCTCACGATCACAAACGTTTAAGCTCACAAAAGACAAATGTATGATCAAATGTGTGACACCCCTCGATAGCCCCCGATCTGCTAGGGTCGCCACAGTTCGCTTACCTTTTTACTTTTCCTAATAACATGTCACTCTCATACCATTTCAATTGCAGTGGATCCATACAACCATGGAGGTTTACATCTTTTATTATCGGTCCCTTGCACAGTTCATATGGCGGAAGCACATCCATCAACTCCCTTCCGTATATTCAGAAAACGATGCACACCTACTAAACATTTATAGGTAAAAGCTGAACACTTTTATTTATAAAAACCAGATAGACATCATTCATCGGTACATCAAAATGCCGATGTTTTCTATACTTGGCTATACTTCAAAAGATAACCGACATCTCTTCCAACAGTCATACATTTAAAGTCCATCGATCAGTGTTGCCGTCCAAAAGTTCCTTTGCTATCCTCATTCTCGCGATTATATCCAACCACTTAATCCATCTACCGGTGGCAGTGGCAGCAAAGGTATATTATCTAGTCTGAAATGTTATTTCCCAAAAGGGGTGAGTACAACTACTCAGCAGTAAAGATCCACCAAACTACTCATTGCGTCACACAGAACAATCAAGGCATCATAACAAAGCACATATCATTCATGCATTCAAGCATAACTTGTCTAGTTTCCATCGAGTATATCTCATGTCCCACCCTAAAAGATCATCACTTAGACTAATCACTCATCAAATCCACAACATGAACTTTCACCTTTTCACCTTGGAAAGACTATAACCACAATTGATCATATTCACTAATTCCACCAAACCTTTTCAAACTGAGATCATCACCTAAAATTAAAAGTTGACCACCATCGATTAAACCTATTATTCCGACATATAAACCACAAATAATTTCATGTCTCATATGACCACTCAAACTCATGACTTCCAAGATCAATCTATACATACTAAATGCTTCCATGTAATGCATCAAGATCATAACTTAATCCTCAAATTCATAACTCACTCTCTATAATCCAATTCTTAAGCCTTGTTTGTAGCACTACGCTTAGATACTGCGCATGATCATCACGTCCTTTAGAATATATTAGGATATCATCAAATGAAGACAATCACAATTTGATCCAAGTAAGGCTTAAATATCCTATTCATTAAATCCATGAATGCAGCTAAGGCATTCGTCCATCCAAATAGCATAACTAGAAAGTCATAGTGTCCATAGCGAGTCCTAAATGTGGTCTGAGGAATGTCTTCTTTCTTAATCCTTAACTAATATCCTGATCTCAAATCAACTTTTAGAAAAGACTGAACTTCTTTACAGTTGGTCAAATAGGTCATCAATTCTAGGTAATGAGTACTTACTCTTAATAGTCACTTGATTCAATTGTCTATAGTCAATGCATAAACGTATCGACCCATCTTTCTCTTTCACAACAAGAGTTCTATAAGCTTAACCATGCTTCCGTTGCGCCACTCTAATAAAATTATCCTAGAGACACTACCTTCCCAGTTCAGTTCGTAGTTCGGTTCATTTCTACCCCCTTTTGCCATCCTAGAAGCCTGCCAGGAGTCGCTCCCTGTTCAGGTTCTCTGACCTCAGCGTCCACTCCTTGCCCTCATTAGATTGGGTCATTACAGGTACACCAGCTTTCGCCTGGTTCGAACCCAAACTACACATCCATTGAAGGGTCTCGTTTCGATAGGGACTAACTTACAGAGATATTATCCGCTTTGGCCTATCCCATTCTTAGCCTCATGGTTTTATCCTTAGAGCACGGGTAAGTACTATCTCAGGAGATCATTCATCCTAGTCCATTGCTTACGGAGCTAGTTCATTCTTACGATGACATCAAAGTCATACTTAACTATCACTATCAAGTCCATTTCCAGATCTCATTCCACTAGGGTTATCTCACTCATCTCACATGCTAACGTAGATGACAACATGTCCTTCAGTGATGTAAAAATACGAAGAGGCATATCTAGAGATTTGCTCCTATTTCTCACAGTCACCTATATTTTGCAGACCAAATGAATGTGTGCCACTCATATCAAATAACGTATATACCTTCTTATCCCTCTATCGAAATCAAACCTGAGATAACACTTTCGGAAGCTCCTGCTTCCTTTTTAGTTACCGCATACACCCTTCCTTGTGGTGGTGACCTCTGTGGATTCCTTGGTAGGTCTAATCTAACAGCACTCTGTTGTCCCTGTCGCACCGAGCCAACACTCATTGGCGACCTTTCTTGTGGGCAACTTCTCCTAAGGTGGCCCACTTGTCCACAACCAAAACATCTCAGTCGTCCATTGCAAGGTCCTAAGCCATGTCACCCATCACACCTTTGACAAACATCAGGCTGATAGGGTGCTTTCCCTATATTCAGGCCATCTTTTGCTCTCCCAAAATTTCCAAAATTACTCTTTTTCTTAACATCCTAGGTCTGAATTTGACCAGGATAGGGTCTCTTGCCTCGTCTGATATCACTAAAGGTCAATTGTTTCTTAGACTCTGATCGCTCTCTCACCAGTTCCTACTCTACCAACTGTGCCCTCTCATAAATCTTATTATAATCCTTTATATTCAGAGGCACTAGTTGTTCTCTAATATCAGTCCTTAATCCTTTCAGGAATCTCTTAGTCTTTTCCTCTTGATCCTCAACCAACCTAGGAGCATACTTAGACAATTCAAAAATTTTTGCCTCATACTGATCCATTGTCAGCTCCCTTTGTTCCAACTTAACAAATTTAGTGATCTTCCTATCCTTAGCACAATCAGAGAAATGCTTTCTATTGAAAGCTCTCACAAACACTTCCCAGTTCACATCAGTACCTGGTGGAAAGATTGTATCGTTCGAAGCTCTCCACCAAAACTTTGTATTTCCCTCCAGTTGGTACTCTGCTAAAACTATTTTCTCAGCCTCATTGCAGTCCAACAACCAGAAAATCCGTTCCATTCCATCAATCCAATGCTCCGCCTCCTCAGGACTTCCCATTCTACTAAACTTAAGTTGTTTCAACTTTATTAATTGTTCCATCAGTCCTTGAGGGCGACGTTCCACTCCAAGTTGTTGTTACGCTTGCCTATCCATCAGATTTCCAATATTAGTCAATGCCTGCAAGATATCTTCCATTCGGGGTTCAGCCCTTGCAATGGAGGCTTCAACCCTCGATGGATGAGCACTTCCAGCTCGCACCATGATTTTCCTACAGTTTTCCAAGCATTTGCCTCAAGAATAATTTGCAACTCAGTGTCACTAGTCAGATCATTAATTAAGGTTATTACTAAAGTTACATAAGTAACATAAAATGTTACTGACACATAAAAGCAACATCACACTAGTTACCAGGGATCTACGAGTGAATATCCATCACCCGTTGTTCATAGTTAGTCAACCATCCTAGTTAGTATCCTATGGTGTGCATCATTCTATCCTCAATTTCCATCTGAGGCACCTTATCACTCCAATTAGACCATAGCTCTGATACCAATTAAACATGGGATGTGACACCCCTCGACGACCCCTGATCTGCTAGGGTCGCCATAGTTCGCTTTCCTTTTTACTTTCCCTAATAACATGTCACTCTCATACCATTTCAATTGCAGCGGGTCCATAAAACCATGGGGGTTTACATATTTTATTATCGGTCCCTTGCACAGTTCATATGGCGGAAGCACATCCATCAACTCCCTTCCTTATATTCAAAAAATGATGCATGCCTACTAAACATTTATAGGTAAAAGCTAAACACTTGTATTTATAAAAACTAGATGGACATCATTCATCGGTACATCAAAATGCCGATGTTTTCTATACTTGGCTATACTTCAAAAGATGACCGACATCTCCTCCAACAGCCATATAGTTAAAGTCCATCGATCAGTGTCGGCGTCCAAAAGTTCCTTTGCTATCCTCCTTCTCGTAATCATATCCAACCACTTGATCCATCTATCGGTGGCAGTGGCAGTAGAGGTATCTTATCTAGTCTGAAATGTTATTCCCCAAGAGGGGTGAGTACAACCACTCAGCTGTAAAGATCCACCAAACTACTCATTGCGTCACACAGAACAATCAAGGCATCATAACAAAGCACATATCATTCATGCATTCAAGCATAACTTACCTTGCAGCCATGCATATGTCATCATATCATATGTGCATATACCATCATGCACTCATCATCAAGCATTCATGCACATATCACCATGCCATATGTGCATATACCACCATACACCTATCATCAAGCATTCATGCATATATCACCATGCCATATGTGCATAAACCCCAATGCAGTCATGCATATCTCACCATGCCATTGTGCATATACCACCATGATTCATATCATCCATGCTATCAAGCATACATCAACATGAGATCCATTCATGCCTTCATGATTGCACTCTCAATGTCAAATAGCATCAATTTATTTTCATAATCAGATTATGCATCATGCCATATGCATACACCCATACACATGATTCATTTTCAGTTCTTATCTTTTATAAGGATCTCATCAGTTTTTCTTTCCAAGGATCAATGTTTGCATCCCACAATTTATCGCTTGCATCCAATCAGGCATCGCGAGGAACCTCTGGGCATGTATTCAAAATACAACCGGGCATCCAACCCCCCACATTCCGGGCATCTCGCATCCCAACTAGCATCACGAGGCATCCCCCCGGGCACAAACCTCCGGGGCTTCTGGAATTACGTACCAACATACCACCAGGATTCCTCCCCCTCTGGAATTACGTACCATATACCATCGGGCATCTCGAAACTCCCGAGGACCCTCCGGAATTACGCCACTAGGCCACCAGGCATTCGGCACCCCCACATTCCGAGCATCCCAACACTCCCGGGGCATCGTCGGCTCACACCTCCGACAGCCTTCTCATCACCGCAATGCATATTCCCATACATCTCATTTTCAATTTCACATTTAATGCAACAATGCCAATGATTTGACAGCAGCCCTTTTTTTTAAAATCATATAATATGCCTTGGGAAAAGTATCATTTGATGCAATGGTTTTGAAAACTTCATTGAGTTCATGAAAATCCATCAATCCTTTGATGTCATATGAAATTTATGAATGTCATCATGTCATTGCACGAAAAATAATCCATGATATCATGATTTACATAATAAATCCAATAAACAGTAAATAAAACAATTTCCAGCTTAAACAGAATGCGTGTTATTCATGAAAAATTCTAGAAAATTAGTAAACGATGGAAATTAATTCTGAAAACTTAACACATTGTAGATAAGATCTAAGAAAACACATTTCGTGAAGAACACCATATCAAACAAGGCTTCACAGAATACGTACAGGTCCCTGCATCACCGAAAAAATATTTTAACATCATCCATGCACAGTTTTGAAAACAATTTCGATTAAACCTTTAAATAAACTCATAAAATTCTGAAATTTGGACACAATGTATTTAAAACCTAGAGGTACAATTTTCATGAATAAATTGTAGTCCAATTCGTTCTGTATTAAAAGATAACATCAATTTACTTTTTCCTATTCTCGGTATCGTTTTCCAGATCTACCCGTGTTGAAGAAAAATTCGTTTCCTTGGTCATTACTGGTCCATTTACTCTGAAACTTCAGTATGTTGTTCCTCAGAATATTACCTAGAACTTTCATTAAGGACATATGATCAAATTTTAGCTGTATGATTTTATAAAAATCCTGAAATCATACTAGGTTGAAGCAGCGTTTTTCCCCAGATCCAGTTTCTTCAAAAGACAACGGTTTCACCGACCTATTTTCGTTCATTTCCTCTAAATTTTTGATATGTTCTACCTCAAGAAGTATAATACAACTTTTTTAAGAGATCAAAGTGAGATTTCAACCAGAATGTTACTTTACAGACCACGAAACCACTGAAGGTCATCACGGCGAATTCCAGATCTAGTCTCTCTAAAGGAAAATCGTTTCACCAAGAAATACTTGTTAGTTTTATCTCAAATTTCAGTATGTTATTCTTCAAGATGTTCTCTACAACTTTCATGGAGAGGTCAAAGTGAAATTCCAGTTAAAAAGTCACATGCAACACACGAAATCACCAAGAGCTCAACAAAACAGTTTCCAGATCTAATGTTTTCGTAGAAAAAGGGTTTTACCCCTCAATACTTGTTCATTTTGTCTCAAAATTTATTATGTTATACATCAAGATGTTATCTACAACTTTCATCAAGAGGTCAAAGTGAAATTCCAAATAAAAAGTCGCATGAAACCCCCAAACTCATGAACAGTCAGGCTGGTTGTTTTCCAGAAACAGCATGCAAGGCCAACAAACATCTCCCCAGAGCTCCGAAAGTTCACCACTTACCACAACCAAGATTTATCATCTTCCACATACACTTTACAGCAAGCAAATGGTAGATTATAGGACTCTACTTGCCTTAGATTCAAGCACAAAATAGCAGCAAACAGAGGCAAAGCAGCGACAAACGGCGGACGAACTCTCTTCCTTCTTCTTCGCATGGCCTCCTCCTCCTCCTCTCTCAGTTTCCCTCTCTCACTCTCTTGACAGCTCTCTCTCTCTCCCTCACCAAAACTGGCCACTCTCCCTCTCTTAGTTTCCCTTTTCTTCAATCATTTGAAATGATTGAAAGCTGCATGTGGCCGCCCAAGATGGCCAATGGGGGCAGCCACACTTGGCTCCTCCTCCATGCCACTTGGCAGCTCGCATGCAAGGCTTATGGGCTTCAAGGTTTGGGTCGGTCTTGGGCCATCATGGGCCTGGCTTTGGGCCGAAGTGGTGGGGGTCTTGGGCTGGGTTTTTGGGCTAGCTTGGCCTAATATAATTTCGGCCCACTAACCTTTTAATAATCTATTAACATTTTCCACTTAAATAAATACCTAACTTGCAAAAATAATAAGGCCATAAAACTTGTAGTCACAAATCCATAAATTCCAATTTAGAATGCACATGGCCAATGATAGAATTTTCTTTCCTATCACATAATTATCCATTAAAAGTTTGGCCACAAATTTTATTGCAAATTATGGATTAAATGACCATAAAATAACTTGATGGTACTTCCATCACCTATTCATAGACTTTAATGTAACTAGAGGTCGTCATGAATTTTGGGATGCCACAGAAGGTCGTAAACTTTGGAATTATAAATTTTACATTCCGTCTCTTGCTTGCTCATTGGTCCTTGGTCTCCTTAAATACTCATCTATTTCCAAACTAGCCGTTGGATAGTATCTCGAGGATCATCTTCCAATCTACCCATTGGACAGATCTGTATCTAGAAGATTTCGTAGCCATTGAGTGATAAAAGTAGAATCCCAAATTGATTTCAATCGCCCATACAAATAGAATCTTGGTTTTCATAAGTAGAGCTTCTCCATATAGAAAGTTCTTGTTTTCAAGATCCAATTGTCAATCAATTAGATTGAGCCAATCAAATCAATCTTGATATATAAACCAAACCAGATCACTAGTCGTTATACATTTATGGCTTGTGTTACTTTCTGTCTCGTTCTGAATGTAAATCTGAGAGCAATAGATTTTACAATCTGAGTCTGAGTGTCTTCAGACTGAAATAGAGTCTACAATCAGAATGTAAGTCTGAACATATTTAGCTTCAGCATAGAGTTTATCTTCTGGTTCTTCCAAGTATAGACTTTGATAATATCCTTTACATGTTCTATCTCCTGCATAGTCTATTACTCAACCATTAAACACGTTGGTAGCCTTTGATTTATTTTATCATCTTCAAAACATCATAAGGGATTTCTCTAACATTAATATCTTAAAGTAGCTGGATTCCATCCAAAAGCGGCTCAAAGGCCTTTCACTTTATTTATGGATAATAGTTCTTGACAACATTAGTATTTATAGGCCATGACAATTCTTGGCCATCCATTTCTACAAGAATCAGTGCTCCACCAAGTAGCACCTTTTTTACAACATAATGACCTTCATAATTCGGAGTAAACTTTCCACGAAGGTTTAGAATGATAAGTAGGTCCTTCCTCAGGATGAGATCATTGATGTCAAAGTGTCTCGATTGGACTTTGCAGTTTAATGTTAAGCTATTCGTCTTGGGTAACTTTGTACATGGCACAAGGCTTTTACCTTTTTTTATCGTTTATGTTGAGTTGTTCAAACCTTTATTGAACCCATTCAACTTCAAAGAGCTTGACTTGAGAAAATATCCTCAATGAAGGGATTTTTAATTCCATAGGTAACACAACTTCCATTTCATATACCAATGAGAATTCTGTCGGCCCATTTGAACTGCAAATAAAAGTTCAATAAGCCATCATAGCATATGGCAACTAATCATACTAATCACGATAGTTTTCAGCCGTCTTGGCTAGGATCTCTTTGATGATCTTGTTTGTCACTTCCATAGCTCCATTCATTTGTGGACGGTAAGGGAAAGAGTTCAAGTGGTGAATATGAAACTCACTAAGTAATTCCTACACTATCTTATTATTCAAGTTTGATCCATTATTGGTGATGATCGCTTTAGGAATTTTGTATCGAGTGATAATATCATGATGGATGAACTTTGCCACACTTTTTGGAGTAACATGAGCATAAGAATTGGCCTTAATTCATTTGGTGATGGCAACCAATATAAAGCGATGTCCATTCGATGCCTTGGGATTGACTAGATCAATAATATCAATGTCCCATATCGAAAAAGGTAATGATTTGGACATTTTATGTAGTTTATTAGGAGGATCTTTGATTTTGTCATCATAGATTTGGCATTGGTGGCAACACTTCACATGTTTAATACAATCAACTTCCATGGTCAACCAGTAGTAACCAAGCCTCATGATTTTTTCTTACTAGGAGATGTCCATTCATATGGGAACCGCACTCTCCTTCGTGTATTTCTTTAATCAATAGTTGGGTTTCTTGTGCATTAATGCACTTCAACAAGACATAATCAAAAGATCTCTTATAAAGGGCTCCTCCACTGAGGAAAATTTTGGATGCCAATTTCATCAAGTATTTCTGATCATTAGCTTGACTCTCTTAGGGAAATTTATGCTCTCGAAGGTAATTCATGATATCATAGTACCATGGTTGGTTGTCTGGCTCTTCTTTAATTAGCATGCAATAAGCAGGCTTCTTCAAGATGTTAATTTATAGTGGATCAATGTTCAAGTCGTCAATTACTTGTAACATTGATGACAAGGTCGCCAGAGCATTACTAAATTGATTATGTGATCTTGGCAGGTAATCAAAGGAAATTTCATCAAATTCCTTGACAAGGTCTTCAAGATACTCATGGTAAGGAATTAGCTTTGATAGGGTTAGTAAGGACAGTTAGAGGGGGGGTGAATAAGTGTTAAAAGAAGTTTTGCTAGACATAACAAATTAAGGATAATAGATTGAAGATATAAAAGACTGTAAATAGTTATATAAAGCTACGAAATAAAGTAAGAGTTCAGGGAAAGAGAATTGAAACACAAGGTTTATAGTGGCTCAACTTAAACCAAGCCTACGTCCACTCTTCCGTACTGACAGCCCACTAGTTGGATTTCACTAAGGATTAAAAAAGGATTTTACAGTCTCACATCCTTGTTTCCACAGTGTAGAAACTTTACTACACTTCCTCAAGGTCTCACAAGTGTTTGATCCCTCTTTTGAGTACAACTTAAGCTCAGTGATTGAAATAGCAAAGAACTAGGAGTTTCAGATTTTTGAATTTTTCTTTCACGCACACACTCGAATAACTTGAGCATCCACCTTATATACTCCCTTATGCCTTCACAACCATTGACACTTAGCAAATGAGTTCTTCCAATCTACCCGTTGGACATAATCGATCAAGGATATGTCAAGTTATTTAAGGAATGTGATGATAGCCCACCAATCTTACTCGCCCATACAATCAGGATCTAGGTTTCCATAAGTAGAACATTCCAAGTATATTTCGTCAATTAACGGATCTAATTATCCGAATTGATAAGAATAATTAGTCACAAGGTGCTATCTCTAGCCATAAGATATTCTTCAACCGTATGAACCAAATCCTTAAAGATAAACTTGCATCTAGATAAGTCTTCTCTTCATCGGTCTAGAAACCGTCAATGAGGATAGACTTTAAATCTTGAGTCTAGAGGTCTTCAGACTTTGACGATAGAGTTTGCAAGTCTTCAAACTATACTGATGGAAACGTTTTGTCAACTTCAAAATAATAAGGAAGTTTTCTCCAACAATCTCCCAATTTTTTATGATGACGAAACCTTCCTGCAGATTTGAACAAATTTGTTCTGCAAAACAACATTTAAGCAAAACAAGATATCTTATCAAAGATAAATAGATTATGATATGGATAGTAACCATTCTGCAATCACAAAAAATCATGTTAGTCCTGCAAAATAATTATCCTTCTATAATCATTATCACGGTATTTTGGTTCTTGATGGTGAGAAGCATACACATTCTATGGATTTGTTGTAGATCGACTAACATCACTAGTGAGAACAGGCGAAGAAATACTTCATTTGTCCGCAACTCCCCCTGTTTGTGTGCCTTGAGAAGGAGAAATGGATTCTTCTTCATGTTCTGCTTCAGCAAGAGAGTGATGTTGTTCTTTTGCTTTCTCACTAGCAATTCCACTCCTTATCTTTTCAGAGGTGCTTGACAAGGATATAGCCAATGTAGGTTCAAGAGAGTCATCTCGAGCCTCTTCTTCCTCTTATTCTCTTCTTCCATCCTCTTCCTCTTCTTATTCTTGTCTTTTTTCCTCTTCTTATTCTTTTCTTCTTCTTTCTTCATCTCTTCTCTCAGTCTCTTCTCTAGCCTTGTGAAAGCTAACGAAACTTTTAAAGTTCCTTAAGGCTGAAAGAGTCATCTCGTCCTCATCTTCTTCATCCTGCAAGATGAGACTTCTCTTTCTCTTTGTTGGAGCATCCATAGGCTCCTTGCCTTTTTTTTTGGCCACTGCAAAGTCCTGTTTCACCTTGACGGGAGACTTCTCCTTCATGCTCTCCAAAACTCTGTTAAGCTCTTTCAAACGCATCTTGGTGACCATTTTAAATCTAATCACCATTGAAGAAATGTTCGTCAAACATAAAGGTGCAAGAATATGGATTTTAAAATGTCTAAAAAGGCGCATGATAAGAGCAGAATAAGGGAGTTGTCCCTTGTTTTTCACCACTGTCTTGTACATATGAAATAGGATGGTGTGAGGCAGAAATAATTTGTAGCCAGCATTGATAGCATACATCAGCTTTACTTTGGAATGAGAGACATTGGTCTTTGAAGTAGATTTTGGACGGATGCAATTGATCACAATTTTTTACAGCAAAATGTTTGAGGCATTCATCCTAGAGTAGGAGATCTTGTGATCAACATCCCTATCTCGTACCAATTCCAAGGTAGCATGAGCAATGGACCCACTAATTGGTTAGAAACACCCTCTTTCCACCGCAATTAGGTTAGCCAAAGTGTCCATATCCACCAAAAACTCCTTATCCCTTACTATGAAAGAGAAACTGTTCGCATCCAAAAAGGATAAGTTCAAATAGAAGTATGCTGTGAGTTCCAGATAAGCAATTATAGATTTAGAACAAAAGTGCTCCAATTGAAGAAGTGCAAACTTCTCTCGCAGATTTACTTTGACTAAATCAAGAAAATCAAAGTTAACACTCCTAGGGTTCATCATCTCTCTTTTCAGCAAATTCAAATAGACTTTATTGTGCTCCTTAGAGTGGAAAATGCTCGCTCCATCACCAATAGCATTAACGGCCACTCCCATCCTTGGTTGAGAATGTGCAAACATTTGTTCATCACCGTCCTATCCTTGTGGTTGATTAGTAGTACCAAAACATGGGTCACTTGAAAAATTTGCAAAGGTCTTTTCAGCCATCCCTTTCTTTGCAACTCCTAACTTTTCCATCTCTCGCAAAAATAAGGTTTCATTCTTGAATCCTCTTTCTCTAAGAAACTTGTCAATCAAGGACATCGCATTACCTCCTTCTTTCAACTTAGAGTAAAGCGAGAAAGCAACATTAGGTCTCAACGTTCTTACAAGTTCAATTTCTTCCATTACTTCTTCTTCTGGTTGAGGCAGTGGAGGAGATTGATGCTGTTGAGAACGTTGTTGCTTGCTTGGATGTTGCTGATGAGAAGAGTCTTCTTTCTCGGTCAAGTCGAAGTGAGTAGGACCCTCAGGCATGTGTCGTGGTCCCTTGCTTGCGATTCTCGAAAACTTTCTCGAAGACAATGTCGCTTCAAGGGAGAAATTCTCAAACTGGCTCGAAAAGGAGAAAACTTTTTGGGTTAATCGAGGATGAGATTGAAAGCAAATAGGAGTTTAGTATTTTAGGGTTTGAGAGTGAAAACGAAGAAGATGAATTTCAACAGTATATAAAGCAAGTGGAGCGAGGTAAATGAATCGTCATAAAAAAATGCTTTTTCGAAAATGAATAACTGCTTTTTAAAAATGAATAATAGCCATAAATTAAAACACTTGGAAAGGCAATTTCAATCAATTAGTAATTAAAAAATAACTATACATTTTTAAATCTTTAACCAAAAATTAAATTGCTAGTACTAAAATAACTTACAGTCGTAACTCTTGTTTTTATGAGTCTGAACACCATCAGACTTTACCTTGAGTCTGAGCACCTTCAGACTTTAAAGATGTGATGTTCAGTTTGGTGCAAATAGACTCAAATAGGTTTTTCTCCAATAGCTTTGTAAAAATGTATGTAGGCTTTGCTTGAAGTTGAGTAGCCAAGAAAATTTGTTTGTCTAATTTCTCTTCAAACTTACCAGTTCGATCATTTGCATTTTTCAAGACAAAACATTTGCAACCAAACACATGAAAATAAGAAACAATTAGCTTATTTCCTTTAAATAACTCATGGAGAGTTTTCTCCAAAATAGGCCTTAAGAATACTTTGTTAATAATATAACAAGCTATAGATACTGCTTCAACCCAAAAACGAGAAGAAATATTACTTTCAATTAAAAGAGTTATTTCCATTTCTTGCAAAGATCTATTCTTTCTTTCCACAAGTCCATTCTATTATGGAGTGTATGGAAAGGAGAAAACATGCTGAAAACCAAATTTATCACAGGATTTGGCAAAGTCTTGATTTTCAAACTCACCTCCATGGTCTATCCGTATGCTTGAAATAGCATATCCTTTCTCATTCTGAACTTTATTGACAAACTTTGAAAAGTGAGAAAATGTTTAAGACTTACTTGCCAGAAAGTAAACCCAAGTAAATCGAGAATAATCATCCACAATTACTAGGCAATATCTCTTTCCACCAATGCTTTGAGTTCTGGTTGGTCCAAAGAGATCCATATGCAGAAGCTGCAAAACACAATTAGTAGAAATCTGATTTATTGGTTTAAAAGAACTTCTAACCTGCTTTCCCAACACACATGGTGTGCGTAAGTCAGATTTTTTATACTTCAGGTTGGGCAGTCCAGGAACAAGTTTCTTGGATGAAATCTTGGCAATTTGCTTCATGTTGACATGACCAAGCTTTCGATGACGAAGATTCGCTTCATCTTGAATTGATATTAAACATTGAGATCTTTCTGGTTTTATATCCAGAAGATAAATGTTTCCATGTCTTCGTCCAATAAAAGATTGAGAAAGATCTTTACTAGTTCTCGAATATATTCCTTTCTTGAAAATTGATTTTGAATCCAGTGTTGCACAGTTAGCTAATACTGAGTAGATTGTAATTTAGTCATTCCACCAAGGAAACATTGTTGATTGTAAGACTTCCAATCTTTACAGTTCCACACCCAACAATTCTTCCTTTGCTGTTTCCACCAAAAGAGACTTTTCCACCATTTATTTGCACAAGTTTTATAAAACAACTTGAATCTCCAGTCATGTGTCTTGAATAGCCACTATCCAAATACCATTTAACATTTTTCTTGATAGTGACCTGCAATTAAAAAATGAACTCAAGCTTTCTTTAGTACCCACTTTTTCTTGGGTCTAGGGAAGTTAGTGCAATATATAGTCTTTGTCCATTCCTTCTTAACAAATCTCCAAACCATAGGACATTTTTTCTCAAAATATTTTGAGCTGTTGCATTTTGAACACTTGAGAGCACTTAGGCCAACAAGTTTTACAAAGGCTTTTTGAAAATGGTTTTTGTAAAAAGATTTTATAGGTCTTTATTTGATTCTTTCATTTACTTTTGAAAAATCAATTAGAGGAACGGTTTCTGAAATCATTCCCAAGCCTGATTTATTGAAATAAGGTCTTTGTACTGAAAGAATCTTTTCCAACTTTTCAGATCCAATTGAAAACCTTTTTGAGATATTTGAAATGTCCCTTTTTAAAAATGTATTTTCTTTTGAAAGAGAGTCTGCATTTTCTTTTAAAACAACAAAACTTTTGTCAAGATTTTCAAACTTTTCTTTCCAAGAATTTTCCTGTTGCTTAAGTGTAAAATTCTCCCTTTTTAACTCGGAAATTCTTTTAAGAGAGGTTTTGAGACTAAGACAAAGTTCATCAATGTATTTCAAGACTTTAGTAGGAATTTTTAAATTGCTTGCCTTGATTTCGCTATCTGAGTCTAAGTCTGAATCTAAATCTATCTCAGAGTCTGAGTCTGATTCTGATTTTGCTATTAGACAAATTTAACATAATCTTCATCACTTTCCTCACATTCAATATCATTCCATGTATTTGCTTTGACCCTTCTTTTTCTTCAACTAAGGATAGTTGGGTCTGATGTGTCCTTTTTATTGCATTCAAAACAGATCACATCTTTGTTAGCTTCATCATCCTCAGTTGATTTGTTTTGAAACTTTTGAGTGCTTTGCTTCTTCCAAATGAATCTTCTTCTCTTTTTGTTCAGTTTCCTGAACCTCCTTATCATAAGTGCTAGCTCTTCATCGTCCATATCATCTTCAGAGTCTGTATCATCAGATTCATCGTTAAATTTTAAAGCAATTGACTTCTTACTTTTGGGATCTTCTTCATTGTTAATTTGCTCCACTTCATAAGACTGAAGAGTGCCAACTAGCTCGTCTACAGAAAGTAGTATGATCTTTTGAGTTTTCATTATTGAAGTCTTCACGTGATTCCAGTCTTTAAAGAGTCCACGCAACAATTTGTTAACCTTCATTGGTCTTGAGATTGGCTATCCCTAACACTCTAGACCATTTACAATCTCTGTAAAACGACTAAACATGTCAGTGATAGATTCTCTTGGCTTCATCTTGAAGGCTTCATACTATCCGAGTAGAATATTGATCTTTATTTCTTTTTCCCGATCAGTTCCTTCATAAGTAATATGCAACCTATCCCAGAGTTCTTTGGGTGTTTCACAAGAAGAAATTATGTTAAACTTAGTAGGAGATAAATCACAATATAGAGAGTAAATTGCTTTAGCATCAAGAGCTTGTCTCTTAGTTATTTCTTCTTATGTCATCTCGCTAGCGTTTGCAACTTCTTTTCCTCTTTCTAAAACTGATGCAATTTTAGAAATGATTCCTTTTTTCTACCACATCTCATTCTAGAGGATTTTTCAATCTTAGAAATACCTTCATCTTTTTTTTTTCCATATGTTGTATTCCTTTCCATCAGAGTAAGGAGGTTTGGTATTGCTCTGGCCTTCATTCAAACTTGGAGCCAACATACTAGCCATAGATTTTTAACTTAGAAGTAAAAACACTTCAATTGAATGAGCACACAGACTCGGATACCAATTGATATGGCTAGTAAGGACACCTAGAGGAGGGTGAATAGGTGTTAAAAGAAGTTTTGCTAGACTTAACAAATTAAATCATCTTTTGAGAATAATAGACTGAAGATGTAAAAGACTGTAAACAATTATATAAAGCTACAAAATAAAGTAAGAGTTCAAGGAAAGAGAATTGAAACACGAGGTTTATAGTGGTTTGGCTTAGACCAAGCCTACGTCCACTCTCTCATACTGACAGCCCACTGGCTGGATTTCACTAAGGATTAAAAAAGGGTTTAACAGTCTCACGTCCTTATTTCCACAATGTAGAAACTCTATTACACTTCCTCAATGTCTGAAAAGTGTTTGATCCCTCTTTTGAGTACAACTTAAGCTCAGCGATTGAAATAGCAAAGAACTAGGAGATTCAAACTTTGAAATTTTTCTTTCACGCACACACTCGAATAACTCAAGCATCCTCCTTATATACTCCTTTATGTCTTCACAACCATTGGCCCTTACCAAAGGAGTTCTTCCAATCTAATCAATCAAGGAGATCTCGAGTTATTTAAAGAATGTAATGATAACCCACCAATCCCGCTCGCCCATACAATCAGGACCTAGGTTTCAATAAGTAGAACCTTCCAAGTATACTTCGCCAATCAACGGATCTAATTATCCAAATTGATAAGAATAATTAGTCATGAGGTGCTATCTCCAGCTATAAGATATTCTTCAACCGTACAAACCAAATCCTTAAAGATAAACTTGAATTTGGATAAGTCTTCTATTCGTCGGCCTAGAAACTGTCAATGAGGGTAGACTTTAAATCTTGAGTCTAGAGGTCTTCAGACTTTGACGATAGAGTTTGCAAGTCTTTAGACTATACTTATGGAAATGTTTTGTTAACTTCAAAATAATAAGGAAGTTTTCTCCAACAAACTTCGCGTCTTGTGTTTGCCATTCATCACCTATCTAAAGAATGATGAGTGTGGAATCACCATAGACATGGAGTCTTTTAACTTCATGTCAATGGGCAACTACAATCCAAGGATACAGGCTTCATATTTAGAAATATTATTGGTACAAGGGAATATCAGCTTCCCAGCCACTAGGTAGTGTTGGCTAGCCGAGGATATTAAAACTTGTGGCATCCCAAAATTCATAATGACCTCTATTACATTAAAGTCTATGAATAGGTGATGGAAGTACTATCAAGTTATTTTATGGCAATTTAATCCATAATTTGCAATAAGATATATGGCCAAGCTTTTAAGGGATAATTATGTGATAGGAAAGAAAATTCTATCATTGGCCATGTGCATCATAAATTGGAATTTATGGATTCGTGACTATAAGTTTAATGGCCTTATTATTTATGCAATTAGATATTTATTTAAATGATGATTAAGATATATTATAAAAATAAAATAAAATAAACTTGGGCCATTTAAGTTTGGACCTTAGGCCCAAGTGAGATGGGCCTAAAGTGGGCCATAAGCCCGGCCCATTGTCGGCGCATGGAGGGGGAGGGAGGAGCCGCATGGCTTCCTCCAAGTGTCTTCAACCAAGGAGACACTTGTCTCCTTCTTAGGGACAAGTGTCCCCCATGCAAAGAGGGGGTGCATGCAAATATATATTCAACCAAAAAGAGAGAGAGAGAGTGGCTGGTGGAGAATTCGGCCAAAGGGAGAGAGAGGAGGTTGCGAGAGAGAGGGAGTGGCGAGAGAGAAGGGGGAAGCCGAGAGAAGGAGCTGTCCGCCCGTCGCCGCCCGTTCGTCCGCCATGTGCTGTCGTTCTCCTCGATCTAGAGGCAAGTTGGAGTCCTCTAGCTGCTCTTGCATGTGTGTGTGTTACATGTATGTCGAATTTTGGGTGATTAGGAGAGGAAAACCGAAGCTTGGATGACTTGTTTTTGAGTAAGGTTGCTGTTTTCGTTTGAATCCGCTCGAGTCAGAATGTTGTGAGAGCTTGCATGCATGTTTAGAGTTCGATTTTAGCTTTGATATCTTCATGAAAGTTGTAGCTAACATCTTGAAATACAACATACTAAAATTTGGTGGAAAATGATGGATATTTGAGGGGCCAAACTCTAATCCTACGGAGACATCAGATCTGGAACGATTTCACTGACCTTTTTTGGGATTTGTGTTTGCATGTTCATTTTTACTAAGAATATCTCTTTCATTTCTTAATGAAAGTTGTAGGGGACATATTAAGCTACAACATACTCAAATTTGAAGCAAAATGAACAAGTATAACCTAGTAAATGGACTAGATCTTGAAGACGGTAATTCTGGAGATGTATTACAGGACACCCGAGACATCATGGACCTAAATGACGACTATAATCTGGTTATTTGATGAAACTTGTAGAGGAAATCATAGATCTCTTCATGAAACTTGTAGAGGACATCTTGATGTAGAACATATCCAAATTTCAGAGGAAACGAAAAAGATTAGGTAGGTGAAAACTCAGTATTTCGGAGAAGCATGTACTGGACGTTTCGGTGATGGATCCAGGAGCTTCGTGAGACTGTAGAAATTAATCTAGAAATAATCTGGCTTGGAAGTCTTCATGAAAAATGTACTTTAATGTCTTGGCTATAACTCGGTAAAATTTCGTAATTTTTTGAGGTCGTATGGATATTTTAATCGAATTTCTTCGGAAACTGTGTATACTGATTTCATCCGAAAATTTCATGCTGTTTTGTGTGAATTATGAATTTTTGTGGAATTCTATTTGGCCATGTATTTTGCATGAAATCAGTATCCGATTGTCTTGTCTATCACTTGCCTTAATTTTATGATTTTTGAAAATCATATGGATATTTAAATTTAATATTTTGAAAGTGGTACAAGCTGGAATTTAAATAAATGTAGAAATGGCATGATTAATGGATTATTTTAATTGATACATTTTATTTTATGAATAATTGTACCATGTTGAATGTATGATGAGGTCTTGATGTATGCATGACAATGATTTGAGATGTGTGTATGAACTCAAGGATGAACCTGATATTGATTGCCATCACACCACATGCCATGTCAAATTAAATTATAATTGATAATGTGAATTGAGATAAATGAGGAAGCCGTTGGAGGTGAGCCGACGATTCCCCGGGAGTGTCGGGATGCCCGGTGGTATACGGTACGTAATTCCAGGGGAGGCCTGGTGGTATGTCGGTACATAATTCCGGAAGCTCTGGAGAATTGTGCTCAGGGGGATGCCTCGCGATGCCAAGATTGGGGTGCGGGATGCCCGGCTAGGGAGTGTAAATGCCGGAAGCCCTGTTGGAGGTCTTTGCCCGAGGGGAATGCCTCGTGATGCCAGTTGGGATGCGAGATGCCTGGAATGTGGGGGGTCGGATGCCCGGTGGCCTGGAATGGCTGAATGCCGGAGGTTTTTCTCGCATGGGATGCGAGTGTAATATATGAGATTAAATTGACGATCCGAGGAGGGGTGATGTGGTGATCAAATTGAAAGTTAAAAGTGGAAATTGAATCATAGCATGATGATATGCATGATGATGATGATGTGTGATGCGATACGATGATGATATGCATGATGATGATGATGTGTGATGGGATATGATGATGATCACCCATGGCATGATGATGTGCATGATGATGATGATGTGTGATGCGATATGATGATGATCACCCATGGCATGATGATATGCATGATATGATGATAATATATGATGTGGCATGATGACATGCATATATGTTGTCATATATGTTGTGATATGATGATGTCATGATGATGATGACATGTGTGATATGATGAAGCCATGATGATGATGACATGTGTAGGGTATACATGATGATGATGACATGTATGTGTTATGATTGTGGTGATGATGCATGATAGTATATGCATGGCTTCAAGGTAAGTAATGCCTGCAATGCATGTATGACTTGTATGATGCATTGAGTGATTATTGGATTCATTTACCTGCTGAGTGGTTGTACTCACCCCTTTTGGGGACCAACATTTCAGATTAGTAGATGGATTGAGTGGTTGGATATGACCGCGGGGAGGAGGATAGCAAAGGAATGAACTTTTGGACGCCGACACTGATCGATGGACTTTAAGTATACAACTGTTGGGAGAGATGTCGGTCATCTTTTGAAGTATAACCTACTATAGAAAACTATGGCATTTTGATGTACCGATGAATGATGTCCATTTGGTTTAAGTAAATAAAGTGTACGGTTTTAACCTATAATTGTTTAGTAGGCATGCATCGTTTTCTAAATATAGGGAATGGAGTTTGTTAGATGTGCTTCCGTATATGAATTGCGCAAGGGACCTATAAAAAAAAAATGTAAACCCCCATGGTTGTATGGATCCGCTGCAATTGAAATGGTATCAGAGTGACATGTTAATAAGGAAAGTGAAAGGTAAGCGAACTATGGCGACCCTAATGGATCGGGGGCATTGAGGGGTGCCACAAAACTACTCCTATACTAGAACTAGAAAGGTTGACAGTACCATCGAAAATACATGGTCCACTTGTCATGTGAGACGTAGTGGATTCGTTCATCAACTTCATCCCAATTATCAGGCTTCTCAGGATTTTCAGCTAGCATATCAACTATGGCCCAACCTTTGACGGACTTTTATGCCATGTTTTGGTTATCAAACTCAAAAAGTGGTATTTGCCATTTAGCGTGTTACATCTTGAAATTCGAGCCCTCTAAGGGATGAATGAATGTGAATTTCGTCAATGCATTGTTGGTTGATCTCACTCGGAATTAATCACTCTTGAGATACTAACCTTGAGAGGAAAGGCTAATGAGGACAGAACTCATACGATTAAAGAAGTTGATCTGGGAAAACGACTTGACCGTGAGACTTGCGTGAGGACAATCCTGTAGATAGGCAGGCCGATTTCGAGAATGACTGGAAGTCGATTTGCGGACAACATAATGGAATAACGAGTGATTCCGTTTACTGTTATCAAGCCCACAAACGACCCTAGGTCGATCCTCATTAATCATGTACTTTGAAATAAGAATCTATCCTCCGTAATTTCATATAATCAAGGATGCCCATGTGTCGAGATGTATTGAACGTGGTTTGGCATGAGTCAGTTAAACATGAATCCTTAAAGCTGCTTATTAGTCTGAGTTGTACCAAAAATAGCATTATGGGGAAATTGACATGGCGTGAGGACCCAAAATTGGACTTTGAATTATTAGGAATGTCCGGGATGAACTTCGGATGTTCAGACCAAGGAAACGAGCCCATGTGGACGCGGGCCAAGCAAAGCCAGTGTGGGCCTTAGGCCCAAGGTGGGATAGCCATCATAGTAGACCCAAGGTAAGTAAGTGAGCCCATTGGGCCCAACCAACCATTTCTTCTTCCAAGCCCATTAGTAAACATTAAGCCCATTTGAGCCCAATCAAATTCCTAGCCGATTTCTTAGGCATGCCTATCATTTTTGGCCCAAGAGCAAATTGAGAATTTGTGCAAGGTGTAAATGACCATTTTGCCCTTAAAAGCGTGTTGTTAAGGCAAGAGAAGAGAGAGAAGATGAGGTCATCTTGCATGGGGACTTAGGGCATGCTTTATGGGACTTAATGAGGAGTGCAACAGCTCTCCCATCACTCTCTCCCTCCCTTCTTTCGGCCCTCTCTTGACTGACATCTCTCTCCCTTATTTTCCTTCTTCTCCTCTTTCAGCTCTAGCATACCTTCCTTCAAAAACGTGAGTTAATTGTTGGCTTCTTGTGCGAATCAACTTCCATGCCACCCACCACTATGCTCAAGACACCTAGACCGTCTACCCCGACTTGGCCTCTCGCCAGATAGAGCCACCGGATGACTCATCGGCTGGCTAGAAGCCAGCACCAATATGAGTGTCTAGCCTTGTTCTGCTCCAGCTGACCTTCTTGTGAAAACTTGAGTTGTTCGTTACCTTCTCGTGCGAATCAACGTCTGTGTCACCCACCATTGTCTTTAAAAGGCCCAGACCATACGCCGGGACCTAGCCGTTCGCCAGTCAGAGCCACCGGCTGACATGCCGGTTGGCCAAAAGCCGCCACTCGCTGGACCGTCTGGAGTTGGCTTGGAGTGCACTGTTTCGCGATTTTCTACATGCTTTCTCCCATTTCGACCCTTCCTCCACCTAGCCCAGCCACTAGCCACTCCCCCTTGACCCCTAGGTGCTGCCGATTACTGGCCAAGCTCTCGCTAGAGCTCTGATCAGCCGCCCAACTTCTTTCCCGCCTCTACAGTCTAGTTTCCAGAGTAGCAGTGAGAGGTAGTGTTTGTGGCTACTGTTCCAGCCCCAAGACCGCCTTGGATTGTCGTGGTAGAGGTCCTTAAGCGTAGCCTCCATCGTCGTCGTCGCATCCTTGTCTCTGGCCCGTTTAACTGGTGGGTTTAACTGGTGGGATTGTCGTGGTAGAGGTCCCTAAGCGTAGCCTCCATGGTTTGTTTAATTAGTGTTAATTCTAGTTTTGAATATTTAATTAAGTTATATTAATCATAAGATAGGTGGTTAGATGAATGGCTAAGATTAGTTTAATTTTGTAAAGGCTAATACGAGCACTTAGAGACGATGAATAGGTGCGAAAAAAAACTTTTGAGAAGTATAGTGTAAAACTTTACTTTTAACCTGAGTCTGTTTAACAGCAGATTTTAAAATAGAAATGAGACTCTAACAATTAAATAAAGTTATGAGTAAAGTAAAAGAGTCTAGGGAAGAGAATAAGAACGCAAGGTTTATAGTGGTTCGGTTTAATCCAAGCCTATGTCCACCCTCCTACACTGACAGCCCATAAGCTGGATTTCACTCTGAATCAAAAGAGTCGTTATAGTATCACGTCATTGATTCCATAGTGTAGAGACTCTGCTACACTTCCTCAAGGTCTCACAAATGTATGAACTCTCTTTTGAGTACAAGTTTAAGACTTTGAAATTTATCTATCGCGCACACATTCTAATAACTAGAGCATCTTCCTTATATACTCCTCCATGCCTTCATAACCGTTGGTACTTTCCAAAGGAGTTCTTCCAATCTACCCATTGGACAGAATCAATTAAGGAGATCTCGAGTTATTTAAGGAATATGACGATAGCCCACCAATCATGTTTGCCCATACAATCATGATCTAGGTTTCCATAAGTAGAACCTTCCAAGTATGGTTCGCCATTCAACGGATCCAAATTACCCGAGTTAAATTCAAGAATAATAGATTCTGAGATGCTATATCTAGCCATGAGATCTTCTTTAGACGATCAAATCAAATCCTTAAAGAAATACTCAATTCTGGATAAGTTTTATTCGACGGTCTAGAAACTGTCAATGAGGGTAGATTTTGAGTCTTGAGTTTGGTGATCCGGCGGTCTTCAGACTTTGACAAAAGAGTTTGCAAGTCTTCAGACTAGATTGATGGAAACGATTTGTCAGCTTCAAAACAAAGAAGGAAGTTTTCTCCAACAATCTCTCCATTTTTTATGGTGACAAAACTTTCCTACAGATTTGGATATTTTTGACCTGTAAGACAATACTCAAGCAAACATGGATATCTTACAAAAGATAATTGGCTTAGTAAAGATAGCATTAAATTTGCATCCATAGGAAATAAGTTAGTCCTGTTTAAAACAACTATCTTTGCCATGAATACCAACAGTACTTAAGATATTGCAAACATTAAACGATCAAACAATCCAAACCCAAATCCAATCACAACTAAACATCCAAACAAAAGTAAAGTCAATCAAAAGTCAAATCAAACAAGAGTCAAATCTCAAATCCGCACCATCTCCCCCTTTTTGTTAGCATTAAAAAAGTAAAGACGAAAAGAGAATAAAATTAAGATTGTTTTGGAACGTGAACAAGCTGGAAATCTCCCATCGACTGGACAATCCCTTTCAGCTTTTTCAAATCCTCCTTTAGTTGAGCCACTTCTTCACCCTTGGCATTTGCTTGAACTTGAAGAGCAAGGGCATAAATTTGATCATGCAAAGAAACTGAAGAGGCTTGACTGGCATTCTGCATGTTTTGAACTTCGTATCCCAGGACATAAATTTGGCCTCGTATCTCCATAAGAATATCAAGCAGTCTTCGAAAGTCTGCTGAGTTGTCAGTCTGAGTGCTTGCCTCGACATGATCAGTTTGAGGAGTATTAGCAGATGATGGCATTTTAGCATGAGCATCTAGATTTGGCGATGAAACCTCATGACCTTCCTCAGGAAATTGGAAGGCATATATATCTTTTGGATCTGCAGGTGAACGGCTAACATCTTCACTAGTAAAAGCAATTGAAGAGGTACCTCTTTTCTCAGCAACTCCCCCTGTTTCATTGTCTTCAAGCGGAGAGAAGTACTCTTCATGCTCTGTCTCTTCTTGTTCTCCTCTGCTCTCTTCTTCAGCAGTTCTTTCTTCCTCTGCTTCTTTTCTCATTGATTCTCTTTCTCCACTCCTTTGCTCTGACTCTTCTTTGTCTTGATCCTCTATCTCCTCTGTCTTTGGAACAGAACGATGTAATTTTCTCAATGCAAGAGCGGAAATTGTGACATCTTCCTCATCTTCTTCATCTTGCAAGATGAGTGCTCTTCTTTTCTTGGATGGAGCTGTCATGGGCTCCTTCCCTTTCCGTTTTGCAGCCTTAGAAACTTGGTGAGTCTTGACAAGGGTTTTCTCCTTAAATCGCTCCAAAGCTTTGTTCAACTCCTTCAGACGCATTTTGGAAACCATTTTTAGTCCCACCACCATTTGATCATAGGTGCGAACACATAGAATCTTGGGAGGCTGAATATTCAAATGTCTGAATAACTTAGTAACAAGCGTTGAGTAAAGAAGTTGGCCCTTGTCTTTCACCATCGTTCTATACATGTGAAACATGATAGTGTGTGGAAGAGAACTTTTTGCCAGCGTTGATTGCATACATTAGCTTTGCTTCTGAGTTGGAGACGTTAACCTTCGAAGTCGATTTGGGTCTAAGGCAATTAATCATTATCTTGTGAAGCAAAATATTTGAGGCATTCATCCTCAAGTACGAAATTCGTCCTTCTGCCATTCCATCCCGAACAAGCTCTACCATCGCATGACCAACAAGCACACTAATTGATTAGAATGCCCCTCGCTCTACTCCAATCACATCAGCCAATGTGTCCATATCAACTACATAGTTCTGATCTCGAATACTGAAAGAGAATCTATTCGCATCCAAGAAACTTAGATTAGAATAGAAATACGCAATAAATTCTGGATGAGCCTCTGTTATCTCAGAACAAAATCGTTCAAGCTGAAGTAGAGTGAATTTTTCTCGCAACTTCACATTTAGAGAATCAAGAAAATCAAAGTCCACACTTCTTGGGTTGATCACCCATCGCTTAGCAACTTAGAATAAAGTCACTTGTGCTCCTCAGAGCGAAACAAATCTATTCTTTTGCTTCGAATGTTCGCTCCAACACCCATTCTAGGCTTAAAATGAGTGTACATCTTGTCATCATTATTTCCATCTGCCTGACTAAGACCTCCAACACGTGGATCGCTTGGAATATTCGCAAATGCTCTTTCTGCCGACCCCATAGGAGCAACTCCCAATCGTTCCATCGTTCGCAAAAAGTGGGTTTCATTTTGATACCCTTTCTCTTTCAAAAATTCATCAATAAAGTTCAAGGGAGTACCTCCCTCTTTCAAGGCAGAGAAGAGTTTAAAGGTAAAAGCGGGCTTTTGAGTTCTTACAGGTTTTGCATCTTCAATGATTTCTTCCTCCGCTTGATAATGAATATCCTGAGGTCTAGCTTGAGGAGATTGATGCGGTAGAGAATGTTGTGGACTCTGTTGTTGTCTTGGAGATTCTTCTTCCTTGGTGAGGTTAAAATGCGTAGGACCCTCATGTTGGAGAAAACTTCCTTGAGTGTTTTGAAGTTGAAAAAACGTTTCCATCAATCTAGTCTGAAGACTTGCAGACCCTTCCATCAAAGTCTAAAGACCTTCGGACTGCCAGACTCAAGACTCAAATTATATCCTCATTGACAGTTTCTGGACCGTCGAAGAAGGCTTATCCGAAACGGAGTATTTCGTTAAGGATTTAATTCTGTCGACTAAAGAAGATCTCTTGGCTGGATATAGCATGTCAAAATCCATTATTCAAATTAAGATTGATTCAGGAATTTTGGATTCGTTGATTGGCGAAGTATACTTGGAAGGTTCTACTTATGGAAACCTAGATCATGATTGTATGGGCGAGCAGGATTGGTGGCCTATCGTCATGTTCCTTAAATAGATCGAAATCTTCCTAATTGATTCTGTCCAACGGGTAGACTTGTGGCATCCCGGAAATTCAAAGCCAAGCCTTAAGGTGTGTTAAATGTCTTTAATTAGGTGATAGAATTTTATGGCCTATGCTTTAGCCAATTTGTCTTTTAATTTGATGAATTTTGCTTGTGTTGTTGAAATTTAAATTTAATAGATTAATGCTTGGCCATATGATTTAAATTTCAATAATTAAAAATATTCCAAGACTTTGGCCAAGATGGAAATTGGAATTCAAGAATATTATAGAAGAAATTTCAAAAAAAAAAAAAGGAAAAAGGGCTAATTTTCGAATGGGCCTTGGGCCCATTAGCCTAAAGCTTGGTGGGCCAAGCTAGTCGGCCCACTAGGGCCCAAGAGGGGAGTTCGACCAGCCCAAGAAGGAGTGGCCGGTTGGGCCTAAGCCCAAGCCCATTAACCCAAATTCAAATTCAAAAATAAAAATGACAAGTGGCCAAAGGAAGGGCATGCATTGGCCATAGGTGAGGTGGATTAATCATTGCCTATGATGAGCTCTAGGGAGTATAAGAGGGATGAGGAGAGAGAGAGTGGCTGGTTTTGCTTCACTTGGCCAAGAGAGGTGAGAGGGAGAGAGAGAATTCGAGAGGGAGAGAGGAGAGGCCGAGAGAGAGGAGGTGGAGCCGAGAGTTGTCGCCGCCCGTCCGCCGTACGCCCGCCTTGCCGACCGTCCTACGCCGCCGTACGCCATTGTTCATTGCTGTTCGTTCATCTTGGAGGCAAGTGGGGGTCCATAACTTCTCTTGCATGTTGTTTTGAGGGTTGCATGTTAGGTTTTAGGGGTGATTTAGGCGAAATACCAAAGCAAGGGTTGAATGTGTTCATGTTATGTGGCTGTTTCCGTTCGGTTTGTGGTAGATAGTTTCTTATTCGAGCTTGCATGTGTATTTGGAGTGTGATTTTGGCTTCGGTGTATTCATGAAAGTTGAAGCTAACATCTTTTAATGGAAAACTAAGGTGATATGAGGGGTCAAATGCTTTGTTATACGGAGGTTTTAGATTTGCGAAATCTTCACTGACCTCTTGATGATTTCTTGGTTGCATGTTGATTTCTGTTGGAGATCTCACTTTGTTGTCTTCATGGAAGTTGTAGGTAGCATCCTAAACTACAACATACTCAAATTTGAAGAGAAAAAAATGAGCATAGCCTAGTGAATCGGCTAGATCTTTGAGACGGTTGGTTCTGTTGAAGTATACCGAGATACCCGAGAATTCAAGGACTTAAAAGAGGATCATAATTTGGTTATTTAACCTAGATATCTTCATGAAACTTGTAAATGACACATTGATACATAACATACTCAAATTTCAGAAGAAACGAAAGATATTTGGTGGGTCAAACCTAAGTTTTTCGGTGATATACGTTCTGGACGAAACGGTAGAGATTCCAGAAGCTTCATGGAGTTGTATAAATTAATCTAAAAAGAATTTGGCTTAGAGTTCTGCATGAAAAATGTACGAAAATGTGTTGGCTATCACCCTGTAAGATTTGAGAATTTTCGGAGGTCATATGAGTATTTTAATTGAATTAATTCGAAAACTGTGCAATCTGGCCATGATCTGAATGTTGTGTGTATTTTGTGGAAATTTGGGAAATTATGTGAAATGCAAATTAGCCATGAATTTTATGTGAAATTGTGATTCTAATTGTTTGTTTAATGATTGATTGAATATTATGATTTTTGGAAAATCATAAATATTAAATATAATATTTATTTATGAAAATAAATAAATATAATAATAAAATAATAAAATAATAATAAAATAATAAAAAAATAAAAATGGATTATTTTATTGGCCATGAGTCCTATTGAGTTATGATGCATTGTTATATGACATGGGTGTATGAATGTACATGAATAGTGATGCATTGTTATATGGCATTGCTGTATGAATGATCATGAATTGTGATGCATGTATGTAAATCATATGCCATGAAATAATAAGATGAAAAGGATGATGAAAAGTGGAAAGTGGTATGTGAGTAAGAGGTTGTGGCGGAGGATGATGTCTCGGTGGCCGAGTGGCATAATTCCATAGATTCCCCGGGAGTTTCAGGGATGCCCGAATGTGGGGGCCGGAAGCCCCGTCGGAGGTTTCGCCCGAAGGGAGTGACTCGTGATGCCGGATTGGGGTGCGAGATCCCCGGCTAGAAGGGTAAAGGCCGGAAGCTCTGTCGGAGGTTTCTGCCCGAAGGGAATGCCTCGTGATGCTAGTTGAGATGCGAGATGCCCGAAATGTGGGGGACCGGAAGCCTAGTGGCCATGAGATGGCTGGAATGCTGGGATCCCTATCGGAGGTTTCTGTCCGAAGGGATGATGATGATGATGATGATGATGATGATGATGATGATGGTGAATTTGATGATTTGAGAAAAGATAATGTGAAATCAATTGATAAGTAAAAAGTGGCTAATGATGATATGATGTGATATGCATGGTGATGCATAGTTAGTAATGATGATATGATGTGATATGCATGGTGATATACATGGCTAATGATGATATGATGTGATATGCATGGTGATACGTAGTTAGTAATGATATGATGATGTGATATGCATGGTGATATGCATGGCTAATGATGATATGTGTGATATGCATGGTGATGCATAGTTAGTAATGATGATATGATGTGATATGCATGGTGATATGCATGGCTAATGATGATGTGATATGCATGGTGATGCATGGCTAATGATGATGTGATATGCATGGTGATGCATGGTTAATGATGATGATATGATGATGTGATATGCATGGTGATGCATAGTTAGTAATGATGATATGATGTGATATGCATGGTGATGCATGGTTAATGATGATGATATGATTATGTGATATGCATGGTGATGCATGGCTAATGATGATGTGATATGCATGGTGATGCATGGTTAATGATGATGATATGATGATGTGATATGCATGGTGATGCATGGCTAATGATGATGTGATATGCATGGTGATGCATGGTTAATAATGATGTGATGATAATGATATATGAGATGCCATGATGATGATATATATATATATATATATATATATATATATATATATATATATATGCTATGATGATGCATGTATACGCTTGACATCAAAGAGGTAAGCAATGCTTGCATTGTTTGATGGTATGCATGGTGCACTGAGTTATTATTGGATTTCCCTATCTGCTGAGTGGTTGTACTCACCCCTTTTGGGGATAACATTTCAGATTAGCACTATGCCGCTTCCTACCGTCACGCGAGGCACCTTCTATGGTATACCGTCAGATGTAGAAGTAGATTGTACGGAGATCGACTACGTCACTATCCCTGGACTGACATATGTGCGAGTGCGTGTGCTGGTCATGTACGACGTGGGCCTGGCTGGGGGCCTAGTCATCCAGGAGTTCTTGTCTGTTCATGTCCGCCGAGACGGAGTGATTAGGGGGATGTTGCCGCCACCACCACCCAATACACCTGGATGGGTGTGATAGTTGCGTGAAGGGTAGAGAGCTGGTGTCTCTTTTTTGGGAGTAGCCGCCACTGTTAGATGGGGGATGTCATGTGATTTTCTTAGCGGTCTTAGTATCTTTTTGGGATGAGGCCGAGTGTGGCTGAAAATCTTGGTCTCCTTTTGTTTTATCGACCCGTGAAAAAAAAAAAAAAAAAAAACCCATCACGTTAATATGTAAATAAAAGTGGTATGGCTTATCTTTTTAAATCATGATGATTTAGTGGTGTGTATTTGTATCATGGATTGGTAGGGGGATAGATGGTGATGTTTAATTTGCTTCCGCTATGAGTCGCGCATGGGACCGCTTTAAAAAAAAATATATGCCTGTAATCTGGCAAGGCTTAATTTAGCAAAGAGATAGAGATGGTAAAAGATGTAACATCGGCACTGTTAACGACCTGCGAAGGGTTCGGGGTGTTACAAGACTGGAAGAATTCCATTGGTAAGTGCCAACGGGTGTGATGGCATGAAGGAGTATATAAGGAAGACTTTCCAGTTGTTCGAGTGTGTGCGCGATACAAGAATTCCAAAGTCTGAAGCTCCTTGTTCTTAGTAAATTAAATTGTTGAGTGAAATCTTGTACGCAAAAGTGAGTCATATATCTTTGAGAGACCTTGAGGAAGTGTAGCAGAGTTTCTACACTGTGGAATCAAGGAAGAGCTTTGCTGTAACAACTCTTTTGTTTCATAGTGAAATCCAGCTAGTGGACTGTCAGTGCGGAAGAGTAGACGTAGGCTTGGATTAAGCCGAACCGCTATAAACCCTATGTTCTTATTCTCTTCCCTACGCTCTTTTACTTTCATCGTAACTTGATTTGTTTACAAGAGTCTAATTTCCTTTTCATAATCTATTGCTGATTTAAGTTGCACACTTCACTCGAGGAAATTTGTTTTTACACCTATTCACCCCCCACTAGGTGCTCGTACTAGCTTTCGCAATTGGTATCAGAGCCTATGTACTCACTTAAGTTGAAGTGTTTTACTTCAGAGTCAAAGATCCATGGCTAGTATGTTGGCTCCAGGACTAATTGAAGGGCAAAATAATACTAGACCGCCTTATTTTGATGGAAAAGAATACAACATATGCAAAAACAAGATGAAGGCATTCCTAAGATCAAATGATCCTCTGGAATGGGATGTGGTAGACAAATAAATCATTCCTAGAGCTGCACCAGTTTCAAAAAGAGGAAAAGAAGCCGTTGAGTATAGTAAAATGACTCAAGAAGAGATAACCAAGAGACAAGCTCTTGATGCAAAAGCAATTTTTTCTTTATATTGTGCATTATCTCCTACTGAACATAACAGAATATCTTCTTGTGAAATAGCTAAAGAAGTCTGCGATAGATTACACATCACTTATGAAAGAACTGATCGAGTGAAAGAAATCGGAACCAACATTCTGCTCGGTCAATACGAAGCATTCAAAATGAAATTAGAAGAATCTTTCACTCACATGTTTAGTCGTTTTACAAAAATTGTGAATGGTCTTGAATAGTAAGGTCAACCAATTTCTGGACCCATGAAGGTAAACAAGCTACTGCGTGGACTCTCCAAGGATTGGAATCACATAAAGACCTCAATAAGGGAGACACAAAGAATCATGCCACTCTCTGTTGACGAATTGGTTGGGATTCTTCAGTCTTACGAAGTGGAGCAAATCAATGAAGATGAAGATCTTAAAGGTAAGAAATCCATTACATTAAAATCTAATGATGATTTTGATGTTATAGATTCTGAAGACGATATGGATGATGAAGAGCTTGCTCTCATGATAAGAAGATTTAGAAAACTAAACAGAAGGGGAGAAGATTCAATCCAAAGAAACAAAGTTTTTAAAAGCAACAGACTAAGTCAGTTGAAGATGATGAATCCAATAAAGATGTTGTCTATTTTGAATGTAAGAAAAATGGACACATCAGACCCAACTGTCCCCTTTTGAGGAAAAAGAAATGAAAAGCTGAGAAATATCGAAAGGTACTTCAAGCAGAAACTTTGAGTGATACAGAATGTGAGGAAAGTGATGATGATTATGCTAATATTTGTCTCATGGCACAATTAGACTCAGATTCAGACTCCGAGACAGACTCAGATTCAGACAGTGAAATCGAGGCAAGTAATTTGAAAATCCCTACTAAAGTGTCCAGATACATTGATGAATTGTGTCTTAGTCTCAAAACTTCTCTCAAAAGGATTTCCAAACTTAAAAGAGAAAATTCTGCACTGAAACAACAGGAAAATGTTTGGAATGAAAATGTCAAAAGTTTAGACAAAAGTGTTACTACTTTGAAAGAAAATGCAGATAATCTTTCAAAAGAAAATGCATTCTTGAAAAATGATATATCAAGTATTTCTAAAAGATTTTCTATAGGATCTAAGAAACTTCAAAAAATTCTTCAACAAATCAGGTTTAGGAATGATTGCTGAAACCATTCCTCTAATTGATTTTCCTAAAGTAAAGGAAAGAATTAAACAAAGACCTACAAGAGATTCTTACAAAAATCATTTCCAAAAAGTTTTTGTAAAACCGATAGGTTGCAGTGCTCTTAAATGTTCTAAGCACAATAGCTCAGATCATTTTGAGAAAGAATGTCCTATGGTTTAGAAACATGTTAAGAAGGTATGGGCAAAGACCGTATATTACACTAACACCAATGGACCCAAGAAAATATGGGTACCAAAGAAAGTTTGAGTCTCTTTTCTAAATGCAGATCACTATCAAGAAAAATGTTAAATGGTACATGCATAGTGGATGCTCAAAACATATGATAGGAGATTTAAATTGCTTCATAAAGCTTGTACAAATTAATGGTGGAAAAGTTTATTTTGGAGGATACAACAAAGGAAGAATTGTGGGATACGGAACTATAAAGATTGGAAGTCTCACGATTAGTAATGTTTCTTTAGTGGAATGACTCAACTACAATTTGCTGAATATCAGTCAGCTGTGCGACATCGTTTTCAAAATCAACTTTCAAGAAGGAATATGTTCAGGAACCAGTAAAGACTCCTCTTAGTCTTTCATCAGTCGAAGACATGGAAATATCTACCTCTTGGATATCAAACCAGATGAAACTCAATATCTAATCTCAATTCAAGAAGAAGCAAACTTATGGCACAAAAAACTTGGGCACATCAACATAAAGCAAATAGCCAAAATCTCAGCAAAGAAGCTTGTTCGTGGACTACCCAATTTGACATACCAAAAGTCTAATCTATGCACATCATGCGTGTTGGGAAAGCAGGTAAGAAACTCATTCAAACCAATAAATCAAATATCCATTAATCGTGTACTGCAGCTCTTGCATATAGATCTCTTCGGACCAACCAGAACTCAGAGCATTGGAGGTAAGAAATAATGTTTAGTAATTGTGGATGATTAATCACTATTCACTTGAGTATATTTCCTGGCAAGTAAGTCTAAAACATTTTCTTATTTTATAAAGTTTGCTAAAAAGGTCCAAAAAGAGAAAATGTATGTTATTTCAAGTATATGAACAGACCATGGAGGTGAATTTGAAAATCAAGACTTTACAAAATTCTGTGATGAATCTGGTTTTCAGCATGTGTTCTCTTCACCATATACTCCCAAGCAAAATGGAGTTGTGGAAAGAAATAATAGGTCGCTTTAAGAAATGGCTAGAACTCTTTCAATTGAAAGTAACATATCTTCTCGTTTTTGGGCTAAAGCAGTTTCTACAGCGTGTTATATTATTAATAAGTCTTTTTAAGGCCTATTTTGGAGAAAACTCCCTATGAGTTATTCAAAGGAAAGAGGCCAATTGTTTTATATTTTCATGTGTTTAGAAGTAAATGTTTTATATTGAAATATGTAAATGATTGAGTTGGTAAGTTTGAAGAAAAATCAGATGAATGTATTTTCCTTGGATATTCTATCACAAGTAAAGCTTACAGAGTCTACAACAAAAAGACTTAATCTGTGAAGGAATCGATGAATGTCAAATTTCAAGACTTTATGCAAAATCAATCGATTCACACTCATCTTGAAGAATTTGAACCTGCTCCACACTTTACAAAGTCTCAATCTCCAGAAGCAGCTCAAACTTCAGAAGACAAGTAACAAATGATCAACGAAGATTCAAATGATGAAAAAGATCAACAGTTTGACAAATCAACCAGCAACTGGATGCATAAGTCCAGTCATCCCAAAGATCTTATTATTGGTGATATTAATGAAGGAATTCGCACAAGATCCAAAACGCGTGAAGAGTCTAGTGCCGTGGCTCTTATTTCTGAAATAGAACCCAAAAGCATAGAAGAAACTTTAACTGATGAAAACTGGATTGAAGCTATGCCAGAAGAACTCAGGCAATTCAGCATCAATGATGTTTGGGAATTGACTCCTAAACCGAAAGGTAAATCCATCATTGGAGCTAAATGGGCTTTCAGGATTAAGATGAACAAGAAAGGAAAAGTCGTAAGAAACAAAGCAAGACTCGTGGCCAAAGGATATACGCAAGAAGAAGGGATAGACTATGATGAGACTCACGCACCAGTAGCAAGGTTAGAAGCAATTAGATTATTACTTGCTTTTGCTTGTCATAAGAATTTCAGGTTATTCCAAATGGACGTCAAAAGTGCTTTCCTAAATGGATTTATCCAAGATGAAGTCTATGTGGAACAACCACCCGGTTTTGAAGACCCAAGGAAACCAGACTCTGTATTTAGACGGAAAAAGGCTCTATATGGTTTAAAGCAAGCACCTCAAGCTTGGTACGATAGACGAAGTAAGTTTTTAATTCAAAATGGCTTTGTCAAAGGTAAAGTAGATACTACATTGTTTATCAAGAAAGAAAGCAAAAGCTTTTTACTTGTTGTCGCGACCACTTTTTTTCTTTCGGCACCCGCAATCGGATACGAGCACCTAAGGAGGCTAATGGCTCGGCTGAAATTTAGTTATGCCCGGACTCTCCCAAGTCCAAAAATTCACGACTTTAATAGTCTGAGTTTTTAACCTATAAATCAATTTTTAAAATGGAGTCGCCACTAATCGATTTGAGGTGGGTTGATTAGAAACCCAAGCGAAGTATCGGGAGAAATACTCACTCCTCACAACCAGAGAAATTAGGATCGGGGACTTAATTACACTAGTTAATCACTAATGCCCATTCGATACCTAATCTTGTTTAAACCCTAAGGCTTTTTGGATTTTTGAGGGATTTTCCATGCATTTTTGGGAGGAAAAACATTTTTTAGGTCTTTTTCTAATTTTTTGACATAAAAGGGATTTTTTTTTGGGATTTTTGGTATTTTTGGAAAAATACAAGTCTTTTTTGGCTTTTTCTGAAATTTTTTTGGCTTTTTCATGAATTTTTGGCTTTTTTTTTGGAAAATAAAATATTTTTGAACATTTTTAATATTTTTGGTTTTCTGAAATTAAAATATTTTTTAATGTTTTTCGAAAATAAATTATATTTTGAATTTTTTGGAAATATTTATTTATTTAAAATACTATTTAAAATAAAATTTAAAAAGGCCGACCCCGTGGATCCACGGGTGGGTCCTACCTGGGTCGCCCGCCCAAGAACGCGGACGGGCCTGCGTTGCAGGCCTGACTCGCTTTTTTTTGCCCTTTTTTTTTTTAACAAGCCTGGCCCAAATAGATCTATTTTCTACAAAGGGCCCACGCGCGAATGGCCCAAGCTGGCCGAAACCCTACCCAGGTGAGGTGCGCTTGACCCAGTTTTCAGCCGGCTAGGGCTTGTGAAACCCTACCCGGTTTCGCGAATCACGCCCGACCCGACTCGACCCGACGCGGGATCGCTGGGGTCTCCGTCCGTTTGCGGCGCAGGTGGAGGGACTAGGGGCGTCACCGGACAGCGGCGTGGCGCCTGACGAAGATGGCGACGTGGCGGACGGTGACGGTTAGGTTTCGAGAGGGGAAGCAACGATGGGGATGGCGTGAGTAGGGTTCGTCGTCACCTGTCCTCGGCGCCGACACAACGCAGCGGCGCAGCTTGAAGAGACGGCGCTTGGGTTTGGTCAAGGCGACAGTGGCGGCACAGCTTTGAGGCGCCGTCTTCTGGTTCGATTGAGGTGACGGCGTCGGGGCTGCGGTGGAGCTGGGGCGGACGGCGAGCGGCAGCGATCGAATGGCGATGGTGTGGGGACAGATGACGACGGCGACGGGAGCTGATCTCGTAGACGTTTCCCCCTTTCCAGATCTGGCGTCCAGACGATCCTTCCTCTTCTCCGGCTTCCTCTCCTCCTTTGCTTCTCAGCCCGACCCTCTTCGCGAATCCAGAACTCCTTCGCCTCCTCCAACCTCACTTCTCTCTCACTCCGGTTAGATCCGAGCCTCCACCGGCCAGATCTGACCTCCTTGGACTCGCTCGCCGGCGGCCTCCCTCAAAGTCTCTTAGTGGGAGGTCGGCCAAGCTCACGATCCGATTTCTCTCTCGCTCGCTCTTCGATTCCTCCCCCGAAGTCTCTCAATGGGAAGATCTCCAAGCTTGCGATGATTTTTTCGTCAACGGAGGTGCTCCTCTATTTATAAGCGAGGAGGAGGCCGGTCGATGGAGGTTCGGCCGTCGGCCCTCGCACGCCGATCGGCCCTGGGTGCGGCTGAACCGGCGTCAAATCTTCCCCCTTCCACGGAGGCATGCTTGCCTTCAATGTTGCGTCCTTTCAGCCACCGGCCTACGCTCCTCTCTCTCTTGTAGGTTGTGCTCGAGCGCGTCTTCGTCGCCACGCGTCCTGTAGAGGCAGAAGAAGGAGGAAGGAAGAAGAAGATGCGAGGAAGAAGACAGAGGAGAAAGAAGGGGCCGGGCCAGGGGAGAAATAGGTTGGGCCATAAGGGCCCATGCGAAGGGGAGAGAAAAAGGAGGGGGGCTAGGCGCAAAGGCCCAAACCCGATGGGTTGCCAAATTTTTTCTTTTCTTTTGTTTTTTACTCCTTTTTTTGGTGTTTTTGTTATTTGTTTTGTTTATTATCCGAAAAAAGGGAAAAATACATAAATAAAGAAACTAAGGTCAAATTAATAACCTAATCAAAATTTTAGGTGTCAACACTTGTTCAAATTTATGTTGATGATATTATTTTTGGGGGATAAGTACACTAATGGTGCCATAAATTGTGTATGACGCTCACTTTAGTGCCAAACGTTCCCGTCGGATCACTTAAGTGCCAAAAATTTGAAAAACGCTCACTTTGGTGCCAACGCCGACGAAATTGGCCTGAAATCGGACGTGGCTTTTTTTTTAATTAATTTTTAAGCCGACATGGCTCGTCGGAGAGTTGAGTCAGCATCCAAACACCAAAACGACGTCGTTTGGCATCTTTCCCCCAACTTTGAAACCCTAATCCCCAAATTGAGAGAGCGGGGAGGCTTGTCTTCATGTCTTCTTCTTCCTCAAAGACCCACACCAGCAACAGCACTAGCACCGCACCAGCAATAGCACTGGCAACACACCAGCAGCGACACCAGCAACACACCAGCAACGGTAGCGCAACAGCAGCACCTTCAACCCATCTTCTTCCTCCTCCTCCTCCGCCCTCACCTTTGATTTTTCCTGCAACAATCTCAATCTCTCCTCGCTCACCTGGTCGAGCAACTACAATGGTGGCTAAGTGACAGTGGCCGAGCAGCGACGGTGGCCGAGCGACAGCGGGCGAACGACTGTGGCCGAGCGGTGAAAACCCTAATTTCAATCCCGTGTGAGCTAAATGGCGTCGTTTCCATGAAGCCATCCGTGTAGGACGGCAAAACGATGTTGTTTTCTTAAGGAGGACCGAAAACGACGTCATTTAAAGGCCTATCGATTTTTTTTTTTTAAAAGCCACGTATTAATTTTGGCCGGAATCTTTCGCCGGTGGCACCAAAGCGATAGCTTTTCCTCCGATTTGGCACTTAAGTGATCCGACGGAAACTTTTGGCACCAAAGTGAGCGCCGTACGCAACTTATGGCACCATTAGTGTACTTATCCCTTATTTTTGGATCTTCTAATTAAAATTTGTGCAAGAAATTCTCTAAATGAGCATGATGGGTGAACTAACCTTCTTTCTCGGGCTTCAAGTGAAACAACTGAAGGAGGGAATCTTTATTCATCAAGAAAAATATGCTAAAGAACTTGTCAAAAAGTTTAGACTAGAAAATCGCAAAAGACTGATATACCAATGTCAAGTTCTTTGAAGCTGGACAAAGATGAAAAAGTAAAGAAAGTTGACCAGAAGCTATACAGGAGTATCATTGGTTCACTTCTTTATCTAATTGCTTATAGACCTAACATTTTGTTTAGTGTTTGTATTTGTGTCAGATTTCAATCAGACCCTAAAGAATCTCATTTAAATGCTGCAAAGCGTGTTATCAAATACATTATCTCAACTTCAAATTTGGGTCTCTGGTATCCTAAGGAATGAGACTTCACTCTTCTTGGATACTCAGATGCAGACCTAGTCGGATGCAGATTTGATAGAAAGAGTATCTCAGGCACTTGTCAACTACTTGGAAACAGGACAATGTCTTGGTTTTCAAGGAAGCAAAGTACTGTAGCTCTTTCTACGGCAGAAGCAGAGTATGTAGCTCTTGGAAGTTGTTGTTCACAAATTCTGTGGATAAAACAACAGCTAAGAGACTTTGGAATTGAAGATTCATGCACTAAGATCAAATGTGACAACACTAGTGCAATCAATCTCACCAAGAATCCGATTCTTCACTCAAGAGCAAAACATATAGAGATTCGACATCATTTCATTAAAGATCATGTTCAAAATGGAGAAGTTTCGATTCAGTTTGTTGATTCAAATAATCAACTGGCGAATATACTTACAAAGCCTTTGGAGAAAAATCAATTTGAAGTTATTCGTTCTAGACTCAATATCTTAAAGTCTGAGGAAGTTCAGACTCAAGACTGAAAGCCTAAAGACACTCAGACTCAGATGATCAAGATTTACAACTGTAAGTTACTTCTATTTCAGAAACTTATCTCTCGGATCAAATCTTGAAAAGGTATGATCATCTATCCGAAATTGATTAATGTTATTTTCTCAGTTTTCGTGATTATTGCAATCCTTCCTTTTCGAAAAAGAAGTTATTTTCGAAATGACAGTTATCTAATTTTTGAAAATGCAGTTATTTTTAAAAGGCATTTTTATATTTCCTTTTTACGATGTTCCTTATGCCTTGCTTCGACTGCCTTATCTACTGTTGGTTCTTCTTCGTTTTACACACAAAAACCCTAAAGGAGCACAGATCTTCCATTTCTTCTTCTCTTGTTTAATCCTCGAAAAGTTTTCATCTTTCTTGGGAAACAAGCTTGTAATCTCTCAAAGACTGTGAAAGACGTCGTCTCAAAGAAAGTCTTCGAGGATCGCGAACAGGGGACCACAACAAATGTGTGAGGGGCCTACGCACTTTGATCTCACCTAGGAAGAAGAATCTCCTAGATAGCAGCAGAACTCACAACATTCTCAGCAGCGTCCATCTCCTCCATCTAGACCTTAGAGTGTTGCACATCGAGAAGATGAAGAAATCATCGAAGATGCAGAACCCATAAGAACTCATAAGCCCACTTTTACCTATAAGCTTTATCGTGCTTTGAAGAGGAGTGGTACTCCGTTGAACTATATTGATGAATTTCTGAAAGACAAAGGGTATAGAAATGAAACTTTCTTTTTACGCACAATGGAACGATTAGGAATTGCCCCTGTGGGGTCGGCGGAAGAAGTATTGGCAAATATCCCAAGCGATCCATGTGTTGGAGGGCTGAGTCAACCTAATGGGAATGATGATGATAGGATGTACAGTCAGTTTAAACCTAGAATGGGTGTTACGGCAAAAATCCGAAGCAAAGGACAGACCTGTTTCGCTCGGAGGAACACAAGCAAATGTACTCTAAGTTGCTAAAGTATGGTGTGATAAATCCTAGAAGTGTGAACTTTGATTTTCTTGACTCTCTGAATGTCAATCTGCGAGAAAAATTCAATATTCTTCAACTCGAACAGTTTTGTTTTGAAACAACAGAAGCTCATGATAAACTTACTGCTTAATTCTATTCAAATCTCAGTTTCTTGGATGCGAATAGATTCTCTTTCAGTGTTTGAGATCAGGACTATGTGGTTGACATGAATACATTGGCTAATGTGATTTGGGTTGAAAGAGGGAGATATCAACCTATCGGTGTGTCTATTGCTTGTGCAATGATAGAGCTTGTTCAGGATAAAACAACGGAAGGAAAGATTTCCTATTCGAGGATGAATGCGTCCAACATTTTGCTTCACAAGATAGTGATTAACTGCCTCAGACCAAAATCAACTTCAAAGACCGACATTTCAAATTCGGAGGCAAAGCTGATATATGCCATCAATGCTGGCAAAAAGTTATCTCTTCCACACATTATTATGTTCCACATGTACAGAACAATGGTGAAGGACAAGGGTCAACTTCCTTACTCAGCACGTGTGACCAAGTTATTCAAACATTTGAACGTTCAGCCTCCCCAGATTCTTTGTGTTCAAACATACGATCAAATGGTGGTGGGGCTGAGAATGGTCTTTAAAATGCGTATGAAGGAACTCAACAAGGCTTTGGAGCAATTCAAGGTGAAAACCCTTGTCAAAACTCATCCACTCTCTTCGGCTACAAAGCGGAAAGGGAAGGAGCCCATGGTTGCTCCATCCAAGAAAAGAAGAGCACTCATCATTGAGGATGAAGATGATGAGGATGATATCACCATTTCTGCGATGGCATTGAAGAACTTGAGTCGTTCTGTTCTAGAGACAACGGAGAGACAGGAACAAGACAAGGATGAGACAGAACAGAGGACTAGAGAGAGAGAAGAATTGGAGAAAGAAGCAGAGGAGGAAATGAATGAGGAAGAAGAAGAAGAGGGCAGAGGAAAACAAGCAGAAGCAGAGCATGAGGAATATTTTTCTCCACCTGAAGGCATTGAAACCACCAGTAAAGGAGTAAGTCGTTCTCTAGCATATCCAGAGGACATCTATGCCTCTCAATTTCCTAAGGAGGGACATGATGTTTCATCGCCCAATCTGCCTGACCATGCTGATTTACCATCATCTGCTAATACACCGTCTGATCGAGCAAAAGCCAATACTCAGACTGATAATTCAACAGACTTTCACAAAGTGCTTAATGTCCTCTTGGAGATGCGATGCCAAATTTATGCTCTGGGATGCGAAGTATAGAGCTTGCAAAATGCAGATCAAACCTCTTCAGTTTCTTTGCATGATCAACTCCATGCCCTTGCTCTTCAAACCTCTTCATTTATGCTAAGGGTGAAGATGTGGCTCAACTAAATGAGGATTTGAAAAAGCTAGAAGGGATTGTCCAGTCAATGGGAGATTTCCAGCTTATTCATGTTCCCAAGCAATCTTAATTCCATTCTCTTTTCATATCTACCTTTTTAATGATGACAAAAAGGGGGAGAGATGTGGTGCAGATTTGACTTTGAACTTTGAACTCTTGACTTTTATGACGATTATGTTTGATTGACTTGACTTTTTGTTTGGCTGTTTGGATTTGGATTAGATTTGGATTTGTCTATTTAAACGTTTGTTTATCTTAAGCACTATTGATATCTCATGGCTTTGCTTATTTACAGAACTAACCTACTTTTTGTGGATGTAAATTCTAATGTTATCTTTACTAAGCCATTTATCTTTTGTGAGATATCCATGTTTGCTTGAGTAATGTTTTGCAGGTCAAAGTTATCCAAATCTGTAGGAAAGTTTTGTCACCATCAAAAAGGGAGAGATTGTTGGAGAAAACTTCATTGAGTATTTTGAAGTTAACAAAACGTTTCCATCAGTCTAGTCTAAAGACTTGCAGACTCTTCCATCAAAGTCTGACGACCTCCGGACTGCTAGACTCAAGACTCAAATCTATCCTCATTAACAGTTTCTAGACTGTCAAAGAAGGCTTATCCAAAACGGAGTATTTCGTTAAGGATTTGATTATGTTGACTAAAGAAGATCTCTTGGCTAGATATAGCATGTCGGAATCCATTATTCAAATTAAGATTGATTTATGGATTTTGGATCCGTTGATTGGCGAAGTATACTTGGAATGTTCTACTTATGAAAACATAGATTCTGGTTATATGGGCGAGCAGGATTGGTGGGCTATCGTCATGTTCCTTAAATAGCTCGAAATCTTCCTAACTGATTTTGTCCAATGGGTAGATTAGAAGAATTCCTTTGGTAAGTGCCAATGGGTGTGATGGCATGAAGGAGTATATAAGGAAGACGTTCCAGTTGTTCGAGTGTGTGCGCGATAGAAGAATTCCAAAGCCCGAAGCTCCTTGTTCTTATTAAATTAAATTGTTGAGCGAAATCTTGTACACAAAAGAGAGTCTATATCTTTGAGAGACCTTGAGGAAGTGTAGCAGAGTCTCTACACTGTGGAATCAAAGAAGAGCTTTGCTGTAACAACTCTTTTATTTCATAGTGAAATCCAGTCGGTGGGCTGTCAGTGCAAAAGAGTGAACGTAGGCTTGGATTAAGCTGAACCACTATAAACCCTGTGTTCTTATTCTCTTTCATACGCTCTTTTACTTTGATCGTAACTTGATTTGTATACAAGAGTCTAATTTCCTTTTCATAATCTATTGCTGATTTAAGTTGCACACTTCACTCGGGGAAATTTTTTTTTACACCTATTCACCCCCCCTCTAGGTGCTCGTACCAGCTTTCACAATTGGTTCAGAGCCTGTATACTCACTTAAGTTGAAGTGTTTTACTTCAGAGTTAAAGATACATGGCTATTATGTTGGCACCAGGACTAGTTGAAGGGCAAAGTAATACCAGACCGCCTTATTTTTATGGAAATGAATACAACATATGGAAAAACAAGATGAAGGCATTCCTAAGATCAAAGGATCCTCTGGAATGGGATGTGGTAGATAAAGGAATCATTCCAAAAGTTGCACCAGTCTTAGAAAGAGGAAAAGAAGCCGTTGAGTCTAGTAAAATGACTCAAGAAGAGATAACCAAGAGACAAGCTATTGATGCAAAAGCAATTTATTCTTTATATTATGCATTATCTCCTACTGAATATAATAGAATATCTTCTCGTGAAATAGCTAAAGAAGTCTGCGATAGATTACACATCACTTATGAAAGAACTGATCGAGTGAAAGAAATCAGAACCAACATTCTGCTCGGTCAATACGAAGCATTCAAAATGAAATTAGAAGAATCTTTCACTCACATGTTTAGTCGTTATATAGAAATCGTGAATGGTCTTGAATATCAAGGTCAACCAATTTCTGGACCCATGAAGGTAAACAAGCTACTGCGTGGACTCTCCAAGGATTGAAATCACATAAAGACCTCAATAAGGGAGACACAAAGAATCATGCCACTCTCTATTGACGAATTAGTTGGGACTCTTCAGTCTTATGAAGTGGAGCAAATCAATGAAGATGAAGATTTTAAAGGTAAGAAATCCATTGCATTAAAATCTAATGATGATTCTGATGTCACAGATTCTGAAGACGATGTGGATGATGAAGAGCTTCCTCTCATGATAAGAAGATTCAGAAAACTAAACAGAAAGGGGAGAAGATGCAATCCAAAGAAACAAAGTTTTTAAAAGCAACAGACTAAGTCAATTGAGGATGATGAATCCAATAAAGATATAGTCTGCTCTGAATGTAAGAAAAAGGGACACAACAGATCCAACTGTCCCCTTCTGAGGAAAAAGAAAGGAAAAACTGAGAAATATGGAAAGGTACTTAAAGCAAAACTTGGAGTGATACCGAATGTGAGGAAAGTGATGATGATTATGCCAATATTTGTCTCATGACACAATTAGACTCAGATTTAGACTCCGAGACAGACTCAGATTCAGACAGTGAAATCGAGGTAAGTAATTTGAAAATCCCTACTAAAGTCTCTAGATACATAGATGAATTGTGTCTTAGTCTCAATATTTCTCTCGAAAGGATTTTCGAACTTAAAAGAGAAAATTCTGCCTTGAAATAACAGGAAAATGTTTAGAAAGAAAAGGTCAAAAGTTTAGACAAAAGTGTTACTACTTTAAAAGAAAATGCAGACAATCTTTCAAAAGAAAATGCATTCTTGAAAAATGATATCTCAAGTATTTCTAAATGATTTTCTATAGTATCTAAGAAACTTGAAAAGATTTTTTGCAACACAAAGACCTTACTTCAAGAAATCAGGTTTAAGAATGACTGTTGAAACCATTCCTCTAATTGATTTTCTTAAAGTAAAAGAAAGAATTAAGCAAAGACCCACAAGTGATTCTTACAAAAATCATTTCCAAAAAGTTTTTGTAAAACTAGTAGGTCGCGGTGCTCTTAAATGTTCTAAGTGTAATAACTTAGATCATTTTGAGAAAGAATGTCCTGTGGTTTGGAAACCTATTAAGAAGGTGTGGGCAAAGACCGTATATTATACTAACACCAATGGACCCAAAAAATATGGGTACTAAAGAAAGCTTGAGTCTCTTTTCTAAATTCAAGTCACTATCAAGAAAAAGGTTAAATGGTACCTGGATAGTGGATGCTCAAAACATATGACAAGAGATTCAAATTGCTTCATAAAACTTGTACAAGTTAATGGTGGAAAAGTTTTTTTTGGAGGAAACAGCAAAGGAAGAATTGTGGGATACGGAACTGTAAAGATTGGAAACCTCACGATCAGTAATGTTTCTTTAGTGGAAGGACTTAACTACAATTTGCTAAGTATCCGTCAGCTATGCGACACCGGTTTCAAAATCAACTTTCAAAAAGGAATATGTTAAGCAACCTGTAAAGACTCCTCTTAGTCTTTCACAGGTCGAAGACATGAGAATATCTACCTCTTGGATATCAAACAAGATGAAACTCAATGTCTAATCTCAATTCAAGAAGAAGCAAAATTATGGCACAAAAAACTTAGGAACACATCAGCTGAAGCAAATAGCCAAAATCTCAGCAAAGAAGCTTGCTCGTGGACCACCCAATCTGACATACCAAAAGTCCAATCTATGCACATCATGCATGTTGGGAAAATATGTAAGAAACTCATTCAAACCAATAAATCAAGTATCCACTAATCGTGTACTGCAACTCTTGCATATGGATCTCTTCGGACCAACCAGAACTCAAAGCATTAGAGGTAAGAAATACTGTTTAGTAATTGTAGATGATTATTCACGATTCACTTGGGTATATTTCCCGGCAAGTAAGTCTGAAACATTTTCTTATTTTATAAAGTTTGCTAAAAAGGTCCAAAATGAGAAAGGGTTTGTTATTTCAAGTATACAAACAGACCATGGAGGTGAATTTGAAAATCAATACTTTACAAAATTCTATGATGAATCTAGTTTTCAGCATGTGTTCTCTTCACCATATACTCCAGAGCAAAATGGAGTCGTGGAAAGAAAGAATAGGTCGCTTCAGGAAATGGCTAGAACTTTTTTAATTGAAAATAACATCTCTTCTCATTTTAAAGCTAAAGCAGTTTCTACAGCGTGTTATATTATTAATAGAGTCTTTTTAAGGCCTATTATGGAGAAAAATCCCTATGAGTTATTCAAAGGAAAGAAGCCCATTATTTCATATTTTCATGTGTTTAGATGTAAATGTTTTATATTGAAAAATGCAAATGATCGAGTTGGTAAGTTTGAAGAAAAATCAGATGAAGGTATTTTCCTTGGATATTCTATCACAAGCAAAGCTTACAGAGTCTACAACAAAAGACTCAATCTGTGGAGGAATCGATGAATGTCAAATTTCAAGACTTTATGCGAAATCATTCGATTCACACTCATCTTGAAGAATCTGAACCTGCTCCAGACTCTACAAAGTCTAAATCTCCAGAAGCAGCTCAAACTTCAGAAGACAAGCAACAAATGATCAACGAAGATTCAAATGAGGAAAAAGATCAACAGTCTGACAAATCAACTAGCAACTTGAAGCATAAGTCTAGTTATCCCAAAGATTTTATTATTGGTGATATTAATGAAGGAATTCGCACAAGATCCAAAAGGCGTGAAGAGTCTAGTGCGGTGGCTCTTATTTTTGAAATAGAACCCAAAAGCATAGAAGAAGCTTTAACTGATGAAAGTTGGATTGAGGCTATGCAAGAAGAACTCAGGCAATTCAGCATTAATGATGTCTGGGAATTGACTGCTAAACCGAAAAGTAAATCCATCATTAGAGCTAAATGGGTTTTCAGGAACAAGACGAACGAGAAAGGAAAAGTCGTAAGAAACAAAACAAGACTCGTGGCCAAGGGATATACGCAAGAAGAAGGGATAGATTATGATGAGACTTAGGCACCGGTAGCAAGGTTAGAAGCAATTAGATTATTACTTGCTTTTGCTTGTCATAAGAATTTCAGGTTATTCCAAGTGGACGTCAAAAGTGCTTTCCTAAATGGATTTATCCAAGAGGAAGTCTATGTGGAACAACCACCCAGTTTTGAAGACTCATGGAAACCAGACTCTGTATTCAGACTGAAAAAGGCTCTATATGGTTTAAAGCAAGCACCTCGAGCTTGGTACAATAGACTAAGTAAGTTTTTAATTCAAAATGGCTTTGTCAAAAGTAAAGTAGATACTACATTGTTTATCAAGAAAGAAAGCAAAAGCTTTTTACTTGTTCAAATTTATGTTGATGATATTATTTTTGGATCTTCTAATGAAAATCTATGCAAGAAATTCTCTAAGTCTATGCAGGATGAGTTTGAAATGAGCATGATGGGTGAACTAACATTCTTTCTCGAGATTCAAGTGAAACAACTGAAGGAGGGAATCTTTATTCATCAAGAAAAATTGCAAAAAGACTGATATACCAATATCAAGTTCTTTGAAGCTGGACAAAGATGAAAAAGGAAAGAAACTTGACCAGAAACTATACAAAGAATCTTTGTATTTGTGCTTGATTTCAATCAGACCCTAAAGAGTCTCATTTAAGTGCTTCAAAGCGTGTTATCAAATGCATTGCCTCAACTTCAAATTTGGGTCTCTGGTATCCTAAGGAAGGGGACTTCACTCTTCTTGGATACTCCGATGCAGACCTAGCCGGATGCAGAGTTGATAGAAAGAGTACCTCGGGCACCTGTCAACTACTTGGAAACAGAACAGTGTCTTGGTTTTCAAGGAAGCAAAGTGCGGAAGAGTGGACGTAAGCTTGGATTAAGCCGAACCACTATAAACCCTGTGTTCTTATTCTCTTCCCTACACTCTTTTACTTTGATTGTAACTCGATTTGTTTACAAGAGTCTAATTTCTTTTCATAATTTATTGCTGATTTAAGTTGCACACTTCACTTAGGGAAATTTGTTTTTACACATATTCAGCCCCTCTAGGTGCTCGTACTAGCTTTCACACCTCACACATATGTTGTGGTCCCCTGTTCGCAAGCCTTGAAGACTTTCTTTGGAAAGACATTCTCACAATCTTTGAGAGATTCCAAACACGTTTCGCAAGAAAGATGAAAACTTTGAGGATTAAACTAGAGAGTAAAAGAGAGAAGATGGTGTTCTGTGCTTTCTAGGGTTTTTTGAGTAAAGGGAAAGAAAACAAACAATATATAAAGCAATCAAAGAGAGGTATATGGAACGTCGTAAATAGAAAATACCTTTTCAAAAAAATAACTTTCTTTTTGAAAATAGATAACTGTCATTTTTAAAAGATAACTTATTTTTTTGAAAATGGATAATTACAATAATCATGAAAACTGGGAAAGATAACATCAATCAATTACAGATTAATAGACAAACGTACTTTTCGAGTTTTTATCTGAGAGATAAATTTCTAAAATTGAAATAACTTACAGTCGTGATTCTTGATCTCCTGAGTCTAAGCCTTTTTAAACTTTTTATCCTTGAGTCTGAACTTCTTCAGACTTTAAGATATTGAGTCTGGATCGAATAAACTTAAATTGACTTTTCTCTAGTGGCTTTGTAAAAATATCCGCTAGTTGATTCTTTAAGTCAATGAATTGAATCAAGACTTCTCTATTTTGAACATGGTCTCTAATAAAATGATGTCGAATTTCTATATGCTTTGCTCTTGAATGAAGAATTAGATTCTTGGTGAGATTAATCGTACTGGTGTTGTCGCATTTGATCTCAGTGCATGAGTCTTTGATTCCAAAGTCTCTTAGCTGTTATTTTATTCACAAGATTTGAGAACAACAACTTCCAAGAGCCACATACTCTGCTTCTGCTGTTGAAAGAGCTACAGTACTTTGCTTCCTTGAAAACCAAGATACTGTCCTGTTACCAAATAATTGACAAGTGCCTGAGGTGCTCTTTCTATCAACTCTATATGCTGCTAGGTCTGCGTCTGAATATCGAAGGAGAGTAAAGTTTCCTTCTTTAGGATACTAGGACCCAAATTAGAGGATGTTGCAACGTATTTGATGATGCGTTTTGCAGCACTTAGATAAGATTCTTTTGGATTTGATTGAAATCTGGCACAGATACAAACACTAAACAAAATGTCAGGTCTAGAAGCAGTAAGATAAAAAAAGTGAACCAATAATACTTCTATATAGCTTCTCGTCAACTTTCTTTCATTCTTCATCTTTGTCCAGTTTCGAGGAACTTGACATTGGTATATCAGTCTTTTTGCAATTCTCCAAACCGAACTTTTTAACAAGTTTTTTAGCATATTTTTCTTGGTGAATGAAAGTTCCTTCCTTTAATTGTTTTACTTGAAGTCCGAGAAAGAATGATAGTTCACTCATCATGCTCATTTCAAACTCATCCTGCATAATCTTAGAGAATTTCTTGCATAGATTTTCGTTAGGGGATCCAAAAATAATGTCATAAACATAGATTTGAACAAGTAAAAAATTTTGCTTTCTCTTTTGATAAATAAGGTAGTATCTATTTTTGCTTTCTCTTTTGATAAATAAGGTAGTGTCTACTTTACCTTTAACAACACCATTTTGAATTAAAAACTTACTTAACCTGTCGTACCAAGCTCGAGGTGCTTGCTTTAAATCATATAGTGCATTTTTCAGTCTGAATACAGAGTCTGGTTTCCTTGGGTCTTTAAAACTGCGAGGTTGTTCCACATAAACTTCTTCTTAGATAAATCCATTTAGAAAAGCGCTTTTGACATCCATTTGGAATAACCTGAAATTCTTATAACAAGTAAAAGTAAATAATAATCTAATTGCTTCTAACCTTGCCACAGGTGCGTAAGTTTCATCATAATATATCTCTTCTTCTTGCGTATATCCTTTGGCCACGAGTCTTGCTTTGTTCCTTATGACTTTTCCTTTCTCGTTCATCTTGTTTTTGAAAACCCATTTAGCTCCAATGACATATATACCTTTTGGTTTATGAGTCAATTCCCATACATCGTTGATACTGAATTGCTTGAGTTCTTCTTGCATAGTTTCAATTCAGCTTTCATCAGTTAAAGCTTCTTCTATGCTCTTGGGTTTTATTTCAAAAATAAGGGCCACAGCACTAGACTCTTCATGCCTTTTGGATCTTGTACGAATCCTTTCATCAATGTCACCAATAATGAGTTCTTTGGGATGACTAGACTTGTGCTTCCAGTTGCTGGTTGGTTTGTCAGACTGTTGATATTTTTCTTCATTTGATTCTTCAACGATCATTCGTTGCTAGTCTTCTGAAGTCTGAGCTACTTCTGGTGATTTTGACTTTGTAGAGTCTAGAGCAGGTTCAGATTCTTCAAGTCGAGTCTGAATCAATTGATTTTGCATAAGGTCCTGAAATTTGACATTTATCAATTCCTTCACAGATTGAGTCTTTTTGTTGTATACTCTGTAAGCCTTGCTGGTGGTTGAATATCCAAGAAAGATGTTTTGTCTATTTTTTCTTCAAACTTACCAATTCGATCATTTGCATTTTTCAATATAAAACATTTGCATCCAAATACATGAAAATAGAAAACTATTGGCTTCTTTCCTTTGAACAACTCATAGGGAGTTTTTTTTTTTTTTTTTTCCATAATAGGCCTTAAGAAGACTCTATTAATAATATAGCATGCTGTAAAAACTGCTTCAGCCCAAAAATGAGAAGAAATGTTACTTTCAATTAAAAGTGTTCTAGCCATTTCTTGCAACGATCTATTCTTCATTTCCACAACTCCATTCCGCTCTTGAGTGTATGGTGAGGAGAATACATGCTGAAAGCCAGATTCATCACATAATTTAGCAAAGTCTTGATTTTCAAACTCACTTCCATGGTCTATCCATATACTTGAAATAACATACCCTTTTTCATTTTGAACTTTCTTAGCAAATTTTTTAAAATAAGAAAATATTTCAGACTTACTTGCTAGGAAATATACCCAAGTAAATCATGAATAATCATCAACTATTACTAGGCAATATTTCTTACCTCCAATACTCTGGGTTCTAGTTGGTCCAAAGAGATCCATATGCAAGAGCTACAGCACGCGATTAGTGGAAACTTGATTTATTGGTTTGAAAGAATTTATAACTTGTTTTCCCAATACACACAGTGTGTGTAAATCAGATTTTTTGTATGTCAAGTTGGGTTGTCCAAGGTTCTTTGCAGAGATCTTGGATATTTGCTTCATGTTGATGTTGCCAAGTTTTCTATGCCAGAGATTAGCTTCTTCTTGAATTGAAATTAGACATTGAGATTTTTCTGGTTTGATATCCAAGAGATATATATTCCCATGTCTTCGCCCCGTGAATGTCTGAGATGAGTATTTACTAGTTCCTAAACATATTCCTTCTTGAAAGTTGATTTTGTAACCTGTGTCGCACAGTTGGCTGATACTCAGTAAGTTGTAGTTGAGTCCTTCAACTAAGGAAACGTTACTGATTGTGAGACTTCCAATCTTTACGGTTCCGTATCCCACAATTCTGCCTTTGTTATTTCCACCAAAAGAAACTTTTCCAACATTAACTTGCATAAGCTTTATAAAACAACTTGAGTCTCCTATCATATGTCTTGAGCATCTACTATCCAAGTACCATTTAACATTTTTCTTGATAGTGACCTACATTTAAAAAAGAAACTCAAGCTTTTTTTGGTACCCATACTTTTTTGGGTTCAATGTAGTTAGTGCAATATACAATATTTGCCCAAACCTTCTTAACGAGTTTCCAAACCATATGACATTCTTTCTCAAAATGTTATGAGCTGTTGCACTTAGAACATTTAAAAGCACTACGACCTACAGCTTTTACAAAAAAAATTTGAAAATGATTTCTATAAAAATCTTTTGTAGGTCTTTCTTTAATTATTTCCTTTATTTTTGGAAAATCAATTAGAGGAATGGTTTTAGCAGTCATTCCTAAGCTTGATTTGTTAAAGTAAGGTCTTTGTGCAGAAAGAATATTTTATAATTTCTCAAAACCTATAGAAAACCTTTTTGAAATACTTGAGATATCATTTTTCAAAAGTGCATTTTCTTTTGAAAGAGAGTCTGGATTTTCTTTCAAAGTAATAACACTTTTATCTAAATTTTCGACTTTTTCTTTCCAAACAATTTCGTGTTGCTTCAGTGCAGAATTTTCTCTTTTTAGTTTGGAAATCCTCTTGAGAGAGGTTTTGAGACTAAGACACAGTTCATCAATATATTTAGAAACTTTAGTAGGAATTTTTAAATTACTTACCTCGATTTCACTGTCTGTGTCTGAGTCTATCTCAAAGTCTGAATCTGATTCTGATTGTGCCATTAGACAAATATTAGCATAATCATCATTATTCTCTTCACATTCGGTATCACTCCAAGTTTCTTCTTTGAGAGCTTTTCTGTATTTCTCAGCTTTTCCTTTCTTTTTCTTCAATAAGGGACAATTGGGTCTGATGTGTCCATTTTTCTTACATTCAAAACAAATCACATCTTTACTGGATTCATCATCCTCAGCTGATTTATTTTGAAACTTTTGAGAACTTTGTTTCTTCCGATTGAATCTTCTTCCCTTTTTGTTCAGTTTTCTGAATCTTCTTATCACGAGAGTAAGCTTTTCATCGTCCATATCGTCTTCAGAATCTGTAACATCAGAATCGTCATTAGATTTTAATGCAATGGATTTTTTACCTTTGGGATCTTCATCTTCATTGATTTGCTCAACTTCATAAGATTGAAGAGTGCCAACCAATTCGTCAACGGAGAGTGGCATGATTCTTTGTGTCTCCCTTATTGAGGTATTTATGTGATTCCAATCTTTGAAAAGTCCACGTAGTAATTTGTTAACCTTCATGGGTCCAGAGATTGGTTGACCTTGATACTCAAGATCATTCACGATTTCTGTAAAACGACTAAACATGTCAGTGATAGATTTTCCTGGTTTCATCTTGAATGCTTCATATTGACAAAGCATAATATTGATTCTAGTTTCTTTCACTCAATCGGTTCCTTCATAGGTGATATGCAATCTATCCCAGACTTCTTTAGCTGTTTCACAAGAAAATATTCCGTTATATTCAGTAGGAGATAATGCACAATATAAAGAATAAATTGCTTTTGCATCAAGAGCTTGTCTCTTGGTTATCTCTTCTTGAGTCATCTCACTGGACTCAACAGCTTCTTTTCCCCTTTCTGAGATTGTTGTAGTTTTAGGAATAATTCCTTTGTCTACCACATCCCATTCAAGGGGGTCTTTCAATCTTAGAAATGCATTCATTTTGTTTTTCTATATATTGTATTCCTTCCCATCAAAGTGAAGTAGTCCAGTATTGCTTTGCCCTTCAACCAAACCTGGAGCTAACATACTAGCCATAGATCGTTAACTCTGAAGTAAAAACACTTTAATTTAAATGAGTACATAGGCTCTGATACCAATTTTAAATGCTAGTACGAGCAACTAGAGGGAGTGAATAGGTGCGAAAACAAACATTTGAGAAGTATAGTGTAAAACTTTACTTTTAACCTGAGTTTATTTAACAGTAGACTTTAAAATAGAAACAAGACACTAACAATTAAATGAAGTTACGAGTAAAGTAAAAGAGTTTAGGGAAGATAATAAGAACATAAGGTTTATAGTGGTTCGGCTTAATCTAAGCCTACGTCCACTCTCCCGCACTGACAGCCCACCGGCTAAATTTCACTATGAATCAAAAGAGTCGTTACAATATCATGTCCTTGATTCCATAGTGTAGAGACTCCGCTACACTTCCTCAAGGTCTCACAAATGTATGAACTCTCTTTTGAGTATAAGTTTACGCTCAACAATTGAATTGGCAAAGAACAAGGAGCTTCAGACTTTGAAATTTATCTATCGCGCATACACTCGAATAACTAGAGCATCTTCCTTATATACTCCTCCATGCCTTCATAACCATTGGCACTTTCCAAAGGAGTTCTTCCAATCTACCCGTTGGACAGAATCAATTAAGGAGATCTCAAGTTATTTAAGGAATATGACGATAGCCCACCAATTATGTTCGCCCATATAATCAGGATCTAGGTTTCCATAAGTAGAACTTTCCAAGTATGCTTCGCCATTCAACAGATCCAAATTACCCGAGTTAAATTCAAGAATAATATATTCTGATATGTTATATCCAGCCATGAGATCTTTAGACGATCAAATCAAATCCTTAAAGAAATACTCAATTCTGGATAAGTCTTCTTCGACGATCTGGAAACTGTCAATGAGGGTAGACTTTGAGTCTTGAGTCTTGAGTCTAGCGGTTCGGCGGTCTTCAGACTTTGACGAAAGAGTTTGCAAGTTTTCAAATTAGACTGATGGAAACGTTTTGTCAATTTCAAAACAAATAAGGAAGTTTTATCCAACAAATTTAATCTTGCTTTATTAGCTTAATTGTGGCTTATGTGCTTAATTAAACTTGGTGAAAATAAACTATATTCCCTAATTTCTTATTATTATTTCATAACATTAGTGCGATTCATAATATTTTAATTGACAATTTCTTTACCTTAAATAAGGGAAAATTATAAATAAGGGCCCAAAGTATTCTTGTTTTCTCAAATAAGTGTTTGAAGTAAATCTTATTTCAAATAAGAACCTGAAATGGTCAAATCATCTCAAATAAGGGCATTTTATTAGTCAGAACATTTCAGCCATCGAGAAATGGCATTTTGGTAAAAAAATTATAACTATATTTTAAAAATATATATTTTATATTTTTTCCTTTCTTTTTTTTCCTTTCTTTTTTCTTTTTTTCTTTTTTCCTCTTTCCTCACCTAGCCATAGCCGTTGATGCCTGGTGGAGGTCACTCGCCTCATGGTCAAGCTGCCCTTGCGGGTGTCAAGGCAACCCAAGCAAGGTGACCATCACCTAACGCTAGATTAGGTAAGGGTAGCCTCACTTAACATTGGTGAGGACAACCCTTGCCCGATGCCAAGGTTGCCCTCGCTGAGAGAGGGGGGGCTACCCTCGCCAACCTATGTGAGGGTGACCTTCGCCTAAGCTGGCGAGGAATGCCCTCGCATGATGCCAGTAGAGGCTTCCCTCACTAGCCTAGGCCCTCGCCTAAGTCTAGCAACCTCCTCCATGGCCGGCGGAGGGAAGGGGAAAAGGAAAAAAGAAAGAAGAAGAAATAAATAGAAAAAAACAAAGTTAAAAAAAAAATTTCCTTCAATCTGAAAGGTTATATCCTTTTTTGAAATTGATATAACTACTTTAGACCCTTATTTGAGACAAGTTCCATTTCGAACCTTTATTTGAAACGATTTGATTACTTCAAATCCTTATTTGAAACAAGGTCCATTTTCGGGTCCTTATTTGATAAAACAAAAGCACTTCAAACTCTTATTTGAAATTTTTCCTTAAGAAGAAGTTACAATATTGCATATAGAATGGAAGTCTTAGCTATTCCGTGAAAATTAGAGAGATTATGCACAAATTTGACGGTTATCTTATTTAATCTATACAATTATACTTAAAAGAAAAAAAGGACAATTTGAAACTTAAAAATGAGAAAAATGTTTTCTAAAAAATAACAGAAATCGGCTAGTATATAATGAAAAGAAGAGCAATAAATAATGCATAAATTGTTGTAAAAGAAAAAATAGTAAAGTTTTTCATCCTCTCAAAGTATTATTAGAATGCCATCATGCTGGGATCACCTTAAGTTCTAATGTAAATCTGGACATGTATAACCCTAACTCATATGTTATATGATGCACCTAATGTGACTACTATAATAGAAACGCATGATCCCATTCCATTCTTGGATTGCTATGAGTCGATTTGAGCATAAAAATTACAATATTTTGTGGCAATATCTTTTATCTATTTAGTCCTTGCTTATTTACTTAATGATGAATTATAAGCATGCTATGTTCTGTCTTTGTTTACATGTAATGATGAGCTAGTCTCATCATGAACTTGGCACTTTGTTTTTCTACAAAGTGGTCTTCAAATGATCACCATACGAAAGTCATTTTCCCCATTTTGTCGTGCCTGGCAGTCCATCGATTCCCGTGCCCGAGAAGCTGGCTTTCATGGCATTTTTTAGATTAAGTTAAATAATTGGAGTTAATTTCTCATTCTTAGGTTTAAGCGTGCCTGTCCGGGCGAGGCGTTGTACAATTTTACCGGCTCAAGTTATTTTCTTTTCCCATACTATATTTGTTCAATAATCGGTTTGTTCATTTTTTATTTGCTTTAGCACCGATGCAGGATATTTAGATACATGTTTTAAGAATGAAAAATGATAAATATATATATACAAAATAAGTTTTGGAGGATAGCAACGCGTGCAAAGTATTTATTCTGCTCAATCACATTCTCCATAGTTAAGAGCATACACGAAATGTAGAGTGCGCAACCTTACTCTGATACCAATTATATGAAATTTGGAGGTGGAGCTCCGATACTCCTTGTTACGTATGCGAAAGTGTTATGGCAGTAAAATAAGATAGCTCGAGACACGCTCGATATACCAAAGTCCAATTAGGACTTTTCTTTTGACCAATGAATTGCACCTTGAACGATTCCAGCTGTCTTCAAAGATAGAGTCGTATAAGGACCAAAGTCCAATATGGACTTGAACTATTGTAAGCTCAGGTCATTGTCCGAGAGATAGACACCATGCAATAACTTCTCAATTGAAAAGATATTATATGGTCCATAACAACTACGTAAGCTGAGCTCATTTAAATGATTGATTATTGAGTCTAAACGACTCACGGACCATGCAATAACTTATAAATTTGTCATGATGTGACATTTATCATATGAGCCGCCCCATATTTTCTTCTTGGAATAATTGCTCGAGTTTATCGAATGAATGTGAATCCAAAGAGTCCTAATTTTTAAATTTTGTCGGTGTCTTGGGTGATCCATTAAGCGTTTTTAATGAAGTAAAAAGATGGCAAGCTAGCAATAATCCAACAGACTCGAGTCAAACTAACGGCGATTCCGGCGACAACTAGCATATTGAGGTCTATAAGAGCCTTCTCCACCTGGTTATCCTTCGCATCCAAGCTAACTCGGCAACGGAAGACAAGAAATTTCGAAGGCGTCGTCATCGCGATATGAGTACTAAATCTCATCTCGTGTTCATCCCATCGCCGGGCCTCGGCCACCTGGTGTCGACAGTGGAGATCGCCAAGCTCCTTGTGGACCGTGACGGCCGGCTCTCCATCACTGTCCTCGTCATGAAGTTGCCCTTCGACTCAGAGGTTGACTCCCGCATTGAGTCGCTCGCGGCTTCCATCGCTGCAGGTATCCACTTCGTTATCCTCCCTCGGCAGAATCCCTCCCCAGATACGTCCCGAGTGGCCTTCCTCACTGACTTCATTGAGAGCCACAAAGCTGACGTCCGAGAAGCCGTGGCTGACCTCAACACGTGCGGCTCCCCACGGCTAGCCGGGCTTGTCGTTGACATGTTCTGCACCACGATGATCGAAGTGGCCAGCGAGCTCAGCGTCCCTTCCTACGTGTTCTTCACGTCAAGTGCTGCAGCTCTCGGCTTGCTACTGCACCTCCAGTCGATCCAAGACGAGCACCACATGGACCTGACCGAGCTTGAGGGTTCAGACGCCGAGCTGGACTTCCCGTGCTTCAGGAACCCACTGCCTGCCGCCAAATTCTTGCCCTCCGATGTATTCATAAATGAAGCTGGCCGGCTACTTTTGAGCCACGCCCTACGGATAAGGGAAACAAGAGGTATCTTGGTAAATACATTCACCGAGCTGGAACTGCATGCGGTGGAGGCCCTGGCGGGCCTCGGAGCGCCCCCGGTGTACCCCGTGGGCCCCATAGTGAACATCAAGGTTGAGAGTAAAAGGGGCACGGAAGGTAATAACAGTCCGAAGGGTTTCGAGATCCTGGAGTGGCTCGACCAACAGCCAGAAACGTCTGTGGTGTTCCTGTGCTTCGGAAGCTTTGGGAGCTTTGACGAGGACCAGGCGAAGGAGATTGCTCGCGCGTTGGAGCAGAGCAGGCACCGCTTCCTGTGGTCCCTACGTCAGCCACCCACGAAGGGCAAGCTGGAAGCCCCCCATGACTACGCGAATCCGGCAGAGGTCCTGCCCGAGGGGTTCCTGGACAGGACAGCCAGGGTTGGCAGAGTGATCGGTTGGGCCCCACAGGTTGCGATCCTGAGCCACACGGCCATCGGAGGGTTCGTGTCCCACTGTGGGTGGAACTCTACCCTAGAGAGCATATGGTTCGGAGTGCCAATTGCGACATGGCCGCAATATGCAGAGCAACAACTCAACGCATTCGAGCTGGTGGTGGAGCTCGGTCTGGCGGCACAGATCAAGATGGATTATCGGAAAGATCTTGTCAAAGGGAGCAACTTCGTGACGGCAGACGAGATAGAGGGAGGGATAAGGAAGTTAATGGAGAGCCATGAGGCCGAGGAGAGAAGGAAGAAGGTTAAGGAGTTGAGCGAGAAGAGTAGGAAGGGTTTGGTGGAGGGTGGCTCGTCTTACTTGTCTTTGGCTCGCTTCATCGAGAATGTCCAGAGACAATGAGACTTCGTTTGGCTAGGAGACTGGTTTGACTACTTTTCTTTACTTGCTTTTATAAGTTAGTATTTTGAATCTTCGAGTACTTGGGAGTGTGCGTTGTAGTGATCTTGTGACTATAATCCATGTTAAATATGTCATAAGGAGAGAACAGATCGTCTGGGTCGGGCCATGAGTTGCTGTTCACTATGGTGATGTCTGTTATTTGCAAAAATCACAATAGATATAAAAAGTGTTCAAATATCAATTAATATCTATTAAGTTTTTATGCAGCCCGAAAGAGACTTCCGTGTACTCGCACCCCTCAGTGACCTACCCCTGATCATGAAGCTGCCACGCGAGTTTCCGTCTTGCCATTCACGACCGGACGCGATGCCTCGCTGACTCTCGATGGCCACACCCCCTTTCGTTTCGATCATCTCCCTCGGTTCCGTCCCATTTCCGAGACCAACCCTAGCAAGGTCTGCACCCGAAGGCTGCAGGCCCAACGTACTCGCCGAGTCCTGATCAAGTCCCAACTCACCTCAGAACTCACCGGGCTGTCCTCGACATGTTCTTCACGATGCCGACGGATGTGACGAGCGAGCTCCAGATCCCCATGTACGTGCCCTTCGGACCGCACGGAGCCGTAGAGGATCGTTCTCAGCCGGAGTACCCCGCTGGGGTAGTCACACGGCGGTCTGACAGACTTCACTATCATTTTCCTCTGATTTTTTATGCTGCGCTCCTGCGGGCCCTGGATATGGAGCATCGGCCCAGGAAAGTAATACCCACTTTCCTTTGAGCAAGTGTCCGGTGTAGGACTTTTTGGAGGTCACGCTCGGCAAGTGCGCTCCGTCAATGGAAATGTGATATGGATGGAATATGATTAAATAATCTTTAAGGAAAAATGGAAATAGAATCAATATAAAGATTTTTAAAGAAAATTACACCTCTCCCTCCACTGTTCTTTTATCTTTTGTTTTAGTCTTTTTAATTGTTTATGAACTTGACAAGGGGGGATTCATATTATTTTAATGGATGATGATAGCATAACAGTCAATTGTTATTGTTAGAAGTAACGGTGATATGTGAATCACCAGTGCTAGCATAACACCAGCTTCAATGGAGGGAATGAAATTTTTTTATCCTACCTTTTCTATCAATTAGATCTTATGGCTTACATGCCACTGTTACTTAGCAATAATAATAGTGACTGTCACTTACGCATTTTCCTATTTTAATTGAAGCGATCGGACATTTTCTTCTTGTCTTCATGCCGGAAAGAGAAAGAGAGTCCCAAACATGTTAAATGGGATAGACGGTGAGAGCCATAAAAAAGGAATTTAATATATTATCTTAAAACAAAATGTAAGAGTAACTGCTTTTAATATATTATGAGAATAATAGTGTATTCTCAATCATAAAAAAATAAATAATAAATAATTATAAATTGTTATGAGGTTCACTTTTTTAAGAATTTGTGGCTCACAACAAATTGTTATTCTTACAGCTGACCCAAAAATTGTTATGCTAGCAAAGCCTTATCTTAAAATAGGCAACCCAAACATGGCCTCTATAGCCCCAGAAACCCTAAAACACGCCCGCCAAGTAATCATAGAATCAAAATACCGACAGTGCTCAACCTACCAGCCAACCCTGTCTCCTGGCTAAATGAAGGCTCATCGACTACAAACATCTTCAATGAAGCGAGCCAAAGACAAGTAAGAGGAGCCACCCTCCATCAAAGCCTTCCTACTCTTTTCGCTCACCTCCTTCACCTTCTTCCTCCTCTCCCCAACCTCCTCGCCCTCCATGAACTTCCTTATCCCTCCCTCTATTTCGTCCGCCTTCACGACACCATCACTACCTTTGACGAGATCTCTCCGATAATCCATCTTGATTTCCACTGCGAGGTCGAGCTCCGCCACTAGTTGGAATGCGTTGAACTGTTGGTCCGCATGCTGGGGCCACGCAGCAATCGGCACACCGAACCATATGCTTTCTAGGATGGAGTTCCACCCGCAGTGCGATACAAACCCTCCGATGGCCGGATGGGCCAGGATCGTGACCTGGGGAGCCCACCCGATCACTTTCCCAACCCTGGCCGTCCTATCAAGGAACCCCTCAGGCAGGACCTCTGTGGGATCTGCGTAGTCACGGGGGGCTTCCAGCTTCTCCTTCGCCGGTGGCCGTCGTAGGGACCACAGGAAGCGGTACCCGCTCCGCTCCAACGCGTGGGCAATCTCTTTTTCCTGGTGCTCATCGAAGCTTCCCCTGCTCCCGAAGCACAAGAACACCACTGACACATCTGGCTGCTGGTCAAGCCAGTCCAGGATCTCGAAACCCTTTTCACTCTCAGCCTTGATGTTCAGTATGGGCCCCACAGAGTATATCCGAGAAATACACAGTAAGTGATCGTGGATCCAGCTTGTGTTGTGCATATGGTCGAAGGCAGTGGATACTGTGCACACCCGACACCGCAGGTGCTCCAAGGCCACAACTGAGCTTTAAACTTGTGACTTACAAACTCTCCACCATCGTTGCCGTATAGTCCTTTCTCCTTCTTCCCTATCATCCTCGGTTATGTTGGTGGTGCTGTCCTTTATGTATACCCCAATTTTGTCGAAGACAAAAGAACAGGATAATCATCGGTTAGTCTAGAGATTGAAAGAAGATTTTTCTTAATTGGCTGGAACAATTAACACGTCTTTTAGAGGTAAAGTAGAAACAGCAGAGTTAACATTGTATTCCCAATATACTTCACAGTAAACATGAACCGTTGCCAATCATTACCGTATCGGTTCCAGCATTCTTAGAGAAGTTTTGGAGAATACCAAAGATTTGCCGAAATGTGAGCAGCTTGCTCCAAAAGACGGGATACCATTCATTTCCATTAGTATCCTCAATATGGAGGCCGATAGAGCCGTAGGTATTTCTTCAGCTTGGTAAGAATTATCAAATCTATACCAACAAAGCTGTAATGCATCGTGACCTAGTTTTCGCAGATCCCGCACTCCGAGTGTTTGTTGTTGCTTTTTCCATCTGCATATCTTTATGAAAAGTTAAATTTGATGGTGGATACGTCTTGGCTTCGTATACCTCCGAGCTGAACCATTATATGGTCTCGAACCCCGACTGTGACTCAAGGTAGAGGGAGTATTAGCTTGGTTAAGATGTTGACTCCCGTTCATAGCTTGAGTTATTAGTTCTGTAATTCATATTTCTTCCGGGTCTCCCAAAATTGCTGTATCTCGCTACGAATGGTCTTCCTCTTCCAATACTTCTTCCTCCACGACTATAACTCCTTGAGTTTCCAAGATTGCTATTTTGCTGTAAAAAGTTTCTATTAAACTCATCTTTGTGTATAGCTTCGCAGTCTTCCTTTGGCCATAATAGGCTAGATTTGGGCCGAACCGACTTGAGGAATAGTTTTGCAGCCTTGATTCAAACCTCTCTAAATGAGAAATCACTTCATCATATTCCGGTTGAGGCTTTAAACAATAAATTGTTGTTCTAAAGCTCTCATACTCGGACCCTGGCCAAACAGTTTTGTTATGTCATCTACCGGTTTACCGATGGCATTTAATTGATCACATATTGTCTTGTATTCTCTCGAGGTATGTTGACAGAGTTCTATCACGTTTTTGACAAGCCTGCAATTTTCCTCTTAGTTCAAACTCTTTTGCATTTTGGGTGAACCGATTTCATGGGCTGTGTTCAAGCCAATTATTAGGCTAAGTATGTCTTCTCGAAACAGCACCACCGATCCAAGAGGAAATAAGTTGATCCAATATAGTCGGGATTAGGGATTCCCTTCTTCTACCTCGGTTTTTAGCCCTCCATTCACAAATCCAAACAGGACTCGATGAAATTGAGGGAGGAAGTTGTTCGAGGTCCAAGACTATCCGGCAATGTCTTCTTCTTATAAACACATCTGACGGCAAGAACATCTCGCGGAACAAGTCCATTGGGCAGCGGGTTAGCGAGAATTTCAAGTATTATGTGATCTTTGTTGATAACTTTTCTCGGTTCAGCTGGATGTATCCATTGAAACTAAAATCAGACTTCTATGATATCTTTCTTATGTTTCAGAAGTTAGTAGAAAACCAGCACAATTGTAAAATCAAGAGGTTTCAATGCAATGGTGGGGGAGAGTTTGTAAGTCACAAGTTTAAAGCTCACCTACAGAGTTGTGGCATTCAACAACTTATCTCCCGTCCATATACACCCAGAATGGAATACCTGAGAGAAAACATCGACATATAGTTGAGCTTGGTCTGGCTATGTTATATCATGCAAAAGTCCCATTAAAATTTTGGGTTGATGCATTTATGACAGCAAACTATACTGTCAATATACTTCCTACTCCACGCTAAAGGATGCAATCTCCCTTCCTCAAGCTATATAAGTACAAGCCAAAATATGATCATCTCAGAGTATTCGGGTGTGCCTGTTATCCCTGCCTTCGACCATATGCACAACACAAGCTGGATCCACGACCACTTACCTGTGTATTTCTCGGATATAGTACTCATCATAAAGGATACCGATGTTTGGTACCTACTACTGGGTCATGTGTACATCACGACATGTAATTTTTGATGAGAAGTTCTTCCCTTTCTAAAAGGCTGACAACACAAGTCCTCAACATATACACAACCGTATAAACTATGGACAAGAAGAGAAATTCTTACAAGCTCCAAGTATAGAGTCTATCAATACTTCATCATCTCATCAAACAAAGTATGTTCCAGGCGAGCAAGTTTTTGCGGAACATATAGATCCTATCTCTACAACCTGCCTCACCGATGATCAAGCTCTATCTCCTATTCAAAGTATTTCTCCCGTAAGAGAATATATCTGGAACCAACACAAAGGATAGTAACAGAACCAGCTATTGAACAAACACAAACTCCATCCATCGTGCAAGGTACACAACCTACTCATCACATGCAAACCAGTCTAAATCTGGTATAATTAAAGCTAATCCTCGATATGCATGTCTTGCTCAATACCAAGTTCCTTCAGAACCAAAATCATTAAAATCTGCTCTGGCAGATCCAGGATGGTATAAGGCAATGCAAGAAGAAATGAGTGCCTTACACCAGAATCAAACCTGGTCCTTGGTTCCTCGTACTAATAACATGAATGTTATTGGTTGCAAATGGGTGTTCAAGACTAAACTTACTTCTACCGGTAGTCTTGATCGATTGAAGGCTCGCCTAGTAGCCAAGGGATTTCATCAAGAAGAAGGAATCGACTTCACGTAAAACCTTTTAGTCCCGTGATAAAACATGCAACCTGTTAGACTTGTTCTCTCAGTAGCAATGGTACAACACCGGGTCTATACACCAACTTGATGTCAAGAACGCCTTCTTACATGGCACCTTGAATGAAACCGTGTACATGGAACAACCTCCCTGGTTTTGTTCATCCACGTATTCTCAATATGTATGTCTGCTTCAAAAGTCACTTTATGGATGCGTCAAGCACCACGTGCCCGTATGATAAATTCAGCAATTTCTTACTTGAGGTTGGATTTTCTGCAGTAGCTTAACCGACCCATCTCTCGTTCATACTTCATCAAGAACAAGAGACAATGTTGTTACTTCTATATGTAGACGATATAATCCTCACCGGTAGCTCGAATCATTGCTACAGGTGTACTCTTATTCATTCACTCAAGTTCAATTTCATATGAAAGATCTTGGTCACTTCATTACTTTCTTGGAATTGAAGCCACACGAACGTCTACCGAACTGTTCTTATGTCAACTAAGTATGCCCTTGACTTACTTGTCTCGTGCAAATATGATTGACTCCGAACCTATTGCTACACCTCTCTCTTTAAAACCAGCTTATACTTGAAAGAGATGCTGTTCTTCTTCCAAATCCCATGAACTATCGAAGTCTCGTAGGAGGCCTACAATATCTCACTATTACAAGGCCCGATCTTGCCTTTGCAACAAATCTCCTATGTCGAAACTTCAACATCCTACTATTGGAGATCTTCTTCAACTAAAACGAGTTCTTAGATATGTAAAAGGCACACCACCTCGGTATGTCACTTCATTCTCACAGCTCTCTCCAATTATATGGCTTGTCCATGCAGATTGGGCTGGCTGTCTTCAAACTAGACGTTCTACTACAAAGCCGTCTGTACTTACCTCGGTTCTAATCTCATCTCATGGACTCGCTAAGAAACAATCAACTCGTTTCCCGCTCCTCCACCGAAGCTGAATATAGAGCTCTTGCCTCAAGAATAGCCGATCTTACCCGGATTTCTTTTGTTCTCGAGAGATATTAGAGTTTCTCTTCACTCACCAACCATACTCTTCTCGTGACAATCAATCTGCCATATCTCTCACAAATCCTATACTTCATGCTCGTACAAAACATATTGAGATTGATTTCCACTTTGTTCGAGAAAAGTTGCATCCGGATCTTTGTGTGTTAAATATGTTCCTAGCCGTAACCAAGTTGCCGATATCTTTACCAAGCCACTATCTAAACTAACACACTCCTCTCTTAGGCTCAAATTGGTTCTTCAGCATGGGAAGTCTAGCTCAGCATCGGAGCCCTTAAGCAGGGTCGGGTCCATGTGTTGGTCATCTCGGAGAGACTGAAGGTGCAGCAGGACTCCGAGGAACGCCGCGCCCGACGTGAAGAACATGTAGGAAGGGACGCCGAGCTCCACAGCCACGTCGATCATCGTGATGCAGAGCATGTCAACGACGAGCCCGGTGAGCCGTGGCGAGCCGCAGGCTGAGAGCTCGGCGACGGCTTCTCGGATGTTGGCTTTGTGGCTCTCCATGAAGTGCTGGATGAAGGCCCATTGAGACATCCTCGGGGAGTGGCTTCGCCTAGGGACGAGGAAAAAGCGGATGCGGGCAGCGACGGAGGCGGTGAGCGACTCGATGTGGAAATCAATCTCAGAGTCGAAGGGGAACTTCATGATGAGGACAGTGGCGGAGAGCCGATCGTCCCGGTCGACAAGGAGCTTGGCCATCTCCACCATCGACACCAGGTGGCCGACGCCCGGACATGGGATGAACACGAGCTCGATTTTAGCACTCATGAAGACGATGATGCCTTCGAAAATTCTTATCTTCCTAACTGAGTTCACTCGGCTGCGAAGATGATAACGAGTTGGAGGCTCTTATGGACTCAGTGGGCAGGAAGGAAGCACGCAAAGTGATGCGAATAGGAAAAAAGAACATAATTAAAGACGATATGGAGGGAATAATAAATTTTTTTTTTTAACAGGTAGTGAAAATAAAATATATATCCCCTATTTTTTTATTATTATTTCGTACCATTAGTGCGATTCGTAATATTTTAATGGGCAAGTTCTTTACCTTCAATGATGATGTGTTATTTTACTATTTACATCCTTACCTCTTAACTAATCTTAATAGGTATCTCATTCGAAGACTTTTATTATATTCTCTCAATATCACAACCGTGTAATTGATTATACTAAGCTTCTCTATAGAAATTTCTAACTATTATAGGGTCCTTTATATCTCACATAAATATATCACATGAACAAAAAATTCCACCTCTTATTTTATTCAAAAAGTGAACGATTCAAGTAAAAGCGAATATAAACGGTCATGTGAGCAAGAAAATCCGTTGGACCAAATTGAGAAATACCAAATAAAATAAAATAAAAAAGAATTGAATGCCATTTTTATTATACACATTTTGTAGAACAAAATAGTTTCAAGACTCATTCGTGCCCATTTGGCCAAGAAGGACGTACAACCAGCACCGAACAGGAGTAGGGTGCGCAACAGGAACTGTCCAAACTAGGAACAATCCGGACCGGAACGAACCGGCCAAGTCCCACGGTCAGCGATCCGGTTCCCACCAAGTGTTATGACTCACACAGCCATATTAGATTCATAACAAACACAAGAGATTTGATTCCCTTTCTTCTTGAGCCAGACCTTACATATAACGCAATCCTTCCTTACATGCCCTTTCTTTTTACAGAAGAAACGGTTGGATTCTTTCTTAATGTCAGCTTGGGGAGATATCTTGCATTTTCCCTTATGTTTACCATGTCCCTTATTCTTTCATTGTGTTGCCAAATGAGCACGTTCTCCTAAATCCATAATTTGTCCACTCCCATTGATTATAAAGGGCTATCTTAGATGCAATGCTCGAATCGGTAGGATCGGGTGATTCGTCTTTCCTTATAGCATAGTCAATGTCCATCCACCCCAATTGAAAAATAACTAACTCCTTCCAAACTTTATAGATTTCACCATTTAGTATGGGAACATCACACTTAAATTCAAAGAAATTCACAAGTTGCAAAACTGCGTATCAAACAATCATTGCTTATGTCACAAAATTTGAGGCAAAATATATATAAATCATGTTTTACCAATATAAACATGTCACAAACATGAATCACATAACATAAAACTATCTATGGGTTAAGTTTTAAATTTAAATAAATTCATAATTACATTATAAAGAAACTATCATATTATATACATTTTCTTAATCCCTGTGGATAAATTAAGAAAAATAATTGATCCTAATCAAGCATATTAATATAATGAAAATTCCTATGGGATAAAATTCATCATATAAATATAATTAATCACAACCAATGTCCATTTCTAAATAGGATCTGGAGGCTCTTAATATATAATTTAATTAAATAAGATATTGTGGCTAATCTTTAATTAATTAACTATATGGATCATTGGACATTTAATTTCATGCATAAAATATTCATAAAAATGCATGAAAGGGCAAAATAGTTAATAATGCTCAAAGGGATAGAACAGTAAATAGATCGGCCAATGACACAATTGTAAAATTGCAAGAAGGGCAAAATGGGAATTTTAAATGCGGTTGAGGGGCAAAAAAATAAATAAAGCCACCAAGGGCAAAAATGCAAAAATGGCAAGAGAGACTGACAAAATAGAAAATAATAATTAAAAAAACTCATGGCACGTGTGGATCCCACGAGCCTATGGTTTCGTTCCCGTAGCCCCACACGCTTCTTCCTCCATGCGAAGAGAAGGCCTCTCGCCATTTTCTCTGTTTTCCACTGTGATTTCGCCACCCATTTCTTCTCCGATAGCCCATCTAAGACCGAAATAAATAATAGGTTTTGGAGACCATGCCAGCGCAACCACATAGATCCAAGTTTTGATGAAAATGACCAAGAAATTGGCCTTAAATCAAATGAAAATTTCCCAAAACACAAACCCTTAACCACTGTGACTTCCGCTGCCCAATTAGCCTCTGTTGAACATCAATATGTCGAAATAGCTTACGGCTATTCTTCTTCATGGCGGTACAATTGTACCAGTCCTAAGTCAAGCAGTGGGTCCTCGGAATTTGGCTGGAATCGATAATTTTCCTCTTGACCCCAAAATGGGGTTAAGTATACTAGAAGTGCCAAAAGTTATTTACGGCGCTCACTTTAGTGCAATTTTTTTTTCCAGATCACTTAAGTGCTATTTTTTTTTTTAAAAGATCATTTAAGTGTTAACTCCAGTCTGGATTGCCAGAAATTTGACGTGGCTATTTTTAATAATTTATCAATCCTACGTGCCTCACCGGTGTGCCTAGTTAGCATATAATCCCTAAACGACGTCATCTAAAAGTTATAAATAGTGATAATTTAAATGCCAAATTTTATTAAAAGTGATCATTTAAGTGCCAAATTTTATTTAAAGTGATCACTTCAATGCCAGTCATTGTTAAAAAAACAAAATCACTTCAGTGCCAAGCATGCCACATGGAAATGCCACGTGGACTGGATTTTTAAAAAATTGCCAAGTCATATTATAATTTTAATTATAAATGACATGTAATCAGTTTAGCTGGAATTTCTCGCCGTTGACACTAAAGTGATAGTTTTTCATCCGATTTAGCACTTAAGTGAGTCGGTGAAACCTTTTGGCACTAAAGTAAGCGCCGTACACAACTTTTGGCACTTCTAATGTACTTATCCCCTCCAAAATGGCCGAATTACTGTTCACATTTAAAAGGCCCAAAAAGTACACCAAAAATTTGACAAAAACAAGGCAGAGGAACTAAACATGCTTTGATACCAAACGTTAGAATTAAAAATCAAGTGTGGAAAATGTAATCGATTATAAACGAACCTCCAACTATTGTTTGTATTCATGTTTGTCGAAAAATCCCAAAGATTCAACGAAATATCGTGCACACTCTACTAGCCCAATCCCCTCGCCACACCACTGAGACTCCGGTAGCCTAAAAATCCATTGCTAGCCCCTTGCGACGAGCTGCCACTCCTGGTCTGAACTGCTGCTTCACCTATTGCCCAAGCAACTCCCCGTAGCCCCCGCGATACTGGGCTCCCCTGTTTCGCTACTGGTCTGCTGCTTTGCCGAACCTCGCTAGACCTCGCCAGAGCTCTACACCACTATGACCTCCGACTAATGATGACCAGCGATACCACAGCCGTCACCCTTGAGCCGTGCCGAGCCAAGCTTCCATCATTGGTCCATTCTACCGATTGGATTTTTGGAAAAATTTCAAATTTAGGTAGAGATTTATTTTATTAGGTTATTTTAATTTATTAGGTAGATTTAATTTATCAAGTAGATTTATTTTATCTTATTTTAGTTTTTGATATTTTGTCTCTTTTGTTTGACTTATTTCTCAATGCATGGTTGAAATTCCCGATGTACCGCTTCGATTCGCAACCGCTTCAATTTGCAACTGCATACAAATTTTTGTTCCATCTATAAGGCTTTAGATGGAATAATTAATCACGCGGGAGTAAAAATTGATATCTTGATCTTGAAGGCTTAAGATTAATTTATTGATTTTATTAGCAAAATAATCAAGTTTGAATTTCAACTCAAATGGTGGATAACATTTTTTATGACCATGGATGATTTGGTGTTTATCTCTTAGTTGCCTAGTTTATCCCGAAGATACAAAAAAAAAAAAAATTGCATTTGCATTCCATGTAGATTAGAATTGATTGCATGATAGATTAGTTATTCTTTTAAAATGCATGTTTAGAAGGTATTTAGAATAGATAACATTTCACTTTAGTTTTCACTTTAGTTAGATTTTTATTTTTAGTGATTTTAATTACGAATTTTCATTAAAAAAATACAAAAAAAAATCATGCGCATGTCATGTAGGATTAGGTTCATGAAATGCCCGTCATCTAGTAATTGTTGCTAGGTTCATTTAGTTATAAATTGCTCGTCATTAGAGTTAGGTCATTTGATTAATTTAGATTGCATATTTAGTTGTTGCATTTCTTTAATTTCAAATTTCATGGAAAATATAATTTTTATCTAGAATAAATCCATTTCATGCTTCAGGATGGACTACATGCTTATTTATGTCATATCATTTAGGGCATATTGCCATGTCATATCATTTCAGGTTACATTAGAAGTATTGCATTGCATATGGATTATATTCTCATTAAATAAGTGAAAACAAAATTGAGTGATTGCGTGTTAATTAGAAATCATATATATGACCACTAATGTAAATTCTAATCTAACAATATGAGGTAAGTTTTGCAATTTATTCATTGATTTTTTAGGTGTTAAATTTGTGATTTGCGCACCCGCATGATCACCTCACATGTTAGGGAAGTGAATTAAAATCAACTCAAACTACCTGCAAAACGTTTTTTTGAAATAAAAAGACAAATGTATCGAAAGGACATTAGAAAAATCTAGTGTAATCAAGTTCCCGTACCCAAAGTCTCTAATTCGTAGAAGTAAGATAATTATCTTATTATTTTACTTGAGTGTCTAATCAATCTACTGTAAACCAATTAGTAGCGACTCCCTTTTGCATGCTAGATATTTGAACCTAAGTCGCGAATTGGTATGGGCTTAAGAGAGCTCGAGCTAAGTTAGACTTAGTAGTCCATTAACCTAATTTTAGGTGGTGCACCCGAAATTTTGATCGCGACAGGTTATTAAAAGGGTTTGTGTTAAACCTTGTGATTACCCTTAAGAAATGAGCGATCGTTCATTTTATATACCATCTCCCATCAAGGCGGTTACCAAATGGGCAGTTGTCACAAAGAGATACAAGGCGTGGAAAAACTACATATAGAATAACTGTCACTTTAAAGAAAAAATATGAATCCGAAAATGTGAGATTGCATTATATAAATAACATGAAGCAGGCATCGCTTCTTGTGGTCCTTATGGCAGCCACCTGGGAAGGGCAAACTGGAAGCCCCTCGAGATTATGTAAATCCGCAAAGCACCTGCCCAAGGGTTTCTTAGACAAGACGGCCAGGGTCGGGAGAGTGATTGGGTGAGCCGCTCAAGTAGCAATCCTGGCCCACCCAGCCATCAAAGGATTCGTATCCCATTGCAAATGAAACTCTACCGTAGAAAGCATATAATTCAAAGTATTAATCGTCACGTGGCCCCAAATTAGGGAGGAACAATTCAATGCATATGAGTTAATGGTGAAGCTCGGCCTCGTAACAGAGATCAAGATAGATGATGAGAGAGATTTCCCCAACAAAGGAAATGACATCGTCATGGCAGCAAACAAAATAGAGGGTGGGATGAGAAAGTTAATGGAGGGCAAGGTGGCTAGGGAGAGGAGGAAAGAAGTGAAGGAGGTGAGTGAGAAGAGCATGAAGGCTTTGGTGGAGGGTGGGTCTTCTTCCTTCACACCTAAATGATCCAAAATCTCTTAAGCCAAACACCTTCTTGTTTCCACTGCGATAATGCCACGAACTCAACTTATATCGTGACAAGGCTATACACTTTTGTTTCTTTACTGCTCCAACATATGGTACCATTATTCGGTAAAACAAACCCGGAGATAGATTTTCATTCATCTAAATCTCATTCTCAATCGGTATCAAAATAGCCTTTGAGTTGCGAGATCCTTTCCTTAATGACTCATCGTATAATCAGCAGTTCCCTTTAGATACCTCAGTATACTCTTAACGGCTTTCTAATGTACTTGACCTGGATTGGATTGGTATCTACTCATCATTCCAACTACAAAACATATGTCAGGTCTTGTACACATCATAACGTACTTCAAGCTTCCAACAGCACTAGCATAAGGAACATATTTCATTTGTTCCTTCTCTTGTCAGGAGTCCTTTAAACTATGGCTCAATCCTTCACCTTTGTAATAGGAGTATCTATGGGTTTACGGTCTCTTTGGCTCATTTCATTGAGGATGTCTGCAAACAATGAGCCTCCAGTTGGCTAGGAGACAGGTTGAGTGGTATTTCGCGCACTTCTCTTTATTTGTTATTATTATCGTTGTTTTTTGATAAGTTGGTATTTGAATCTTGATTTCATGGAGTGTCTTCTAGTGTTCCTGTGATTGTAATCCATCCTCGATCTTCAATAAATGAATTCCATTTTGGATTATCGGAGTAAGAAAAGTTGCGGATTGACAAGAACTCATACGTGTCGAATGTATATTAAAGAAGAAAGAGGAAATACAATAATCAACCATGCCATTCTTGAAATGTTCATCCACCACCTGGGCGACCATCTCCTTGCATGTAAGAACCCTGAAACCCATAAGAATCGTCCTCATGGTCAAAGCAAAGCTCGTGTTCGTTCCATCAATGGGCTCCTCGTCAAACGCGACCACCCTCCACCTATTAATCACGCTCCTAATCATGAAAGCTGCCACACCAGTCTCAAACCGACATCAACAACCGGAGGCAATCACTTGCCCAACTCTGATGGCTGGGGCTGCTTCCATTCTTCCATCTCATCGGCGGTCATTCTCGTTTGCAAGACTAACCTAACAAGGTTTGTAATCTCTACACCCAGCTACAAGCCACACGGAGAAAAAGAATGTTGACACCTAATTTGAGCAAATCTAGGGAAATAAAGAAAATAAAAATTACATTTGAATAAATAAAATGAAAAAAATGAAAAAATGGAGGAAATTGATTTGATTGATTATGCATGGAAATTTGAAATCTGGATGAATATACGGATTTTGTTAAATGCAAAAGCAATTTAAAAATCAAGTAAATAAAGGGCAAGAATTTTTGCAAAATGGAAGAAGTCCGAGCAAATTGAGCTGATTGTGAAATCATGCTCTGATTTATAGCTTTGATTTAATGTGACTAGAGATGGAAACTCAGAAAATGCCATACATAGCAGTGGTATGAAATCACTATAAAAGAGAGCTGCATTTTTCGTGACAGAGGGAGAGGGAAGACCAGAAAAATTCGAAAGAATTCGTCCGAGAGAAAATTCGTGCAAGGAAGACCAAAAAAATTCATGAGAAAGAACTCGTGCAACAGAGAGAGAGAAAAAAAAAAGAGAGGGAAAAAGAAGCCCCCTCTCCACCGTACAAAGTCAAAAGGGTGGGGTCATTTCTTTTCTTTTCTCTGACCATTTGCAAAGAAGAAAGAAACCGACGGCAGCAAAGGGAGTGAGTAGAGAGAGGGAAAAGTAAAAAAAAAAAAATTAAAAAAAAAAGAGTTGTCTTCTTCCTTCCTTGGTTTCTTCCCGATGCCCAGCGCCAACCACCTCTACACCCCTTGCTGCTGCCGTCGTTGGCCCGTGTCTCCACCCTCCATCACTGAGTGCCATCCGCCCTCCGCGCGTCTCCGCGCCTTTGTTGAGCAATAGCCCACGCGCCACTTTCCTCCTTCGAGCAACGCCAGCAACCCGCATCACTGTTTATGCTACTGCCCATCGCCCCAATTGCTACCACTGGTGCCTCGCCTCCGCCTGTCCCTTCCGCTTAGAGCTCGATGCCACTGCCTAGACAGCCTCTGCTTGCGCACCCAAAGACCTCCGTGTCTCCGTGCTCGCACTAGTAGCGCCGGACGCCAAAAGCCCCGACGCTGATGCCCCTGCTCCGCCTCCATCGGCAGTGCTTGACGACTCACACCACCTTCGCTCCACTCGACGCCACGAGCAGCGACCTGCTCGTCTTCACTTGCGATGCCATTCGAACGCTGTCCCTGCCTGTGCCTCTACCTGACGATCGGGCCAGCAACTCGCCCGCAATCAAACACCCTTGGCCAGCCTCCGCCTCTATCCTCGTTGACCATCCGACGCCGTAGTCCGCGCCGTCACCGTTGCCGCTTGCCAGTTCACCCGACGTCCACCGGTCTGCCTACACCCCCGACACCGTGCCGGACGCCATAGCTCTGCCGGTCCCCTCACCGAAGCACTCACGCCAACCACCCTCACTGCATCGCGTTGCTGTCCCTGCTGCATTCCCCCTTAGGTAGTTGATTTTTTTTTTTTTTTTATTCTTATTTTTCACATTATCTTATGTTATCATATTTTATTTATTTTGCTTTTATTGTTTAAATCAGAATAATGGAATGTGCCTTTCTTTTATAAATCTTGTAGACATTAACCGCATTTTGTCCAAAATTAATGTAATTATTAATTTGATCCGTAAGACGTCCGATAATTTCTTTTAATTATATTAATTTTTGGGCATTTTAATAGTATTTTAATTGTTGAATCAATATAATTATTAATTTGATCCGTAAGACTTCGGATCAGATTTTTGATTATTTTGAACTTATTGGTCGTGATGTTTAGGGTTAGAGTAATCGTTAATCTGACCTGTGAGACAATAGATTATTTTTTTGTCTATTTTAATCCTTATTTTTTGTTTGATTAGTTTATTTGAAACTTGTTTATCTTGGAAAAACACTAAAAAAATCACAAAAATCAAAAGAAAAATCAAAATCTTGCATGAGCATATAGGTTTAGTAAATCAGACATGTAGGTTTAATAAATTAGAAAAAAATTTAGGATTACATTTTTAGGATTGCTTTTTTAGAAATAAATTAGGGTTGGACCTAAATAAATTTTTTAGGGTTTTAGATAATGTTCACACATTTTAATTATCTCATTTTTCCAAAAAAAATAGTTTTCTAAGATAGAATAGGGTTTAAGTCAAATTAATCCCTAGAATAAATTAGAAAATTATCCCTTTTTAGATAGTTTAATTAGGGTTTTTATTAATTCTGAATTTCAATAAAAAAAATACAAAGATACTAGGTGCATGTTAACTAGTTTGCATAATAGGATCATTTAATCAGAATTTGTTCATTAGTGAAGTTAGGTCATGAGGTGCATAATAACTAGTTTGCATAATAGGCCCATTTAATTAGAATTTGCATATTAATAAGATTAAGTCATTTAGTTAAAAAATGCATTTTTATAAAAGAATTCTAATTTTCAAGAAAACCCAAAAATTGTTTGCTTTGTGTGATGCAATTTATTTATTGAATGTTTAATAATGATTGAGCATCTATGTGATCACTCCATTGCATGATAGTAATTTAAGTTAAAATAAATCCAACCTGCCTACAAAAATATTTTTTGAAAATTAAAAAAAAAAATGGTACCAATAGGGCATAGGAGAAATCTAGTGTAACCAAGTCCCCATACCCTTAGTCTTTGGTTTGACTTAGGTGTCTAATCGACTTACCACAAATCGATTAGTGGCGACTTCTAGTTAATAATCTTTTGCATGTTAAATATTTGAATATTAAGTCGCAAATTGGTATGGGCTTGGGAGAGCCCGAGCTAAGTTTAAAAACTTAGTAGTCCATTAACCTTGTTTTAGGTGGTGCACCCGAAATTTAGGTCGCGACAGCTTGGCGACTTTGTTAGGGACTTATGTTAAAACACTTAGTGGACTTAGGCCAATTTTTCTTTTTTCTTTTAAAAAAATATATTTTTTGTTTGGCAGCAAGGATCCCAGGTACATCCCTAGCATTTCTAAGGTGTTAAATGTTCTTGCAGATGGGAGGTATAAGGGGAGTAATCTTTGTTAATCTTTGTCTTGTAGGAGGTTGTGAGATGAATGATTTATTTTTCCTTTTTGAAGTGTTGTTTGCATTTAAACCGCTGTGCATGCTTTATTGCTTTAGCACTACATTATTGCACACACAACCTATGGCCGAACCTGGGTTGTGATAGGATTTTTAGGATAGTGTTGAGAATGATACTTCCTCCAAAGCGAGACTGCTATGTAGAGGTTGATATTTTCTTCCCGAAAGTTTTTCATGGTGTTGAATGTGTTTGTCCATATCCGCAAGACTGTGTGACTATTGGACATTCCGTTCGACTGAGCCGGAGTTAGGGGGACCTGACAAGTTAATGCAAGACTGCAACGGTCAAATCATCCTCTTAGCTCCACTTTGTTAAGCCATTTAGAGTAGAAATTGAGCCTCACATCTTATGTGCTTGTCTATATGGTTGCCATTGATTTTCTTCGGTGAAGTAAGTCTTCTATCCCTATACCATCAATTTATTTTGTCGTATTCTTGGGTCGGTCCATGACAATCTAGGTCAATCATTGATTTGATTCATTTGTCAATTAAAAATGAAATGAGAAATTGCTAGGGAATGATGCATTTGAAAAAAAAAAAACTTCGGGGAATTTGTTTTCACATCATGTTTAGGAAATTTGGCTTTACTAGGATGTCCATTTTTAGGAAATTCCCTTTTAATACGAACTTCTCATGAATAAATAAATAAATAAAAAAATGAAAAAATCGATTAGATCATTGTCATGGATTGGCTATCTATTTACACTTCGTGCTTATTTTGTTCATTTCTTCCCTTTAGGTGACAACGGATCTGCTACGCTCGCCCACTATTGCACAATCAAGGGCTAAAATGGCCGACCAAAACGAGATGCGCAATCATATGTCCACCATGGAAGATCAACTCCAACAGCTAGCCACCTCTATGCAGCTTATAACAACTCAACTTCAATCCCTCCGGGTGAATCCAAATTCTGCACCCGCTCTCCCCGAGATAGTAGCCCTGAAGCAGGCAAACATGACCCAAATGAGTGATGACGAAATGCCAGGGTTGGAAGATGACATGGTCCTTGTTGGAAAGGCCAAACTTTACAGCATTCCCAAGACAGATCAGGATGAGCGCGTTGCAAAGCTGGAAGAGAAAGTGAGATAGCTACAAGAATCACAAAGCTCACTCTCGTTTGGCATATTGGTTTATAAGAAGGTCCAAAAGCCAAGCAAGTTCAAAATGTCAGAGTTCGAGAAGTAGAATGGTACTTCTTACCCAAAATCTCATTTGCAGATATACCACGTACACATGGCCCATCATGTCAAAAAAGAGCCCCTCATGATCCAATCATTTCATGCGAGTTTGACTGGACCCGCACTAAACTGGTATGTCATGAAGAATGTGAACCTCCTCGACACTTAGAATAAAGTGGCTGATGCGTTTATCAAGCAGTATAAGTTCAACATGGACATTGCACCTTCCCGAGAGGATCTTGAGAGAATGCAGAAAAAGAGAAGCGAGTCGTTCAAGGAGTACGCCGTGAGATGGTGAAATCTGGCAGCTCAAATCATTCTTGAACCTACTAACAAGGAGCTGATAAAGTTGTTCGTCAAGACTCTCCCTTCTAAGTTCCGTACTCGAATGGCTAGCACGTACGTTGAGAGCTTCAACCAACTTATTTCGGTGGGTGAGCAAATCGAGATTGGGCTAAGAGACGGATGGTTCAACGAATCAACCCATCAAGGCAAAAGGTTCACCATGAAAAAAGACCTAGAACCTAGCATGGAAGTGAATGTTGCGTATGCACAATCTAGCAAGCCTCCAATTGTTCATGTCCCTAAGAATCAACAAGGTAGTGTCCGTCCCATCGTGCCTCGGCAGTTTACTAAAAGGCAGTTCACTCCTCTTCCCGGCTCCCTGTCCGAGGTTTGGAAGGTCCTACAAAAGAAGGTGTTGCTGTCCTATGAGCCAAAGTGACCAAATGCTGAAAATTTTTCTAACTACGACCCCTCCAAGAAATGCGAGTACCATATGGGGGAAGTAGGACATTCGACTGATGAGTGCGTGACCTTGAAGCACAAGGTCCAAAACTTATTAGACACCAAGGTGTTTGCCTTCAATACCACTCAACCGAATCCCCTACCTGAGCATGAGGATAGGGTGAATGCTATTTTCAAGCATGACGCCGGTCAAATCAAGAACTCAAAGGTGCATGTGATGGACACCCTGGGGTAGCCAAATGATGGATGGGATGGCATGGACGAGCTGACACCCTTGGAGACGGAGAACTCTGATGATGTACTGGAAGGAGTTACAAGCTTGTTCGACATTCTCATCATAGGAGCCATTGATGAAGAACCCTCAGAAGAGATGGGCCTTGGCCCACGAGAGTAACTTTTTTACTACTTTTGCACATTCCTCTGCGTGGGAACTTTTATTATTTTTTGAGAGGTGTTTTCATTTTCTTTTTTTTTAGTGATTGAGTATTGCATCTTTCCATTCAATAAATGTAATTGATTGATGAATTTCAATAATATTACAAGTTTTATTTTGAGAGCATGATGAGGTGCACCAAACCAGCTCAGTGATGATATCTAGCCGATAAACAAAAAGAAAAATCCAAGGAGAACTCTGAGGCCTGGACTTCATCATGCTTCATCGTGTCAAAATGTTTTGCCAAAGAATTTAAAAAAAAAAAAACAAAAAGATGTAGTTTACTTTGTTTGTCTTTCTGATTTATCTACTTCATGTTTCAAGGACGGTCTTATAGCATGCAAAGGTGTGAAAATGGTCCAATCTAATTCCAGATTCTGGGGCAAGTTTGCTCCAAATTGCAGCGGCCCATATGTGGTGAAGAAGGTACTCCCTAGAGGTGCCTTGATTCAAGCGGAAATGGATGGTTGTGAGTTTTTCACTCTTGTTAGTTCTGATGCTGTCAAAAAGTATTATTCATGATAGAATTTGCCATGTCATGTTTTGAACTGCGAGCATTTCTATGATGAATAAATTGCCTCAATGAGTTGAATTGTTCAAGTCTGTTGCAAATCTTGCATGTTTTCCATGATGAATTGTGTGAGATAAATTGAACGTGTCAAATGAGATACTTCATGATGATGAAAGGCAAACCTTATTGATATACCAACCCCAGTGAGTTGAGTAAAAAATTCCATGCCCACAAGGAAAAGGGTTATCTCGCAAAGGGTACGTCAATCAAGGTGATGAGAGGCATTATTTTCTCTATCTCAAACACTACAGATGATCCATTGCTTAACCATTTTGAGCCCCATACACTTATGGAGATTTTTTAAAATTATCCCTGTCAAGGATCATCCCATATTGGGGCAAATTTGAAATGAATGGGAGGAATTTTCTTGCTCGCACTTGCATCAATCTTTGAGTATTGCTTTTGCAGTGCAACTCATGTGGTAATTTGAAGTGCCTTAAGATGAAGAAGAGCAGTTATTTCTTTATCCTACACACTTTTATCCATTGCATAACCCACTTGAGCCTATGAATTTGTTTCATATTAAACCTAGCTTGGTGATCATCCCCCACACTAGGGGCAAGGCAAAAAAAAAAGGAACCAATAGGATGGAAGCTGTGCGAGTCCAAAGAAATAAGTGCACACAAAATGGGGCATGAAAAAGCAGTGTGCCTAGTAAAAGCAATGCCAATGCCCATGAAAAAGAAGTGAAGAAAAATGAATGAGAACGAGGGACATGAAAAACTAGTGTGCCCGGTAAAAGCAAGGTCAATGCCCAAAAAGAGAAAAATCAAACACTTGATGTAGTGAGTCGTATCCCCAACAAGGCAATACTTAAAAAAATCAAATGTTGAGATGCTGCAATCAATGGGGTTGTGATGTGAAGAAAACCTCCAATGATGAAGAAGAAAGTTGGTGGAGATGTCAAGATGATCACCAACTTTAATCCCCAAACACTTGTTGAGCCTAAGGATCCTTTCGTTTCTCACAAATGAACCAAGTTTGCGTTACGTCCCTTGCAAAGTCTCTTCAGATTATGGCACTTGAATTAAAGCAAAAGTTCATATTTTCAAAAGCATCGCTCGAAGAAGTGCGAACAAGACAATTTCTATCTTATTTCGCAGTTTTCTTGGCTTGCAAACTCGAAAATGATTGCGAAGTATCATTCTTTGACTCAAAGAGTCCCTTTTGTCAAGCCATTGACCAAGCTCATGATATGATCCCCATTAAAGACATTTTAGATCGGTAAGGTCATACCATTTGCGAGAATACTCGAACCCTTGCTTGGCATGAAGATAGTGAGGTAGAGTGATTCTTATATGCTTGCATCAATTGTTGGGGGTGAAACAACATTTTCAATAAGAGTGAGTGAAAGTTCTTTCGAATCGAAAGTTTCTCCATTGACATTTTCAAGATGTCTTCATTACAAGAGTAGATTGTCTTGGTTATAACTCTTCACATGGAGTTCTGATAATAATATAAATGAGTGATAAATGCATCTACTTGTTATTACCGACCATGTTTGACAAGCAAATTTCTCATGATAGTCAAGCAGCAATTAGCCCTGGAGCATTGGGGTTCGTCCAAACTGTTTGGTAACCTAATCAATCAAGCCTCCAAGAAGGGAGCCCCAGTTAAGTATCAAATCTTTCAAAGTACTCAAGGTAAGACTCAAGTAACTTGTCTTCCAATTTGGATCTAAATGCTTAAAGAAAAAATAATTTGAGCATCTCCTCCAATCTTCATAAATTGAGAGTCTGTCAATCTCACCAAAATCTTTCAACCCGTTCTTGACATCTCAGTTTGAATCTGGATGTCTTAATTTTTTTCGTTGAACATTTCACTCTAGATGTGAATGTTTTTCGATCTTTTTCGTTATGCCTTAGTTTGGATTTAGGTATTTCGAATTCTAAAATATTGACATCTCAACTTGGACCTGGATGTCCTATTCATTGAACATTTCACTTTGGATGTGAATGTTTTTTTATTTTTCTTGTTATACCTTAGTTTGGATCTAAGTATTTCAAGTCCTAAAATCTTGACATCTTAGTTTGGACCTAGATGTCCTATTCGTTGAACATTTCACTTTGGATGTGAATGTTTTTCGATTTTTCTTGTTATACCTTAGTTTGGATCTAGGTATTTCAAGTCCTAAAATCTTGACATCTCATTTTGGACTTGGATGTCCTATTCTTTGAACATTTCACTTTGTATGTGAATGTTTTTTTTTATCTTTCTTGTTATACCTAAGTTTGGATCTACTAGGTAGTTCAAGTCCTAAAATCTTGACATCTCAGTCTAAATCTGAATATCTTAATTCTTTTCGTTGAATATTTCAATCTGGATGTGAATGTTTTTCGATCTTGCTCGTTATATCTTAGTCTGGACCTAGATATTTTGAGTTCCAAAACCTATTTCCCTATTTAAGCGATTGTAAAATGGTACGGGTCCTGGAAAGTGATTCCCTGTTTAGACGACCGTAGAATGGTACGGGTCCCAAACAACATTTATTTCCCCATTCTGGGCGACCGTAGAATGGTACGGGTCTTGGAAAGTCAATTTTTTTTTATCAAGGTGACCGTAGAATGGTACGGGTCATAGACACAATCAAACACTGTCATACTGGACGACCGTAGAATGGTACGGGTCTTGGGAAAACAATCTTTTGTAAAGTCATGTTACTATTCTAGGCTACCGTAAAATGGTATGAGCCTTAGACATGTGACACCAACTATCTTGAATCACTCTACCCTCCTTGAAGGTAAGTTATTCCAGGTAAGTTCATTTATCATTTGCATTAGCATTTCCATGCATCATATAAATTACATTAAAAAAATGGAATTCATTGTCCAACAAAAAGTCATTCAGTACATGTGCATGATCAAAATTGAGGTCTCAACTTGTCTTTGAAGGCAACCTCTACGAGCTCACATTCAAAGAGAATTAGCTGTTGACACCTAATTTTAGCACATCTAGGAAATAAGGAAAATAAAAATTGCATTTGAATAAATAAAAGGAAAAAAAATGAAAAAAATGGAGGAAATTAATTTGATTGATTATGCATGGAAATTTGAAATCCGGATGAATATTTGGATTTTGTTAAATGCATAAGCAATTTAAAAATCAAGTGAATAAAGGTTAAGAATTTTTGCAAAATGGAAGAAATCCGAGTAAAATTGAGCTGATTGTGAAATCATGCTCTGATTTATAGCTTCAATTTAATGTGACTGGAGATGGAAACTCAGAAAATGCCATACAAAGCGGTGGTCTGGAATCACTATAAAAGAGAGCTGCATTTTTCGTGACATAGGGAGAGGGAAGACCAAAAAAATTCGAAAGAATTTGTCCGAGAGAAAATTCGTGCAAGGAAGACCAAAAAAATTCGTGAGAAAGAACTCGTGTAACATAGAGTAAAAAAAAACAGAGAGAAAAAAGAAGCCCCTCTCCACTATACAAAGTCAAAAGGGTGGGGTCATTTCTTTTCTTTTCCCTGACCATTTGTAGAGAAGAAAGAAACCAACGGCGGCAAAGGGAGTGAGCAGAGAGAGGGAAAAGTAAAAATTAAAAATTAAAAAAAAAAGAGTTGTCTTCTTCCTTCCTTGGTTTCTTCCCGACGCGCAACACCAACAACCTCCGCGCCCCTTACTGCTGCCGTAGCTGGCCCGTGTCTCCACCCTCCGTCGCCGAGTGCCATCCGCCCTTTACGCATCTCCGTGCCTTTGTTGAGCAGCAGCCCGTGCACCACTTTCCTCCTTTGAGCAACGCTAGCAACCCACATCACTATTTCTGCTATTGCTCGTCACCCTGATCGCTACCACTGGTGCCTCGCCTTCGCCAGTCGCTTCCGCTCGAAGCTCGACGCCACTGCTCAGATAGCCTTTGCTTGCGCACCCAGCGACCTCCGTGTCTCCGTGCCTGCACCAGCAGTGCCAAACGCTAGAAGCCCCGACGCCGATGCCCCTGCTACACCTCCACCAGCAGTGCTTGACGACTTCCACCACCTTTGCTTCGCTCGACGCCGCGAGCAACAACCTGCTCGTCTTCAATTGCGACACCGCTCGAAAGCTGTCCCTGCCTGCGTCTCTACCTGATGATCGCGCCAGCAACTCGCCCGCAATCAGACGCCCACGGCCAGCCTTCGCCTCTTTCCTCGGCAACCATCTGACGCCGTAGTCCGCGCCGTCCTCGTCGCCACTTGCCGGTTCGCCTGACATCCATTGGTTTGCCTGTAACCTTGACACCACGCCGAACGCCATAGCTTTGCCAATCCGCTCACTAGAGCACCCATGCCGATTACCCTCACTACATCGCATTGCTGTCCCTGCTGCATTCCCCCTTAGGTAGTTGATTTTTTTATATTTTTTTTATTCTTATTTAGGTCGCGAATTGGTATGGGCTTGAAAGAGCCCGAGCTAAGTTTAACAACTTATTAGTCCATTAACCTAGTTTTAGGTGGTGCACCCGAAATTTAGGTCATGACAAAGAATTAAAAGATTAATGGGAGTTTATCAGATCGCTGTGTAACCATCCCCTCTAGAGACTCAGATTGAGAACAATCCTCTACAACTACGAGGGTCCAAAGGGACCCAACCGGAGCTTGGACCCCTCGGAGTTGTTAATCGCACTTTGGTTACACGACCAAGGTTCATCTACCAAACTTTATTTCCTATCTCCTTAGGTCTCAAGGACACAAAGGTACTAGTCTATAGGACATATCCTATTTAAGTATGTTGGCAAATAAATTTTTGCCCAAAGATCATTTTAAAAAAATGGGAGCTTGTTTTTCCACACAAATATTTCATGTTAAATGCTTGTATATAAATTACCTAGACATTTAGTATTATTTTGAAATGGAATATGTTTTTCTTGAAATTAAAAAAAAAAAAAAGGGAAAGAAGAAGAGAAGGTTGGAGCCGAGGTTCTGAGTGTGACCAACCAAGCCTTGAGGGATCAGATTGCAATTGAAATAGTAAATGGGGGCCAAAATGTAGTTTTCCAAAGTTAGGGGACCAATTTGCAAATTTTATAAAATTTTGCTCAAGCCATCATCGTTTCCATCATCTTGGCCACCAATTGAGTTGAAATTGAACATGGGCCAAGTCAAATTGATTAAATCAAGCCAAAAAAGACTAAATTCAATTAAATTGGGCATTCTCATATAAGAAAGTAGCCAACTTTGAAGGACTTTCTTGCAAAATTAGGCAGGAACAATTGCGAAGACTATTCAGGATCTTCAATTACTACATATAAGCTTGCTAATTGACCAAAAATTTCTACCAAATTGATGAATTAAAGCACTCAAACCAACAGCCACAACTCAATCCATGATTCGGTCTCAATTCGAAACTGCCGAGTAAGCACTTTGTTGCCCAACCATGTCCAACTCAAACTGCCCAACCAGCTTAATCTCTGCTTGTGATGGAAGACCATAATTAGGAGTGCAAGTGGACAATAAAATTGGCCAAGGATAAGCCACTAAAAGCATGTGAAAATCACAGTAAAATCAAAACACTCAGTACCTACAAAAGTTGAAAAATTTGGCCAAATCATAATAGGTGAAGTAGCTCATTTGGCAAGCTTGGTAGGGGGGACAAAAATCGATCAAAATATTGCTTAATTCAGTATAAAAAATCTCTAAAAGAGGCTCTTTTAGGGCACAAAATGTCAGAAACAATGGGTACTAAGGGAGGCTCTCGGTCATGCTAAAAAATACATCCCTCATAAGCAACTTAAAAAAGGCTTAACCCAGAAAATTTCAAACTGACCCTTGGAGAAAAAAAAAAGAAATTTTCACTAGAGGTCAAAACTTCACTAAAAAATCTTTCAAATCATAAGTCGCACATTTCAAATGAATATCAGAAAGGCCTCCTAAAGTCTCCCAAAAAAAAAAAAAAAAAAAAAACTCTCTTGGTGGTCAATAGGATAAGCCTAAAATTTTTTCTAGGTGTTGAGCCTAATTAGTCATGGGTGAGGGAAAGTAAGCATTTTTGAGAAAAATGAGGGACACCAAAGGAAAAAAAAAAGACCTCTAACCTAAACTAGAATACATATAATTTAGTTTGGGATGAAATTGGTCAACAAAAGAGGTCTTGTTTTTGGAGTTTGAAGGAGCTCAGTTTGAATGAGCCAACTTCCACGTGCCACTAGGGGATAATTTCTTAGTTTCCTCAGCTAAGAGCCATTGGCAAAAGAAACTAAAAGGCAAGGTAAGAATTCTAGATGTATTTTTGTTCAAAATCTAGAGGAAAATGAGCCCAGAAAACTAATTTATGAAACTATAATTTTTCTAAGTGTTTGAAGCCTCTTCAAGAGCCCTATATGCTTTACTTGCTACTCTCGTTTGCATGCGTTTTCTATCTTCATGAGTTTAATGAATGTTATATGGAAGTACAAATGATGGTGGGGTCAACTTGGTTTGGTCTATAAATTCCCGTGTAAACCATAAGATCGTCTACAAACTTGAACCAAAAACCAAGCCTATTGACATTGAGTCACGGCTAGTTTGTGAGGACTATGCATGTATGCTTCTTGGAGAGGTCATTTTGATGTGTTTGGTTGAACATTCTCTATGATGTTTTATTGCATTTGAAAGTCCATATTACCTTTTTTTCCCATAGATCTCTCATGCTATGAGTGTTGAGGCTTGAATCTAGGCACACAACTTGTTTGCTTGACCTAAGTTAAAATCCAAATCTGCAAAAAATAAAAAGAAAAAGAAGAAGCTCAAACACGCAAATTAGAGGCCAATTTCAACTTGGTTCTTGTGTATTTTAGGCTCTGATTTTTAGCTAATCTTGTTCTTTACATGTAGTAGTATAACTCTGATTTTTTAGTTCCACATAAGATTGTTTATTGGTCAAGATTGAAGGCCATGAACATGGCTTGAGGAAGCTGCTTGGAGTGGTTTGATGTGACCAAATGTTCAACAAAATGCTTGAACCAAGTTTCAATCTTGAGACGATTGATTTGAGTTTAGTTATTGTGATATTCTATTGTTCCACATTAGTGTAAATCAAGCACAGATCGGTTTAGGGAATGATTTTTAAATAAAAATGAAAATTATGAAAATATAAAAATATAAAAAAAAAAATGTTGGATGGTATCAAATTATGGTAGAAATGACATCTATGAAATTTTCCTAATTTTATAAGTTCATTTTTCCTAATTTAATGCTATTTTGGTATTTTTATAGTCATTTTTTTATATAAATAATCCATTTTGCGTAGAATAAAATTATCTAGAATACCTTCATGCAATTAGAGTAATTTCATGTATATTTATATTCTCATTTCGCTCACAGGAGTCTTGTCTGGGGATGTGATAACAAGGCCATGTAATATTCTTTGTCCCACTTGTATCGGGTTTTCCCTTTCTGCATTTACTTTCAAGTCTTTTCAATTTCATAGATGTTTACTTGCCACACCGCTTTTTGATAATTTGAGTGCAAATTTCTTTTGTAAACTAGGTTAGGATTGGTCTAGACATTAAGGAAAACAATTTCACAAAAACATTTGCATTGACACTTAATAGCTTTGATAAGGATTATAATCGATAATTAAGATTGTGTGGCCATTTAGATAAATAACATTTCAAGTTAATGGTATTGCAAGGGTGCTAATAGAAACATTGACGTAAACAAGTTCTCATTTTTAGAAATCTTTGGTTGCATAGGAATCGAGACAATACTCCCCCATCTCAATTGGTTTCCAGCCAACCCCGAAGGGCTAGTGGCAACTCTTAGAAATACTTAGGTTGTTAAAAACTAAAATACAAAATCTAACATCACGATGTATGGACTTAGAAGGGTCTGCGCCTAATCCAGGCCATTAGCCTGGCTCTTTAGGCAAAACCCCTGAACCTCTTTCTTTTTCCTTGACAGAAAAAAAGAGGTTGCAACAAAGTAAGGTCGTGCTCTCTTCCCTTCACTCGCCCCTTTAAATACCAATTTCCCTAGTAGCATCTTTTCGATGTCGGACTTTGTCGACATGGTGCGTGTTAAGTGCACTCTACCATTACAATTGTAACTTTAAATCATTATCTTTCAATGCCGACCCAAAAAGTGATAACGTTTCTTAATGTCTAGTAAGTGATTGTCACGCCCCGATCCTTGAGCGTGCGCACATCCCTCTATAGTTGATACAAATGCAACGTTCCCAGAATGCGTCGCCGACCCATTCATTTTAAAGCACATGCGGAAGCGAAACAATAAACCCCTGACAACAAACAACATGAGATAGGAAAGCAGGGCAATATTTCACAAAAGCCAACTTTTATAAATAGCTGGGTTTAGGTACAAAACGAGTCTAGTCAAAAGTCTACAAAAGATCGACTCTCAAAAGGAAGCTATCCTACAATCTACTCGTCGAACACAAACGCCGATCCTTCAGACTCCACCTCCACAAACTTGGGGCTTTGGTCCTCCACCTACGGACCTAAAAATTGATCCCACGATGCGGTGAGACAATGTCTCAGCAAGTTCACCCCTTAAACCCCTTTTAGGAAGAAAATACACCTCGGGGCGCTTTAACCACACAATCATACAATTAGAACAGAGGACTTACCTTACCTCATTTCTTTCCTGCATGTCAGCACAATTCATATCACAATTGCATATAATTAATGCACATAACAATGTCTCAATCAACTCAATAAATCACAGAATTCCCGATTATAAGGCCAAACCATTATGACACGTCACATACCATGTCACATAGTTTTGTCTCATAATTAAGCGCATCAACTCAATCAATCATGCGTTCCAATTGTTAATTTCACCCCTCTAGGATATGGCCTACTTGAAGTTCGGTGGCCTACTAGTGTAACCAGGTATCGTCTCTTCCCCATTGAGTACGGCTACGTCTCTGAAAGACAGCTTTCCCGAAGGAGCATAGGTTTAGAATCTATTACGACTCGAAACCCAATGAGTGGGTAACCCATATAGGGTAATGTCCATCCCACTCAATTTGGGGATGAGTTCTCTCAACCAACACATGACCATTCAATCTCGGCCTCGGACACCGTGCATTGCACTCAAATGCCTCAATTAAAATAGTGATCCTGAATATTTTCTTCATATTAAAAACACCTGAAAAATAGTCATGTGTGGGTACACGATCAATTCGAACCTTAAAGTTGATATCTCTTATTTTCAAACCCCACTATTTGATATAGTTCTTAAAATCCATTTTCGGTGTCAAAACCCGACACTCGGATTTTCTGAAAAAATATTGAGATTTCCCAATTTTTGGAATAATTGGTTAAAAAATCCAGTCAACACTCAATTTGCACAATTTAACATCAAATTGCATAAACTGAACACACCAATGCAGGCAAAAGAACGCTTCAAGTGCCATAACTTTATACAAATGGACACTTAAGTGCCTTAACTTACGAAAGGTACACTTAAGTGCTACATTCGAAGAAAAACGGATCACTTGAGTGCCACTTCAGCCAAAGTCCGGCCAAAACGTCGATGTGGCATTTTTTGAGCAAAGCGCGCCCCAAACGACACCGTTTTGCACGCTGACATGGCCAAATAATGCAAAAACGGCATCGTTTTGGGCTAACATGGTAAAAAAAAAATAAAAAATTAAATTTAGTTAAAATTTAAAAAATAATAATTTTAAAATTTAAAAATTAAAATTTAAAAAATTTAAAAAAATTTAAAAATTAAAAAAAAAAATTATAAAAATTAAAAAAAAAAAAAAGGAAATGGGGGAAGGCGGCTAAGGGATCGGCCCTCGGCCCACTACCACGCGCCATCGCCCGCCATCGTCGAGAAGGGCCGGCAACGGCGGGGAGGGTCGGCCGGTTCGCCGGGCCACTAGCCGGGGTCGGTGACCCGGCGATTGGCGGCGAGGGTCGCGGCCCTCACCAAGATTTGTCGAGGTTGGCGGTCGGGCGAGGTCCGCCGACCCTCGTTGGATCCGGGCGAGGGCCGTGACCCTCCCGGATCTGGGCCGGTGGCGAGGGTTCGTGGCCCTCGCCTCGATCTGGGGCAAGGGCTCGTGAGCCCTCGTTGCCGGTTGGCCGGGGTTGCCGACTCTTGGCTAGGGCTCGGCGATGCCGGCCAACCCTCCCCTCGCCGTCGCCGGCCCTTCCCGACGGCGGTGGCGGTGGCGCGGGGGATCCTCGGCCACCTACCTCCGCTTTCCTTTTTCTTTTTCTTTTTAAATTTTTTAAATTTTAAATTTTAATATTTTAACTAAATTTAATTTTAAAATTTTAATTAAATGTAATTTTAAATTTAATTTAATTAATTTAATTTTTATATTTTACTACGTCAGCCCAAAACAACGCCATTTTTGCATTATTTGGCCACGTCAGCGTGCAAGATGGCATTGTTTTGGGCTCGGTTCCACCGAAAAATGACATGTCGGCGTTTTGGCTGGATTTTGGTCGGATCGGCACTCAAGTGATCCATTTTACTCCAATTTTGGTACTCAAGTGTATCTTTCGTAAGTTATGGCACTTAAGTGTCCCTTTGTGCAAAGTTATGGCACTCTAAGGGTCCGCACGTCCACCAATGCAATCAGCATGAAATTCCGATCACCGGCTATCCCAATCTAATTTTTGGAAATTAATAAATAATTAAATATATTCCGAAATTAAATAAATAAACAATATATTATATTATATTATATTACTATAATTTAATAAATATAAATTCGAAACAATTAATTAATTTAAAATAATTAATTAAGGCCTAATCAATATTACACTAATCTAATCACCTAATTAGTCTTAATTAATTATCCACTAAACTAATCACATCCCTTAATCTAATTAACAATTAACTAAGCTAATCTAACCACCTAACCATAATTATCTTAATCTAAACACCCCTTAAGCATAATTAACCTCCTAAGTAGGGTTTAGTAAGTAAACTCACCAATTTAGCATTCCAATGAGTCAACGACGACAGCGACGGTGACGCCAAGGTGGGCGACAATCCTCCTAGTGACAACACCAACCAAGGTTGGAAAGGGCTCAAAAACAGGCCACGAAGTCTGAAGACCGTTGTTGGTTTGGCTTCTATTCTTGGCTAAACCGAGAGAGAGAATTAGCGGCTGAAACGGCGAGGAAAGGCTGATTGGAGCTTTGGTGAGCTGGTGGCTGGTAACCGGCGACACTCGGGGATCAAGAGAGACTTGTTGGTAATTGGAATGGGCGGAAGAAGGGTCGGAGTGGGAGGAAATTCACGAAATTCGTGAAACAATGCACTTGAGCAAACTCCAAGAGGTACCGCATGTGGCGGCTTCCGACCGGTGGACGGGACAGCTAGCAACTTGTTTCAATGAGCTACGAGGTGCTCCGATATGGTTTGGATGTGTTAAAGACGATGGTGGGTGGCACATGAGCTAGTTTGCACGAGAATGTAACTTTTAACTCGGATCTTTGGAGAAAGGTCAAATGGAGCAGAAATTGGGAGAAGAGAAGACGGAGGGGGAAAAAGAGGGTTCGGTGGCTTGGTGAGCGTGCGACCGGTTAGGGGAGGCTCGAACGATTTGTTGGCCGATCCCTCTGGTTCTCTCAAGCTCTCAATTGCTTCAATAATGGAGGAAAGGGCTGGAATGGAGAGGAAGAAGGCTGTTGGTCAAGGAGGGGGCCACCAAAATATCTAAAACACTTGAGTTTTGGCCCTACCACCCTTTAGCTATCTTCCTCAGCCATTTGTAGCTACCAAAGCTTTCCTTAGAAGCTTCCCAAGTGGTCTAAAAGTCCTCTCCCCCATGGCATACGAATTTTGCACATTTGCTCATCAAATCCATTCAATTCCTCTTCAATTCTCCTTCAAATTAACTCAATTTGGTCTAAAAGTCCCACCAAAATGCCATCATCCCGAACAACATTTTTCTTCATCCATTCACCCGACTCAATCCCAAAAATGTGACCAAAAATGGTCCTTGGATTTTTCCGATCCAAAATACCCTTACTTTGGATTTTTCACCAAAAATCTCGGTTTGTGGAAAAATCTTTGGAGGATGAGTCGACGTGCCTAAAATGAATTGTGACATTATAGAACTTTCAATTTCTGAAATCGGGTTTAAATTCATAGTTAATTTTAATCTTGCGTGATTTTAGTGCGTCCTAATTTACCGAGTAGCTTTTGGGAATTTTTAGTGCATTTGACCTATGATCGGTTATTTTCGAACCACAATGTACATCTTCGGCACATTGGCGACTCTCGGTTGTCAGAAAATCTCGAGGTTTCAAATACGAACACATGGTATAGAAAAGGCAGAATAATTAATTCAGTGTCATTCGACGAGAATTTTGCAATCAAGTGGAATCACCTATACACTGATCACATCTCTCAATCGAATCGACCTATCTCTGATCTCTAATCGATTTTGACCGTGACCCTTGCATATTAGCACGGTCAAGTAGTCGATTTCTGATCGAGTTCACGAGTCTGTAGTGTTAAAATACTTTAATGGCTTCACTTGATAGATTAGTTATCTCGTGAGTGGCCAACTCAGAGGAAAATGCTATAGGCGCGTCGATGAAAAGCCCGACTCGATCAATTGAAAACTGAAATGGAAAATCAGAATGTCACAATGATAAGCTGCATTCTTTGTTAAGTACATTACACTTTGATTATCACTCCATATTGTACTTACTGGCTGCTTTCGATGAAGCTCCTCCATATAATTTTATAACCACATGATTTCCTTGGAGACTTCCATGATCGCTAAGTATTTCACTTATGTCATTGATAATGCTTCTACTTTATGTAATTGAGATAACCAACTTAATGCTATACCTATAACTATAAAGACATATTCAGTAGTAGTCTTACCACTATCTAGATCACCCAAGTGATATGCATCCACATAACCCAAGTGATTTGCATCCACCTGAGTGTTGATCATGAGATATCTTTATTGAGATATTCAACAAATATTAGAACCCATTGGGACTCACTAATCAATATTAGTTCTAATACCATCTATTAAGAATGTGCAGCAAAAATCCAATACCTTTCCCCAATGAGATTATCAAGAGAGCCTAAATTCAAGTTCATCATCATATTCAAGTAGATACACTTTCATTCAAGTTGATGTGTTATAAACCAACTATGATATATCAAACCACATCAAATCTCTTATATATAATTTCTCTAACAAAGTTCACACATGCTCCTATCATGACCCTCTTGAAGTGAACTCCAAGGAAGTCTCATGGATTGCTAAGAGGGCACGAAAACCTTCTTATAAGGCGGTGCTTACACTTCACACAAACTCTCTAACACTCTACTAATCACAGCTTGGTTTTTTATTAATTGTTTCATTTCAGTTTTAATCAGATGTTGCCCTCTCCTAATCTAAGACCTAGGAGTCAAGTAAGATGCAGGAACCAACCCACCTTACCTTTGCAAGCCAAAGGTGAAAAATATCCTCTAAGATTGGGCTAAACAAAGAAAAAGATCAATCCTCTTGAGGACTTGATTAAGGTAGATTTGTCTGTTAGAATAATTAAATATTAAACCATACTTTCATCTAACAGCTTAAGCTTTTATAACAGTTGGCAATATTCCAACAAAATCTAACATGATATCAAAGTAAAAGATCATAAGTTCAAATCCTACTAGGCCCCGATTGCTTCCCCAATTAAACATGTCGATGCTTAGTACTAGGCAAAAAGACTAGAGTAAGTGTGAGAAGAGTGTTCGAATAATTAAATATTGAACAACACCTTTATCTAATAACTTAAGTTTTTAGAATAGTTAGCAGTGATCCCATAATATCTAATATTGTCTAGTGCTTCTTATTAATACCTTTTTCTCTTTTGTGAAAAAAACAATTCATGTAATATTTCCAATTGTATTCCCTAATATTCATCTAACAATCCATGCATAAATGCTCCAATATTATAAATTAAGTCAATCAATAATAATAACAGATAAAGGACGAGAAATTACTAGAGCCATGTCGGGTACCATTATATATCGTCTTATTCTAGGAGAGGACACCATGAGGTATAAATGAAAATAAACGTGCATAAAATATAATATTATTAATCTAAGTGATGATGATACATTCTAAAATTGACAAAAATGAAACTAATAATATAAAAAAGAAAATTAAACTAATCCTGCTGTCCAGACTAAGACGACGGACGTTCAACCCGTTTCGTTCTTGTGCTCTAAAACGGGCCTAAACCATGCTATAGCAACCACGATAATCCTAGAACGTATCTACATCAATTATGAAAGCGAGTACGAAAGAAAATCATATAAAAAAATTCAAATTACAAAAGAAATTATGAACTAACTATCAAGATTGAAATAAATTTAAACAGCGTGCATTATGACACCAATTGCTAGATATTCATGAGAAAACATCAAACTAAAACCAAAAGCAATGATAGTTTGTTCAAATTAAACCATATTCAAGTTGCTCCATGTTTTCGATTCGGATTGTGAGCACATCGAGGGATCAACACTCAGATGAAACCAAAGTAAAATATTAGCCGACTCACGCAATCGAATTAGTCAAAAGATGGAAATGGAAGTTTGGGTTTTTAGCACGATGAACACCACGGACGCCAACTAGTTTCCATCGAATGCTCCGATGAATTCTAGCGAATGATGCGGCAACAAGAGTTTGTCGCTAATCATACAAAAATAAACAAACGATATATATACCTGGCCCAGCCCATCCAGACCTCGCAGGGAGAGAATGGAAGTCACTAAACAAAACTTTGAAAAGATCCAACTTGCTTTACAGCTAAAAAGAGCAAGACGTGCAATGCTCTCTCAGGAACACCATGATTGAAGATATAACCTCATCATAAAAGTGATCTTGCAAATTTATTGTTGGAGAAAAATCCTATGATGTTGTGAAGCTAACAAAACTTATCCAAGTTCTATTCTAAAGATTTCCAAACTTTTGTGTCAAAGTCTGAAGACTGCCAGACTTTAGTGTCAAAGTCCGTTCTACATCAAAAGTTTGCCCACTCTGACGAACTTCAGACTGAACGCAAGTGAAGAATGAAGACTTATCCAGACGCGAAATTAAATTTCTTTCTTCAAGAGTTCGGTTCGTACAGGTTATATATGGCCTTCTAGATGGAAATATCACCTACAAGATTGATTATCTTTATTGAAATCAATTTAGATATATCAAATCTTTTCGGATAGTAAGTAAATATGGAAAGAATCTACTTATGGAAACCAAGATTCTAATTGTATGGGCAAACATCATTGATGGGTTTTCATCACAATCTTCAAACGGCTCGAGATCTCCTTGATTGATTCTATCCAATGACTTGATTAGAATAATTCATTTGGAAAGTGCTAACAGTTGAAAAGGCATGAAGGAGTATTTAAGGTGGATTCTCGAGTTGTTCGATAAGGTGCATGAAAGAGAAATTCCAAAGTCTAAAGCTTCCCATTTTATTGTTATTTCTTACACTAAGCTCAAACTTGTACTCAAAAGAGAGAAAAACTCATAGCGAGACTTCGTGAGAGGGTAGTAAAGACTCTTCACTGTGAAAGTCGAGATTGCAAGATTGTAAATTATCTTTTGATTCTTAGTGGAATCCAGCCAGGAGGCTGTCGGCATGAGAGAGTGGACGTAGGCTTGATCTAAGCCGAATCACTATAAAATTTGTGTTCTTATTCTCTTCCATGAACTTCTTCATTTTGTTCGTAATCATATTTAACTGCTAAAGTCTGAACTCACTCAAAGTCTGTTGTTCTTCAAATTTAGTTTCATAATCAAAATATTTCTACTGTTCCTTATGAAAAATTGTCTTTACACCTATTCACCCCCTTTAAGTGTTCTTACTAGCACTTACAATTGGTATCGGAGTTTGTGTGCTTAATTATTGAAGTCTTTTACTTCTAAGCTAAAGATCTTCTATGGCTAGTATTTTGGCTCCAAGACTGGTTGAAGGTCAGAGCAACACCAAACCTCCTTACTTTGATGGGAAGAAGTATAATGTGTGGAAAAAAAAAAAAAGATGAAGCATTTATGAAATCGAGAGATCCTCTAGAGTGGGATGTTGTTGAAAAAGGGATTGATCATAAAGCAAAATCAACCTTAGATAGAGGAAAAGAAGTTGATGCTAACGAGACAACTCAAGCTAAAAATTACCAAGATACAAACTATTGACACTAAAGCTATCTACTCTTTATATTGTGCCTTATCTTCCATTGAATATAATTGAATTTCTTCTTGTGAAACAGCAAAAAAAGTTTAGGACATATCACATGTTACCTATGAAGGGACTGACCGTGTGAAGGAAACCAAAATTAACATTCTGCTTGGATAATATGAAGCCTTCAGAATGAAGCCTAGAGAATCTACAAGTAATATGTTCAGTCGCTTTATAGAGACTATAAATGACCTGGCGTATCAAGGTCAACCAATCTCAAGACCAATGAAAATCAATAAACTACTGCGTGGGCTTTCGAAAGATTGGAATCATGTGAAAACCTCAATCAAAGAGACACAAAGGATTATGCCTCTATCAATAGATGAATTAATAGGCACACTTCAGTCGTACAAAGTGGAGCTGATCAATGATGAGGAAGATCAAAAGGTAAGAAGTCAATTGCTTTAAAGTTTAACATTGATTTTGATAATACAGATTCAGATGATGATATGGAAGATGAGGAGCCGGCGCTTATGATCAACAAATTCAAAAAGCTAAATAGAAAGGGAAAAAGATTCGACTGGAAGAAACATAGCACATAGAATTTCTAGAAGAGACCAACAGAGGACAATGAAACTAGCAAAGATGTGATATGCTTCGAATGCAAGAAAGAGGGGCATATCAAACCAAATTGTCCATTGTTGAAGAAGAAGAAAGGAAAAGCTAAGAAGTACAAAAATGGCTCTCATAGCTAAAACTTGGAGTGACACTGAGTGTGAGGAAAGCAAAGAAGAATATGCCAACATATGTCTGATGGCTCATTTTGACTCAGACTCAAAATCATAAACAGACTCTGATTCAGATTTACATAAAGAAATTGAGGTTAGTGATTTAAAAATTCCTGTCAAAGTCTCTAAATACATAGATGAACTTTGTCTCAGTCTCAAATCCTCTCTTAAAAGGATTTCTGAACTAAAAATAGATAATTCTAAGCTTAGGCAACAGGAAGTTTCTTTGAAAGAAAAAATTGAAAGTCTAAAAACAAGTTTTGATAATTTGAAAGAAAATTCTAATTCTCTTTCAAATGAAAATACTATTTTGAAAAGAGATATTTCAAATATTACAAAAAGATTTTCAAAAATGATCTAAAAAACTGGAGAAAATTCTTTCAGCCCAAATACATTACTTTAACAAATCTGGTTTAGGTATGACTTCAGAAATTGTTCCATTAATTGATTTTCCCAAAGTAAATAAAGAATTAAACAAAGACCTGCAAATGCACTTTACAAAAATCATTTTCAAAAAGTTTTTGTAAAATCTATTGATCGAAGTGCACTAAGATGTTCAAAGTGTAACAGCTCAGAACATTTCAAGAAAGAATATCTCAAGGTTTAGACTAGTTAAGAAGGACTAGGCTAAAACTGTTTTTAATACTAACTCTCCTGGACCCAAGAAAATCTGGGTACCAAATAAAGTTTGAGTTTTTCTTTTAATAATAGGTCACTATTAAAAGGAAGATCAAATGATATTTGAATAATGGTTGTTCGAGGCATATGACAAGAGACTCAAGTTGCTTCTTAAAGCTTGTTAGACTAAATGGTGGAAAAATATTTTTTGGAGGAAATAGTAAAGGAAAAATTGTAGGATGTGGAATTGTGAAGATTGGAAGGCTGACCATTAATAATGTTTCATTGGTGGAAGGTTTGAACTATAATCTGCTGAGTATAAGTCATCTTTGCGATACTGATTTCAGAATAAACTTCCAAGAAGGTATTTGTTCAGGAACAAGTCAAGACTTCTCTTAAACCTTTACTGGTCGAAGGCATGACAACATTTACCTTCTAGATATAGACCCAGAAAGTTCTTAGTGTCTTATTTCTATTCAAGATGAAGCAAGTCTACGGCATCAGAAACTTGGTCATGTTAATATGAAACAGATTGCCAAGATTTCTTCTAAGAAGTTTGTTCGAGGACTTCCTAATCTGACTTACCAAAAGAATGAGTTATGCACTCCCCATGTCTTAGGAAAACAAGTCAGAAGTTCTTTTAAACCTATGAATCAAGTCTTTACCAATTGAGCTTTGCAACTTCTTCATATGGACCTCTTTGGACCAACCAGAACCTAGAGTATTGGTGGAAAGAAATATTGCCTAGTAATCGTGGATGATTACTCTCACTTTACTTGGGTCTACTTTCTGGCAAGTAAGTCTAATGCCTTCTCTTATTTCTTAAAGTCTGCAAAGAAGGTACATAATGAAAATGGTTATGCTATTTCAAGCATACGAACTGACCATAGAGGTGAGTTTGAAAATCAAGACTTTGCGAAGTTTTGTGATGAATCTGGTTTTCAACATGTTTTCTCTTCTCCATATACTCCAGAACAAAATGGAGTTGTGCAAAGGAAGAACAGATCCTTACAGGAGATGACCAGAACTCTTTTGATAGAGAGTAAGATATCCTCTTGATTTTGGGCGGAAGTAGTCTCCACTGCTTGCTATATTATCAATAGGGTATTTATGAGACCTATCCTAGAGAAAACTCCTTATGAAGTATATAAAGGAAATAAGTCAAATGTTTCCTACTTTCATGTCTTTGGTTGTAAATGTTTAGATTTTAAATAATGCGAATGATCAATCTAGAAAATTCGACAAATCAAACGAATGAATCTTCTTGAGCTATTTGACTACAAGAAAAGCCTACAGAGTCTTTAACAAGAAGACTCAATCCATGGAAGAGTCTATGAACGTCAAGTTTTAAGATTATGTGAAAAATCTACCAGATCAGACTCAACTCGAAGAGCCTGAATCTGTTCCAGACTTTACAAAGTCTACTTTCCCCGAAAAGGCTTAGACTTCTGGAGAACATGAACAAACAAAACGAGAAGATTCAAATGAAGTAGAGGATCAACAGACTCCTAGACCAAATAGCAACTAGAAGCACAAGTCAAGTCATCCCAAAGAACTCATCATTGACAGCATTGATGAAGGGATTCGCACCAGATCCAAAAGAAGAGAAGAGTCCATTGCTCTAGCACTTGTTTCTGAAATAGAACCAAAAGGTGTAGACGAAGCCATGTTTGATGAAAGCTGGATATAAGTTATACAAGAAGAACTCAGACAATTCAGCATCTATGATATATGGAAGCTGATTCCAAAACCCAAAGGAAAATCCGTGATTGGAACGAAGTGGGTTTTCAGGAACAAGATGGATGAGAAAGGAAAGTGGTCAGAAACAAAGCAAGACTTGTGGCAAAATGATATAATAGGAAGAAGGGATAGACTATGACGAGACCTATGCACCAGTAGCAAGATTAGAAGCAATTAGATTATTACTTTCTTTTGCTTGTTATAAAAATTTCAAGTTATTCTAGATGGATATCAAAAGTGCATTCCTGAATGGGTTCATACAAGAAGAAGTCTATGTGGAACAACCACCTAGATTTGAAGATTCAAGAAAACCAAACTTAGTCTTCAGATTGAAAAAGGCATCGTATAGACTAAAACAAGCACCTTGAGCTTGGTATGAAATGTTAAGTAATTTTCTAACTCAAAATGGTTTTGAAAAAGGAAAGGTTATACTACTATGTTTATAAAGAGAGAAGGAAAAGATTTTATGCTCATACAAATTTATGTAGATGATATTATCTTTGGTTCTCCTAATGAAAATATGTGCAAAAATTATCTAGATCTATGTAGGATGAATTCGAAATGAGCATGATGGGTGAGTTAACTTTCTTTTTGGGATTGTAAGTTAGACAATCAAAGAAAAGGAATATTCATTCATCAAGAGAAGTATGCAAAAGATCTCATCAAGAAGTTTGGGTTGGAGAATTGTAAAGAAGACAGAGACACCGATGTCGAGCTCTTCGAAACTAGACAAGGATGAAGAAGGGAAGAAAGTAGATCAGAAGCTATACATAAGCATAGTTGGTTTACTTCTCTACCTTACTGCTTCTAGACCTGACATTTTATTCAGTGTTTGCTCTGTACTAGATTTCAATATGATCCTAGAGAATCTCATCTAAGTGCTGCAAAATGTATCATTAAATATATGGCAACTTCTCCAAAGTTGAGTCTGTGGTATCCAAAAGAAGGAGACTTTAGTCTTCTTGGATATTCAGAGTTGATAGAAAGAGCACATCTGGCACTTATCAACTGCTGGGAAATATGCTGATATCTTAGTTCTCAAGAAAGTAAAGTACTATAGCATTATCAACAGCAAAAGTAGAATATATTGCTCTTGAAAGTTGTTGCTCTCAAATCCTATAGATAAGACAACAACTAAGAGACTTTGGGATTAAAAAATCATGCACCAAGATCAGATGCGATAACACAAGTGCTATAAATCTCACCAAGAACCAAATTCTTCATTCAAGGGAAAAGCATATTGAGATTCAACATCACTTTATAGGAGATCATGTTCAGAATTTGGAGATTATGATTCAATTCATTGATTTGAAGAATCGGCTGGCAAATATCTTTACGAAGCCTGGGAGAAAAATCTATTTGAGTCTATTCGCACCAAATTGAATATTATACATCCAAATATTTAAAGTTTGAAGTTGGTCAGACTCAAAATTCCCATACGCTATTGCAATTGAGAATCTCTTGAATTTAGGTATTTTAATTTTAGTATGAAATTTGTGAAAAGGTATGACTTTATTCGAATCATCACTTGCCTATTTTATTTTGAGAAGTTATATTACTCTTGCTAAAATTTGATTTTGGGATTTTTAGTTACCATTTTTAATTTTTTCCAAAAAGGCATTTTTTTCTTTTGTGTCGTTTCATTTTCCTAATTTGAAAACCTTTTTATCTCTCAAAACGGTTCATTTCATTTACTGCCTCTCAAACCCTAAGAGCGATTCTCTTCTCCCTCAATCTTTACTTGCAAGTTTCTCTACAAGTTTTCATTTTCATCTTTCCTACGCTTAAACTCGTCTTCAAAATCCTCCTAGTCTGCAAGCATGTCTTACCAAAGGAAATCATCTTGGATTGCAAGCAAAGGGCCTCGGAATGTGCCAAAAGGACAAACACATTTAGATTTCACTGAGGAAGATTCCTCGCGCAAATCTTCACAGCAATCTTCATAGAAATCTCAACATAAGTCTCCACAGAATCCTCCGTGCCAACCGTTGGAAGAGGATGTCGAGCAAGACGCTATTCCTCTCAAGACTTTAACCCCCCAGGTTCTTTATAAGTATTACACTTATCTGAAGCAGGGTGGTACTCTTATGGCTTTTATCACTGATTTTGTAAGAGGACACGGGCATAGAAATGAAACAATATTCTTAAGAACCATGGAACGCTTGGGTATAGCACCAAAAGGAGCAAACAAAGCCTTTCTTTATTTTCCTTCAGACACTAGGTTTAGTGCTAAGCATCCTGAAAACAAGGATGATGATGAAAGGATGTTTTCGAACTTTCAACCCAGAATTGGTGTGGCTACTAATGAACCGGGTAATAGAATGAAACTCTTTTGTTCTAAAGAACACAAAAATGTTTACAACCAAATGCTGAAGAGAGGGGTGATGTACCCTTGAACTGTCGATTTTAATTTCTTGGACTCAATCGAGGTGAACTTAAGGGAAAAGTTGGATTTCCTTCAACTCGAAAACTTCTGTTCTGAGACGGCCGTTGCATATCCAGAGTTGACTGCATTTTTCTACTCGAATTATCTTTTCTTGACCATAATCAAATCCAGTTTACTATAAGTGATAGAGCTTATGTGGTGGATGTTGATACACTGGCAGACATTCTTGGGTGGAACGAGGTGGTTTTCAACCCATCAGTGTCTCAATTGGTCAAGCTACGAGATTTCTTGTCAAGGACAGATTAGTAGAATAAGACATCACATATTCTAGACTGTCAACCTCAAATGTTCTGTTGCACAAAATTGTCATTAACTACATCAGACCAAAAGCTGCATCAAAAAATAGATGTTTCCAGATTCAAAGCAAAACTGATGTTTGCTATATGCAATGGGATGCACTTTTCTCTCCTTCATACTGTCCTGATGCACATGTACAGGACAGTTATGAAGGATAAAGGAAATTTCCTTATTCAGTGCTGGTTACAAAATTATTTAGACATTTTCAAATCTAGTTTCTTGCCTCTCTTTGCTCTCGAATTGTTGCTCCTATGGTCATAGGGCTGAAGATGATTTCAAAAATACGGTTGAAGGATCTGAACAAAGCTATTGAGCGCTTGAAGAAGGAGTCCTCAAGCAAAACAAAGGAAGATTCTGTTGCAAGAAAGAGGAAAGGGAAGGAAATTGTGAAAGAACCCGTCAAGAAGAGAAGATCCCTCATCTCGCAAGACAAAGAGAATGAAAATGATCTTGCAATTTATGCGATTGCCTTAAAGAATTTTTGAGGTTTTGTTGGTTTTGAGAAGCCAAAGAGAAAGGAAGGAGGAAACAGAGAAGAAACAACAAGAAGATGCAGAGCAAGAAAAGCAAGGAGAGCATGACGAAGCAAAAGAAACAGAGAAGGAAGAAGTGGAAAGAGAAGAAGGAACAAGGGCTGAAGAAGAATGAGAAGGTCATGAGGATGACTCTTATGTAGAAACAGTTGCGATCACATTGTTTGAAGATTTAGAAGCAACTAGAAGTGGATCAGTAGGAGCACGAATAAAGAAAGCCCTCACTCTCGTTCTGAAAACAAGAAGGCTCAAGAAGAAGGAATACTTTCTCCACCTGTAGGCACAAAAATAGGGGGAACTGTTGAGAAAACATGGACTTCTTCTACTCATTTTGCGAGTGATGGTATTAGTTGATCTCCTGCAAACCCAGAAGATGTCTATGCTTCTCAATTTTCTGAAGCTGACATTGAAGGATCAACTCCGAGTCATGAAGCTAGACAAGTTGATGTTCTCTCATATCTTAACTCTCCACGAATTCAATTAGCTCAAGCTAGTGTGCAGACTTAACCAACTGGTGACTACCAAAGGATGATAAAACTCCTTTTGGAGGTAAAAGCTTAGCAATACATTATAAAGATTGAAATTCAAAGACTTCACAATGCCTTGAGATCCTGATTTTCACACTGGAAAGATACAGTCTTTAGATACTCAAGTATAGACCTTGAATCAACAAGTATCTCATATTGTGGCAAAGAATGATCAGACTGTTTAGATTCTCAAGACTGTTCAAATTGAAGTCGAGAATGTTCATCACCAGTGCCAGAAGGTTGAGGAGGCAATGCAGTCCATGGGGGATTTCCAACTAGTTTGAGTTCCTCGACAACCTTGACTCCGTTTATATCTTTTCTATTTTGACTTTCTCCACTTTTTGCTGTTAACAAAGAGGGGGAGAATGTGCAGATTTACTTTTCAACTTAAACTTAACCTTTTGTAGATTTGATTTTGTTTGATTGTTTTGAACTTTTCTGGTGATGATTATGGATGAGGATGGATGTGGATGTTTAAATCTTGGTGTTTGACTATTTTTCAAGGTTAACATGTTTTCTATGGTTGCAAAATCGATGTTATCAAGATCCTTAACTAATTGCTTTTTATAAGATATCATGTACTGCTAAGTGTTCTTTTGTAGGATATAAATCTTTAAATTTGCAGAAAAGTTTTTTCACTATAAAAAATGGGGAGATTGTTGGAGAAAACTCCTATGATATTTTGAAGCTGACAAAACTTATCCAAGTTCTATTCTGAAGATTTCCAGATTTCTGTGTCAAAATTTAAAGACTGCTGGACTTTAGTGTCAAAGTCTATTCTACATCAGAAGTCTGCCCACTCTAACGAACTTCAGACTGAACGCAAGTGAAGAATGAAAACTTATCTAGACACGAGATTAACTTCATTTCTTCAAGAGTTTGGTTCGTACAAGTTATATATGGTCTTCTAGATGGAAATATCACCTACAATATTGATTATCTTTATTGGAATCAATTTAGATATATCAAATCTTTTCAGATAGCAAGTAAATATGGAAAGAATCTACTTATGGAAATCAAGAACCTGATTGTATGAGCGAACATGATTGACGAGCTTTCATCACAATCCTCAAATGGCTCAAGATCTCCTTGATTGATTATGTCCAACGGGTTGATTGGAAGAATTCATTTGGAAAGTGCCAATGGTCGAGAAGGCATGAAAAAGTATTTAAGGTGGATTCTCTAGTTATTCGATAGGGTGCATGAAAGAAAAATTCCAAAGTTTGAAACTTCCCATTTTCTTGTTATTTCTTACATTGAGCTCAAACTTGTACTTAAAAGAGAGAAAATTCATAACGTGACTTCATGAGAGAGCAATAGAGACTCTTCACTGTGAAAGTCAAGATTGCAAGATTGTAAATTCTCTTTTGATTCTTAGTGGAATCTAGCCAGGAGGTTGTCAGCGTGGGAGAGTGGATGTAAGCTTGATCTAAGCCGAACCACTATAAATTATGTATTCTTATTCTCTTCCCCGAACTTCTTCATTTTGTTCATAGTCTTATTTAACTGCTAAAGTGTGAACTCACTCAAAGTTTGTTGTTCTTCAAACTTAGTTCCGAAAGCAAAATATTTCTACTATTCCTTGTGAAAAATTATTTTTGCACCTATTCACCCCTTTTAGATGTTCTTATTAGCACTTACATTTATAACAAGAGAAAGTTTAGAGGAGGGGAGGCCACCCCATGCCAATGCCAAGGCATATCACTGCTTTGTAGCAGGATTTGAACCTAAACATGTGTGGAGAGTTCGAATTTTATAGTTTAGTCAACCTATTTTGATAATAAAAAAAATATTTGTTATCATTCATGAAAATAATGAGACATAAATTATCATCAAGAATAAAAATATTTGTTGTGGACTAATTATTTGAATCAATATAAACGATTTTTTCAATATTATTAGTTTTTCGTGCAATAAAAGCAACCTCAAACATATTCCAAATTCCACCGTTTGCTTGGTCTGGGGAACTTTTGTTTTCACCGCTTCCACCGGTCACACCTCTGCACCTTGTTTGACCAGGTTCTTTTGCTTTTGTTTTTTATTCTGTCTTGAGCGTGATGCCTTCCCTTGCTCCATGCTTGGTCGTGTTTTATACTGCGAGTTCACCGTGTTCTTCTTTGTTTTTTCTCCTGTTTGGTCTTCCTCAGGCCCCATATCTTGCCCAATTCACCCGTAAAAATCCACGTTCAAATCGAGAATTCAAGTCAAGTTTTTCCTCTGTTCCTTTCTGTTTTGGCCAGATTCGCATTTCCTGGATGGTACTAGCGCCGAATATTCTTATCTTGCCGTCGTTTTCTTTCCGAAATGTAACACCACATAAGCATCGCACGCGTGCTCTTTCCCGACGAGTATGATGGAGGCCATAGGCATGGGCTTGGCCAATCGTGGGTGAGTGGGTGAGTTTGATTTTTTCGTCTTTCTTTTTTTAATTTTTTCCTTTTCATTTGTTAATCTAATTTGTTTTGTATTTTTTAATATTTTCTAATGTGGCGCTTAGTGTGCGTCACATGTCTTGAGAAAGTAATAAAATAATACACATCAGCATTTTCCATTAGTTAAATTGGACGGAGTTAACGGAATGATTTGATTGAACTAATTTGACAAGTTTTAAAACTTAATTACACTATTTGCTAATTTTAGAATTCAATTGTATTTTGTAAAAAGTTTTTGAACTTTCAGTGAACTTATCCCATATTCTTTTGTTAATAATGAGAGATCCTGAGGCGATAATTAAGTGTCAATAGCTTCTCAATGTCCTCAAACCTTTCCCACCTTTCCAAATTGGCAGTAAATTTGTCCACATGAAATGTACAAGCTTTTGTTCAGAATCTTAGCGATAACATCTTCAAGTAATAAAATATAGGATAAAGGCTGCCTTTATCTTATCCAATCTCCCTTTTACTGTCGATATTGGTCTAATTAATCTACATATTATATAATAACTTCTTGATCTATTATGATGAGACATCATATATCACTCAACATTTTCATCATGCAAATAGCTTCTTGAATGCATCAGATGCATATGAACCCAATACATCTCATCCTTTAAATCTTATTTGTCTCATGCTGGATCCACTAACATTATTTATGTTAAATTAATGTATCGAGTTTAGATTGGGTATGAGACCCAACCCAGTTGGATGATGTAAACAGATCCGTGTTAGATGAGTTGTCAATGAAAGAGTCCTAATTGGATTTTTATTTTTTTTGGCCTTTTTGAAATGATAATTTTGGATCTTACTTGGCCAGTGGATTCAGCTAAAGAAGTAATTTAAATCGTGAAAGATGTTGCTTACTTGTAGCTCAACCGATCAACAATTGACATCCTCCATACATTAAAAGGATACATACACACATATACATACATAGAATGGTATGGTCAGAGGGTATGTGGAGTAAAAGAAAAATAAAAGGACGTGGGTTTCGCTTTTATTTTCGTCTCCGGCGAGAACCGCCTAGTAGACGCATAGTGGGGAACTCCTTTGAGCCACTCCGAATACTGATTTGTGCAAAGGATTCTACACTGGAATTGTGACGTTTTCTTCATGGAAATGTAAATGTTTCAAGCAGTGAGATAATCCTCTACGAGTCTAAACAAATTAGGCTATATGTTAGTGAGAAACATTCAAGCATGTGAGTAATTATAACTCTGTAATTCTTTAATTGATTAATGGAGTATTTGTCGTTCGCCCTCCCATGGATTAGGTATCGATATTTAAAATAAGTAAATCTCTAGTGTTATCAAACTAAGTAAATCTATGGTGTTTTTTTATTATTATTTCATTTATTTTTCTAGCAATTTTCGCATTTGTTTAATTGGATGCATCGGTTGACATTAGCCGGGGTGGTTTTGGAATTTCTTGCGGAGTAAACCGACGCCTAGCAATAACCAAACTTAAAATTTAACAAACGCAAGTCAAACTAGACGGCGATTTCGACCAAGAAAAAATGAAACAGGCAGCGACTTAGACCTCAATCAGCACGACGTGGTCGACTCGTGCTATTGATTCCTTCATTCCACCAACTGAAGACTTACAAGTTGAGATCCATAAGAGCCTCCACCTCGTTATCATCTTCGCAACCGGCTGTACTCAGGAAAAGAAGAATTTTCGAAGGCATCGTCATCATCATGAGTGCTAAATCCGAGCTCGTGTTCATCCCATCTCCGGGCCTCGGCCACCTGGTCTCGATGGTGGAGATGGCCAAGCTCCTCGTCGACCGCGACGATCGGCTCTCCCTCACCGTCCTCATCATGAAGTTCCCCTTCGACTCGGAGATTGATTCCCACATCGAGTCGCTCACCGCCTCCGTGGCTGCCCGCATCCGCTTCGTCGTCCTCCCTAGTCAAAGCCACTCCCCAACGACGTATGGCCTGGCCTTCATCCATCACTTTGTGGGGAGCCACAAAGCCAACGTCCGAGAAGCTGTCGCTGAGCTCTCTGCCCGTGGCTCTCCACGGCTCGCTGGTTTTGTCCTTGACATGTTTTGCACCTCGATGATTGACGTGGCTGTTGAGTTCGGCATCCCTTCCTACATGTACTTCACGTCGGGCGCGGCGATCCTTGGAGTCATGCTGCACCTCCAGTCTCTCCGAGATGAGCAACACATGGACCCGACCAGACTCAAGGGCTCTGACGCCGAGCTGGACTTCCCGTGCCTTGCTAACCCGCTGCCTGCCGCCAAGTTCTTGCCCTTGCAAGTGTTTATGGAAGAAGACTGCCGGATATTCTTGGACTTCGCCCTAAGGTATAGGGAAACCAAGGGAATTTTGGTAAATACGTTCGCTGAGCTGGAGCCCCGCGCTATGGATGCCCTCCCCAGCCTTGGAGCACCTGCGGTGTACTCCGTGGGCCCCATACTGAACATCACGGATGAGAGCAAAAAGGGTTTCGAGATCCTGGACTGGCTCGACCAGCAGCCAGATGCGTCAGTGGTGTTCCTGTGCTTCGGGAGCAGGGGGTACTTCGACGAGCACCAGGCAAAAGAGATTGCCCACGCTTTGGAGCAGAGCAAATACCGCTTCCTGTGGTCCCTACGACAGCCTCCGGCGAAGGGCAAGCTGGAAGGCCCCCGGGATTACGTAGATCCGGCAGTGGTCCTGCCCGAGGGTTTTCTTAATAGGACAGCCGGGGTCGGGAGAGTGATTGGGTGGGCCCCGCAGGTCGCAGTCCTGGCCCACCCAGCCATTGGAGGGTTTGTGTCTCACTGTGGGTGGAACTCCACCCTAGAAAGCATATGGTTCGGCGTGCCAGTCGCCGCATGGCCCCAGTATGCAGAGCAACAATTCAATGCGTTCCAACTGGTGCTAGAGCTCGGCCTTGCGGCAGAGATCAAGATGGATTATCGAAGAGATTTGGTCAAAGATAGCGACGGTGTCGTGAAGGCAGACGAAATAGAGAGAGGGATAAGGAAGTTAATGGGGGGCGAGGAGGCCGGGGAGAGGAGGAAGAAGGTGAAGGAGGTGAGCGAGAAGAGTAGAAAAGTCTTGATGGAGGGTGGCTCTTCTTACTTGTGTATAGCTCGCTTCATCGAGGATGTCTGTAGTCAATGAGCCTTCATTTAGCTTGGAGACAGGGTTGGCTGGTATTTTGAGCACTGTTGGTATTTTGATTCTACGATTAATTGGAGGGCGTGTTTTAGGGTTTCTGTGGCTACAATCCATGTTTGATTGTTCTAGCATTTTTTTGGCCACAATCCATGTTGATTTTGTTGACGGGTTTTATGTGGAACCGGTCAATTTGGGTTTGGCCCGTCTGCAAAGGTAACGATAAATATAGAATGGGTTCAAAAAGACATCATTGGTAAAATTCATGTGGTAGATTTACGTGTCCTTGCACATCCTTGATCTACGAGTATGAATGAATTTCATTGTGCTATTGTTTTCCCCTCCCAAGGTTTGTTGTCCTATTTCTCTCTTGAGTCCATTGCTCTTCTCATTCCTGCTTCTGAAAGTTAGGGCCCTCTGTTCTTGCTTGGCGTGCAATGGAGAGGAGGAGAATATAAAGAATTTCGGAGTAGCAAATTTAGCGAAATTGAACTTTAGTCGAAAATGTAAATTTGATTTGACCCCATGTGGAACCCAAAGGATCCACATACTCATGGACCGATTAGAACACTATAAGACATGCAAATCAGCCCCTCCTTACCCATCAGATGAGACGGTTTTACGAGGAAGTCTGCATCGAACGGTCGGTAGAGAGAATCCCATATAGGCCAACGTCTCATAAGACTAATGTAACACCATTGACAAAACTAAAGGCAAAAAGAGTGCACAAATAATTCAAAGAACATAATCTCTCTTGACATAACACAACTTACGTAAATGACAGTGGTTATTATTTCCCGATTGTCTTATTTACAAAAGGGAATATCAATCTTGATATACAAGTTCAATATATATAGTGATGCAATGAAATTAAGAGCTTTCTCACACGTCTTTCTTACATTAAGATCAAGGACAGATGATCGCCTAGCTCTGATCCAAATAGTGGACTAGTTTTACTGGGCATGGCAAGATCGTCACTTGGGCACCAAGAGATTTCTTCAATCCTCAGTTTGATTTTCCTTATAGTGATGCAGACATGCATGATCCATCACATCAAATAAACTTACATGTTTAGTATCAAGACGAAGATAGTGATATTCAAACAGTGACGTTCAAACATTCGATCTCTTTAAATTCAAAATAGCCGTTGAAATTATTAAATAACTATCTTAAATATTTTTACATTACAATTCTTCACTGTTTTGCAAAATTTTAATTCACCTTCAATTGAAAATTTAATTGAGGTTTGGTCGAAAGTTTCTGTTCAATTAATTTATGATACTAGAACGGAGCGTCCGCGGTGTACCCCGTGGGCCCCATAGTGAAGGTCAAGGTTGAGAGCAAAAGGGGCACAAAAGGTAATAATAGTCCGCAGGGTTTCGAGATCCTGGAGTGGCTTGACCAGCAGCCAGAAGCCTCTGTGGTGTTCTTGTGCTTCGGAAGCTTTGGGAGCTTCGACGAGGACCAGGCGAAGGAGATTGCTCATGCGTTGGAGCAGAGCAGGCGCCGCTTCCTGTGGTCCCTACGTCAGCCACCCACGAAGGGCAAGCTGGAATCCCCCATGACTATGCGAATCCAGCAGAGGTTCTGCCCGAGGGGTTCCTAGACAGGACAGCCGGGGTTGGCAGAGTGATTGGTTGGGCCCCTCAGGTCGCGATCCTGAGCCACCCAGCCATCGGAGGTTTCGTGTCCCTTTGCAGATGGAACTCTACCCTAGAGAACATATGGTTTAGGGTGCCAGTCGCCACATGGCCCCAATATGCAGAGCAATAGCTCAACGCATTCGAGCTGGTGGTGGAGCTCGGCCTCGTGGCAGAGATGAAGATGGATTATCAGAGAGATCTCGCCAAAGGGAGCAACTTCGTGATGGCAGACGAGATAGAGGGAGGGATAAGGAAGCTAATGGAGAGCCATGAGGCCAAGGAGAGGAGGAAGAAGATGAAGGAGGCGAGCAAGAAGAGTTGGAAGGCTTTGGTGGAGGGTGGCTCGTCTTACTTGTCTTTGGCTCGCTTCATCGAGGATGTCCAGAAACAATGAGCCTCAGTTTGGCTAGGAGACTGGTTTGACTACTTTTCTTTACTTGCTTTTATAAGTTGGTATTTTGAATCTTTGAGTACTTGGGAGTGTGCGTTGTAGTGATCTTGTGAATATAATCCATGTTAATATGTCATAAGGAGAGAACAGATCGCCTGGGTCCGACCATGAGCTGCCGTTCATTATGGTGATGTCTGTTATTTACAAAAATCATAATAGATGTAGAAAGTGTACAAAAATCAATTAATATCTATGAAGTTCTATACAGCTCGAAAGAGCCTCGGTCTTGCCATTTTACGACCGGACGCGATGCCTCGCCGACTCGATGGCCACAACCACTTTCATTTCGATCAATCTCCCCCAGTTCCGGCCCATTTCCGAGACCAACCCAAGCAAGGTCCGTAACCTCTTACACCGAAGGCTGCAAAGCCGAACGTACTCGCCTAGTCCTGCTCAAGTCCCGACTCACCTCAGAGCTCACCAGGCTGTCCTCGACATCTTCTGTGCGATGCCGAGCGATGAGCCAAGCGAGCTCCAGATCCCCATCTACGTGTTCTTCACGTTGAGTCTGGCTTTTCCTGGGCTGATGCTCCAACTCCAGATGCCGCAAGATGAGTGCAGCATAGGAAAAGGATAGGGGAGTCTGTCAGACCGCCGTGTGACCACCTCAGCCGGATACTCCAACCGAGAACGATCCTCTACAACACCGAGGGGTCGAAAGGGGACCCGCCGGAGCTGTTAATCACGCTCTGGTCGCACGGCCATATGGTTCATCCACCAGACTTTGGTTCCTGTCTCCTTAGGTCTCAAGGACACAGAGGTACGAGCCTATAGAACAGATCCTGTTCAAGTAAGGTCGTGACCTCTTACCCTTGCTCTCTTCTTTAAATACCCACTTTCCTTTTAGCGAGTTTCCAATGTGGGACTTTTTGGAGGTCGCACTTAGTAAGTGCACTCAGTGAATGGAAAAGTGATATGGATGGAATATGATTAAATAATCTTTAAGGAAAAATGAAAATAGAATCAATATAAAATTTATTTAAAGAATATTACACCTCTTCCTCCACCGGTTCCTTCTCTTTTGCTTTTCTGTCTTTTAATTGTTTAGTATCTTGGAAAGGGGGGATTCGTATTATTTTAATTGAAGTGATCGTGTATTGTCTTCTCTTCTTGTCCCCTTGCTGGAGAGAGAGAGTCCCAAGCACGTTAAATGAGATGGAGGGTGAGAGCCACCAAAAAGTAATCTAATCTATTATTTTAAAATAGCCGTCCCCAAAAAGCTCTAAATATAGTCCATTTGTTTTGTGAAAATTGACTGATTTGAATATTTTCTGAAATTTTTTTGCTTATATCATTATGAAAAATTAGTCAAACAGAAAATATTTTCATCATTGACAACAATATATGCCTAATTACTTTCATGAATGATGAAAAAAAATTTCATTCATTAACTCTCCATTAAAAAATCTTCATTAGTTATTTGACGTGGCATTTTCACATTGGTAAAAAATTCATATGAGCAAAGTGGCATGGAAAATTATCTACAAAAAGAAACCATTCTTCGATGTTAAAATTAGGGAAATTAGGGACAACTAATGGCAATTTTTGGACAAAGAACTAACAAGAATAGATTTGGAACTAGAGTTGAAGGTTGAGGCAAATTGGCAATTGAAACTAAAATTGGGATTTTGTTTAGATAAAAGAATTTAAGTTTGAATTAGAACTGAACCTAAAATTAAAGTTTTTTTTTATAAGATCAAGCCTCTTTAAATAGAAGAAGAGTACTAACGTGATCCAACATTAGTCTTATAAATTATTAACATGTGATTGATTTAACGAAATTGAGTTACAATTCATACAAGGCTTATTACCCTAGAAACCCTCCAACTTTAATTTTTTTTCCTAATTTTATCTTTTGTTTCATAAAAAATTTTAGCTTTAAATCCAGTCTTACTTCTCCTAAAAACATTTTTTTTGTCTCATAAAAGACCCTCAATTTTAGGTTATGTCACAATTCTATTTTAAACCTTTTTTTGTCCTATGAAAAACCTCCAACTTTTGGTCTTATCCCAATTTTACCCTAAAATTTTTACGATGTCATAAAAAACCATAAACCTTTAATTTAGTCACAAATCTATCCCCATAACCTTGCATCCAAAATTTATCATTAACAACCGAGAGATAGAAAACTTCCAAACACAAGTTGTTCAAGCGTCTCGAGTGCAAGCTCTCCACCCCAGCAAGTGTAAAATTACTATGGGCAATTAAGATGAAGGGTTAATAGAGAGCAGATTTGGGACTCAATAGAAGCTAGTAATTATGAGATAAAAAAGGAGAGTAAAATTGAAACTATACCTAAAGCTGAGATTTTATTATGAGACAAAAAAAAAAGTTTATGGTAGAATTGGTATGGAACCTATAGTTGAGGTTTTTTTATGAAACAAAAAGTCTAAGGTAAATATGGGACTAGATCTAAAATTGGGGGATTTTTATGGGACAAAAAAAAAATTATAGTAGAATTGAGATGTGACTAAAAGTTTAAATATTTTTATGAAATGATAGAATTGAGACAAGTGGTAAAGTTTGAGGTTTTTTAGTATATTAGGCCTTTATTGGATGCTTGCTTTGAAAAACCTCCAACTTCTTGGTAATCACCTGCTTCCAATTTTCAAAAACTGGCCTTCCATTTTGCCATATGTTCTTTTCCTCATTGAGTGCATGGAGCGATTGCCAGTCTTTATTTCTGAGAATGACTGCAATAGAAAATAGAGGTGTATAGATTGTCCCTTAGGACCTTCCCCTCGCAAGAGGCTTCAAGTTCTGAAGCTGAGAGCTCGCTTTGCTCTGCTTTTCTTTCTAGGTTTTGATTTTTTATTTATTTCTCTCCCGATTTAATTTGGGAGTCTTTTTTTTTTTCTTTTTTGGCCTCTTCTTTTTGCTAATTCTTGTTGCTTTTTTTTTCTCTCGTCTTAGTGAATAAATTTGCTTGACTGAAAATTTTGTGAGAAGTCATCACCAATCCATCTTGTAGGATGCTTAGGATGTGGTTTTTCACTTCTCCAAGATTCGACAGAAACTCTCATCTCCCAATTAGGTGTAGATTTAAATTTGTAGCTTTTCTCTTTTAATATAAATCTAGATCTAGAAGTTTTTTAAGAAGTGTTCGATTTTCTCTTTCAATCTAAATCTAGATATGAGAGTTTTTTAAAGGCATTCGATTTGTGGTAGTTCAACATGTGGTTATTGTTGTTTTCTTCATATGGCGATAGTGTTGAGGACGCTGAATCTAGGTGCGCATTGTAAGCTGCACTTCTCCAAGAGAAGATCCCAACATATGCCCATCACTAACGGTTCCGATGATCAGTCTCTAATTGTTTTTTATGCTATGATAGATTTGGTTTTTAAGGATGAGAGCATGCTTATAATTATAAGCTATACCTTTTTGTTTTTTGGGTTTTGTTTTGTTTTGTTTTGTTTGCAGTTTCTTGAAATTTGTTGTTGTTGGAAGTTTTCTATATTCATCTCATGCTTGACTATGATAAATGAATGACATAAAAAAGAAAAAGATTAATTTCTTGATCTTATACTAAGGGTTAATACCTTAAAAAACCCCAAATTGGTACACTTGACAAATTTACCCCAAACTATTTTTTTGACCACAAAAAACCTCAAATTGGTATACATTTGACAAATTTACCCCAAACTGGTACAAGTGCGACAAATTTACCCTCTGTTAGTTTTTATTAAATTTTACTGTCAAATATTAAATTAAATGACATGTGATAGTTGACTAGTATACCAATTTAGAATTTTACACTCTGTTCGTCACAATTTACAATTTTTTTGATTTTTTTGTGGTATTAATCCAATTTAGCGGAGGGTATATTTGTCACAAATTTACCAATTTGAGGTTTTTTGCAGCTGAATAAATTAGTTTAGTGTAAATTTGTCATAAATGTATCAATTTATGATTTTTTATGGTCAGTCACGGTAACTTTGTCATAAGTGTACCAGTTTAAGGTTTTTCATGTAAAAAAAAAATATATATATAGTTTGGGATAAATTTGTCACATGTATACCGGTTTGCATTTTTCAAGGTATTAACCCTTATACTAAACATACAAGTTTACTTGATGTGATGGATCACAAGGTGTTTGCATCGTTATAAGGAAAATCAAAGCGAGGATTGAAGAAATTTCTTGGTCCCAAGTCACGATCTGGCCATGCATGGTAAAACTAGTCCACCACTTTGATCGGAGCTATGCAATCATTCCTCCTTGATCTTAATGTAAAAATGACAAATAAAAATATTATTAATTATGTTGCACCACTACATATATTCAATTTGTATATCGAAATTGATATTCCCTTTTGTAAATAAGACAATCGAGAAGTAATAATCATTGAGATCAGAGTTAGTTATTGTCGCAACCTACCCTCGGGGGGAGGGAACAAGTTTAGGGGTATTGCCTAAAGGATAGGCCTAAGGCCCATCATTAGACATAGGCTCTCCCAAGCCCATACCCCGCGTGACATTGGGATATTCTAAAGAAATTCACATAAAAGGAGTTGCCACTAGCCTATTGGGGTCAGCTAAAAACCAAGTGAAGCCTAGGAGTGTACCTCACATCCTACACAACCAGAGAATCTAGGATCGAGACTTGATTACATTAATTGATCAATTAATGCCCTTTTGGTACCTAATCTTGTTCATTTTAACAAAATGATTTTTGGCAAGCAGTTTGGATTGATTTTATACTTATCCACTAACATGTGAGGTGATCATGCAAGTGCACAAATATTAAAATAACAATTATAGCTATCAAGATCCTAATTGCAGTAAAATTAAATACGTGCAATTAAACATAATTAGATATACAAATTAAACATGCAACATAATTAATATACGAGAAAATAAATGCCTAATTACACCAAAATGGAAATACATGGCAAGTCATAATCAAACCCCATAATTTTTTAATATTTGAAATTTTTTAAATTAATTTTTTTAAATTTTTATTTTTTTGATTTTCGAAATTGTTTTCTTTTAAAAGTAATAATTTTTTTTGGAACCGGACCGATTTGGGTCCAGTTCGACAGGCCCAAGCGGACCCGAAGCTTGGGCCCAACCCAAGAAATCTCCCTCCCCTCTTTTTAAAAAAGACCAGGCCCACAAGCCCACATTACACTAGCCCAAGCCCATAAGCCCACAAGCAAAAATAGCCCAAACCCGGCCCGATTCACCTAAAACCATACCCATTTCTTTGACCCGGTTTGTACCTCCTCTTTAGGGCTCTATGTTGACGGCGGCGATGGCGACGCAGCGAAAGGTGGAACAAGTCGCGCAGCGAAAGGGGGTCGGGCTGCTGGCGTTGGCGGCGGCATCCGACGGGGCAGCAGACCAACGGTGCGGGCTCCTATGGCGTCGGGCAGTAGCAGAAGGCGAAACTAAAGGGGCGTTGTGGGCTTCGAGTTGCAGGAGCCTTGGAGTAGATCTACGCTAGGCGCTGGAGCAGGATTTGCTGTCGTTGGAGGGCGCGAGCAGCGAGCGAGGAAGGCCGGAGTCGCAGGGGCTACAACGGTGAAGGAGCAAGGGATGTCGAGGCTTCAAAGCTCGGAGGCACTTAGGCTTGGCCGCGACATGTAGGACGATGATGACAAGGCGGTGTTCATGGGTGAGTAGGCGAGACAGGGCACGGTGGTGACTGGCGAAGACGCAGCCAGGACCAACAGCGCGGAGGCATGGGCCGATGCGGAGCTTGCTCAACGATGGAGCGACGACCGGCTCAGATCTGCCATCGTCGAGGCTCTCGAGCGTGAGGTCGGGACAGTGGTGCTGTCACGGGGAAATGAGCGGTGGCGAGCGGCGATGCGGATGGAGGGCGGCGACAGCTCGAATTGTGTCGAGCGCCAGGCGGAGGTGGCGCAAGCGTTGGATCGTGGCAGTTGCAGTAGGGGGTCACGGACACGTGGACTGCAAGCAAGTCGGGGCGCGATGGTGGTGGCGCGGTGCTTACGGACGGGCGGCTCCGCCACGAGGTGGCCGGCGCAGTGAGGGCTTCGAGCAACCGCGAGGCGAAGCCGCTGCGGTTCTCTCTCTCCTCTGTTCTCTCTATTTGTTTCTCTGTGTTTCTCTGTGTTATTTTTCTTCTTTTGCTTCCTCCCCCTTTGCCGAACTCTCTCTCTCTTTCTTTCTCTCTCGAGCTCTGCTCTCACTTTTTTCACTCTCGAAAACCCTAGCTATCGAGAGAAGAAGACCCTTGGCGTGGGTCGGGCTAAAACTGGAAAAAAGAGTCCCGGCCTTGCACGAGAGAAAGAAAAGAAATAGGGGGGCGGCCGGCTTGTTTGAGGCTGGATCCGGTCCAATCCGCCCTCTAAGCAATTTTTCATTTTTTTCTTTTTCTTTTCTTTTTCTTTTGTTGTTGTTTTTCTTTTCTTTTTTTTTCTTTTTTTTTCTCTTTTTTCTCTTTTTCTCTAATAATTTTTTTGTACTTGAAAACAAAAATTATGTGTCAACAGTTGCCCCTTTTTGAATGTTGTCTCGAAAGAGGTTGTATTCAAAGACAAAAGACACATAAATTATTTATGTGGTAGAAAGACCCTTATTGCATAGGCACACATCATGTCGATGGAAATGACTCATAATTATGAAAGCGCAATCTTGTCAATAAGAGGAAGATAAACTCCGGGCTACAAAGCTCTCCGTGTCATAGAAAGAATGACTCCGGGCTACAAAGCACTCCGAGTTACAAAAGCACTCCGGGCTACAAAGCATTTCGAGTTACAAAAGCACTCTGAGCTACAAAGCTCTCAGTGTCATAAGAAGAAGGACTCCGAGCTACAAAGCACTCTGAGTCATAGGAAAAAGGACTCCGGGCTACAAAAGCACTCCGTGTCATAAGAAGAAGGACTCCGAGCTATAAAGCACTCCGGGCTACAAAGCTCTTCGTGTCATAAAAAGAAGGACCCTGGGCTACAAAGCTCTCCGTGTCATAAGAAGAAGGACTCCGGGCTACAAAGCACTCCGGGTCATAGGAAAAAGGACTCCGGGCTACAAAGCACTCTGGGCTATAAAAAGAAGGACTCCAGGCTACAAAGCACTCCGGGTCATAGGAAAAAGGACTCCGGGCTACAAAGCACTCTGGGCTATAAAAAGAAAGACTCCGGGCTACAAAGCACTCCAGGCTACAAAAGCACTCCGTGTCATAAGAAGAAGAATGACTCTAGGATACAAGGCTCTCCGGGTCATAAGAAATGAGGAAGACTCTAGGATACAAGGCTCTCCGGGTCATAAGAAGTGAGGAAGACTCCAGGATACAAGGCTCTCCGAGTCATAAGAAGGGAGGAAGACTCCAAGATACAAGGTTCTCCAGGTCATAAGAAGGGAGGAAGACTCTAGGATACAAAGCACTCAGTGTCATAAGAAGAAGAATGACTCTAGGATACAAGGCTCTCCGGGTCATAAGAAGTGAGGAAGACTCCAGGATACAAGGCTCTTCGGGTCATAAGAAGTAAGGAAGACTCCAAGATACAAGGCTCTCCAGGTCATAAGAAGTGAGGAAAGGCTCTATGGGTCATAAGAAGTGAGCAGACTTCAGGATACAAGGCTCTCCGGGTCATAAGAAGTGAGGAAGACTCTAGGATACAAAGCTCTCCGGGTTATAAGAGGAAGACTCCAGGATACAAGGCTCTCCGGGTCATAAGAAGTGAGGAAGACTCCAGGATACAAAGCTCTCCGGGTCATAAAAAGTGAGGAAGACTCCAGGATACAAGGCTCTCCGGGTCATAAAAAGTGAGGAAGACTCCAAGATACAAGGCTCTCCGGTCATAAGAAGTGAGAAAGACTCAAGGATACAAAGCTCTTCGGGTCATAAAAAGGGGGAAGACTCCAGGATACAAAGCTCTCCAGGTCATAAGAAGTGAGGAAGACTCCAGGATACAAAGCTCTTTGGGTCATAAAAAGTGAGGAAGACTCAACGATACAAGGCTCCCCAACTCATAAAAAGTGAGAAAGACTCCAGGATACAAAGCTCTCCGGGTCATAAAAAGTGGGGAAGACTCCAGGATACAAGGCTCTCCGAGTCATAAAAAGTGGAATGACTAAGGTCTCATCGTGTAAAAATGAGTTTTGACCGGGTATGATAGTCTCACCGTGTATGAACGAGTTTCGACTGGGAGGTGGACAAGTGTGGTTTACAGATGAACCCACCAATCTTGGAAATGGCATGGTTTAAGGTTAACCACAAACCTTTGGAGATGACATTATTTAAGGCTAACCATGAACCTTTGGTTTTTTAGGGAAGCACCCACTAACCCCTTAGAAAACTGCATGGCTTCACTAATGAATCCTATCAAACTCAACTTGAGCAAATGTCATTAGAGACGTCATCAAGAGACATATTGGCAATATTGTAGCATTAATTGAACAAAATAATGAAGCTAAGTCCAACTACTTTAGAAAAACATTCGATGTCCATCAGCATCATGTGGCGCAAAACTATCATCTTGCTCATGGATATATCATTAATCATCAAGTTTTCGAGGAGACAAGTTCTCATCAGAACAGCTACGACTCGGGAAAAAGGCTCATTAAGCATGCCAAACTAGAGCTTCTTAGTCAGAAATGGTTTCTCACACACTCTCAATAAAATGGCCACTTCACCCCATCCATTCATGTGGGAGATAATTGGTTGCTGAAGGTATCTCACATAACCTATGTCGAAGGCTTCAGGAAACATTCGCAATGAGCACAATCTGATCGATCAAAAATGTCTTTTGAAAGGACCGCAATATAGGCTCGGTTAGGGCTTACACAAATGAATTATTGCTTTGAAGCCAATAAAGGAACATTTGTCATTATCTTCATTGGGTTTACAAGTCGAGAGCTTGGAAGATAAGACAAGATAGAATTACTTCCACTCCTTCAAGCAGTAGCTTCTTTGTGGTATTCTCATTTTCACTCAAATTATCACAATTAGAAGAGGCTTCGGAAAAGGGTTATAATGTTGGCTCGAGAAAGGCTCGAAAGGCTTAAAACTTTCAATAGGGTCTTTAAGAGTTGGTGATCATTATGGCATCATGACCAGGTCACTCGATCTTTCCAAATCACTTGGCTTTTGAAATACAACGCATCTTGAAAGTCCCTTGATTAATCATTTATGCATGGGAGCTTTGCTCCTTTCTCTAATTTCCTTTGCACTCGCAATGATTTTTTTTTTATGTAGGCACTTGGACTTTGATAATAATTTTTCTTCAAATAAAATGCAGCCTTTTTTTTTTTTTTTTTACGAGCATTGGCCTTGCTTTTACCAGGCACACTGCTTTTTCATGCCCCATAGTTTGTCGAACTTTTTGCTTTTTGAACTTTTGGAGCTCTTATGACTTTCGAGATGCTTTTCACATTTTCTCGTAACTCTCAATTGTATTTGGTCAATTATTATGCCTTGCCCCAGTGAAGGGAGATGATCATCGCTCGGGGTTCAGAAATGAATAATCAGGCCCAAATTGGTTAAAGCAATGGATATCAGTGTTTGGGTAGATAAGGAAATGCTCTTCTTCACTTTGGGATAAGTCGAGATCTAATGAGAATTCCTTTGAAGCTATCACCAGAAGATTGATGCAAGTGAAAGTAATAGAATCTTTCTCAACCTTTCGCTTTACAACACAACCGTAACCTCCTATGTTGCCCCAATGTAGGGTCGTCCTCGACGGGGTACTTTGAATGATCATCTTTATTCTGCCCAAAGGGGTAGGAAGAGATTAGTGCAATGCTTGGGATTGATGAAGGAAACACCTTTATCATTTCGATCTTTGCGCTCAATGCAAATGAATCATTTGTTCTAAGAGAATGTCGCTTTTCACTCAACTCTGAAAAGTGTTTGAAGGACGTGTTTGGAAATGGGCTTGCCTTTCTTCATCCTAAGCATTTCTTGTTTGGCATGGTTAACGTCTCAATCTCACTCTGTCGAGATCATCTGAGTAGATCAATCTCCATAGGGAAATTTGATTTTAAATGAATAACCCACAAAACCATAAAACAATTTTGAAATAAAAATGATGCTAAAAAAGTTTGAAGAAATTTTTTTGTTTTCAATTTTTCAATTTTGTGCTTATTTCTAGGAAAGTGCGAAATGATCTTTTTGTAATGGAAATTCTCTTTCTTTTTTCTTTACTTTTTTTCTTTTTTTTTTCTTTTTTTACTTAAAAAAAATTGAGAAGAATGGTACTTACCTGCGGCATGGTGACCTAGTAAACCTGTAAAGAATGTAAAAGAATATGTTAGTGCAAACATCTTTAGGGATTAATGTGTTGGAAACGATACATTATTACCCCTCATTCGCTTTCATCCTTTGGGCACTAACATCTCTTGGATTCACCTTCATGGATATTTGGTAACTCGACAATACCCTTCCTTTGCATTTGTCTTTAAGCATTTGACGTTTTCCTGATTTCTTGGTAGAAGGCCCCGCTTCTACGGTCAAGATGCAACTTTTGATCACCCTGTAAGAAGGGAAGATGAAACAAGTTATCTCCTTTCTTAGTTAGGTTCAACTGAGGAACGATACATCCTTCTTGATGAATTTGACAATGTTGTTCCAGCACACTTCATTGGTGGATGAATGAGAGATTTTTCTCTAAATCGAACATTTGTTCTCCCACTCTTTATATGACAAACATTTGTTCTGTTCGAGTCTATCATGTACCAAAGAAAAGGACATGTCATTTTTTATGCTGGAGAAAATCAAGTTTAGGAATGAGATACATCCTTTTCAAAGTCGAGCGATCAACATCCCAAGGTATCTCTCATGGAGGAAGGGATAATATTGCCCCTTTGTTTCATCATTTGAATCTTTCTTTGTTTAAGATGAATATGACTCCATAATGCTCTATCACATTTGTTGGAACGTTACAAAACTTGGTACTCTTGATGTCTCATTGACAATGAAAAGAAAATCATGTCAGAAACGGTATCAGAAATGGATAATTGGAATCGATACAGTTTATTCTTCTTTCGAATTTGCCCTTTTGGATACTTGGCAACTCCCTTCATTTGTCTCATCATGCAAAGTGAATGAGATTGATAGGCTATTTTGGCACCTAAGGCATCTCCAAATAAAGAAACTTCCTAGAATGGAATTCCAATTCGTTTCGCCTCTATTGAAAGATTGGCGCCAACGAAGTATCGACACATCCTTGCTCCTCAAGTTCCATGAGCCCAAGAAAATGACTACGTGAAGAGAGGGCATTAAGCAAAGTTTTCTTGAAATTCATTTTGGAAGGTAAACGTATAGGTTCACTTAAAACACTTTTGAATTTGTTCTTTTTTTGTTTTTGTTTTTGTTTTTATCTTTTGTTTTTTTTTTAAATGATGATTTTCATGAAATTGAATTCCATCATTAAAAATTTGAGTAGCACAATTTACAAAAGCAACAATTGGATTCACAATCAAAACTTAAAAAGAAAAACATGGTTCTTAACAAGAATAAAGACAACAATAAAATAAAAGAAACTCTTGTATAAGTAATGGTAAAAATCAACTCTTGTCCAAATTCTAAAATTCACTTCTCTATGCAGTCCAACACGAGAGTGTCAAGGAGCATCACGCATAACCTACAAATAGACAATAATGTCAGTACATGAATGAAAGAAAATGATATCTCAATGAGGTTGCTTCTTACAATAAAATCAAGGCAATGGTACATGCCCCCACAATCCTTATTACGGGGTTTTAGTATTTTGCCAATCTTTTATCATAAGAGAAGACATCATTAAAACAATCAATCCACGGCCATCAATCGAATGTCCACTTTTATTCCAAAAATTTCGTATGCAAAAGTGTCATTGATTTTTATTTTTTTTCGAAGAGATTGATTTTCTAATTTTACTCTTACAAAAATTAAGGTAACCTCTATTTTGAGAAATTTGTGCACAAACTGATTTGCATTTTAGTCCCAAATGTGAGAATAAGAGAATTTGATAAAAAATGCAATTTCAATTTTTGTGCCTCAATATAAAATCATACCTCGAAACTTTTTTAAAAAAAATGATTTCGAGCCCATAATTGGAAATTTAAACAAAACCATGTGTTGAAAAGGGCCGAATCAAAATGTTTAGAATTTGCATTCAAATGTTCACTTGTCAAAAATGATTGCCAATTTTTCAATCATAATAAGCCTACATCACTGAGGGCATTCAATTGATTTCCGCAAATTTCAAGATGAAAATGCAATACAAAATGAGCAAATAAAAGGAAAATGGCACTTACAATGGCTGCCGACCTTTGTCTCTGCTTTTTTTTTTTTTTAATCACATAGACATGCTAATGGAATGTTGTTCGATTTCTACTCTATATGGCCCAAAATGGAGCCATGGGATCACAAGACTGAACCAACAAGCTCGCGGCTAGATCGTGTTACCCATGACTCCGGCTTCATCAAAGAACCGACCCGTGTCGCATGCTCGCAGACTGGGGTGGGTACCTTCGACGTGAAGAAAGAAATTTCGGGGTAGAGATGGGCGACTCGTACTATTTGGTTGTAGTCGGAGTGGTATCCACCTCAACACCATCCTAAGTGATCCCATGCGGCCTAGGTCCGGCGGCAGGTTGTGTGTTCCATGGTGTAGTGCAATGCAGAGAATACATGCACAACAATTTATAGGCAAACAACACTCCGTACATAAAAATAAACCAGGCATTCCTACATGTCCCCGCAAGACAAAGGTGAGCAAAAACTTCCTCTTATACCTCCCATTCTGTAAAAACATTTGACACCATAAATGTTAGGGGCGTACTTGGAATCCTTGTTGCCAAACAAAAATATTTTTGAACAAGATTAATTTTGGCCTAAGTCCTCTAAGATTTAAAATCAAGTCTCCGGCGAGTCACCAAGCTGTCGCGACCTACCTCGGGGGGAGGGAACAAGTTTAGGGGTATTGCCTAAAGGACGGGCTTAAGGCCCATCATTAGACGTAGGCTCTCCTAAGCACATACCCCGCGTGACATTGGGATATTCTAAAGAAATTCGCATAAAAGGAGTAGCCACTAGCCTATTGGGGTCAGCTAGAAACCAAGTGAAGCCTAGGAGTGTACCTCACTTTCTACGCAACCAAAGAATCTCGGGTTGGAGAGGCTCCCATTTCGAGTCAAGAGATAGATAAATAGACACATCCCATTGCACTGATCGGGGGCGTTCGTAGCACTTGATTACATTAATTGATCAATTAATGCCATTTCGGTACCTAATCTTGTTCATTTTAACAAAATGATTTTTGGCAAGCAATTTGGATTGATTTTATACCTATCTACTAACATGTGAGGTGATCATGCAGGTGCACAAACATTAAAATAATAATCATAGCTATCAAGATCCTAATTGCAATAAAATTAAATACGTGCAATTAAACATAATTAGATATGCAAATTAAACATGTAACATAATTAACATACGAGAAAATAAAGGTCTAATTACACTAAAATGGAAATACATGGCAAGTTCTAATCAAACCCCATCATTTTTTAATATTCGAAATTTTTTAATTAATTTTCTTTTTTATTTTTTAATTAATTTTTTAATATATATTTTTATTTTTTATTTTTTATTTTGGATTTTCGAAATTGTTTTCTTTTAAAAATAATAATTTTTTTGGGGCCGAACCGGGTTGGATCCGGTTCGGCAGGCCCAAGCAGGCCCGAAGCTTGGGCCCAGCCCAAGAAATCTCCCTCCCCTCTTTTTAAAATAGACCAGGCCCACAAGCCCACATTACACCAGCCCAAGCCCATAAGCCCAAAAGCAAAAACAACCCAAACTTGGCCCGATTCACCTAAAACCCAACCCATTTATTTGACTCGGTTTGTACCTCCTCTTTAGGGCTTCGTGTTGACGGCGGTTGTGGCAACGCGGCGGGTGGCGTGACAGGTGCAGTAGGTCGCACAGTGAAAGGGGGTCGAGCTGTTGGCGTTGGCGGCGGCATCCGGCGGGGTCGCAAACCGGTGGTGCGGGCTTTTGTGGCGTCGGGTAGCAGCAAAAGGCGAAACTGAAGGGGTGTCGCAAGCTTCGAGTTGCAGGAACCTGGGAGCATATCTGCTGGGTGCCAAAGCAGGACCTACTATCGTCGGAGGCCACAGGCAACAAGCGAGGAAGGCCGGCGTTGCGGGGGCTACAACGGCGAAGGAGAAGGGACATCGCGGCTTCAAAGCTCGGAGGCACTCAAGCTTGGCCATGACATGCAGGGCGACGATGATAGGGCGGTGTTCGTGGGTGAGTAGGTGAGACAGGGCATGGTGGTGACTGGCGAAGATGCGGCTAGGAGCAATAGAACGGAGGCATGAGCCAGTGCGGGGCTTGCTCGATGGTGGAGCGACGACCAGCTCAAATCTGCCGTCGTCGGGGCTCTCTAGCATGAGGTCAAGACAGCGGTGCTGTCATGGGGGAAATGAGCGGTGGCGGAGCGGCGACGTGGATGGAGGGCGGCGGCAGCTCGAATTGCGTCGGGCACCGGGCGGAGGTGGTGCGAGCGTCGGATCATCGCAGTTGCAGCAGGGGGTCACGGACGCGCGGACTGCAAGTGAGTCAAGGCGCGGCGGTGGTGGCGCGGTGCTTGTGGACGGGCAACTCTGCCACGAGGCGGTTCGCGCAACGAAGGCTTCATGCGGCCGCGGGCGGAGCCACTATGGGTTCTCTCTCTCATCTGTTCTCTCTCTATGTTTCTTTGTGTTATTTTTCTTCTTTTGCTTCCTCCCCCTTTGCCAAACTCTCTCTCTCTCTTTTCTTTCTCTCTCGAGCTCTGCTCTCTCTTTTTTCACTCTCGAGAACTCCCCCCCTCGAAAACCCTAACTACCGAGAGAAAAAGACCCTTGGCGCGGGCTGGGCTAAAACTAGAAAAAAGAGTCCCAGCCCTGCGCGAGATAAAGAAAAGAAATAGGGGGGTGGTGGGTCGGTTTGAGGCTAGATCCAGCCCAATCCGTCCTCTAAGCAATTTTTCATTTTTTTTCATTTTTTTATTTTCTTTTTCTTTTTCTTTCTCTTTTTCTCTAATAATTTTTTTGTACTTGAAAACAAAAATTAAGTGTCAACAGTTATATTAAATTTGATTATATTCTTTGAATTATTTGTGCACTCTCAAACATCATGCCCTTAAACTCCAGCATGTTAGATTTTGCCTTTATTTCTGTCTATTGAGTGTTCCATTAATCTAACAAGATGTTGGCCTGTATGGGATTCGCTCTATCAACCGTTCGATGCAGCCTTCCTCGTAAAACCGTCTCATCCGATGGGCAAGGGGGGACTGATTATGCGGGTCCCTTGCGCTTCACATGGAGTCAAATCAAATTTACACTTTCGACTAAAGCTCAATTTCTCTAAATTTGCTACTCCGAAATTCTATCTACTCTTCCCCTCTCCATTGCACCCCGAGCAAGAAAGGAGGGCCCTAACTTTAGAAGCCGGAATGTGAACAGCAATGGACGCAAGAGAGAAAAAGGACAATAAACCTTGGGAGAGGGGAAAGCGAGAGCAAAATGAAATTCATTCAAACTCGGAGATCAAGGAGGGGCGAGGATACGAAAATCTACCATATGGAGTTTTACAAATGATGTCTTCTCGAACACATTCTATATTCGTCGTTACCTTTGCAGATTACAGCTCACGGCCCAAACCCAAATTGACTTGTTCCCCATAAAACACGTCAAGGGACGACGAAAATCAACATGGATTATAGCCACAGATGCACCAGAAAAATCAAACATGGTTTCTATAGCCACAGAAACCCTAAAACATGCCCTCCAAGTAATCATTGAATCAAAATACCAAGAGTGCTCAACCTACCACCCAACCCTGTCTCTAGCGAAATAAAGGCTCATCGACCACAGACATCCTCAATGAAGCGAGCCAGAGACAAGTAAGAAGAGCCGCCCTCTATCAAAGCCTCCCTCTATCAAAGCTTCCCTACTCTTCTCGCTCACCTCCTTCACCTTCAGGGTATTAACCTTTTATGGACAAGTAAGAAGAGCCGCCCTCTATAAAATCTTCGTGCATATGGTTTATTGTTTAGGGGCCACACAATTGAACATCCGGCCACAATTGAGAGAGAGTGATTCATGCCTCCTTTGCAGAAGACCCCAAAAGGAGTCTTCACCCTACAGAGGGATTGACGTGGAAAGTGAGAAAAAATTCTCTCGGTGCTTGTCCCCATCTATCGATGCCCCTCCTTCCTAAATGCCATCGACGGCTCGCTCGCGGTTCATCAACTTCGCCGCGTCCAGTCCTCGCTTGACATTGGCGACGGCAGCTTGCTGCACCTCAGCACGTTTCACCAATATCCACAAGCCTGCAATTGAGACATCACTGGCAACGCGCGTCTCGGACGCCGAGGGGAGGCTATGATGAGGTCTTCAAGAGATTGAGCGGAGCTTGAGACTTGGTCAAGCAAAAAGACACCAGACTGCGAGTGAAAACAGTAGTGGGCGCATCACACGTGCACTTGCAAAGGAAAGCAGAAGGCAGTGGACGTTGTTGTTTCTTTTGGGTCTTAATTTTAGCAAATCTAGGAAAATAAAGAAAATAAAAATTGCATTGGCACCAATAAAAGGGAAAAGAAAAAAAAAATTCAGAGCAAAAATTCTGTCGTTTAGAGGCTTTCGGTCTTTCGTCGAAAGAAAACAAGAAAAGGGAAGAGTGGAAAAGAATAAAAAGGAAAAGTCAAGAGTAGTTTTTGCTTCAAGGGAGAAGGTCAAAAGTTGTGATTTTTATGGCCTCGCGCCCTAGCCGACGCCCTTGCCCATCGTTGCACCGAGCCGACGTAATGCAACAAAAGAAGAAAAAACGCCAGCAGAAAAGCATATCCGCGCCAAGACTTGTCCAGCGTTCCAATCATTGCAGATTCAGCGAGTTTCAATCTTGGAAATAATTCGTCTAAGCTAAATAAGAAATTGTCAGCAAAAAAAAGCCAGCAAATTGTTCCTTCTTTGTTTCTCGGCATATAGAATTATTCAATTCATGGAGTTCATTGTGCTCTTCTTTTTGTAGGTTTTCCGGTGATCATTTAGAAATCCACACACCAAGAATCCCACCAATCACCGTTGGCGAGCCTAAAGTTCACGGTCAAAAGAATTACTAGAATCTCGATTGAATAATTCCAAGTGGTGGATTTATCTTCTTTTGAATGTTGTCCAAGATTGGATAATAACACGTGTGGTTCTTTGTGATTTTACTTCATGCATGCAAAAGAATCTTCCTTGGCCAGATGAGCGTGAGCAGCTCGGGCGCGTGGCGATGTGCAAATTTCAGTGAAGAAAAACAGCCATACTATTTTTGTTGGCCATCCAGTGCGGGTATCATCAACATTGCTGTCCCTGCACCGTTTACTAGCCTCGACCCTCCATGACCGAGCACCACCGTTCGATCCGCTGTCCCAAATCTTGAACCACCAGGCTTAGCACCGCCACTGCTGAGTAGGTCATTGCCCATCCATCACTCGCCAATCGCAAGTCGTAAATTTGGAAGCTAATATTTGGAATAGGTAAAAAATTTGTCTATTTTGATTTCCGAAAATTTTGTTTCTTTATTTGATATGTTCGTTGATGCACATAATGGAAATTCCTGATATGCTGAGGTATCCGTAGTCTCGAGTTGCTTTTTAAGTTGGGAAATTTTCCCAATTTCATAATGTGCATATGATTGACAATCTGATTTTTGCATCCGAAATCTGACTCACAATCGTACGGGAAAATCGCCATTATGATCTCATGCCCAAGATTTGATTCGCGATTTTGTTTAAATTTGGCCAACCTGATCTCATGCGTGAGATATGATTCGTCAATTTTTTTACATATATCGATATTATCTTGCTTGATTTGCTATCGTGTGGTTTGAGTTGATCTTATTTTTGTAAAAGGAAAAATCCAAAAAAAAAAATATTTGAATTGGGATTAGGTTGGTTTTAGAATATCTCTTGTTATGTTGCATATTTAGAATATGGATTTTATTTGGAATTTGTTAAAATATCAAAAATAAAAAAAGATGCATTCATTTAGGATGTTAGTTTTTTTTTTTTAATTTGAATTGCACGTTTAATTATTTGGCATTTTTAATTTCGAATTTCATAAAAGAAAATGAAAAAAAAAATTAGATTTAGGGCATTCTTTGCACGTCATTGTATACTAGATAGATTGTATGCTTATTAAGAAAATAAAAAATCAAGTGCACTTCATATAGCATTAGGTTCATGAAATGCACATCATTTAGTGGTTGTTTTTTTTTTTTTTTACCTAGGAATCGCCGTCGGTCGATAGTCTAGATGTAAACTCAGGACGGACTGAGCCACCACCATAGACCCAGCTATGTTTGAGTCGCGCGAACGCGACGCCTCTGAGATTCAAAATCCTCCCCTTTGTGAGGGGGAGGGAGCCCAAAGCTAGTTGCGCCACCGCAGGTGGTGGTATCATTTAGTGGTTGTTGTTAGGTTCATTTAATTAGAAATCGCCCGTAATTAGAATTTGGTCATTTTGGTTAATTTATATTGCATATTTTATTATTGCATTACCTTACTCATGTCATATAGTTTTGGTCATATTGCCATGCCATATCATTTCATGTTAAATTAGTAGCATGCATTGCATGATTCTCATTAAATAAAGTGAAAACAAAAATTGAGTGATTGCATGTTAATTAAAAATCATATCTAGGATCATCGATGTGAATTCTAATCTAACATTGCAGATACTTTCGACGGGCCTAAGGCCCATGATTAGGCATGGGCTCTCCCAAGCCCATACCCCACGTGACATTGGGATATTTTTAGGAAATTTGCACAAAAGGAGTCGCCACTAGCCTATTGGGGTCGGCTAGAAACCAAGTGAAGCATGGGAGTGTACCTCACTTCCTATGCAACCAGAGAATCTAGGGTAAGGAACTTGATTACACTAATTGATCAATTAATGCCCTTTTGGTACTTAATATTGTTCATTTTAACAAAATGATTTTTGGTAGGCAGTTTGGATTGATTTTATACCTATTCACTAACATGTGAGGTGATCATGCGAGTGCGCAATCATTAAAATAATAATCACAGCTATCAAGATGTGGCATCCCAAAATTCAGGTCAAGCCATAAGGAGTATTAAAGCTCGTAATTAGGTAATGAATTTACCTATAGTTTATGTTTTAGCCATTAGTCTCTTTTTAAGATTAGGTGATTTGTGCTTGTGTTTATGAGATTTTAAAATTTGATAGATTAATGATAATAATCTATGCTTGGCCATGCATTTTATAGACTAAATTTCTATAAATAAAATGTCACAAGACTTTAGCCATGTGGAATTTAAAATTTAAAATTTATAGAAGAAATTATAAAAAGGGGAAAATTTAATTTTTTATTAGGTTGGGCCTTAGGCCCATTGGCCTAAGCTTTAGTGGGCCAAGGTAGCCGGCCCAATAGGAGCCCACGGAGGGGATGTCGATCGGCCCATTGAGGCCCAAGGAGGTGTGGCCGTCGGCCACAAGGGAAGCCCAAGCCCAAAGCCCATCTTGCATGTGTCATGACAAGTGGTAAAGGGGAGAAGCCATGCATTGGCCATTGGAGAGGCATGTGATGATTGCAAATGATGGGGGTTTGGGGAAACAAAAAGAGAGAGAGAGAGAGAGAACCGTGTGAGAGAGAGGGAGAGGGAGAGGGTGCGGCCGAGAGGGAGAAGAAGGAGTCATCGCCGTTCGCCGCCGTGTGCCGCCGTGTTCGCCGCCTTGTGCCGTCATTTGTGTGGTCTAGAGGCAAGTTGGGAGTCCACTTTCTACTCTTGCACCAATGTTTTGCATGTTTGGTCGAAATCTAGGATGTTTGGAGGCATGGGAGTGAAGCTAATGTGTTTGATACTTGAGATGCTTGCTGTTTTCGCATGAACAGTGTGAGTCAGAACCTTGTGAGAGCTTGCATGCATGTTTTGAGTTCGATTTTGGCTTTGATCTCTTCATGAAAGTTGTAGCTAACATCTTAACTACAACATACTAAAATTTGGTACAAAATGGTGGAGATTTAAGGGGTCAAACTCTCAGCCTACGGAGACCTCAGATCTGGAATGACTTCACTGACCTTTTGATGGATTTGGGGTTGTATATTGATTTGTACTAAGAATATCTCTTCAATTTCTTCATAAAAGTTGTAGGGGACATCTTAAGCTATAACATACTAAAATTTGAAGCAAAATGAACAATTATAACCTAGTAAATTGACTAAATCTTGAAGACGGTAATTCTGGAGACGTGGTACAGGACATCCGAGACTTCATGGACCTAAATGACGACTATACTCTGGATATTTGACTTAGATCTCTTCATCAAACTTGTAGAGAACATCTTGATGTAAAACATATCCAAATTTCAAAGGAAACGAAGAAGAATAGGTAGGTGAAGACTCAGTATTTCGGAGAAGCATGCACTGGACGATTCGGTGTTAGATCCAGAAGCTTCGTGTGACTGTAGAAAATAATCTAAAAATAATCTGACTTGGAAGTCTTCATGAAAAATGTACTTTCGTGTCTTGGCTATAACTTGGTAAAATTTTGTAATTATTTCGGAAACTGTTCATTCTGATTTCATCCGAAAATTACATGCTATTTTGTGTGAATTATGGATTTGTGTGAATTCTATTTGGCTATGTATTTTGCATGAAATCATTATTCTATTGTCTTGTTTATCACTTGCCTTAATTTTATGATTATTGAGAATCATATAGATATTTAAATTAAATATTTTTGAAAGTGGCACAAGCTGGAATTTAAATAAATGTAAAAAGGGCATGATAAATGGATTATTTTAATTGGCATAAATTCCATAAATTTTATTTTATGAATAATTGTACCATGTTGCGTGTATGATGAGGTCTTGATGTATGCATGACAATGAATTGAGATGCATGTGTGAATTCAAATGCTGAATATGATTGTTGGTTGCCATTACATCATATGCCATGCTAAATTGAGACAGAAATTGGTGAAAATGAATAATGTTCTAATGAGGAGATTGATGTGGCGGATGATGATGCCCTGGGAGTATCAAGATGCCCGGGATGGGGGCTGCCGGATGCTCGGAATGTATAGAGATACATTGTCGGATGGCCTTGGGAGTTTCAGGATGCCTGGAATGGTTGGGTGCCGGAAGCCTCGGAGGTCTTTGCCCGAGGGGATGCCTCGTGATGCCAGTTGGGATGCGAGATGCCCGGAATGTGGGGGTGCCGGATGCCCGGTGGCCTTGAATGGCTGAATGCCGGAGGTTTTTCTCGTGATGCTAGGATGGGGTGCGAGTGCAAAGTATGAGATGAAATTGATGATCCGAGGAAGGGTGATGTGGTGATCGAATTGAAAGTTAAAAGTGGAATTGAATCATGCATGTATGACATGATATGATGATGATCACTCATGACATGATGATGATATGCATGTATGACATGATATGATGATGATCACCCATGACATGATGATGATATGCATGTATGACATGATATGATGATGATCACCCATGATATGATGATGATATGCATGTATGTAATGATGATTATCACCCATGGCATGATGATGATGATGTATGATATGATGATGTCATGATGACGATGACATGTGTATGATAGGATGATGCCATGATGGTGATGATGATGTATGATATGATGATGTCATGATGACGATGACATGTGTATGATAGGATGATGCCATGACAATGATGATGATGTATGATATGATGATGTCATGATGATGATAATATGGGTATGACATGATGACGATGATATATGATATAATATGATGATGATGATATGTCTAGGACATAATGAAGATGACATGTATATGATATGATTGTAATGATGATGCATGATGGTATATGCATGGCATCGAGGTAAGTACGCATGGATGCATGATTGACATGTATGATGTTGTGATTGTATTTTATGATGCTTTGAGTGGTTATTGGATTCTTTTACCTGCTGAGTGGTTGTACTCACCCCTTTTGGGGACCAACATTTCAGATTAACAGCATGTCACTCCCTGCCGTCACGCGAGGTGTGTTTTATGGCCTACCATCCGATGTAGAGGTCGAGTGCGAGGAGTTTGGCCGTCCTTCTGTTCCTGGATTGACGTATATTTGAGTGCGCTGTTTAGTCTTGTACAATGTAGAACTGGCTGGGGCCCCGTTGTCCAGGAGTCATCTCCGTCCACATTCGTCGCGACGGTGTGATGCGAGGGATGTTGCCGCCACCACCACCTGATGCACCGGGTTTGGTGTGAGGGCCCGTGCGTGACGAGTAGGAGCTGGTTCTTTTTGGGGATAGTTAGCCGACACTGATGATGGGGATTGTGCACGTGAGTTGTAGTGGGTCGAGGGTTCTTTTTGGGGTTTTAGGCCGGGCGTGGCTGAGTGCTGGCTTTTCCTTTTGATGTACCGACCCAAAGAAAGCCCATCTTGAAAATATATGTAAATAAAGTGTCGTGGCTTGTCTATTAATCATGATGATTAGTGGTGTGATTTGTATCATGGTTGATGGAGGGTGTGATGGTGATGTTTTATTTTGCTCCCGCTAATGAATCGCGCTGGGACCGTTTAAAAAAGAAAAAATGTCTATGAATTACGACACCTCTTTTAAGAAGAAAGGCAATAAGGTGTAACGTTGGTGCTTGTGGTGACCTACGAAGGGTTCGGGGTGCCACACAAGATCCTAATTGCAATCGAATTAAACACGTCTAATTAAACATAACATAATATGCAAACTAAACATGCAATAATCAATATACGAGCAAATAAAAGCCTAATTACACTAAAGAAGCAATACATAGCAATTCCTAACCAAATCCCATCATTTTTGGATTTTCGAAATTTTAAATATTTTTTAATTAATAAATTTTTTTTTTAAACTTTTTTTAAATTTTTTAAATATTTAATATTTTTTAATTTTTATAATTTTTTAAAGAAAAAAATTGATTTAAAAAAAAGGTGAACCAAGTCGGTTCCGATCTCCAATTTGGTTAGGAAGCGGGCCGGTTGGCCCGCCCGAAAAGAACCAAGCAAAAACCTAGCTAGGCTGGGCCTGATGTGCAAGCCTAGTCCTGTCTAATAACTTAAAAAAAAAAAAAAAGCCCATAAACCTATAAGCCCACGAAGCTCACAAGCCTAAAAGTCTAAAAACCCAAAAGCCCACAAATTCCACAAGCCTAAAAGTCTAAAAATCCAAAAGCCCAAAACCGACCCAAATAGCTCAAAAACCCTACCCGGCTTGCGACCCGCGTCCGACCAGATTTTGGTTGAAACCCTAGGGTTTCTTGGCGGCGTTGGCGACGGCGGCGATGGATGGTGGCGTGGACGGCGGCAGTGACACGACGGGTGGCAGCGATGGCGACGGGCAGCATTGCTGGCGGGTTGTTGCGGGTGAAGGAGCGGCGTCCAGCAGAGGTCGCAGGCGAGATGGGCTCGCGGTTGAGGGTCGGTAGCCGGCGCAGGTTGCTGGCGTCGAGCAGAGACGGTGGTGGCGACGTCGTGACTGGCTCAACTTGCGGTTGAGGGTCGGTAGCAGACTGGCGTGGTGGGTGGTGGCGGCGTCGTGATTGGCTCAAATCTGCTAGCGCGGGGATAGCTTGCGGGCGAGGGAATCCGAGGTGCGTGACACGAGTAGTAGAGGGGACAGTATGAGCTTGCAGGCGAAGGGAATCCTAGTGGTGCACGGCACGAGTAGTAGAGGAGACATGAGTTGGTGCGGGGCTCGCTGGGCGGTGGAGCGACGACCGGCTTAGATTTGCCGTCGTCGGGGCGCCCGAGCGGGAAGATCAGGAGAGCGGTGCTATCGCAGCATGAGCAATAGAGGAGGAACGGACCGGTGGAGCAAAAGTAACAGCGTCGACACTCGCGGACAATGGAGGTGCAGCGTCGATACCGCCACTGCCGCTTCTCTTCGAGCTCTCCTCTCCTCGAGCTCTCCCTGTTTCTCCCTCTCTTTCTCTGGGTTGCTCCTCTCTCCTCCCTGTTCACTCTCTCTTTTTTTTTTTTCCTCCTTGACTCCCTTGCCCCCTTGCTCCCCTTTCCCCTGTGCTAGGGTTTCACACACAAAGAGGAAGAGAGAGAATCCGGCCCGGCCCCTTCCATGTTTCCTTCTTCTTTTTTTCTCTCTCTCTTTTTTTTTTTAATGACTAATTCCTTATCTTGTACATAATAAAATTGTAAAATTTAGGTGTCAACAAGGGCATTAGAGAAATCTAGCGTAATCGAGTCCCCGAACTCATAATTTGTAGTTCGCAAGAATAAAGTAAATCTCTCGTTACTTTACTTGGGTTTCTAATCGACCCATCAAAAATAGATTAGTGGCGACTCCTAATTAAAAATCAATCGCATGTTAAGAACTTCAACATAAGTCGTAATTGGTATGGGCTTGGGAGAGCTCGAGTTAAGTCTAGACTTAACAATCCATTAGCTAAATCTTAGGTGGTTCACACCTGAAAAATTGGTCCCGATAGAGAGTAAATTTGTAACAAGCGTACCAGTTTTTGATAAATTTGTCAAAGGTATACCAGTTTGGGGTTTTTAATGGTAAAAAAAATAGTTTTAGATAAATTTGTCACAGGTGTACCAGTTTTTGGTTTTTTCAAGGTATCAACTCAAAATAAAGTATATTCCCTTTTTTTTTTATTATTATTATTTTGTACCATTAGTGCGATTTGGAATATTTTAAGTAGCAAGTTCTTTACCTTCAATAATGATGTGTTATTTTACCATTTACACCTTCACTCTTAACTATTCTTAACTTATCTATAGAAATTCTATCTATTATTGGGTCCTCTAAATTTCACATAAATATATCACACGAACGATTCAAGTAAAACCGAATATATAAACGGTTATGTGAGCAAGAAAATCCATTGGACCAAATTGAGAAATACCAAAAACAAAAAAGAATTGAACGCCATTTTTATTATAGACATTTTGTAGCACAAGATAGTTTGGGGACTCAATCATGCCCAAGAAGGCCATACAACCAGCACCGAACAGGAGGAAGCAATTGCACAGCAGCTGGAGCCTCCCATTCCCCTGCACCTTGGCGCTCATGAAGTCCGCCGCCAGCAGGTCGACGAGCGCCATGTAGCGCCATGCCCTCGATGACCAGGATGCTGGCGGACGCGGATGGCGTCCCGGTCGGCAAGATGCCCTTGCGATGAACTCAAAAGCACAAAAGACTGATTAATCAAAGCTTAAATAATTATAATTATAATTCATTCGCGAAAATAATAATAATAATAATTCCTGTACCGGGACCCACCCGCACCTTCTTTAAGTCAACGGAGGCCGAAGGTCAACGACATCCTCTCAACTTGATGTAGGCAGCTCAATCTTTTCCATAGCTTATTAGTTGCACCCATTCAAATGCAAATAAACCAATCTTTTAAATCGTACTATGAAATGGGGGTTGAGTATTCTTATAAAGACATTTTAAGTGCAGTGAAAAATCGATGCGCAAAACTGCGATTGCATCAGATTTTACAGGAAATTTCCTTTCACCTTTCCTTAATTTCGAGATCGGTAGAACATTAAAATTCAGAGCTTTTGAAAGATGCATCTTCTGTCTACATGCCTTTTGGGGAGACAAAGTGCCATATTTTCTTCTTCAATTCAATATCAAATGCCCCCTTTTTCCGTAAAGTCATAGAAACAACGCATCAAGCCCATAAAAAGGTAAAATTGCCTTTACAAAATGTTATGTCATGTTCGATTCCACAGACGAGGCATGCATGCATCATGAATTTAATCGAATCATGTTCAAGTTATTGCCGTGCATTTACCTTGACATTTCGACATCACTCGCGCAAACAAGTACTCTTTTAACGATGGATAAAGCCCGAGTTAAATTCAGCCACTCAAAATTATTATAATCTTGAAAATTATTAAGGCATTTCTAGGGGGAAAAAGGGCGAAAAGCTTGTTAGGTCGAAATGAATGAAATCAAATGACTTATTATTTACCTGAGTGATGCAGCCGCCGAGCCCCATGCCTTCAAAGAACTGATGGAAAGTAAAAGCGGCCATCAATGGCTTCACCGTCTTTGTGCTCCCGGAAGTCCCCAGCGAAATCCCTATCATCACCGAGTGCACCAAGATCCCCAGCTCCAACACCCGTTCATGTTATCATTTTGCCCGCCAGAAAACACCATGATGGGTTTAGTCTATGATGATGGGCTTAAGGCCCATCCACCCATGTTGGGCCTAAGAACCCGGCTCGCAGATTAAGGGCCCATAGAGGAAGGGTTGTGTCTTTTGGAGAAATGTTTTACATTGAAGAAATACGTCTTTTGGAGAAGACCTAAAAGAGAAAAGAAAAGGGAACGTACCTTTTCAATGTACATACATGAAGACGCTCTCTCCCCCTCTAGATAACGTAAGACAAAAAGAACACTCCAAGAAAAAAGAACGTACTTCTTTTCAGAGTTTTCTCCCCCTTACAACAACAGTACGCTCCTTGGTAAAACAAGATCAGAATCCTTCCTCAATCTTCAACATTGGTGTTTAATCTGTGGACAATAAGGTACGTTCGATTCCATGGTGTATCTTTGATTGGTGATACATGTGTTTCATGAGCTCGTCTTCCGAATTCGTTTTAAGGGTTCGATTTAATGTCGAATCCGTTTTAGAGAATTAGTTATTCCCAACATTCGTATTAGAGCCATAGTTCATGTTTCTTGATCCCTTTTCATGTTTATGAATTGCTTTTGATTGAATTTTCATGAAACACCGCCATCGGCCGATCGGGAATGAAAAAATCCTAACACCTGAGTACTGTTCACCCTGTTTTGTGATTTTTTGTAAGTCGAAATCCATTTTTGATAGCGTAGAGTCGAAGCTCTCGTCGGTGCGAGAAAATCGAGTGGTAGATCGCCGCCGAAGGCCGTCGAACACGCCGCCACGTGCGGCTAGAAGGAACCTGTGTCGTCCACGCGCCGATTCGGTCTTCCACAGCCACGTGCGACGCACGTGCCATTATGGCTCAAGCGCGTGCAACGCAGGCGCGAAAGCCTGGTGCGTGCCGCACACGCACTAGCTAACGTCTACATGATGTCAGCCCGCGCACGCACGTAGCACGTGCCGGTCGGTTCATCCGACTGGTCCGACCGATTCAACCTGATGCGACTCGACAGCCCGTTGACTCGACCCATTGACCGTTGACCCCTTTGACCATTGACCCCTTTGATCGTTGACCATTGTTGACCGGCATTGACTACTGTTGACCAGAAAAAAAAAAAAAAAAAAAAAAAAGAAAAATTTGTACTTTCCAATTTGTTCGTTATGGATTATAAGTAATCCATTTTTTTTTATTCTGCATTTATTACATGAACCATGAAAAATTCTATATTTTCCCTTTTGTTCATTGTGGATTATAAGTAATCCATTTTTGTTTAGCATTTGCTGCAAAACTATGATGTGTTATGCATGCATACCTGCATTTCCGAGAACGGAGGAAGAAAATGTAAGACTTAAAGGGCTAATGATAGAGTTAGCTAATTATCGGTGGAATGATGGTGATGTAGTATCACACGTGGTCAGGGTCAATAAGATGATACAAGAAATCATTTGAAATGGTTATCTTATGTCGGATTTTGAGAATGTGCCGGCTTTAATGAACACTCTTCAACCTGAATGGCAAACATTGTTAGATTGCCTATGGGAGGTGAATGTTGTTTCGATTTATAGAAGGCTTACAATAGCTTTTGCAAGAGAATACTATAGGATCGAGTTAACCAAAACTTCAACCCTTGGGATAAGTGCCACATGACGCAGAGTGAATGTGCCTTGGAGGTGGCATGAGCTCTCTTCAAATTTTTTTCCATGGTTGGCTAATGTGCCTTCAAAATCTTAGAGAATTTTACTGATAGATTATAAAAGACTTTCCCTATTTATTTTTTAGATTAGTCTGAGATGTTTTTAGGTGTAAATATCTCTTTCTATGTTGATTTTTTCCTCTGGATATGTTACTTAGTGTAATGGACATGTTTAATTATTGAAAGTTCAATGTTATTTATTGTTGTAAATTAGTATGTTAATTTACAATTCATTGTGGGAAGTTCAAGAAAGTTTTATTGACTTTGCTGAACTTATTTTGCAAAGAAGATTATATTAATGATAGTTTTAAGTTAGAATTTTTTTATGATGATTGGAAACATAGTGACATTTTGATTCTGAAATCTTACTTTATATTATTCATTAATATGATGGGTCTACGCAAAATGGATGTATAAACGATAGGCATTAATAATTCGTGCATATGTGTCTGATATGTTCAAATCGATGGCTTCAGCAACTAAGAACATAATTGCTAATTTGAACAAAGAAAACAAATTGAACGACAAAAATTGTGAATATTGAATAAGAAAATTCAATATGTGCTTGAAAATCAAGAAGTACTAAAAGCTCTTGACCATGTTATGGAAGAACTTGAGGATGTTGTGTGCCACCTTAAGCTAGTAGAGGACTGCCTCAAGGCATTTGAGCAAGAAACAGACATTTGCTGTGTTGTTTCCAACTAAGAAGGGACCTCGAGCTCTAAGCGCAAGCGCATTAATTTGTTCAATATGTGGAAATGCAAGGGATTAAGTCCTTCTTGTAAGAAACCAAGAGCTAACCAACATAAGAGAGAAAAACTTCCTCGAGTGAAGAGTATTTCAAGTGTGAAGTGTTACAACTGTGACCAAAATGGTCACTATGCTCGCGATTGTTGCGAGTCAAAGAAGGTATTCATCCCTTGTACTCTTAAGAACTTTGCTAATGTGTCAAGATTTGTATTCATAGTTGAATCTAATCCTTTATGGACTATAGATTTGGGGGCAACAGACCATGTAGTGAATGATAAAGAATCCTTAGTGGAATTCCGATGAATATTAACTAGAACTAAGTGGATCTATGTAGGAAACAACAACATAGTAGAAGTAAATAGAATTAGCACCTGCCAACTGAACATGCATGGTGGACGCATTTTGTTCCTATATGATGTATTGTATGATCCGGAGATTCGTCGGAATTTAGTGTATGTTTTAGTGTTGGTTAAGCTTGGTTTTAATATGAACTTCCATAATAATGGTGTAGATTTGTATTTGGATACAAATTACTATGGTTATGGTTATTTTCTATATACTTTCATTATATTAAATGTTGACTATAGTAATGCCAATGTTTGTTATTCCCTCTTCACGTCTCCTAATTTATATGATAATGATGTAAATGTGTTACATGCTAGACTTTTGTCATATTGGCCAACATCGTATGAATAGACTAGCTAAAGAGGGCTTGTTGGGCAACATTGAAAAAGTCGATTTGCATGTGTGAACATTGCCTAGTAGAGAAAGCGATAAGGAAACCATTTGGAAAAGGTAAAAGAGTTGAATTTCCTTTGCAATTAATCCATTCTAACGCCTATGGTCTGATGAATGTGAGAGGAAAGCATATGGCTATTTATTTCATCACATTTATAAATGATTATATTCGATTCAGATGTGTCTATTTGATTTCTCATAAATCTGAAGCATTGAGTTGTTTCAAAATGTTTATAAACTTGGTAGAAAATCAATTATATAAGAAAATAAAAGCATTGCAATTCAATCGAGATCGAGAATATTTATCTAATAAGTTCAGAAAATTATGTGATGAAAAAAGAATAGAAAGACAGTTGTCTATTCCATATACTTCTCAACAAAATGGTGTTGCAAAGAGAAGAAATATAATTCTATTGGAAATGGTTAGGTCCATAATGGCGTATGCTAACTTACCTATCACTTTTTGGAGTGATGCGTTGTTAACTGCTGCATATATACTTAATCGAGTACCTTCTAAATCAGTTACTTCCACTCCATATGAGTTATGAACAGGCAGAAAATCGGACTTAAGTTTTCTTAAACCATGGGGTTGTGTTGCTTATACTCATGAGCCCTCTCATAAGTTTGGGAAATTGGTTCCTAGAGGAAATAAGAGTATTTTCATAAGATACTTTGAACACTCGAAATGGTATATGTTCATAGGTGAGCAGGAAAGTAGAAGTATAACTGAATTCGAATCACGGGATATCACATTATTAGAGAATGAATTTTCTAAGAAGGGCGAAATAGGTGAGGATTATTCACTATTTGAAACCTTAGATCAAGATAATTAACTTAATGGAGTTCGTCTAAGTGGGAATAACATGAGAATTGATAAATTTAATTCAAATCACTCACATTTATAACCACATGATGAGATGATGTCGTCATTATCTAATCCGAGTGGGAGCATGTACAATCTCCTATACGGCGAACAAGTTGCAAAAGTATTCCTCGTCGACATTTTGACATTGAAGGGGAAACTTTTATGGTTGCTCCACAAGATAAGGATGAGCCAAGAAATATTAATGAGGCTCTAAATTGCCCTAGTAAGGAAAATGGATGCATGCAATGGAAGATGAGATGGAGTCAATAAAGTCAAACCATGTTTGGGAATTGGTTAATTTTCCAAAAGAACGTAAAGTTATTGGGAACAAATGGGTTCTCAAAATAAACCATAAAGCTGATAGCTCAATAGAAAGACATAAAGCTCGCCTTGTGGCGAAGGGGTATAATCAAAAGGAAGGAATTGATTATGAAGAAACATTTTCTCTTGTGATGAGATTTACCCCAATTTGCATTATTCTAGCAATAGTGGCAAATATGAATCTTGAGTTACATCAAATGAATGTAAAGACTGCTTTTCTCAATGGAGAATTAGATGAAGAAATATATATATGGAACAACCTACTGGTTTCATAATGAAAGGCCAAGAAAAAAAGGTATGTCGACTTTTGAGATCGACATATGGCCTTAAGCAGTCGTCAAGACAATGGTATATACATTTTCATAATGCCATAATGGCATATAGTTTTACAATAATTGATGAGGATCATTGTTTATATATCAAAAGATCTAAAGATCAATTTGTGATAATATCATTATATGTTGATAATATACTAATTGCCGGAAGCAATATGGAATTTATTGACACTGTCAAGAGTTAGTTATCTTCCAGTTTTGAGATAAAAGATATGGGTGAGGCTGCATATATCCTTGGAGTTAAGATTTCAAGAGATCATTCGAAGAGATCATTATCTCTTTCACAAGAAACATACATAAATAAGATTCTTGAACGATTTCGTATGCAAGATTTTAAACCCATTGATACTCCTATTGCAAAAGGTAAAAAATTGAGCCATAACCGTGTCCAAGGACTCTACAAGAGAAGGAACAAATGAAACATGTTCCTTATGCTAGTGCTGTTGGGAGCTTGATGTACGCTATGATGTGTACAAAACCTAACATATGTTTTGTAGTTGGAATAGTGAGTAGATACCAATCAAATACAGGTCAAGTATATCGGAAGGCCGTTAAAAGAATATTGAGGTATCTGAAGGGAACTGCTGATTACAAGCTGAATTACCAAGGAAAAGATCTACGACTTGAAAGCTATTCAGATGTTGATTGGGGATGAGATTTAGATGAAAGAAAATCTATCTCTGGTTTTGCTTTCTTACTGAATCATGACGCCATATCTTGGAGCAGTAAGAAGCAAACGTATATAGCCTTGTCCACGATGGAAGCTGAGTTCGTGGCATTATTAGCAGCAGTACAAAATGTGTTTGGCTTAAGAGATTTTTGGATCATTTAGGTGTTATTGGGTATGCTGCAAATCCATTATTGGTTAATTGTGATAGCCAAGTAACTATAGCGTACACTAAATATCCAAAATATCATGACAAGACCAAATATATAGATACCAAGTATAATTTTGTCAAGGATATGGTTGCACGAAAAGATATGAACTTATAGTACATATCTATGCATAGAATGGTAGCAGATCTTATGACAAAGCCAATACCTAGAAATGTGTTTTGTGGTCATGTAAAATCTCTAGGACTGCATAGAGGCTGATGTACTAAATATTGTAATTTTCCTGAAGTGTTTACATTTAATGAATTTGTGTTTTTCATCATTAATGCCTATGAATCTTTGTTTGATGTTTATGCATCTTAATTGTGACATCCCAAATTTCATTGACCTTCATTAGTGTAATTTGATCATTAGGAACTTAGATTAATTAGATTGGGCTAGAAAGTGAACCCAATGGATCGTGAAAAACGTGTGGGCTTGAGAAGTAAGTGGGCCACATGAATTGGACTTAAGAAATCGAATGAGAGATTATAGGCTTGGACTTGGCTTGAAGTGGGCCAAGGTTCGGAATTATTAGATTTGTAGATTTAGTTTAGTGGGCCGGAATTGTTATAGATTAAGCCTATTGGGCCGGGAATGAATATTTAGGCCCGACTGATTTTATTTTATAGATTATAGTTATGATAACTTGATTAATGTTTATAATGCTAATATCAATTCTTCGTAGTGGCTTCGTTACATGCCTCACTAACTTTAGCATTTTGTGATGAATTCTTTATAGACCAACATTGACTAGTCGATAAGTTATGTCATGACTTTGTATAATCATAAAATGATTGAAATCAAGTAAAACAAAAGGAAATTAATTGAAAAACCTTAGAAACTAATGAATCGACTAATGACTCGGATTAAAGACTAATTGATGTTGAGTGACAAATTAAACTTGAGAGAACAAACTTGGAGGCCACATCACTCTCTCTCTCTCTCTCTCTCTCTCTCTCTCTCTCTCTCTCTCTCTCTCTCTTGTTTCTCCATGCACTTGACACCCATGGTTTTCTATTCCCTAGAAACCGAAACTAGCAACTTCAAGAAAAACAATCATTAGCAAATTTCATCATTAGTCTAGCCTAGGGATTAGCTTTGTAGACCTATTTCCCTTAAGTTTTGTAGTCTCTCTCTCTCTCTCTCTCTCTCTCTCTCTCTCTCTCTCTCTCCATATAAAACCGAGCAACCCATCTTCATCTTCTTCTTTCTTTTTCTCTCGGTCGAGCGGTAGAACCAGAAGCAAACTAGCAGCAAACCAGTGATTACTTCTTCTTGCATGCAAGATTTTGGTGTTGATCTTGAAGAATCTTTGTGTTGTCTAGTAGCTAAACAAGGTGAGGAAAGATATAACTCTAAATTGAAAGTTATCCATTGTTTTGTCAAGAAAGCTTGCAGGTCAATCCAAACAGTGAAGGATTTAGCTTGTAGTTGATGTTTTATGGTTAATCTAAGATGAGTAAGTGATAGATTATAGGTAGAAGCCATTGCATGTTGATTTTGAACCTTGCATATTTTGAAATCCAAGTGTGAGTATGCTGTTTTGTTGAGTGAAGTGATGAAATGGATGCCGAGTGGATGGATATGGTGTATACTGTGATGAGTGAACTCACGGATGCGTTTATTCTTCGAGCCGAGTTGTGGATTGATTGTTTGTTAGAGAAAGACATGCCGAAGGTGTCTTAAGTTGCTGAGATTAGGCATTGAAGTATTGTAGAAGAAGTTTATGAAAAGATGAGTGGTTTAGCCGGGTTAGAAGTAAAGGAAATCATGTACCTATTATGTTCTAGGTGAAAACAGTTATGGAGTCTTCTGTTCTATGTTATTTCCTTTATGTATGTTAATGGAAATAACATAGAAACCATTCTACATGATAAAACATCTATAATATCAAGTTATACATGTAGCTATAACCATATGAATATAGAAAACGTAGAGATAGAAGTGAACTTAGTAAAACCAGTAAACTGTTTTGTGAGAAACGGTATGACCTTTATTGATTATCCGAATTTTCTGTATTTACTTAGTTATATTTGGACTTCGAATCCTTAATGAAAATTTTATAACACATCTTAAGGAATGAAGTGTCAAAATTTGAGATTAAATTGATAAGATTTGGCTAGTGAAAATTTTTTCTTTGTAGATACGAAATCTGGACGTCGGTACAGGGTACTAGTAAAGATTATGGCGACTATTACTTTTAATACAGTGAGAGTTAGACTTAAGATTCTTCACAGAAATTGTTATTCTATGTCTTAAATATAACATACTAAAATTGGGTAATATTTCGACAGGAATTAATATACCTTCTATGTCCAAAACTGAATCTGTACATTTAGTTAGTAAACTGTCTGGACCCGAGAACATATATTAGATTATGTGTCTTTTATATTAGACTTGTATGACACACATAGAGTCTAATAACCCTCTAATAGATGTTAAATGTATAAGAGTAAGTCTCATATATTATTTGAGGTGTAGATACATATAGTATCATGTGTGTGCAATGAGTGTGGTGCATAGTGCTTGATTATGGGATAAATATCTGTTCTCCATGGAATGGGACATGACGTAATGGGTTTTATCTTATAATTTGGACACGCACGTGTGCTAGGTTCATGAGAGTTAAATATATAGTTAGATACTTTGGAGTCTTTTCTTTTGCATACGATAAATGCATTAATCAAAGGTGTGGTGGTGTGAAACGTGTGCATAAGTGAGTGAATGAACCCATCGGTAGAGAGATACCGGTGATGCCCTCGGAAGTTTGGGATGCCCTTGCTGCGTGGTCTTGGATGCCTCAGTAGAGAGATACTGAGAAGCCTCGGAGTGAGATGCCCTTGTGTGTGATCAAAGATGCCTCGGTTGTGTGATAATGAGATGCCTCGGAGTGAGATGCCCATTGCTGTGTGGTCTTGGGAGGACCTCGGTTGAGTGATGCCGGGATGCCTCGGAGTGAGATGCCCATGATAGAAATATTGTGGAAGTCCGGATAAAGTAACTTCCGGAAGTGACTCGATCGGGCCGGTTGAATTCCTGTTAGTGATTGATCGAGGGTGGATCATATGCTCACTAAAAATAATTCTATTTGGCGAGTGAGTCCATTTATTATTGTTGTATTGCATCTTTATATGAGATTGAGCTTGAGAAAGGTAATGTGGCACCCCTCGACGGCCCCCGAATGGTTCGGGTCACCACAGTTCGATTACCATTCTCTTACTTGACCTGAAGGTCTATTGATCCTGGGATTTATATATTTTAGATCGGTCCCTGCGCAATTTATATGGCAGAAGCACATCCATCAACTCTCATTTCATTGATTAAAACGATACACACCAACTCAACACATTTATAGGTAATAAGCTGAACACTTTTATCCACATAAAACTAGATGGACATCTTTAGTCGATACACCAAAATGCCGTAGTCTTCTATACTCAGCTATACTTCAAAAGATGACCGACATCTTTTCCAACAATCGTATACTTAAAGTCCATCGATTAGTGTCGGCGTCCAACAGTTCCTTCCTCTGTTGTCCTCCTCCTCGTGGTCATATTCAATCACTTGGTCCATCTACTGATGGCGGTGGTAGCAGAGGTATCCTGACTTAGTCTGAAATGTTAGTCCCCAAACGGGGTGAGTACAACCTGTTAGGGAAATCCCTTATGATGTTTTGAAGATGACAAAATAAATCAAAGGCTACTAACATGTTTGATGGTTGAGTAATAGACCATGCAGATGATAGAACATGTAAAAGATATTGTCAAAGTGTGAAGACAACCAGAAGACTGAACGTAACACATGTCCGAAGTATATTCTGAAGACTGCCAGACTCAAGACTCAAAGTCTGAAGACTGCCAGACTTTAGTGTCAAAGTCTGCTCTACATCAAAAGTCTGCTCACTCTGACAAATTCCAGACTGAATGTGAATGATGAACCAGAAGACAGACTATGCTGAAGCTAAACCAGAAGACAGACTCTATGCTGAAGCTGAACTGGGTACAGACCTTAAAGCTAAATCTGTTCAGAAGCAGATATGTTCAGACCCAGATTGTAAAGTCTACAGACTCATATTGTAAAGTCTACAGACTTAGACTTTACATCCAGATTACGATGAATCGTAACTCAAGCCCAATCATACAACGGCTAGTGATCTGGTTTGGATTCCACATCAAGATTGATTTGATTGATTCAATCTAATTGATTGACGATTGGATCTTGAAGACAAGAACTTTCTATATGAAGAAGCTTTACTTATGGAAACCAAGATTTCGTTTGTATGGGCGATCGGAATCAATTTGGGATTTTACCTTTGTCACTCAACAGCTACCAAATCTTCTAGATACGAGCTGTCCAATGGGTATATTGGAAGACGATTCTCCAGGATGCTGTCCAACGGGTAGTTTGGAAGTGGAGGAGTATTTAAGGAGATGAAGGACCGATGAGCAAGTAAGAGACGGAGCGTGGAATTTATAATTCCAAAGTCTGAGCGACTTTCGATTATATACTTGTCTCTTGAGAGCTTAAACGTTTGTAATCATGAGAGAAATACCAAAAGAGTGACTTAGTGAGATAGTGTGATCTACTACTAAGTGTTTGCACTCAAAGTTGTAATCTCTTGTCGATTGCATAGTGGAATCCAGCCAAGAAAGCTGTTAGCGTGGGAGAGTGGACGTAGGCTTGGATTAAGCCGAACCACTATAATTTATGTGTTCTTATTCTCTTCCCTGACTCCTTTGTTTGAAGTTTATTTTATTCCGCATATACTTGCCGAGGTTTATTTTATTCATACTAGCACTCTCACAACCACCCAGCAGCAAAAGATTCAACAAGCTATATCGAGCATAACAATCAGCCTCGAATTTCATACAAGATAGACAAGGCAGGAAGTCAAGGGATAAATGGATATCAATAACATGTTCCGTTCCATGCCATACACTCAGTCTTATATCCAGACCCCACACATTTATAGTCGAATCATTCATTTTATCATCCATGCATCCAAGCATAACTTACCTTGCAGCCATGCATATGTCATCATACCATATGTGCATACACCATCATGCACTCATCATCAAGCATTCATGCATATACCATCATGCCATAGGTGCATATACAACCATGCACTCATCATCAAGCATTCATGCATATCCATTCCTTATGTGCACATACCACCATGCACTTATCCATATTATATCATACAGCCATGCATACATGTCATTATACCATGCATGATTCAATTTCTCGATCTTTATATTTCAATTAGATCACATCATTTTCTTCCCAGGGACCAATATTTTCATCTCACAATTTATCGCTCGCATCCCACCTGGCGTCGTGAGGAACCTCTAGCACACACCTCCGGGCATCCAGCACGCACACTCTGGGCATCTCATACCCCAACTAGCATCACGAGGTATCCCCCCCATCACATACCTCCGAGGCTTTCGACACACACCTCCGGGCATCCCAAAACTCCTGAGGACATCCGGCACACACCTCCGGCATTCCGGCACCCACCTCCGGGCATCCCGACACTCCCGAGGCATCGTCAGCTCACACCTCCAATGGCATCATTAACCCGAGGGTTCAATGGGTAACAAATCGCATTTTAATTCACAAATGCATCATCATATGTCAAACAAGGTATCTCATGAACCTTTTATCAATCACAATATCCCACCATCAGCACCATCAAGTCACATAGCAATTCGAAACTACACTTCTTATAGAACAATCTCGTAGAAATTTCGAAGCAACAGTTTAATTTCTACAATCGTGCAGTTCTGGTAACAATTCCGAATCAATTACTAAACGAGCTCAGAAAATTATGAAATTTTGACACGTTATCAATGAGACCTAGGGGAACAAATCTCAAGAAGAACACCAAGTCATATTCCTTGCGTACCGAGGAAAATATCTCGATTTTTCCTAACTATCATTCTGTAAAATTTCCAGATTTGATATTTTCATAGGAAAATTATTTCGATGGTCATAACTTGTTCTTTTTCTCTGAATTTTTTATATGTTGTTCATGAGAATGTGCCCTAAAACTTTTGGTAAGAAGTCAAAGTCGGATTACGGCTAGATAATTACAGAAAATTAAAAAGTCGTCAGGGGTCGCATTGTTTTTCACAAGGCAGTTCACAAACCAAGCAAGAACTCTTCCTATACCTTAAATTTCGACCTCCAACAATTATATCCGGTGTATATACATACACTTCACCACACCACAGCATGATTATCACCGAAACTCCTCATGGTCAGATCTCAAATTCATTTGGTTTCACTTGCAAGTTCAAAAATCCAGCACATGCACCTTATCAACAACCAGTTTTCTTGATCTAACACCCTCCTACATATCAAAGACTCCACATGCAGCTCAAGTACTCCATTCTCCTCACCTATTTCACTTCTTTTCTAGGCATGACAGCATGCAACAACATAGATGGAAGAACATTTGCTTGCCTTAAACTGTCTCGCTCGGTGGCTGTCCGAAAATGGAGGTTCGGGGATCACGGCTTGGCTGGTCGGCAACGGGAACCAGTGGTGTCGACGGCGGCTGCATGCACACGGCGAGAGGCGGCCCTTCCTTCTCTTTCCCTCGCTGCTCGCACACACGCACGAACTCTCCTTCTCTCTCTGCTCAATTTCACTCTCAAACTCTGTCTCGGTCTCCCTCCTCTCCATGCGAACCCCCCTCCCCCTTTGTTTTGTTCTTTTATTAATTAATTATCTCCATTTTGCATGTAGGAAATTGAACAAATGACAAGTGGTCAAAGAGGAAGGACAAGTGTAGGTACAACAAGGACAAGTGTTGGTGGTGAAAGGCATGCTCTCCCCCCTCCCCTTTTGGTTCGTGCGACACCCTTGGGGTGTTTCTTGGGCCTGCTTGGGCCCAAAATTCTGAGGCCAAAAGTCCAAACTGAAATGGCCCATGGTCCCCAAAAATATAGGCCCATTATTATTTTTGATAATCCATCTTAATCCCACTTATACAAGGTACCAAATTACAAATTTAAATGGCCATAATACTTTGTAACGTAGTTTAATAAAATCCAACTTATAAAATTCATGGCCAAAAACATAATTTCCTCATCAAATAAAATCCTTGGTCTCACATGGACATAGGACGCTTTTCCAACAAAATAATTATCCATTTATATAAATATCAGATCATTCTTATAGACTTGGCCATAAATCTTGAAATCATAAATCAATAAACTCCTACTTATGAAACACATGGCCATGATTTATTATTATTATTATTATTATTTTTGAGATGCCACAATTCTCCCCTCCTCAGAGAATTTTGTCCTCGAAATTAGACATTTCCTATGTCTCTTGGAATAAATTGGGGTACTTTTCCTTCATCTTATTTTTACTTTCCCATGTGGCTTCCTCCACATCATGATGTCGCCATAATATCTTAACCAATGATATTTTCTTCGTCCGTAGGACTTGTTCCTTTCGATCTAATATCCGTATTGGCTCTTCTATGTATCTCACTTTCTCATCCACTTTGATGGCTTCATGATCAAGTGTGTGTCTTGGATTAGGCTGGTACTTCCTTTAAAGACAAGGATGCAAGCTCTTAACACGTCCTCTAATGCTTGGATCACTCTTTTTGTTTCTCCATCCATTTGTGGATGAAAAGCAGTACTAAATGGGAGCTTTAGTCCCTAAGGCCGTTTGAAGACTTCACCAAAGGTTTTGAAGTAAATCTTGAATCTCGACCAAACGTGATAGTTGCAGGAACACCATGTAAGCGTACCACTTGGCTTACACATAAATCAGCAAATTTATCCATCAGATAATCTATGCGAACTGCTAGGAAATGGACAAACTTAGTCAAGCGATCTACTATCACCTAGATAGAGTCATGACCACTTAATGTTCTTGGTAATCCTTGTACAAAATCCATCGTCACATGATCTCATTTCCATTTTGGTATATCTAACGGTCTCAAACTAACACACCATTTAGCCGAATCATTCCTATACCTTTGTCACCATCAATTCAAGCCTATAACCATCAAAATCGACACCATTAACAACTCATATGGTTCAATCCAACAAAGACATTCACTACGCTTTCACTGCTACATAGATTCGAGCCTAAAATATAATACCATTCATTCGGTTCAAATATCGATAGTCCACCAAGACTTATTCAATTCAAAGATCGACAATCCACCAAAATAAAACTTGTCTAGTTTCCATCGAGTATATCTCATGTCTCACCCTAAAAGATCATCACTTGGACTAATCACTCATCAAATCCACAACTTGAATTTTCACCTTTTTACCTTGGAAAGACTATAACCACAATTGATCATATCCACTAGTTCCACCAAACCTTTTCAAACTGAGATCATTGCCTGAAATTAAAAGTTGACCATCGTCAATTAAGCCTATTATTCCGACATATAAACCACAAATAATTTTATGTCTCATATGACCACTCAAACTCATGACTTCCAAGATCAATCTATACATACTAAATACTTCCATGTAATGCATCAAGACTTCCAATGAGATCCTCTAATAGGAAGTCACTACTTAGCTCAAATGATCATAACTTAATCCTCAAATTCATAACTTACTCTCCATAATTCACTTCTTAAGCCTTGTTTACAGCACTATGCTTAGATGCTGCGCATGTTCTTTAGGTCCTTTAGAATATATCAAGATATCATCAAATGAAGACAATCACAATTGATCCAAAAAAGGCTTAAATATCCTATTCATTAAATCCATGAATGCAGCTAAGGCATTCGTCAATCCAAATAGTATAACTAGGAACTCATAGTGTCCATAACGAGTTCTAAATGCGGTCTTAGGAACGTCTTCTTTCTTAATCCTTAGTTGAAGGTATCCTGACCTCAAGTCTATAACTTCCTTACAGTTGGTCGAATATGTAATCAATTCTAGGTAATGGGTACTTATTCTCAACAATCACATGATTCAATAGCCTATAATCAATGCACAAACGCATCAACTTGTCCTATTTTTCACAAACAAGGGTTCTACAAGCTTAACCATGCTTCTGCTGCGCCACTCTGATAAAATTATCCTAAAAACACTGCCTTCCCAATTCAGTTCATAGTTTGGTTCATTCCTGCCCCGTTTTGCCATCCTAGAAACCTGCTAGGAGCCGCTCCTTGTTCAAGTCATTTGACCTTGGCGTCCACTCCCCGCCCTCATCGGACCGGGTCGTTACAGGTACACCAACTTTCGCCTGGTTCAAACCCAAACTACACATTCATTGGAGGGTCTCATTTCGATAGGGACTAACTTACAGAGATATTATCCGCTTTGGCCTATCCCATTCTTAGCCTCACGGTTTTATCCTTAGCGTATGGGTAAGTACTATCTCAGGAGATCATTCATCCTAGTCCATTGCTTACGGAGCTAGTTCATTCTTACGTTATACATAACTATCACTACCAAGTCCATCTCTAGATCTCGTTCTCTTAGGGTTATCTCACACATCTCACATGCTAACGTAGATAACAACATATCTTTCAGTGATGTAGAAATACGAACAGGCATATCTAAGGATTTGGTTCCTACTTCTCACAATCATCTGTATTTCTCAGACCGGCTCGGAACTCTATTTTGTACGCACCCGCGTGATGAAATGGCTGCCTGGTCAGTGCTATTATTATTATTAAAATATCCGCAGCGGAGGCATTTATCTGTAGCAGGTACAGAAGTGGCAGTTGGCATTTATCTGTAGCAGGAGACTGTTCGAGCGTCGTAACAATGTCGACATAACTGTTCTCGAGGGAGCAGCAGATTTCAAGCCCAACTACAGTCGTGTTCCAGTTTCGTGGCTTACATCTGCTAAAAGTCAACGCTTTGCATGTGGCCCGATCTGATAATTTATCTAATAATCGCTTGCCTTTTACAAAGAAATGAGAGAAGCAGAGAACATTTGCCTCCGTGTCCAGAGACTCGATGAGTGATGATGAATCGATCGGTATTGCCTCGAAAAAAGCGCGGCGTCTCGTGTTCGACTCTTACTCGGTCCAGCCACCCAGGGTCAGATTGTACAGAAGTGAGATCGGAGCAGTGAGGCGGTTTGGCCCAACGGGCTGGAAAAAATAAAGGGAATTTTTTTTCATTTATTTGATTTTAAAAAAAAAAATTCCCCCCACTTCACCCAAAAATAAAAATAAAATTGTGTTGATTTATTTTATTTACTGGTACATATAAAGTCAACCGTGACCAGAGTAGGAAAAGGACAAGTTGATCCCCCGACAGAAAATGTATGTATATATATAGAAAAATGCTAAGCTAATCGTTCTCCATCAAGTGATAGAATGAGAGTCGGTCTCACCCAATTATTATTATTTTTTTTATGTTTTTTTATTGCAAGCGTAAATTGAGAAATAAAATCCTAAAAGAACCCACACAATCAATTTTCATGAATATGATGAAAAAAATAAATTCGATACTAAAATAAAAATATTACAAGTGAAAGATATTATCACCTACTAAAAAGAAATTGTTAATTTCATTATATAGATCTATTAAATTTAAATGATGAAAAAATACTTGAAACTACGATTGATTTTTTAATGTTTTAGGCCAATAGAAGTACAGCAGAAGTGCCAAAATTTGGCATATGAAGACATTTAAGTGCCAAAAGTTACAAAATGTACACATAAGTGTCACTTTTTTTAAAATTAAGACATCTGAGTGACAAGTCCAACAAAGACTTTCAGAAATCTGATGTGGGATTTGTTTAATTATATAACTTGCTTACGTAGCTCGTCAGATAGCTGCGTCAATAAAGAAAAGGCAAAACAACATCATTTTGCCTATTATTTGAATTTTAATATAAATATTAATTAAATTAAGTTTAAAACTTGAAAAAACAAAGTTGTCGAAGGCATTATGTGAGGGTTGTGCAAGCTCTAGCCACTAAAAGAGGCCTTGTAGGCCATCACCGCTAGTTGGTCGAGGTTGTCGGCCTTTCTTGATGAAAGTGGGGAGGTGCCAGTGGCGAGGGCTTGCACAACCTTCACCCAACACATTCTGCAACTTCTTCTTCTTCCTTTTTTTTCTAAAAAATAATTTAGTTGTAAATTTAATTTAATTAGTATTTATATTAAAATTTAAATCCGAGGCAACACGAAATCGTTTTTGGCTTATGTAGCCACGTTAGCAAGCAAAATGATATCGATTTTTTACTTATGTAGCCATGTCAACATACAAAATGACGTTGTTTTGCACTTGTCTCACCGAAAAAACACCACCTTAACATTTTGTGTAACACCCTGAACCCTTCGCAGGTCGTTACCAGCGCCGATGTTACATTATAGTTACCTTTTCATCTTGTACTTAAAACAAGCGTCATTAATCACAGGCATTTTTTTTTTTTTATAAAGCGGTCCCAGCGCGACTCATAGCGGAAGCAAATCAAACATCGCCATCTATCCCCCTACCAATCCATGATACAAATACACACCAACTAAACATCATAATTTTATAAACAACTTCGACGCTTTGCTTACATATATATATATATAGCGAGATGGGATTCCCTTCGGGTCGGTACAAAACAAGAAAGGCTAGGACTCTGCCATGTCCTGCCTAAAATCTCAAAAAAAAACCTCGACCCCTAACATCATACGAGCACCAAACCCTCCCATCGAAAGCGTTGACTATCTACATCAAAAAGAGATCCAGCTCCTACTCATCGCGCACAGGTCTCACACCCAACCCGGTGCATCAGGCGGTGGCGGCGGCAACATCCCTTGCATAGCTCCATCCCGTTGAACGTGCACAGAAATGAACTCTTGTATGGCAGGGCCCCCAGCCAGGCCGATATCATACATCACTAGACATCGCACTCGGATAAAAGTCAGTCCGGGAACAGAGGGACAGTCTATCTCCGCACACTCGACCTCTACATCAGACGGTAGACCATAGAATACCCCCCGCGAGACGGCAGGAAGCGGCATACTACTATTCTGAAATGTTATTCCCCAAAAGGGGTGAGTACAACCACTCAGCAGATAGGGAAATCCAATAACAACTCAATGCACCATGCATACCATCATACGATGCAGGCATTGCTTACCTTTGATGTCATGCGTATTCATGCATCATCATATCATACATATTATTATCATGGCATCTCATATATCATTATCATCAGCATGCATTTCATCATGCATATCATACCATGGATGATTATCATGTCACATCACATATTATCAACATCATCATCATCACCATGCATATCATTACGCATATCACCATGCATATCACCATGCATATCATATCATTATCATCACCATGCATATCATCATGCATACCATATCATAGGTGATCATCATATCGCATGTCATCATGCATATCACGTCATGGGTGATCATCATATCACATCACATCTCATCATCATCATGCATCATCATGCATACAACATCATAGGTGATCATCATATCACATCACATCTCATCATCATCATGCATCATCATGCATATATCATCATAGGTGATCATCATATCACATGTCATCATGCATATCACGTCATGGGTGATCATCATATCACATCACATCTCATCATCATCATGCATCATCATGCATATATCATCATAGGTGATTATCATATCACATCACATCTCATCATCATCATGCATCATCATGCATATCATCATCATTTAATTCTCATCTTTATCTTTAAATTTGATCACCACATCACCCATTCTCAATTTTCAATTTCATCGTCCCTTCGGGCGAAGACCTCCAATAGGGTTCCCAGCATTCAGCCTCCCAGGCCACCGGGCTTCCGGCCCCCCACATTCCGGGCATCTCGCATCTCAACTAGCATCACGAGGCATTCCCTTCGGGCGAAACCTCCGACAGGGCTTCCGGCCTTTACCCTTCTAGCCGTGCATCCCGCACCCCAATCCCGGTGTCGCGAGGCATCTCCGGGCATGTATCCAAGATACAACTGGACATCCGCCCCCCCACATTCTGGGCATCCTGAAACTCCCAGGGAATTCCGGCAATGCATCTTTGTACATTCCGGCCTCATCCTCCACCACAACCTCTTATTCACATATCACTTTTCCATATACATCATCCTTTTAATCTCATTATTACATGGCATATGATTCACACATGCATCACAATTCATGATCATACATACACCAATGTCATACAACAATACATAATAAATTCAATAGAATTCATGGCCAATAAAATAATTCACTTTTTTTTATTTTTTTATTTTTATTTATTTTCATAAATAAATATTACATTTAATATTTATGATTTTCCCAAAATCATAATATTCAAACAATCATTAAACAACCAATAGGATGAAAATTCCATACAAAATTCATGGCCAAATTGAATTTCACAAAATTTCACAATTTCCACAAAATAGCACATGATATTCGGATAATGGCCAGATTGCAGAGTTTCCAAATAAATTCGATTAAAATACTCATATGGCTTCCAAAAATTACCAAATTTTACAGGGTGATAACCAAGACATTTTCGTGCAACTTTCATGCAGAACTCCAAGTCAGATTCTTTTTAGATTATTTTACACGACCTCACGAAGCTTCTGGAACCACCACCGCATCGTCCAGAATGCACATCTCCGAAATATTAAGGTTTCACCCATATATTCTCTTTCGTTTCCTCTGAAATTTTAGTATGTTATGTATCAAGGTGTCCTTTACAAGTTTCATGAAGAGATCTAGGTCAAATAACCAAAGAATGGTCGTCTTTTAAGTCCTTGAAGTCTCGGTTGTCTCGGTACACCTCACCAGAATCAATCATCTCCAAGATCTAGCCGATTTACTAGGCTATACTCGTTCATTTCTCTTCAAATTTGAGTATGTTGTAGTTTAATATGTTACCTACAACTTTTATGAAGACAACGAAGTAAGATCTCCAACATAAATCAACATGCAGTCAAGAAATCAACAAGAGGTCAGTGAAGATTTCGCAGATCTGAAGTCTCCGTATGATAGAACTTTTGACCCACCAAATCTCCATCGTTTTCTACGAAAGTTTATTATGTCATACTACAAGATGTTAGCTTCAACTTTCATGAAGACAACAAAGCCAAACTCGGACTCCAAACACACATGCAAGCTCGAACAAGTTACTGACTTCCACAAACCGAGCAAGAACAGTCACACGGCTTTGAAAACAACCAACGCTTACCTCGGTTTCTCTCACAAATGCACTCAAAACCTAACATGCAAACTATATACGCACATGCAAGAGAAGTTAAAGGACTCTACTTGCCTCTAAACCGAACTAGCGACGAGCACACGGCGGCGAATCGGGCGGCACACGGGCGGACGGACGGCGAGCGGCGGCGACTCCTTCCTCTTGGCTCCTCCTCCCTTTCTCTCTCTCTCTCTCTCTCTCTCTCTCACCCTTTCTCTCCCTCTTGGCCAAATGGACAAAGAACCGGCCACCTTCTCTCTCTCCTCCCTCTTATACTCCCTAGAGCTATCATTTGCAATGATTGATTTGCCTCACCAATGGCCAATGCATGCTCTTGCCCCTTGCCACTTGTCATTTTTATTTTTGAATTTGATTGGGCTTGGGCTTTTGGAGTTGGGCCATCCGGCCACTCCTCCTTGGGCTGGTCGACAGCCTTCTTGGGCTCTAATGGGCCGACTAGCTTGGCCCACCAAGCTTTAGGCCAATGGGCCCTAGGCCCATTTCGAAAATTCAACCCCTTTTTTCCCTTTTTTTTTTTTTGAAATTCTTTTATAAATATTCTTGAATTCCAATTTTCATCTTGGCCAAAGTCTTGGGATATATTATATTTTTTTATTATTATTTAAATTTAAATCATATGGCCAAGCATTAATCTATTAACTTTAAATTTCCACAATCGCAAGCACAAATCATCAAATTAAAAGACTAATTAGCTAAAGCATAAATCATAGAAATTCTATCACCTAAATAAAGACTTTAACACACCTTATGGCTTGGCTTTGAATTTCTGAGATGCCACATTTTGGCTGGATTTTCTCGCCGTTGGCACTTAATTGATCCATTTTACTTTGATTTTGACACTTCAGGCTACGTTTAATCATTCGGATTTCTAATTAAGATAGGATTGGATAGGATAGTGACGCAGAGGAAGATATGCTTGGAAAAGATTCCAAAATATAGTGTTTATTTTGACTAATGAAGTGTCGATTACAATATCTTAGGCGTCTATTTATAGGGAAGTTGTCATCTAAGAAATAACCAAATAACTAAAATCAAATAACAAAATCAAGGAAAAGATATTAATAAAAAGAAAAGTTATCAAAATGCAACTAAAAAATCTGCAAAACACATGAAATCTTTGACATTCCGAAAATCAAGGAAAATGTGTGAATTTGAAATCAAGTATCATAACCCATTTATAACTTCAAAGATCACGCAACCCTCTTTGATTTATAAGACCACCTACTTTTGTGAAGCTCCAATATTTCCATAGAAGCATTTGCATGTTGTTCTACATTAGTCTCATCTACTTCAAAAGAATCAACCCTGAGTTATGGTCGGGATAAAGGGGAGTATTTGGAGGATGATCCTCAAATAGGTCCGCTACATTGAATGTCAAGGAGATGTTGAGGTCACCAGGAAAATCAATAACATAGGCATTGTCATTGGTTTTCTTCACGATTCAACTTGGGGCCAACTTTGTTATACTTTAGTTTGTTATATGTATTGACTAGAAAGCATTCCTTGAGGAGGTAGACCATCAATTTGTTACCCACAGAAAATACTTTAAGGAGACAATGTTTTTCTGTAGTAGCTTTGTAGACAGTCTGGAAGCTTCTAGTTCTTGCTTCACACCCTTTTGTATCTCTTGTAATTCCATTGCTAAGTTCTTAGCCACAACACTATATAATGGGACTTTGGGCAAAAGCATGAGGTCTAGTGTATGTTGTGGCATTTGCTCGTAGATGACCTCAAACGGAGACTTAACCATGGAGCAGATGACAATGTTGTTAAAAGCGAACTCAGTAAGAGCAAGATACCGGTCCCATTGTTTTGGCATGTCACTACAAAGACACCAAATAATATCCACCATAGTACGATTAACGACTTCGGTTTGACCATTAGTCTGATGATGAAAGGAGCTACTATACTATAAATTAATTCCAAATAAGTGTCATAGGGTCATCCAAAAATGACTAAGGAATTTAGTGTCACAATTGGAGGTGATAGTTTTCGAAACACAATGCAAGCGAACTACTTCCCAAAAAAATAAACTTGCTATGTGGGAAGCATCATAAATCTTTTTTGCAAGGGATAAAGTGTGTCATCTCTATAAACCTATCCTCTACAAGAAAAACAGAATCCATACATCATTGGGTTCAAGGAAGCCCTTAGACTAAATTCATTGAAATTTTTATCCAAGATCTAGAAGGAATAGGTAGAGGGGTGTAAAGACCAATGTCCTAAGAGTAGCCTTTGGCAATTTGACAAATGTAGCACATTTTCACAAATCGCCCAATGTCCTGTTTCAATTGAGGCCAGTAGTATCGCTCTTCAACTAAGGCAACATTTTTGTCTTGCCCAAAATGTCCTCCAAGGTAGCCACCTTGGAGCTCTCAAATAAGTTGTTCCCACAAAGAGATGCAAGGAATGCACAACCTATTGCCAAAGAACAATAATTTGTCTTGAATGACCATGTTGCCATGAGAGCCTATCACAAAAATTTTCTTCCAAATGTCCTAAAAATCTTCATCATCGACATAAAGGGCACAGAGGTGCTCAATGCCCACAACATCAATGTGCATGGTGAAAGTGTTGCAGCACGACGGCTTAGTGCATCAATGACTTTGTTCAAGTGGCGTGCCTTGTGTTGAGGCATGAATTTGAATTGCTCCAAAAAGGAGACCCAACGTCCATGCATTCATTTAGATGCCTTTGGCTATTAGTATACTTGAGTGCTTGATGATTAGTGTTAAAGACAAACTCATGTTGATAAAGATAAGGCTGCCAATGTTTGATAGCTTGTACTATAGCAAAGTACTGCTGCTCATAGGTAAACCATCGCCTGCGAACATCATTAAATTTCTCGCTAAATTAACCAATATTCTTACCTTCCTTGGAAAGGACAGCGCCAATGCCTACGCCAGAGGCATCATAATCCAGTTTGAATACCTTTTCGAAATCAGGAGCACCAATATCAGTACCATGGAAAGTTTTTTTTTTTTATGAGAGCAAAGCTGGCTTTTGCTTCGTCACCCAATGAAATTTTCCTTTCTTCAAGCACTCAATGATTTGGGTCATAATAGAACTAAAATTTCAAATAAAACGTTGGTAGAATGTCTCAAGTACGTGGAAGTCGCATGCCTCCCCAATGGTCTGGGGAGTCGACCATTCATGGATGGAAGCTACCTTTTCTGCATCAACTTGAAGGCCTTCTGTTATGACAATATACCCCAAGAAGTGAAGTCAATCAGTCATGAAGCTACATTTCTTCAAACTAATGTATAATTGTTCGTCCGCAAGGCCAATAACACGTATCTTAGATGCTCCATATGCTATTGGTCATTTGAACTATATATGAGAATGTCATCGAATTAGAGTACCACAAACTTGCCAATGAAAGGTTTAAGGACCTGAGTCAACAAATGCATGAAGGTGCTAGGTGCATTGGTGAGGCCAAACTATATGACAAGTCATTCATACAAACCTTCACTTGTTTTAAATGTTATTTTCCATTCATCGCCAGGGTAGATGTGTACTTGATGGTATCCTATACATAGATCAATCTTTGTAAAAACATTTGATCTCGCAAACTAATCGAACATGTCATCCAAATGAGGGATTGGAAATTGAAACTTGATAGTAATCCAATTAATTTCCTAGCTATCAATGCACATACACATACTTCTGTCTTTCTTCAAAGTGAGGAGTGCAGGGACTGCACAAGGGTTCATGCTTTTGCGCAAAAAGCCTTTTTGAAGGCATTCTCCCACTTGGTCTAGTAAAATCTGGTTCTTCATCAGATTCATCAGGTAGTGTGGCAAATTAGGGAGGCTCGCTCCTAGAAGAAAGTCAATCTCATGTTGGATATCCCTTAGAAGAGGTAATCCAACAGCTAGATCCTCCGAAATAACGTTGCCGAATGCTTTCATTAATGGCTAAAGAGCCTTAGGAATGAGAATAATAGCTTGTTGATCGCTTTTCTCCATAATCATGCACATGCCTTCACATTTACGAATGTTTAGCATAATGCCTGCACTTTGCTCCTTTGGGGCCTAGGGAATGTTACTCTTTAGCTTTAAAACATAAAAGAGTATGTGTTCTCTTGGGCCCTCTGAGTGATATCAATGCCGTATTGCCATGGTCGTCCCAATAGGACATGGCATGCATCCATTTCCACTACATCACAAATAATGGTGCCCTTATAGGACATTCTAATTGAAATAGGTAAACGGCATGCTTGCATCACCATGAATTTGACCCCTTTATGAATCCACCCGGTTGTATAAGGGGAAGGATGTGACTCTGTCTTTAGCTGTAAATGGTCCACCAAGGCCTTGGACACTATGTTCTCTCAGGTTCCACTATCAATAATGACATTACAAACTTTGTCATTGAAGGTACAATGGCCACGGAAAAGACTATTCCATTATGTATCCTCTCTTCGCAGAGCAAGTAATAGTCGCCTAATGACGCAATTGACATGCTCACCCTCTTCATCCTCCACTTCTTCCTCATCAACCCAATCGTCTTCGTATGTTGTCGTCGTGCTCGACAACATTGGCCATCTTCCGTGGTGGGTAGTCACCGAAACAATGTCCTAGTACGTTGTAAATGCAACATTTGATTGGTGGTGGCTTAACATATGGTTATGGGCATTTTGATTAGCATTATGGTTGTTTGCAATTTTTAGCTCCTTGGACACCCTAGTAGTACCCCCCAAAGTTTGGTTCATAATGGTAGTTTGCTAGTTGGAGGATTCTAGAACATCTAATTGTCTCCCCCTTCCAAATGATCCTCAAGCGGAATAATTTTTAGCTCGATTAATGGGGCTAGTTCTCTCCATTTGCATCTCAACCTTTCAGGCCATCTTTTAAGCATTTTCAACAAAGAACAAACGGTGTAGAGAAATATTGTATTGAATATTAAGTCGCATGCCATTAATGTACCTAGTGATCTGTTATGTCTCTAACTCAACTAGGTTGTTACAAGTGAAAAGCTGGAGAACCTCTTCTATGCAAGCTTGGATTGATCGGCTCAACTGCTTATGTGGAATTGTTGAAATAATAATTATTCATAATATGTTAGAAGGAATCGAACCTTCAACATTTCTTTCATTCGATTCCGTGTTCGAATGGGAGCTTTTCCTTGTTGACGTTGAGTTAGCTACGTTGACTCCCACCATGTTGAGGTGCCGCCCTTCAACTTGTATGCCACTAATTTTACTTGGCAATCCCTTGATCTCCATGGCATCAAAGAATTTCTCAACTTCTCAAAGCCAATCCAAAAAGTCTTCAATATTCAATTTGCCATTGAAGGTTGGAAGGTCAACTTTAAGTTGATATTGCTCGAAGTCTTGTTGATATCCCCAATTTCGATGGCCTCCATGAACAGGCCCTTCTAGGAACTCTTCTTCTTTGGAATCCTTGACATAGGCTTGTTGCCTCCATCGGCAATTTGCCCCACATTCCATATCTACTTCCGGATCTTGAGTGGCCTAAGCAAGTTCCTTCAAAAGATTACCAAGTATGGGATTGGCAGACAAACGTTGGATGGCAACAATTAATTCTTGAAACCTCCATTCGGTTTGCTTTGCAAATTGGTTGAACTCAGCTCGTGTAATAGGCTCATTTTCACAGCCATCAACTATGAGGAGATTGTCATTAACATTATTAGCCATTGTCACAGGAGAGATTTGCTCTGATATCAAAGGACATAGAGGATACGTTTGGAAAGAACTCCAAAAGATAGTGTTTATTTTGAACAATGAAGTGCCGATTATAATATCTTAGATGCATATTTATAGAGAGGTCGACATCTAGGAAATAACCAAATAACTTAAATCGAATAAAAAAATTAAGGAAAAAATATTGATAAAAGGGAAAGTTATCAAAATGCAACTAGAAAATCTACAAAATACGTCTGAATTCTTTGACATCTTGAAAATCAAGGAAAACATGTTAATTTGAAATCAAATATTGTAACCTAGTTATAACTTTGAAGATCATGCAATCCTCTTTGATTTGTGGGACCGCCTACTTTTATGACACTCCAATATTTCCATAAAACATTTGCATGTTGTTTAGCATCAGATAGGATATGAAATCCAAAGGATTTTGCTATATCATATCTATTGTTTGGTGATTGTAATAATAAAATTAGATATATTCATATCATATTATATATATTGTTTGGTATAAACGCCTATATGAATCACAAATTTTACAAATAGAAATGGTAAAAATCTCTCACGGAACTCTTATCTACTTTATTTCTAGTTTCATTTTTATTTTATTTTCCTCTCTTTTGTAATTAATTTCTTTTTATTTCTTTCTTCCTCTTCCTTATCTAATAAAATTTTATTAAATAGAAAATTGTATCAATATACCTAAAATACTAAAACACCTAAAATATGTAATAAAAATATATTTATATATTGAATTTATATTATAAGATAGAATTAAATTCGAACTTATAAATAAAAATAAGATTAAATTAAAAAAACTAAACTTTTACTTTTTGTTATTTTGAATTTCTTATATTAGAGTTCAAATATTATTTATATTAAAATATAATTTTAATTTGTTAATTTAAGAAATTTGTTATTTGAGAAAAAAACTTCCCATTATGAATATTAGAAATTATATCCGCCTATATCCCAACTTCTCCATGGCATAATTTTATCTGGTCTATATCTCATTTATATCCGATTTCATAAATCTTGAGCATACACTAAACATAGGATACAATACATTTTATCCTGATCATCAAATGTAACCTAAGTGTACATTTCTTAATTTTTGGTACTTAAGTGTCCTCACGTATCAAGTTTTGGCATTTTAGGTATTCGTGTCTCATTTTAGGCTTAACACATCTTCATCTACGAGATTTGGATCAATAGGGTAAATTTTATTCTCTACTAATTCATTATTCTTATTTTGTTCTTTTCTTTACTTCATTCATTTTATGCGTAATAAATATCACTAGTCTTAATTTTAGGTCACCAAAGAGTCCTTCTAAAGCAATTTGATTTTGGCAAAAAGACTGAAAAGCCAACAATGAATTTGTTATTAATTGAAAAGCTAACATTTCAAGTGTTATTAATTTGGGTGAGATGAAACCAGTTGAAAAAGTCGACCAGTTTCATGACAAAATGAGCGATCTTTAGTTGACCGTCACTCCGTCACTAGAAGGAGGACAGTCAGCTAAGCCGCACCCATATATGTGTGTGTGTGTGTGTGTGTGTGTGTGTGTGTGTGTGTGTGTGTGTGTGTGTGAGAGAGAGAGAGAGAGAGAGATTAAGGGATCCTTCTTTTTCTCGATCATCATTAATCAAAGAAATTGTTAAAGTGTGAGCTTTGACCAATATCATGACATCATTGCATAAGAGTTTGATAGCGAAAGCCTCCAAATTTGGTATGAACAGATACCGATTTACCAAATAAACCAAATTGATCTTTCTTTGGTCAATAACTAGCAATTATATCTTTGTTACAATAAAATATATGTCTCATTCGGACCACCCTAGAGCTCGTTGTAGACCCAAACTATGACATAAGGGGCATTGCGTTTACTCTATACAATTTTTAAATAAAACCTTTCACTTTTATAATTCAAGAAAAATCTATTTAAAATTTGATGATATAGCATTGTGTAACCCTCATACCTTACAAATAGTGCATGTCGATTTGAAAAAGAAATTAAATTTTTTTTCCAAATGACTGAAAATAATTTCTAACTCACTTTTGCAATGCAAATACTCAGATAGCCAGTCATTCAAATTTAAATAACATTAATATAATTTCTCACCATTATATCAGCTTTAACTTTTTTTAAATTTTTTAATAGTATTTTAGATCCTTTCTCTTAGCCTTGGGCCTTCTTTTCACTAATTGTGGGCCATTTAAACTGTATTCTATAAATAGAATTGTGGCTAAAATACAAGGATTAAAACATTTTGGGTTCAAAGCCAGAACCCATTAACTATAACTATATTAGTTCTTTCCATGGGAAACATAAATTTAACAAACCATTATCATGTGCTTTCGTTCATATTAAGAACATACTTTAATTCAACGCATCAAAGTTGACCATTTAATTATAGTAATAAAAATCGAAAGTATTTGTCTTGTGGTTGGAGAGACTTTTTGGAAAAATGCTTTGGATTGGGAAGAAATAGAATCACACCTTGAGGCGTAATATTACTATCTTTAAGGAATTATTTACCCTACAACATTGCTAATGGTTACTAGAAAAAATCCTTCAAGATACAATACTATATAACAATTCTAATATATCTCTAGGAATTCAAGAACTCTCAGAGAAACAATTGGAAAGAACGTTGTATTTTTTAAAAGAAAATTGGGCTTTGCTAGCATAACAGTCTTTAAGCTATTATGAGAATAACGATTTATTGTGAACCGCAAATTCTCGAATGGGTGAGCTCCATAACAATTTATAACTATTTATTATTTAGTTTTTTTGATAAAAAATAGACAACTATTCTTGCAATAAATTAAAAACTTTCAAACAATCATTTCTCAAGAAAATTCAACAAGACTTAATTAACATTGAGTCCAAAATATACAGCGTATTTATCTGTCTTTTGAGCAGAAGCAACTCTTTGAAAAAGGTTGCATGGTGAATAGATACGTTAGAAAGACATTGAAAAGCATGCAAATTTTCACGCTGCCCCCAAGCCATTGTCTTCATTTAAACTAGTTAAAAGACATTTATACTTATGTAGGCATATGCTTTTAATTTTCTTATGTGGGACAAGAAAAGACATCATCTTATTTGTTTTACATACAAACAACCAAAAAGAACTGCACCTCCAATCTCTCCAAGACGATCAACAAATGGACCTGATCAGACTCGAAGGCTTTAACACCAAGTTGGACTTTCCATGCTTCGCAAAGCCATTGCCTGTGGCCAGCCTCAGAACGCCAATGACGTACCCCGTGGGCCCGTAACTGAATATCAAGGAGCCAAAAGGTAATAATAGTCTACGCAATTTAGAGATCCTGGAGTGGCTCAACAACCAACCGAATACATTAGTGGTGTTTTCATGCTTTGGGAGCTTTGACAAGGACTAGATGAAACAGATGCATAGGAACGAAGTGTTAGAATTAAAAATCAAATGCAAAAATAGGATGGATTATAAACAAACCTCCAGCCATTGTTCATATTCACGTTCGTAGGAAAATCTTGAAGATTTAGCAAAATATCGAGCACATTCTACTAAGCCAAAACCCTCTTGTACTGATGGTGTATTCCAAAATTGAGAGGGTTAGCATGAAACCTTGTTATCACTGTTAAGAAATGAACAACTGTTTTTTTTTATATACTGTCTCCCATCAAGACGGTTACCAAATGGACAGTTGTTTTGAAGAGATACAAGGGCGTGGAAAAACTACATGTGGAACAACCACCACTTTAAATAGGAAATATGAGTCTGAAAATGTGGGATCACATTACATAAATAACATTCTCCCACTTGATCCCAACATTTTCATCATATAAATTATCCAACCAAATCCAAGAAAAATTTTATGCTTAAAGAAAAGAAACAAAACACATGGATCATGGCGACATGTCATCTAAGAATGAGTAATATCTTCAATGTATCACAATACATTTTATTTCTTTAATGTTAGCCTATATGTGACAACACATCTTAATGAATAAACCCTATATTTATTCCAGATTCATGGATAAATGTTGTTCTCATAAACAACAAAATGTGTACACTAAAAATTGAGAATCAGCATTACAATAGAATAAGAGTTTCATACAACAAAAATCGTCCATATGATGACAAATCACATGATGGAACCTATTTCCGTACTAGTTACATAATCCTTATGTTTCATTGGTGGCATGTCTTAAGTTAAAGGAGCACCTACCATCAATTCAGTGCTAAGGTGTACTATGACCACTTTATTCTCCTTAACACATTCCCTTATGGCTAAATACTTGACATCGATATGCTTACTTCAACTACCACTTTTGGCATTTTTAGCCATAAAAACTACAATTGAATTGTCACAATATATTCTTAATGGCCTAAAGATAGAATCAATATTTCTAAGCTCATAAATTAAACTCTTCAACCATACACCATGCGAGGTAGTCTCAAAATAAGAAACGAACTCAGTGTCTATAGTGGAATTAACAATCAAAGTCTGCTTCGTAGTTTTTCCATGACACGGCTCTGCCAACTAATACAAAAACATATCCGGATGTTGATTTCAAGAATCAACGCAACCCGTGAAGTCCACATCCAAATAACTTACTACTTCCTAATTGTTAATCCGTCTATACAAAAGCATGTAGCTTTTGGTATCTTGAAGGTATCTCATCAGTTTCTTTGTAGCTCTCCAGTAATTTATATCCGGATTACTTTGATATCTTCCCAATAGTCCCACAACAAAAGCGATGTCAGATCGAGTGCAAACCTGAGCATACATCAAGCTTTCAACAATAGAAGTATATGGAATGTTTTTCATTTATTCCCTTTTTAGATTGATCTTCGGGCATTGATTCAAATTGAACCTGTCACCATTCACAATTGGTGCTATACTTGGTGAACAATTTTTCATCCGAAATCTTTCTAAGACTTTATTGATACAAGTTTCTTGAGATAATCCTAAAATTCCTCAAGGTCTATTTATATGGATCTTAATGCCAATAACATATGATGTCTTACCCATATCCTTCATGTCAAAGCTCTTAGAGATAAATTGTTTCACCTCATGTAGCAATCCCTTATCATTGGTTGCAAGTAGAATATCATTCACATATAGCACAAGAAAACAAATTTTGCTCCCACTGACCTTTTGGTATATACATTGATCCATAACATTCTCTACAAAACCGAATGAAGATATGATATCATGAAACCTTAAATACCATTGGTGGGATGCTTGTTTCAAACCATATATAGATTTCTTAAGCTTACACACCAAATGCTCCCCTTTGCTAGAGGAGAATCCTTCAGGTTGTTTCATGTAAACCTCATCCTCTAGTTCTCCATAAAGGAACAATGTTTTCACATTAATTTGATGTAATTCCATATAAAAATGGACAACCAATGCTAAAACAATATAAAGAGAATCTTTTTTAGATGCAAGAGAAAATGTCTTTGTGTAATCGATTCCTTCCTTTTGAATGAATTATTTGGCGACGAGTCTAGCTTTATATCTTTCAATGTTATTCAATGAATCATCCTTAGTTTTAAAGACCCATTTACAATCAATGGCCTTCACACCATCAAGCAACTCAACTAAATCCCAAACTTCGTTAGATGCCATCGAACTCATTTCTTCCTTCATGGATTGCACCACAAATTGGATTTATCATTGTCCAAGGCTTATGAAAATGTTTCAGAATCATTCTTAGCTCCAATGTTATAGTCAGATTCTTATAAATACACAATATAATCACTAGGAATTATTGATTTCTTTATTCTACAGAATCTTCTTAATGTTGCATCAACATTCTCTTAATCGATTGTTCAACGGCTTTTGGTAATTGCTAAACAACTAGATCTACTAGATCAATGTCAACAGTTATGGAACTTTAATGATTGGTTTTTCATTAGCCAATTGAACTGAAGGGGCATTATGAACAACAACTAATCTTATACTTGAGGTGGAAGGTTGATTGTTTGAATGATCTTTCTTAGGAACAAAGTCCTTTAATCAATCGCTCCCACTAATCAAGTCATTTTCAAGAAACTTAGAGTTTCTTGATTCCACAATCCTAATGGTGTGAGATGAACAATAAAACTTGTATACCCTGAACCTTTCGGCATATCCAATAAAATACCCACTTATGGTCCTTGGGTCCAACTTATTTTCCAATGGATTGTAAACTCTTACTTCAAACGGGCATCCCCAAACGCATACATGTTGCAAAATCATTTTTCAATCTTTAAATAACTCACAAGGTGTCTTTGGGACAGCCTTGGTTGGAACTCAATTTAATATATACATTGTTGTCTTAAGTGCTTTAGTCCATAAATACTTAGGAAGTTTGGAGCCACTAAACATACTCGCACCATATTCAATAAAATTCAGTTTCTTCTTTCCGCTACATTGTTTTGGTCCGGAGAACCAAATAGTATATTGGACAACTATCCTATACTCTTGAAGAAACTTTACAAATGGATCAGGTGTTTGTCCATCTTTAGTGTATCTACTATAGAATTCTCCACCTATATTTGATCACACGATTGTAATTTGCTTGCCACATCGTTTCTCAACTTCCACCTTAAATACCTTAAAGGCATCTAACGTTTCATGCTTATTATGAAGCAAGCAGAGATATAAGTAATGTGAGTAATCATCTATGAAAGAGATGAAGTATTTCTAACTACACAAGTCCATATCTAGACTACAAATATCCGTATGTATGATTTCTAATATTTTCGTACTCTCTTGACACATTTCTTTGTCTGATTGGTTTGTTTTCCCTTTATGCAGTCCACACAAGTATCACAATTAGTAAAATCTAAAATATTGAGTACTCCATCATTTACCAATCACTTAATTCTATCTATAGAGATATATCTCAATCTCCAGTACCATAATATAAAGGAATCTTTTTTTCACAACACATCATTCTATACCAGTGCTATCATGAATATGCATCCCATTATAATAGACATTGTCTTCTAAATTAATTTTTTAAAAAAAAACCATCAGACAAAGTACCACTTTCAACAATTTCAGATTTAAATAATAAACAGAAATTTGAATTTGAAAAATTAAAAGAGTAACCCAAAAGTACAAGTTTTGAAATTGAAATTAAGTTTATAAAGAAACTAGGAACATAAAAGGTCATTTCCAAATTCAAAATAGAACCACTATTGAGAACTAGTCTACCCATCCCAATAACTTCCGCATGCGAACGCATCTTGTTTCCTGAATAAATGCTCTGTTCAATTCCCACTAGGCTTCTTGAGATTTTGAAAACCCTGTAAGAAATTCAAAATGTGGATTGTAGATCCAAAATCAATCCACCAAGTGTTATGACTCACACAGCCATATTATATTCATACCAAACACATGAGATTGGATTCCCTTTCTTCTCGAGTCAGACCTTAAATATGACGCAATTCTTCCTTACATGCCCTTTATTTTTACAGAAGAAACAATTGGATTATTTCTTAATGTTAGCTTGGGGAGATATCTTACATTTTCCCTTATGCTTGCCATGGCCCTTATTCTTTCATCGTGTTGCCAAATGAGCATTTTCTCCTAATTCCATAATCAGTCTTTCTTCCTCTTGAACACATATGATCATAAGTTCATTAATTGACCATTTTTTCTTATGTGTGTCGTAAGAGATCTTGAAATGTGCATATTGTTCCGGGAGAGTGTTCAAAATATAATACACAAGAAAAGATTCAAATATCTCAACCTCAAGATTCTTAAGCTGAGCCACAATGTCCCTCATCTTCATGATGTGCTCACGCACACCTCTAAAACTAGTGAGCTTCAATGATGAAAACTTCATAATCAAGCTCATGGCATGCGCCTTCTCTGAAGTCTCAAACTACACATCAATGGCCTCCAATAAAGCCTTAGCATTGCTACGATGAGCAACCAAACCATGGATACTAGAAGATAATTTAGCCCCTGTAAACATTGCATTAACACGGTTGGACCGCTCCCATTGATTATAAAGGGCTATCTCAGCTACAATGCTCGAATCAGTAGGAGCATGTGGTTCGTCTTTCTTTATGGCATAGTCAATATCCATCCATCCCAATTGAAGTAGAACTAACTCATTCCAAACTTTATAGATTTCACCATTCAATATGGAAACATCACACTTAAATTTAGATAAATTCATAAGTTGCAAAACTGCATATTAAACAATCATTGCTTATGTCACAAAATTTGAGGCAAAATATATAAATCATCTTTTACCAATATAAACATGTCACGAACATGAATCGCATAATATAAAAACTATATATGGGTTAAGTTTTTAATTTAAATAAATTCATAATTACATTATAAAGAAACTACCATATTATATTCATTTTCTTGATCCCCGTAGATAAATTAAGAAAAATAATTGATCCTAATTAATCATATTAATATAATGAAAATTCCTATGGGATAAAATTCATCATATTAATATAATTAATCACAATCAATGTCCATTTCTAAATAGGATCCGGATGCTCTTAATATATAATTCAATTAATTAAGATATTGTGGCTACTCTTTAATTAATTAACTATATCGATCATTGGACATTTAATTTCATGCATAAAATATTCATAAAAATGCATGAAGGGGCGAGAACAGTAAATAGATCGGCCAATGGCACAATTGTAAAATTGTAAGAAGGGCAAAATGGGAATTTTAAATGCAGCTGAGGGGCAAAAATAAATAAAGCCACCAAGGGCATAAATGCAAAAATGGCAAAAGAGATGGACAAAATAGAAAATAATAATTAAAAAAAAAAATTCACGGCATGTGTGGATCCCACGAGCCTACGATTTCACGCCCATGGCCCCACACGCTTCTTCCTTCATGCGAAGAGAAGGCCTCTCGCCATTTTTCTCCATTTTCCACTACGATTTCGCCACCCATTTCTTCTCCGGTAGCCTTTCTAAGACCGAAATAAATAATAGGTTTGGGAGACCATGTCGGCACAACCACATAGATCCAAGTTTCGGTGAAAATGACCAAGAAATTGGCCCTAAATCAAATGAAAATTTCCTAAAACACAAACCCTTAACCACTGCGACTTTCGCTGCCCGATTAGCCTCCGTTGAACATCAATATGCCGAAATAGCTTACAGCTATTCTTCTTCATGGCGGTACGATTGTACCGATCCTAAGTCAAGCAGTGGGTCCTCAGAATTTGGCCGGAATCGATGATTTTCCTCTTGACCTTAGAATGGGGGTAAGTATACTAGAAGTGCCAAAAGTTGTGTACTGCCCTCATTTTAGTGCCAAAAGTTTTTTCCAAATCTTTTAAGTGCTACTTTAAAAAAAAAATGATCATTTAAGTGTTAACACCGTCCGTCAGTTGGTGAAAATTTGACGTGGCTATATTTTATTAATTTCTCAGTCCTACATGGCTCACCGGTGTGCCTAGTCAGCATATAATCCCTAAACAATATCGCCCAAAAGTTATAAATAGTGATCATTTAAATGCTAAATTTTATTAAAAGTGATCATTTGAGTGCCAAATTTTATTTAAAGTGATCACTTCAATGCCAGTCATTATTAAAAAACAATCACTTAAGTGCCAAGCATGCCACGTGAAAATGCCATGTGGACTGGATTTTTTTAAAATTTTGCCAAGTCATCTTATAATTTTAATTATAAATGACACGTAATCAGTTTGGCCGGAATTTCTCACCGTTAACACTAAAGTGATCGTTTTTCCTCCGATTTAGCATTTAAGTGAGCTTGTGAAAATTTTTGGCACTAAAGTGAGCACCGTACACAACTTTTGGCACTTCCAGTATACTTATCCCCCCAAAATGGCCGAATTACTGTTCACATTTAAAAGGCCCAAAAAGTACAACAAAAATTCGACAAAAACAAGGCAGACGCACTAAACACGCTTTGATACCAAATCTTAGAATTAAAAATCAAATGTGGAAAATGTAATCGATTATAAGCAAACCTTCAGCCATTATTTGTATTCATGTTCGTCAAAAAATCCCAAAGATTCAACGAAATATCGGGCACACTCTACTAACCCAATCCCTCATGTACTGATAGTGTATTTTAAAATTGAAAGGGTTTATGTTAGACCTTGTGATTACCCTTAAGAAATGAGCGATCGTTCATTTTATATAACATCTCCCATCAAGGCGGTTACCAAATGGGGCGGTTGTCACGAAGAGATACAAGGCATGGAAAAACTACATGTGGAATAATCATCACTTTAAAAAGAAAATGTGAATCCGAAAATGTGGGATTGCATTATATAAATAACATGAAGTAGGCGTTGCTTCTTGTGGTCCTTATGGCATCCACCTGGGAAGGGCAAACTAGAAGCCCCTCAAGATTATGTAAATCCCGCAAAGCACCTACCCAAGGGATTCTTAGACAAGACGGCCAAGGTCGAGAGAGTGATTAGGTGAGCCACTCAATTAGCAATCCTGGCCCACCGGCCATCAAAGGATTCGTATCCCACTGCAAGTGAAATTCTACCTTAGAAAGCATATAATTCAAAGTATTGATCGTCACGTGGCCCCAAATTAGGGAGGAACAATTCAATGCATATGAGTTAATGGTGAAGCTCGGCCTCGTAACAAAGATCAAGATAGATGATGAGAGAGATTTCCCCAACAAAGGAAATGACATCGTCGTGGCAGCAAACAAAATAGAGGATGGGATGAGAAAGTTAATGGAGGGCAAGGTGGCTAGGGAGAGGAGGAAAAAGGTGAAGGAGGTGAGTGAGAAGAGCATGAAGGCTTTGGTGGAGGGTGGGTCTTCTTCCTTCTCTTTGGCTCATTTCATTGAGGACATCTGCAAACAATGAGCCTCCATTTGGCTAGGAGACAGGTTGAATGGTATTTCGCGTAGTTTTCTTTATTTGTTATTATTATCGTTGTTTTCTGATAAGTTGGTATTTTGAATCTTGATTTTTGGAGTGTGTCTTCTGTTGGAGAAATCTTCTTGAAGTGTTTTGAAGTAGACAAAACGTTTCTTTCAGTCTAGTCTGAAGGTTTTGCAGACTCTTCTATTTAAAGTCTGAAGACCTCCGGACAGCCAGACTCAAGACTCAAAGTCTATCCTCATTGACAGTCTCTAATCCGTTGAAGAATGGTTATCCAGATCTAGATGATTCGTTAAGGGGATGACCTTATCAACTGGAGAAGATCTCGTTGCTGGAGAAGAAATAACAGAATCCTTGATTGATCGAGATTGACTCGATGATTGAAGATCCGATGATTGTCTGGATATTCTTGGAAGGTTTTACTTATGGAAACCGAGATCCTGATTGTATGGGCAAGCATGATTGATGGGCTATCGACACGTTCCTTTAATAGCTTAGTTAATCTTCTTGATTGATTCCATCCAACGGATAGATCGGAGGAATTCCTTTGGTAAGTGCCAACGGGTATGATGGCATGAAGGAGTATATAAAGAAGACGTATTAGTTGTTGAAAGAGTGCGCGATAGAAAAATTCCAAAGTCTGAAAGCTTCCTATTGTTTAGACAAATTCTTTGAGCGAATCATTGAATACAAAAGAGAGTCAATATTTGTAAGAGACCTTGAGGAGGTGTAGTAGAACATCTACACTGTGGAATCAAGGAAGAGCTGTGGTGTAACTCATCTTTTGTTCATAGTGAAATCCAGCCAATTGGTTGTCAGTGCGGAAGAGTGGACGTAGGCTTAGAATAAGCCGAACCACTATAAACCTTGTGTTTAATCTTCTCTTCCCTTATCTCAGTCTTACTATGATCGCTGATTGTCTCAATTCTATTAACTGTCCAATATTGTGCGATTAACGAGAAAAATATTTATACACCTATTCCCCCCCTCTAGGTGCTTATACTAGCTATATCAATTGGTATCAGAGCTCGTGTGCTCACTTTGTTTGAAGTGTTTGTACTTCAGAGTAAAAGATCCATGGCTAGTATGTTGGCTCAAGGGCTGGTAGAAGGGTAAAGCAACACGAGACCGCCTTACTTTGATGGAAAGGACTACAACATATGGAAGAACAAGATGAAGGCGTTTCTAAGATCAAAGGATCCTCCGGAATGGGACGTTGTAGAAAAAAAAGGAATCAATCCTAAAGCTGCATCTGTTTCGAAGAGGAAAGGAAACTGTTGAGACCAAATGACATAAGTCGGGAAGAGAAAATCAAGAGACAAACTCTTGATGCAAAAGCAATCTATTCTTTATATTGTGCTTTATCACCTATTGAATATAACAGAATATCTTCTTGTGATACAGTCAAAGAAGTTTGGGATAGATTACACATTACTTATGAAGGAACCGATCGTGTGAAAGAGACCAGAGTCAATATACTCCTCGGTCAATACGAAGCCTTCAAGATGAAAATGGGAGAATCTATAACTAACATGTTTAGTCGTTTTACATATATCGTAAATGGTCTGGAGAATCAAGGTCAACTAGTTTTTGATTCCATGAAAGCAAATAAGCTACTGTGAGGACTCTCCAAGGATTGGAACCACATAAAGACATCAATCAGAGAAACTCAAAGAATCATGCCACTATCTGTTGATGAGTTAGTGGGAACTCTTCAGTCTTATGAAGTAGAACGAATCAATGAAGATGAAAACCCTAAAGGTAAGAAATCCATTGCATTAAAATCCAATGATGATTCTGATGTTGCAGATTCCGAAGACGATATGGACGATGAGGAGCTTGCTCTCATGATTAGAAGATTCAGAAAACTAAACAGAAAAGGAAGAAGATTCAATCTAAGGAAACAAGGTTTTCAAAAGCAACAGGCTAAGTCTGTTGAGGATGATGAATCAAATAAAGATGTTGTCTACTTCGAATGCAAGAAAAAAGGACACATCAGACCCAACTATCCTCTTTTGAGAAAGAAGAAAGGAAAAACTGAAAAGTATCGAAAGGCTCTTAAAGCAGAGACCTGGAGTGATATAGAATGTGAAGAAAGTGATGATGATTATGCCAACATATGTTTGATGGCACAATCAGATTCAGAATCAAACTCCAATTCAGATTCAGAAAGTGAATTCGAGGTAAGTAACTTCAAAATCCATGTTAAAGTTTCAAAATACATTGATGAATTATGTTTTAGTCTTAAGACTTCTCTTAAAAGAATTTCTGAAATCAAAAGGAAAATTCTGCTCTAAAACATCAAAAGAATGTTTTGGAAGAAAAAGTGAAATGCTTAGACCAGAATGTTTCTTCTATCAATGAAAGCAAAGATAATCTTTTAAAAGAAAATGCATTTTGAAAAATGACATTTCAAATATTTCAAAAGATTTTCTCTGGGATCTGAAAAACTTGAAAAAATACTTTCGTTCAAAGACCTTATTTCAATAAATCTGGTTTAGGAATGACTCTTTGAAACTATTCCTTTAATCGATTTTCCTAAAGTAAAAGAAAAATCAAACAAAGACCTTCAAGAAATGCTTACAAAAATCATTTTGAAAGGAACTTTGTAAAACCGATGGTCGCAATGCTCTTAAACGTTCAAAATGCAATAGTGCGAGATCATTTTGAGAAAGAATGTCCTATGATATGGAGACCACAATAAAGTCCGGGCAAAAGCGTATATCAAACTAACTCAAAAGGACTCAAGAAAATATGGGTACCAAAGAAAGTTTGAGTCTCTTTTTATACACAGTCACTATCAAGAAAAAGGTGAAATGGTACCTGGATAGTGGATGCTCGAGACACATGACAGGAGATTCAAATTGCTTCATAAAGCTCATTCAAGTGAATGGTGGAAAAGTTTCATTTGGTGGAAACAGCAAAGGAAAAGATTGGGAACCTCACAATAAGCAATGTTTCTTTAGTTGAAGGGCTCAATTACAATCCGCTCGGTGTCGGTCACCGTGTGATGCTGGTTTTAGGATCAACTTTCAAGAGGGTATTTGTTCGGGAACCGGTAAAGACTCTACTCGATCATTTATGGGTCGAAGACATGGAAATATCTACCTCTTGGACTTAAAACCAGATGAGTCACAATGTTTAATCTCAATCCAAGACGAAGCAAGCTTGTGGCACGAAAGCTTGGGCATGTTAACATGAAGCGAGATAGCCAAGATCTCAACAAAAAAGCTTGTTCGTGGTCTACCCAATTTATCATACCAAAAGTTTGATCTATGTACACCATGCATATTGGGAAAACAGGTAAGAAATTCATTCAAATCAATAAATCAAGTTTCTACTAACCATGTACTGCAGCTCTTGCATATGGATCTCTTTGAACCAACAAGAACGCAGAGCATGGGAGGTAAGAAATATTGCCTAGTAATTGTGGATGATTACTCACGATATACTTGGGTATATTTCTTAGCAAGTAAGTCTGAAACTTTCTAATATTTTGAAAAATTTCCTAAGATGGTTCAAAATGAAAAGGGATATGTTATTTCAAGAATAAAAACAGATCATGGAGGAGAATTTGAAAATCAAGATTTTGCCAAATTTTGTGAAGAATCTGGTTTTCAGCATTTATTCTCTTCTCTATATACTCCGAGCAAAATGGAGTTGTGGAAAGGAAGAATAGATCTCTTCAAGAAATGGCTAGAACTCTTTTAATTGAAAGTAATATCTCTTTACAATTTTGGGCTGAAGTTTGTTTCAACATCATGTTATATTATCAATAGAGTTTTTCTAAGACCTATTCTAGAAAAAAAACCCCCTATGAACTTTTTAAAGAAAAGAAGCCTATTGTTTCATATTTCCATGTATTTGGATGCAAATGTTTCATACTAAAAAATGCAAATGATCGAGTTGGAAAGTTTGAAGAAAAGTCAGATGAAGGCATCTTCCTTGGATATTCAACCTCTAGCAAAGGATTCAGAATCTACAACAAGAAGTCTCTAAAAGTGGAAGAATCAATGAATGTCAAATTCCAAGATTCCACTCAAAATGAATCTACTCAGAGTCATATTGAGGAATCTGAATGCGCTCCAAATCCTACAAAGTCTAAATCTCAAGAAGCGGTTCGGACTTTGAAGGATCGCGACAAGTAATCATTGAAGAATCAAGCGAAGAAAGTTATCATCAATCGACAAATTATTCAGCAACCGGAAGCATAAATCCAGTCATCCCAAAGATCTTATCATTGGCGACATCAATGAAGGAATTCGTACAAGATCCAAAAGCGTGAAGAATCTAGTCTTTGTAGCTCTTATTTCGAAATAGAACCCAAGAGCATAGAATAAGCTTTATCGATGAAAGCTGGATTGAAGCTATGCAAGAAGAACTCGAACAATTCGGTATCAATGATGTCCGGGAATTATCTCTAAACCTAAAGGTAAATCTGTTGTTGGAGCAAAATGGATTTTCAGAAACAAGATGGACGAAAAAGGAAAAATCTTGAGAAACAAAGCAAGACTCGTGGCCAAGGGTTACACGCAAGAAGAAGGGATAGACTATGACGAGAATTACGCACCTGTAGCAAGGTTAGAAGCAATTTGTTTATTACTTGCATTTGCTTGTTACAAAAATTTCAGGTTATTCCAAATGGACGTCAAAAGTGCTTTTCTAAATGGATTCATTCATGAGGAAGTTTATGTGGAACAACCACCTGGGTTTGAAGACCCAAAGAAACCAGACTCAGTATTCAGACTCAAAAATGCCTTATATGGTTTGAAACAAGCACCTCGAGCTTGGTATGACAGGCTGAGTAAGTTCTTAATTCAAAACAATTTCGTGAAAGGTAAAGTAGACACTACTCTATTTATCAAAAAGGAAAGCAAAAGTTTTATTCTAGTTCAAATATATGTTGATGATATCATATTCGGATCTCTTAATGAAAGTCCGTGCAAGAAATTCTCTAAGACTATGCAGGAAGAGTTTGAAATGAGCATGATGGGTGAGTTAACCTTCTTTCTTGGACTTCAAGTGAAACAACTAAAGGAAGGAACTTTTATTCGTCAAGAAAAATATGCTAATGATCTTGTCAAAAAGTTTGGACTGGACAATTGCAAAAAGACTGACATTCCAATGTCAAGTGCCTTGAAGATAGACAAAGATGAAGAATTAAAGAAAGTTGATCAAAAGCTATACGGGAGTATCATTGGCTCACTTCTTTATCTTACTTTGCTTCTAGACGACATTTTGTTTAGTGTTCGCATTTGTGCTAGATTTCAAGCGAGATCCTAAAGAATCTCATTTAAGTCTTTAAAGCGTATTCTCAAATACATTGCTTCAACTTCAAGCATCGGCCTATGGTATCCTAAAGAGGAGACTTTACTCTTCTTGGATACTCGAGACGCGGATTTAGTTGGTTGCGGAGTTGATAGAAAGAGCACCTCGGTACTGTCAACTACTTGGAGCGGGGACGGTGTCTTGGTTTTCAAGAAAACGAGTACGGTAGCTCTCTCTATAGCAGAAGCAGAGTATGTAACTCTTGGAAGTTACTGTTCACAAATTCTATGGATAAAGCAACAATTAAGAGACTTTGGAATTGAAGATTCATGCACTGAGATAAATTGCGACAACACCAGTGCTATCAATCTTACCAAAAATCCAATTCTTCACTCAAGAGCAAAGCATATAGAGATTCGACATCACTTCATCGAGATCACGTTCGGAATGGAGATGTTTCAATTCAATATGTTGATACAAAGAATCGGCTGCGAGATATATTCACGAAGCCTCTAGAGAAAAATCAATTTGAATCGATTCGCTCCAGACTCAACATTTTAAGGTTTGAGGAGATCAAAGTCTAAAGACTCTCAGACTCAGAGATGCAAAACCTTAACTGTAAGTTAGTCTTGGTACGATCGTCAGACTGTAAGTTAGTCTTTCTCTCTCTCTCTTGAATTTTATCTTGAAAAGGTACGATTGCCAACCGTGTTTTATTGCTATCTTCAATCGACGTAATTATTGCATCGTTTCCTTTTTCGAAAAAAGAAGTTATCTTTTTCAAATGAATATCTTCACGGAAAAAGGGGTAGTTATTTTTTAAAAGGCATCTTTTTACCTTCCTTTATGACGGTTCGTTTATCTCTCCTTTTATTCGATAGTGCTCTGTTTGTTCCTCTTCGCTTTACTCTCGAAAACCCTAGAAAGCATCAATCCTCCATTCTCTTTTCACCCTTGTTTAATCCTTGAAAAAGTTTTCATCTTTCTTGAGAAAAGTCAAGCAAGGAATCTTCCAAAACTGAGAAGAATGTCGTCCTCGAGAAAGTCATCGAGAATCGCTAACAGGGGACCACGAAGATTGAATGAGGGGCCTACGCACTTCGATCTTGCTCAAGAAGAAGCTTCTCCGAACAGCAACCGAGCCCACAACATTCTCAGCAGCGTCATCCATCTAGTCCTCAAGGCGTTGTTCATCAACAAGAGGAAGAAATCATTGAGAATGCAGATCCAGTAAGAATTCAAACACTTGCCTTTATTTATAAGTTGTATCGTGCTTTGAAAGGAACTGGTACTCCCTTGAACTATGTCGACTCTTTTCTTAAAGACAAAGGTTATAAGAACGAATACCTATTTTTGCGAAGAATGGAAAGTTTGGGAATTGCTCGACAAGGGGTGGCTGAGGAATCTCTTGCGAATATCCCAAGTGATCCTCGTGGCGGGGACCGAATCTGTAGATAGAAATGATGATGACAAGTTGTACAGTCAATTTCAGCCAAAATGGGTGTTGCGGTTACTTGATCAAGGAAAAAGGGAGACGTGTTCCGATCGAAGGAACAAGAGGATTTGTACTCGAAATTGCTTGAAGCTTGGGGTTATAAACCCTAGAAGTGTGGACTTTGATTTTACGGATCTTTGTGAATGTGAACTTGAGGGAGAAATTAAGTTACCTTCAACTTGAGACGTTACATTACGATTCGACGAGGCCTATCTGAACCGACCGCCATTTCTATTCGAATCTTAGCTTTTTGGATGCGGATAGATTTTCTTTCAGTGTCAAAGATCAAGACTATGTTGTGGATATGAATGTGCTGGCAGATGTGTTAGGAGTTGAAAGATGAAGATATCAGCCGATCAAGGTTTCAATCGCTTGGGCCACTCTGGAACTTGTGAAAGATAGGAGAACAGATGAGAAGATCACCTACCTAAGGATGAATGCATTCAATATCTTGCTTCACAAGATAGTGATCAATTGCCTCCGGCCAAAATCAACCTCGAAGATCGATGTTTCAAGTTCGAGGCAAAATTAATGTATGCCATCCTCACTTTGGAAAAGGTTTTCTCTTCCTCACACCGTCATGTTTCACATGTATAGAGCAATAATGAAGGACAGAGGTCAACTGCCTTATCCAAGCCTCGTGACAAAGTTGTTCAGACATCTCAATATTCAGCCTCCGCAAATATTTTGTGTTCGATCGTGCGATCATATGGTGGTAGGATTGAAGATGGTGACCAAAATGCGTCTGAAGGAACTGAACAAGGAGTTGGAGAAATTCAAGGAGAAGACTCCAATCAGATCTCATCAAACCTCTTCTTCAAAAAGAAAAGGAAAGGAGCCCTTGATTGCTTCAAAGCAGAAAAGAAGAGCACTTATTGTGGACGAAGAAGAAGATGATGATCTTACCATTTCGGCAATAACTTTGAAAAGGCTAAGTCGTTCTGCCCCAAACTCAACAGAATAGCGTGAGACAGAAGAAGAAGGAGAAAGAGAAGAGCAAGAGGGAAGAGATGTTGAAGAAGAAGCGCGAGAAGATGAAGAAAAAGAAGAAGAAAGGGAGAAAGAAGAAGAAGCAAGAAGAGATGAAGAAAAAAGGAGATGAAGAAGAAAGAGAAGTTGGCGAAGCAGAGGAGGAAAGATCTGGAAATGAAAGAAGAGAAGAAGGAGAACCCGAGGAACAATCCTCTCCACCCGTAGGCATGAAAACAAATCAAGAGAAAGGAGGGAAGTCCTCACATCCCGACATGAGTGAAGGAGTCGGTCGTTCTCCCGGACCCGAGGATGTTTATGCCTCTCAATTTCCTGAAGAAGATCATGAAGTTTCAACGCCAAATCTGCGAGATTATTCAGACATGCCATCATCTGCAGAACGTGCTGAAGCTAGTATGCAGACTGACAACACAGGGGATTTTCGCAGAATTCTCGATGTTCTCTTGGAGATGCGTGGTCAGATTATGCCTTGGGATGCGAGGTTCAATCTTTGCAGAATGCTGGTCGGGTTTCTTCGAGTGTCTTTACAAGATCGAGATCCAAGCTCTATCTCGGTGATTCGGCCAATGCCAAGGGTGAGGAGATTGCTCAACTAAAGGAAGATCTGAAAAGGCTGGAAGGGATCGTTCAGTCAATGGAAGATTTCTAGCTTGTTCGTGTTCCCAAGAAATCTTGACTTCATTTCATTTTCATCTCAACCCTTTCAATGCTGACAAAAAGGGGGAGAGATGCAAGAGATTTGAACAACATCTTTTACTTTTGAACAACTTATCTATTTTGGTTGGTTTGTTTGTTTTGGATTTAAACTTTGTGTGCTTCTGTCTGGATTTGAATTTGGATTATTGCTATTGACTGCTATTAATATCTTATGGATAGTTTATCATATTCAAGACTAACCTATTTTCTGTGGTTGCAGATTTTAGAGTTAGCCATTTATCTCTATACGATATGCACATATGTTTGAGATGTTTTGCAGGTCAATGTTGTCCAAATCTGCAGGAAAGTTTTGTCACCATCAAAAATGGGGAGATTGTTGGAGAAATCTTCTTGAAGTGTTTTGAAATTGACAAAACATTTCTTTTAGTCTAGTCTGAAGGTTTTGCAGACTCTTCTATTTAAAGTCTGAAGACCTCCGAACAACCAGACTCAAGACTCAAAGTCTATCCTCATTGACAGTCTCTAATTCGTTGAAGAATGGTTATCCAGATCTGGATGATTCGTTAAGAGGATGACCTTATCAACTGGAGAAGATCTCGTTGCTGGAGAAGACATAACAGAATCCTTGATTGATCGAGATTGACTCGATGATTGAAGATCCGATGATTGTCTGGATATTCTTGGAAGGTTTTACTTATGGAAACCGAGATCCTGATTGTATAGGCGAGCAGGATTGATGGGCTATCGACACGTTCCTTTAATAGCTTAATTAATCTTCTTGATTGATTCCGTCCAACGGATAGATTGGAGGAATTCCTTTGGTAAGTGCCAACGGGTATGATGGCATGAAGGAGTATATAAAGAAGACATATTAGTTGTTGAAAGAGTGCGCGATAGAAAAATTCCAAAGTCTGAAAGCTTCCTGTTGTTTAGACAAATTCTTTGAGCGAATCATTGAATACAAAAGAGTGTCAATATTTGTAAGAGACCTTGAGCAGGTGTAGTAGAACATCTACACTTTGTGGAATCAAGGAAGAGCCGTGGTGTAACTTCTCTTTTGTTCATAGTGAAATCCAGCCAATTGGGTACATCGGTGCGGAAGAGTGGACGTAGGCTTAGAATAAGCCGAACCACTATAAACCTTGTGTTTAATCTTCTCTTCCCTTATCTCGGTCTTACTATGATCGCCGATTGTCTCAATTCTATTAACTGTCCAATATTGTGCGATTAACGATAAAAATATTTATACACCTATTCCCCCCTCTAGGTGCTTATACTAGCTATATCATCTTCTAGTGTTCCTGTGACTATAATCCATCCTCGATCTCCAATAAATGAATTCCATTTTGGATTATCAGAGTAAGAAAAGTTGCGGATTGACAAGAACTCATATGTGTCTAATGTATATTAAAGAAGAAAGAGGAAATACAATAATCAACCATGCCATTCTTGAAATGTTCATCCACCACCTGGGCGACCATCTCCTTGCATGTAAGAACCCTGAAACCCATAAAAATCGTCATCATGGTCAAAGCAAAGCTTGTGTACGTTCCATCACTAGGCTCCTCGTCAAACGCAACCACCCTCCACCTATTAATCACCCTCATGATCATGAAAGCTACCACACTAGTCTCAAACTGACATCAACAACCGGAGGCGATCACTCACCCAAATCTGATGGCTGGGACTGCTTCCGTTCTTCCATCTCATCAGGGGTCATTCCCGTTTGCAAGCCTAACCCTAACAAGGTATGTAATCTCTACACCCGGCTACAAGCCACGCGGAGAAAAAGAATAAAAAGATGAATGGGAGGAGTCTGTCAGATCGCTGTGTGACCATCCCCACTGGAGACTCAGATTGAGAACGATCCTCTATGACTTTGAGGGGTTCAAAGGGACCCAACCGGAGCTGTTAATCACACTCTGGTTACACGGCCATGGTTCATCTACCAGACTTTAGTTCCTATCTCCTTAGGTCTCAAGGACACAAAGGTACTAGTCTATAGAACATATCCTATTTAAGTATGTTGGCACATAAATTTTTGCCCAAATATCATTTTCGAGAAATGAGAACTTGTTTTTCCACACAAATATTTCATGTCAAATCCTTGTATATAAATTACCTAGGCGTTTAGTATTATTTTTAAATGGAATTGTTTTTCTTGAAATAAAAAAAAAAAAAAAAGGAAAGAAGAAGAGAAGGTTGGAGCTGAGGATCTGAGTGTGACCAGCCAAGCTTTGAGGGATCAGATTGCAATTGAAACAGTAAATGGGGGCCAAAGTGCAGTTTTCCAAAGTTAGGGGACGAATTTGCAATTTTATAAAATTTCGCTCAAGCCATCACTGTTTCCATCATCTTGGCCACCAATTGAGTTGAAATTGAACATGGGCCAAGTCAAATTGATCAAGTCAAGCCAAAAAAGACTAAATTCAGTTAAATTGGGCATTCTCATATAAGAAAGTAGCCAACTTTGAAGGACTTTCTTACCAAATTAGGCAGGAACAATTGCGAAGACTATTCAGGATCTTCAATTACTACATATAAGCTTGCTAATTGACCAAAAATTTCTACCAAATTGATGAATTAAAGCACTCAAACCAGCAACCAAAACTCAATCCACAATTTGGTCTCAATTCAAACTGTTAAGTAAGAACTTTGTGGCCCCACCATATCCTACTCAAACTGCCCAATAAGCTTAATCTTTGCTTGTGATGGAAGACCATAATTAGGAGTGCAAGTGGACCAAAAAAATTGGCCAAGGATAAGCCACTAAAAGAATGTGAAAATCACAATAGAATCCACACACTCAATACCTGCAAAAGTTGAAAAATTTGGCCAAGTCATAATAGACGAAGTAGCTCATTTGGCAAGCTTGGTAGGGGGACAAAAACCGACCAAAATATTGCTTAATTCAGTATACAAAATCTCTGAAAGAGGCTCTTTTAGGTCATAAAATGTCAGAAACAAGAGGTACTAAGAGAGGCTCTTGGTCATTCTAAAAAATACACCCCTCACAAGCAACTTAAAAAAGGCTTAACCTAGAAAATTTCAAACTGACCCTTGGAGAAAAAAATGAAATTTTCACATACTTACATTCAAAATTAGCCAAAACTTTCAATTAGAGGTCAAAACTTCACTAAAAAATCTTTCCAATCATAAGTCGCACATTCCAAATGGATATCAAGAAGGCCTCCTGTCGCGACCTTCCCGAATTTTTTTGAATGGTGAATTACCTAAAGAAGGCTAATGGATTATTAAGTCCGAAGACTTGGCACGGACCCTCCCAAGTCATACCAATCGCGACTTGATAGAAATTTATTCATTTAAACATGCAATTTCAATTTGGAGCCGCCACTAACCAATTAGGGCTGGTTAGAAACCCAAGTAAAGTATAGGAGAATACTTTACTATTGTGAACCAGAGATTCAATAGGTCCGGGGACATGGTTACGCTAGATTAGTCTAACGCCCTTTCGGTACCTTTTATTTTAAAAATATTTTGCAGGCAATGTTGATTAATTTAAACCTAAGCTACTAACATGCAAATGGTGGTCATGCGGGTGCACAATCAATAAAGTAACATTCAATAAAAAATGCTAATAAAAATGCATGTCCTAAACATGATTTCTAAATGACATGACACCTAATTAAATGTAATCTCAATTTTAATTTGATATGCATGAACTTTACTTTAATGATATGTGAGATGCAATTCATATGTCATAACTTAAACTATCACCATATGTATGTAATTTAATTTATATAATCCTAAATATGCATGTGTTTCATGACAGGGGATGAATGACATAATAATTCTATATGCATGTTCTTTTTGTGATTTTTTGTATGATTTTTTTTATTATCCATATGCAACCTCTATTAAATAATGATGATATGAAATGGGATTAATTATGAACTAACCTATTAATTAACCAAGTAAAAGACTTTTGTGTTTTCTTTTTTATTTGAAATGACCTAGTAATTTTTATTAAAAGAAAGCAACGTAATGATGCAATGCTAATTTTTTGGCATTTTTTTAAATTTTTTTAAAAAAGAAAATACTACATAATGAGAATGTTAAAACATTAACCTATAACCCACTAATTAAAAACGCAACATGTAATGTGCACATTATGAAATCTACATAACCTAAATAACATTTTTTTTTTTGTTTTGGTTTTATTAAAGGAAAATCAACCTAATTCTACGTGAATCTTAGAAAAAACTAAAATGCGAAGCTTTAAATATGAAATGTGTATAAACCTAAATATCTAATATGATGCATGATATGTGATGGGTAAATAATAACACGCTAAAATAAAAAAATCATCCATGTAAATCAATGGCATTTTAATATGAATCAAGGATGCAAAGAAATTCATGAATTTCGCCATAAAAAGTCGAAATAATCAAAAATCTAAACCGACGTCTCGCGGGTCAATATTTTTGATTATCATAACTTAATATGACAAATTTCCTAATGATAAAAATAAATTAAAACAAATCAAGTTAGAATATATAAAAAAATGAAATCAAATATCTGGAAAATCACCTAGTCCAACTCACGGTTGGCTTGAGGAATGGCGAGGAGCAGTTGGTGGTTCGGTGATGGGTCGCCATTCGGAACAAGGGCTGTTCGTCGGAGCTCCGGCGAGGTTCGCGAAGAACTGACTGCAGCAAAACAAAGGAGGCAGCAAATGGTCCTGTTCGGGCGTGGGCCGGCGTCGGTTGCTGCGAGGTGAGGATGCGGGCGTGGTAGCGCGCGGTGCTGCGGATGCGCGAGCGAGGGCTGATCACGGTGAAGCAAGCCTCGGATGCGGTGCGGGCGGAGCAGCGGGGGCTTCGGTGCGGCGGTGGACGGCGGGAGACGAGCTGCTGCAGATGGGCTTCGGAGCGACGCCCGGTGCGCTTGCGGGTTGCGGTGAACTGCTAGTGTCGCTGGCGGAGGTAGCGTCGCTCTTGGGCTTCAAGGATGACGCCGATGCGGGGCGGGCGGCGCGCGGTGGTCGCGAGCTCTGAGGTAGCGGCGAACCGGAGGAGCGTTGCTGTGGGCGTCGCTCGGCACAAAGGGACTCGGGATCTGCAATGGCGTCGCAGAAACGAAGCTTCGTCGCGGGCTGGGCTTCAAGGATGACGATGGTGCGGAGGGCGGGGCGTGCGCGGTGGTGGTTGGTGGCTTAGCTGCCGACCCGGGTTCTTTGGCGTCAAAGGGTAACGGACGCCAATGAAGAAGAAGAGCTGCTTTTCCTTTTCCCTTTTCCCTACTAGCTTCTCCTCCTCCTCTCGCCGCACGTTGCTGTCTTCTCTCGGCGGCGAGAAGACTTTCTTCTTTGCTTTTTTTTTTTCCTCAAAGAACCAACTGACCCTCTTACTTTTCCTCTCTTTTCCACTTTTCCATTTTTTTTACCAATACCAAAAAGAAGCCCCCTAAACCGAAGCCTCGGCTTCTCTTTTTATAGAAGAAAAACTTGAAATTGTTGAAGATCCGGCGATATTCACTCAACTTCTTCAACAAAGAAATGGCTCGAAATCCCATTTGTTGAATTATTTTGAATTCAAAATATTTTCAAAATTTTTCTCGACCTCTTTTCCCTCTACAACCAAATGCTATATTATTATTTTCTAAAAAATAAATTAAATTTTAAAATAGGTGTCAACACCTCTTAAAGCCTCCCAAAAAAAAATACTCTCTTGATGATCAGTAGGATAAACCTAAATTTCTTTTCCGAGTGTTGAGCCTAATTAGTCATGGGTGAGGGAAAGTAAGCATTTTTGAGAAAAATGAGGGATAACGAAGGAAAAAAAAATGTCCTCTAACCTAAACTAAAATACATATAATTTCGTTTGGGATTTGTTGATGCCTCAATTTTAATTAGGTTTATTTTATTAATTAAGTTTTTATTTATTTTGTCTTTTAAGAATTAAATAAACAAATAACAAAAAAAACACAAAAAAGAAAAAAAAAAATAGAAAAAGCAAAAAAAGAAGCAGACCTTCGAATGGGCCCTTACGGCCCATTTCTCCTCCACCCGCCCCCTTTTCTCCTTCTTCTTCCTTCCTCTTCTTCCTCGCTCCTTCCTTCTCTGCCTCTGTAGTTCACACGCAAAGGACGGCCTACGGCCGAGGGGAGTAGGCCGACGTCGGCCGAAGAGGATAAGATCTCAAGTGCCATCAATGTCGAGCACGCTTCGCTGGATAAGCTCGGATGGGACACCGGTCTAGCCAAGGAGAACCGCTCGGCGTGTGAAGGGGACCGGCGATTGAAGCTCCGTCGACCGGACCTCCTCGCCTATAAATAGCGGACCACTTCCGTCGTCGAAGAACAGGAGCGAGCTCCGAGATCTTCCCACCGAGAGACTTCGGGAGGAATCGAAGAGCGAGTGAGAGAGAAATCAGGCTGTGAGCTTGGCTGACCTCCCACTGAGAGACTTCGGGGGAGGCCGCCGGCGAGCGAGTCCGAAGAGGTCAGATCTGGTTGGTGGAGGCTTAGATCTGGTCGGAGTGAGAGAGAAGCGAGGTCGGAGGAGGTGCATGGGTTCTGGATTCGCGAAGAGGGGCGGAAGAAGGTCCCACCCCCCCACACCGCTGCTATGCTAAATCCCGCTGTGCCGCTGAGCGCCTCCGCCGCTGCTGCCTTCGATTTGGCATTGTTGCCGTCGCCGTCCCCGTTCGAGAGAAGGTAAAAAAAAAAGCATCGCCGTTACCGTTGTCATTCATCGTAGCCGTTTTCCGTTCACCTAGTCGTCATCGCCGTCGTCGTTGCCGTTGTCGCCTTCATCGTCGCCGTCACCGCCATAGTCGCCGTCGCCGCCAAACACCTCGGTTTCCCCACCCCCTCGGCGCCGCGGATTCGCAAATCCTAGGGTTTGCGATTTTCCGAGTCATCAAATCGGATCCAGGTCTCGGAACCAGGTAGGGTTTCACGAGATCTAGGGGCGGCGGCAGTCGGGTCGCGAGCCGGAGCGGGTCGGGTAGGGTTTCGGAACCGGGAGCCGGGTCGTGGAGCGGGTCATCGGGCCGAGCCGGGTGTCCCGAACGCTCGGCCTCGACGCCGTTTCAATTAAAAATAAGAAAAAAAGACAAAAAAATCCGACTCAAGCCCGCAAAGCGGGCTCGTCCTCATTTCGGTCAATGGCCCGAGTCGGACCCAACCCGTGGATTCGACACAGGCCGATTTTATAATATTTTGAATAAATAAATAATAACTAAATAATTTATTTCCATAAAAAACAAAAAAAAAAATTTCTTTTCAAACAATATTAAAAAATATTTTAATTTTCAAAAAAAATCAAAAAATATTTTATTTTCCGAAAGATCGAAAAAATAAAAAATATTCCATATTTTCCAAAAAATGCCAAAAAAAGCCAAAAATTCATGAAAAAGCCAAAAAAATTCAGAAAAAGCCAAAAAGACTTGTATTTTTCCAAAAATACAAAAAAAAATCCCAAAAATCCCTTTTGTGTCCAAAAATTAGAAAAAGACCCAAAAAATGTTTTCCTCCCAAAAATTTATGGAAAATCCTCGAACATCCAAAAAACCTCGGGGTTTAAACAAGATTAGGTACCAAAAAGGCATTAGTGATTAACTAGTGTAATCAAGTCCCCAATCCTAATTTCTCTGGTTGCGCAGGAGCGAGTATTTCTCCCGATACTTCGCTTGGGTTTCTAATTGACCCACCCCAAACCGATTAGTGGCGACTCTGTTTTAAAATTAATTTACAGGTTAAAAATTTAGACTATTAAAGTCGTGAATTTGTAGACTTGGGAGAGTCCGGGCATAACAAATTTCAATCGAACCATTATCCTCATTAGGCGCCCACAAGGCGCCCGGATTGTGGGCGCTGAAAAAAAAAGGGTCGCGACAGCTTGGCAACTCCGCTGGGGACAATTTTTGAGGACTTAGGCCATTTTATCTTGTTTAAACCCTTTACTTACTTGTTTTTGTTTTTTTTTGCATGTTAGTAGCTTACAAGTTTATCTTAATTTTCGCTAAAATAAAATGTCTTGTGATTATAAATTGCTATGCACGCTTTACTATTTCAACACTACACATGGCACACACAACCCCGCCGCCGGACCTGAGCCGCCATAGGATTTCTAGGATGGTGTTAAGAAAGATACGACCTCGAACTCGGGACTGCGATGTAGAGGTTGCCTTTCTTTTCCCTAAATTTCTTAGCCGAGGTTAAGGGGTTATGCTGCTATTGCGAGACTGCGATGGGCGAATACGCTTTTAATTTCAACAAGCCTTCTCAGTTAGAAATTGAGCCACACATCTCATGGGCATGTCTTTGTGCTTGCCATTTTTATTTAAAAGCAAAGTCATTTCTTTACTTTTACTCAGTCTTTTTATTTGGCCCATGGCAATTTAGGATAAGCTTTTCAAGTCCCAGTTTATATGCGATGGGGAAAGACGATATCCAGTTCATTCCTGCTCCTAAAGTAGAGCTCTTCAGATGGTGGGGTCAATTAGATCAGTTTGCCCAAGAGCGCGTGAAGGCCAAAGTTGGTCATCTCCTATCGTTGATCCAAATCACTGTTCGTCCTGAAGTCATACAAGCCATGGCACATTTTTGTTGCATGAAGACAATTACTTTTATATTCGGTAGGTTTGAGCTAACCCCAACCTTGGAAGAATACAGCATCATCACTGAAATGCCTCTTGAGAAAAAGCTTGTCAGGCCATCGATAGATGCCCTCCCATGGCATGGGTTAACGCAACTTTTAGGAACTGAAATTCATGTCATGAGACAAATTCTTGAAAACAACCATAGTACCTGCCCACTAGAATTCATGAATGCATGTTTTCAAAATCAGCCTATGACCCAAAAAAGCAAGATTTTTCTCCTGGCCTTTTTTGGGTTCATCATTTTCCCACATCAAAGAAATGTCATAAGTCCCAAGATGGCATGGATAGTTGATCAGATCTCGAGGGGGCAAAATTATGTCAACATGATTTTAATTGAAACATTTTTGTCCTTTAATCGTTTTAAAGAAAGCACGGAAAAAATCATGTAGGTCTCTCCGGAAATTTTACAATTATGGTTCTTTTCCCACCTAAGTGAATTCCGAGGCTTCATGCGATCGTCTGGAATGAATGATTTCGAAAATCCATTACAAAAATTTGTGGTTTTAGGACCATACATTCCCAATCAAAGCTGTTTAAATTGGATAAACTTCCTAAGAGAGCCGGCTCCTGAGGCATTCCAATGGTGTGCTGATTGGTTCTATGAAAAGCGAGCTCGCTTTGCTTTCAAGCGCCGCTATCCAATTCCGTTACTCGGCCTCACCGGTGCCATTTCCTATTTCCCATATAGGGTGGCACGACAATATAGAGCCCTTAAGGAGATCCCGCCATCTTTCAAGAAGAGGGTCCCTCCACTCCTTTTCACCCATCAAAGTTTTGAATACACGTTCGAGATTGACATTATCGAGGAAGCATGGAGCAGGTGCCATCACAAAAGGATCGTGGTACCTGAAGGGCTTGAGGGAGACGAAAAAGCCCACCACGTCTCCATGTCCTACATCTACAACCATCGTATCCCGACAAAATGGAGGCCGTCAGTCCCTCACTCAATCAGTGAGAGCAGCCAACACGAGCAAGCAGAGCTCATGGAGAGGGATTTGGGAATGGACTAGATACACACCTCAGAGCCAGTTCAAGGAAGCAGGCGTCCTCGCAAGAACAAGGCTCCCCGTCGCATATAAATTGGCAATCATGTGCCCCTTAGTGTAAATAGTGTGAAAGTTTTGTCCCATTGTTTAAGGACTTTTGTTTAATATCTAGTATTTCATTATGTCATTTCAATTTCAAGTTTTAGATGTTAAAAGTCTGCGGTCTATAAAATCCTCTTTTGATAAATAAAAAAAGCAGTTAGACCATTGCCATGGGTCAATCTTCGTTTACTTTCGTGCTCATTCATTATTTTCGCAACGAACAGGTAATTATGAATCGCCGTTCACCAATCGCCCACGCATGGCCTCATGCAATAAGGCTCAATCAGAATGATGTACAAAATCGCCTCATTAACATTGAAGACGGCGTAGGACAGATGTCTATTGTCCTTCAACAACTCTCGAGACAAATGAAATCTACTCAACTGAGCCCAACTCTGTAGTTGCCTTAAACACCATCATGACACCCGCAAATTTGCTAGAAAATAGCTAGTACCATAGACAGTTTGCAAGGATCATGAAGAACTTAAGACAGCTGCAAGAGCAGAATCCCATAGACCTGTCCAATTACGCCGGCATTGAGATCCCTGAAAAACTCAAAGCACCTGAATGCGAAAGGTATGCTGGTACCTCCCACCCAGAGACCTACTTGCAGGCCTACCTGGTTCGAAGGATGATTCAATCGTACCAATTGAGCTTGATTGGCCCTGCCTTGCGATAGTACATTGTCAGAAAGATTAGTCCCCTTAAAACCTGGAGGGAACTAATTCATGTTTTTCACTAAGAGTACAATATTGACATCACCCCTGACATCACCTTGCCCTACGAAGAGCTGATGATCGCAGAGCACGAGGAGCCATTAGTCGCTGAGATAAGAGAAGAGCATGTCAATAAAGCCTTGCATAATAAATGGGCGACTGAGCAACATCTTATTACTGAGAAATTTCCCACTAGGAAAGGCAAGGAGCCTTTGTACGAGATCAAAGACACAGAGCCTATTCAAGAGCGGGGCACGACTAGACAACTCCCCAAGCTTACTCCAAGAGCTAGGGTCCAAAGAATACCAACCCCTATCAATCTGGAAAGTGAATCAGACAGTGAAACTCTAATGTCTCTTGACAGAATCAAGCTAGCAAAACGAAGGGCCTTACTCAAAAGGTCTGAACCAGAAGCCAATAAAAGAAAGCCTAAACAGATCAATGCAGCATCTGCCGACGAGCCACCGCACCAAAGCTTCGAGCATTCCCAAGAATACAGTTTTGAAGGCTACCATCCTCTAGAATACAACCCTGAAGACTTCATGGCCCTATAATACAATCCTAAAGACTTCCAGCGTTATTTCGACAATGAAACTGACGATTCATCTTATAATTGTTTCCTACTCTCATCTAGGGATGAAGGCCCGTCAGAAGAGGAAGCATACGTCTTTATCCGCTACAATCCTAACAAAGTACTAAGCTCGTCTTCTGACCATGAGGATAGTTTCAATACTTCATCCTCATTCGGAAATTTTGACCAAGAAGAAAGCAATGGGGTAATCTCAGTAGAGTCTAACTTTCCTGAAACAGAAAAATTCACCACTACAAAGAATATACAGTGGGAAAGCCAGTGGCCTAATCAAGACATACCAGGCTCGTCTTGCCCTCGTAGGATCATGATCCCTATAGAAATGTGGATACCCAATCTCCGCAAGTATAACGGCACGACTTGCCCCGTGGCCCACTTGCAGTACCTCCATGCTGAAATAAATCGGTACTATGGCCCGATGTCATTCACAACTCAGGCCTTCCAAGAGAGTCTTACGGGATCTATATTACAATGGTTCATCACAGCAGATATCTACCTCATGAGAGATTGGAATGAGTTGTCTTCTGCATTCCTGATTCAGTATCAAAGCCAGATAGGGACTGAAGTGCCTTGTCAGAACTTGGTTCACTTCAGAAGAAGACCAATGGAGGATTTTCGAGCATATGCGAGGAGGTGTGAGGCTTTTATGATGCAAACTTACCCTCAACTAGCTGAAGAAGAAATGATAAAACTGTTCATAGGGGCTTTACCTCGCAAGCATCATTGTTGATTGCATGGGTTGCATTTCCATAGCTTCAATGAAGTGGTCTTCTCATGCGAATACTTCGAGTCTACTGGAGGTGAGGAACTCAAAGGCGCTTGATTTCAAAACCAACACTATCAAAGCACTCCTTTACATAGAAGTTTTAATGGGCTTTACTTGTTTTTATAATTTCATGTTTCTTATCTTGTCTAATGTGCTACTTTTGTATTTTCCATTCCAAGTACTCTATTGTACAGTTCTAATATTTTGTTTTGAGAGCATGAGGCGGCGCTCCAAACCTGCCCGGTGATGCTATCCAACCATGAAAAAAAATATATCATCTAAGGAGAATACTAAGGGCTGGGCTTCCTCATGCTTTTTTCTCCCCCGAATACATATTTTGAAAACAGAAAACACTTCATCACCAAAATCTTTCAAAAAAGATGATAAATTTAATCATGTTTGTCTTTCTGACTCACTCACTTCGTGTCTTAGAATATCATCCCCTTTGACTTAGTGTGACTAGGAGGCATTTAAAGCTGGCACATCGTGTGAGCTCGCCAAATTCAAAAACACCCTTTCAAGAAGGCAGTGGGGCAAACAAAAAAGATCAAAGAAGGTAAGTTTTATTCTCTGAATATAATTTTAGAAATGATGTCCTTTCTCTTCTATTTATAGGAAACGAAAAATAGGACGTAATAGGTACAGGCATACGGTTGAAATCAAGCCGTTCCCAAGAGCTCTATACACTCCACCTTGCTCTTGCCCAACTCCTTCACAAGCCAGAGCAATATCCTTTCCCCACAATGTGCCTAAGCAACTAGATGCTGTGGTTTAATCAACGGGACTTCCAGCTTCGACAAGCCCAAAAGCAGCAGGAATGGATCTTTTTTCTTTCTTTGAATTGGCTACTGTCAACAGAGAAGAAATCTAGACAGTTGAAGTAGTCTCTAGCCCCTATTCAAAATGAGGACCTGGAAACTTGACTTCCTATTCAGACGCATACTCTCGCAAGAAATAATTGCCATCAAAGAATTGGAGATTTTGATTGTCCATCTCAGATTCCATAGAAGCTTGAAGTACATGACTTTGCTCAATGCTATTAATGGTCATATAGTCAAAGACATAAGAAAATTCCGCAGAAGGAAGGCATTGAAGATAAATCGACAACCATGAATCATGCATACGTGTCCATGAGTGAGGAAGGCCAATCAAAAGAAATGTCAAACTATGCCAAGACGAAAAGGCTGTCATCGACATTCAAATATCCCTAGGAGTCAGCAAATACAAACTTTGGAGAAGAGTAATTTGGTATTGTTTCTAATACTCCCCCCTCTTCGAATTCACTTTTGACATATTCTCCCTATTGGCAGGAAGAATCAATATTCAAGAGCCAAACTTGATGGTTAGGTTTGGCAAATCAATACTGGCCAAGCTAGTACATAGAAATGACCCACATCAAATTTACCTGGCTTCGTGTAAAAAGACATGTCATCCAGGAGCCAATTTAGAGAATAATTGACCTAACGAAGCAAGGGACATAGGACTTCGTGTCCCCCTCTCACTTCAGGTTCACCCAATCATCTGCAAACCAATGAAGGGTAAAGTTGTATCGATTCCAGTTATTCGACTCTTGAAAGAGTTCATGACTAACACATTCCCTCTTGTTTGTTGCAGGATCATTTGACAAGGATAATAAATCAATGAGAGGCATGACAAACTCTCCTAAGCGAAATGGCGTCTTGAGTAATCGCCAAAGCAAATGATAGAAAATCTTCAGGCCTCAACTCACATTTGATTTTGGCTAGACTAATTGATCTACTTGTACATCTTCTCTTCTACAGGGGCAAAAGCAGAGATGCCCGATCAAATTTCTAATCCTTGGCTGATCATTCATGTGTCATATCCCTAATTAATAGGGACAACCATCGACACCCCTTTGTAAATAACCCTTTTGATGTTCAAAATTTAACAATACTATTTAGTTGACCCTTAAAGCTACCAAGAAGGTCTTTTTGAGCCAAAACCATTCATTTGTTCTGAGAGTACAAACTCAATCACATTTAAAATGCTGCATGCCTTTTCCAAATGGATTTTGCATGATGATTTTGTCTATCTAAATCACTGATTCCATTGAGAATTATTAGAATAGATAGCTAAATGAAGAATACAAGATTAATCGAGCATGCTGGATGAGGCGCGTCAGAATGATGAAAGGCAAGCCATATCCTACACACAATCCCCCCCATCTATACACTTGTAAGATGAGTGCAGAAGATTCCATGGCTGCAGGGTAAAGAGTTCTCTCGCGAATGGTACGATAACCAAAATAGTGAGAGGCATTCCATCGCTCACCCCATTGAGCCCCATACATTGGTGAAGCTTCTCTCATACCCTTGTCAAGAACCACCCCACACCGGGGCAGATTAGAAGTAAAGCAGCATCACAAGGTGAGAAGAGAGATATAAATTTTCTTGCTCACACTTGCATCAATCTTCGGGTGCCTTTATTGCATATGAACACTCGCGTTAATTTAAGTGCCCTCGAATGATGAAGAGCAATTCTTTCTCTACGCACTTGTATTCATTGTACAACTCAAGTAAGTTTGTAATTTTACCCTCACATCAAGACAAAACAGAAGTTACTACCATTTAAACAGAATAGCTCAGAGCACTAGCTGAAGACGAAGACTCAAGAGTCTAACAACAGTGTCGTGATTGAACTTGCCTAGGCTAGTTCCTCTAATGACAATAACAAAAAAACAAGGGCATAAAAAAGTAGTGTACCTGGTAAAAGCAAGGTCAATGCCTATAAATGAAGAACTGGAATAAAAAAATATGGGCATTAAAAAGCAGTGTGCCTGGTAGAAGTAAGGCCAATGCCCCCCCAGTCAAAAATACAGCCAAGAAAAGTAGTTGTTGTGGTCCATAGAACCTCCATCTAACAAGAAAGACTAGTGACAAATGCCAAGACAGTCACCAACTCTCACCCTCTTGCATGTGAGCCAAGTCTACGTTACATCCCATTGTAAAATTCTCTTCAGACTAGGGCACTTCAATTAACGTAGGATTTCATATGTCTATAAACATCGCTCGAAGAAGTACGAGCAAGATTACTCTATCTCTTTTCGCAGGATTCTTGACTTGCAAACCCGGAGACAATTGTGCGGCGCTCCATTCATAAGCCTTGACCTTGATGGTCCCCTTCGATGAGCCGCTGACCAAGACTTCATCACAGTTTCAACAAAGACCTCTCACATTGGTAAAGTCGTACTGTTTGCGAGAATACTTGGACCCCTACTGACATGATGACAGTGAGATAGTGTGATCCTTATAAATCCTGCATCAATTGTCAGGATAGCCATTTCCATGAAAATGAGCGGAAAGTCCTTTCAAACTGAAAGTCTCTCATCTAGCATGCTCAAGACATCTACAATCTAAATGAAGGTTGTCTTTCAAAATCTTCCCCAATGGAAATCAAAAGATGCAAAACTGACAAAATTATTATGCATGAATCTCATTTGAACTCATGAATTTACAGCATATACAATCATGTGTGCATATTGTGCAAATAGCAGACATACTCTTAGAGATCAGAGATATTGCCAAGTAAGTATATCTCTATCCCCATTTGTCTTAAGGTACCTATCACTATCCAATTTGGGAACTACTCTTATCCCCATGACACTCAACCTATTTGAGTCGTCCTTGAGTTTAGGTGGTATCCTATCTTTGAGTACCGACCACCGTTGTCTAGGTATTCCTATTATCTTTGAGTACCTTTTATCGTTGAATACACCGTTCGGATACTCCCTTTCCCGACACTTGACTTGTTCCGAGTTGTCCCTTTCCTAACACTCAACCTATTCGAGTTGTGTCCAGTATTGATACTTGTGACTAACCAAGTATCCCTTTATCGTTGAATACCTACTCCTACCTAGGTATCCCTATTATCTTTGAGTATCGGCCACCGTTCGGATACTCACTTTTCCTGACACTTGACCTATTCGAGTTGTCCCCAGAATATTGATACTTGTGACTGACCAAGTATCCCTTTATCATTGAATACCTACTGCTGTCTAGGTATCCCCATATCATCAAGTACCCACCGTTGTCCAGATACTTCCTTTTCATGACACTCAGCCTGCCCGAGTTGTCTCCAAATAATATAGCAGCTATTCAAACATTCAATTGCTTTGCTTGGCAACGCCTACCCAGGTATGCTTCCTTACAATTGGATCAGCTGAGTGGTCCCAGGTCGTATCATTAACTACTTGTGTTCATCCGAGTATTCTAGTGCTTTGTACACCTGTAGCTACCTAGGTGCTCTAGCCCTTTTAAGTGCCTACGGCAATCCAGGTAAGCCTCATACCACATTCAAGTTTATAATACCAGGAGGTGAGAGACCTTCACGAATATTTGAAGCATGTCCTCGATATTCCCCATACCAGGTGAGAGAACTTCACGAATATCTCAAGTACGCCCTCGATATTCCCAATTACCAGAAGGTGAGAGACCTTCATGAATATCCAAGGTACGTCCTCGATATTCCCATTACCAGGAGGTGAAAGACCTTCACAAATATACGGGGCATGCCCTCGATATTCCCTTTACCAGGAGGTGAGAGACCTTCACGAATATGCGAGACCCATCCTCAATATTCCCCATACTAGGAGGTGAGAGACCTTCACGAATATCTCAGGTACGCCCTCGATATTCCCAATTACTAGAAGGTGAGAGACCTTCATGAATATCCAAGGTACGTCCTTGATATTCCCATTACCAGAAGGTGAGAGACCTTTATGAATATCCAAGGTACGTCCTCGATATTCCCATTACGAGGAGGTGAGAGACCTTCACGAGTATACGGGGCAATGCCTTCGATATTCCCTTTACCAGGAGGTAAGAGACCTTCACGAATATGCGAGACCCATCCTCGATATTCCCAATTACCAGAAGGTGAGGGACCTTCATGAATATCCCAAGTACCCCTTCGATACCTGCGAACGCCAGGTATCCTTCAAGAGTTTGTACTTGTAATTATCCAAGTATTCTTTCGACACCTGCAAGCAACCAGGTACTCCTTCAACATCTGCGAACATCCACGCACCCTCCAAGAGTTTGTACTTGCGATCATCCAAGTACCCCTTCGATGCCTGCAAAGGCCCAAATATCCTCCAGGTTAGTACTTGTAAATATCCAGGTACTCTTTCAATGCTTGTGAATGTCCAGGCACCCCCAACAAATCGATGCGCTGAGAAAGGTCGGTGCATCCTCCTGAGAAAGGTCGGGTTCCAGCTGGTGTCATTGACAGAAGTCAGACACCCCCACAAATCGATGCCCTGAGAAAGGTCGGTGTATCCTCCTGAGAAAGGTCGGGTTCCAAATGGTGTCTTCAACAGAAGTTAGACACCCCGCAAATCGATGCCCTGAGAAAGGTCGGCGCGTCGTCCCAAGAAAGTCAAGTTCCTACCAGTGTCTTTGACAGAAGTCAGACACCCCAACAAATATGATGCCCTGAGAAAGGTCGACGCATCTCCCGAGAAAGGTCGGGTACCAACTGGTGTCCTCGATACAGATTAGCACCCACAAGTAGATGCCCCGAGAAAGGTCTGCGCATCACTTGTCACGGCGACCAAAAAAAGGTTCGGGTCTGAGACAAACCACTTACTGCTCTAACAGGCGACCGAACAATGGTTCGGGCCCTGGAAAAGCATTTTACCATCACGGTGACCGAAGAAAGGTTCGGGTCCGAGGCAAATCACTTATTGCTCTAACAAGCGACCAAAGAATAGTTTGGGTCTTAGGCAAATTATTGATTGTTTTAACAGGCAACCGAAGAATGGTTCGAGTCCTGGAAAAGCAACCTTGTCATATCACCAAGTAAGATGACGCCTTGATACTTGCCAAACTCGGGGTTCACACCCTATCTCACTCACTCTCGGTAAGTAACTACATGTATCTTCTTATCTATCTTAGTATATGTAAAGTTATATTACTCTTTTTCCACATAGAATAATAGGTCCCAAATAAAATATAATCCGCTACGCATGCATGGAAAAAATTTAGGCATCAGTCTGTTTTTGAATGCAACCTCTGCGAGCTCACCTTCAAAGAGGGGCAGCTGTTGACGCCTCAATTTTAATTAGGTTTATTTTATTAATTAATTTTTTATTTATTTTTTCTTTTTCGAAATAATAAACAAATAAAAAAACACAAAAAAATAGAAAAAAAACAGGAAAAAGCAAAAAAAAAAAGCATAAGCCAAATGGGCCCTTATGGCCCATTTCTCCTCCAGCCCGCCCCCCCTTTTTCTCCTTCTTCTTCCTTCTTCTTCTTCCTCGCTCCTTCCTTCTCCGCCTCTGTAGTTCATGCGCAAAGGATGACGATGTGCGTAGAGGACGACGACGCGCGCAAAGGACGGCCTACGGCCAAGGGGAGTAGGCCGACGTCGGCTGGAGAGGATAAGATCTCAGGCGCCATCAATGCCGAGCACGCTTCGCTGGATAAGCTCAGATGGGACGCCGATCCAGCCAAGGAGAATCGCTCGGCGTGCGAAGGGGACCGGCGGCCGAAGATCTGTCGACCGAACCTCCTCGCCTATAAATAGCGGAGCACTTCCGTCATCGAAGAACATGAGCGAGCTCCAAGATCTTCCCACCGAGAGACTTCGAGGGAGGAATCGAAGAGCGAGCGAGAGAGAAATCAGGCCGCGAGCTCAGCCGACCTCCCACTGAGAGACTTCGGGGGAGGCCACCGGCGAGCGAGTCTGAAGAGGTCAGATTTCGCCGGTGGAGGCTTGGATCTGGCCGAAGTGAGATAGGAGCGAGGTCGGAGGAGGTGCAAGGGTTCTGGATTCGCGAAGAGGGGTGAAAGAAGGTCCCACCCCTCGACGCCGTTGCTATGCCAAATCCCGTCGTGCCGCTGAGCGCCTCCGCTGCTGCTGCCTTCGATCTGGCATTGTTGCCATCGCCGTCCCCGTTCGAGAGAAGGTAAAAAAAAAAAAAAAGTCGCCGTTACCGTTGCCGTTCATCGTAGCCGTTTTCCATTGACCTAGCCGTCGCCGCCGTCGCCGTTGTCGCTTCCGTCGTCACCGTCTCCGCCAAACACCTCGGTTTCCCCCCCCCCCAGGCGTCGCGATTCGCAAATCCTAGGGTTTGCGATTTTCTTAGTCATCGAACCGGATCCGAGTCTCGGAACCGGGTAGGGTTTCGCGAGATCTGGGGGCGGCGGTAATCGGGTCACAAGCCGAGCCGGGTCGGGTAGGGTTTCCGCTGGGAGCCGGTCATGGAGCGGGTCGTCGGGCCGGGCCGGGTGTCCCCGAACGCCTGGCCACAACGCCGTTTCAATTTTAAAAAAAGAAAAGAAAAAAAAGACAAAAAAATCCGAGTCGGGCCCGCAACGTCATTCGGGTCGCCGGCCGGTCGGACCCAACCCGTGGATCCGACCCGGGCCGGTTTTTATAATATTTTGAATAAATAAATAATTTATTTCCAAAAAACAAAAATATATTCTCTTTTCGAAAAATATTAAAAAATATTTTAATTTCCAAAAAAAAAAAATATCCAAAAAAAATATTTTATTTTCAGAAAAATCAGAAATATAAAAAATATTCCATATTTTCCAAAAAAAGCCAAAAATCCAAAAAAAAAAAAAAAATGAAAAGCCAAAAATTCATGAAAAAGCCAAAAAGACATGTATTTTCCAAAAATACCAAAAAAAAATCCCAAAAATCACTTTTGTGTCCAAAAATTAGAAAAAGACTCAAAAAAATGTTTTTCCTCCCAGAAATATATGGAAAATCCCTTGAACATCCAAAAAACCTCAGGATTTAAACAAGATTAGGTATCGAAAGGGCATTACTGATTAACTAGTGTAATCAAGTCCCCGATCCTAATTTCTCTGGTTGCGCAGGAGCGAGTATTTCTCCCTATACTTCGCTTGGGTTTCTAATCGACCCATCCCAAACCGATTAGTGGCGACTCCGTTTTAAAATTAATTTACAGGTTAAAAATTTAGACTATTAAAGTCGTGAATTGGTGGACTTGGGAGAGTCCAAGCATAACAAATTTCAGTCGAACCATTAGCCTCATTAGGCGCCCGCAAGGCGCCCCGATTGCAGGCGCCGAAAAAAGAGAAGTCGTGACAAGGTTAAATTGGTCAACAAAAGAGGTCTTGGAGTCCAATTTTGGAGACCAACAAAGTCCTTCAATGGCAGTTATTTCTTTGCAAATCTCGTTTTTTAGTTTGAAAGAGCCAACTTCCACGTGCCACTAGGAGATAATTTCTTAGTTTCCTCGGCTAAAAGCCACTGGCAAAAGAAACTAAAAGGCAAGGTAAGAATTCTAGATGTATTTTTGTTCAAATTTCAACATGTTTTGATCATGATAAATCAAGAGGAAAATCAGCCCAGAAAACTAATTTATGAAACTGGAATTTTTCTTAGTGTTTGAAGCCTCTTCAAGAGCCCTATATGCTTTACTTGCTACTCCCGTTTGCATGTGTTTTCTATCTTCATGAGTTTGATGAATGTTATATGAGAGTACAGATGATGGTGAGGTCAACTTTGTTTGGTTTGTAAATCCCTGTGTAAACCATAAGATCGTCTACAAACTTTAGCCAAAAACCAAGCCTATCGACATTGAGTCATAGCTAGTCTGTGAGGACTATGCATGTATGATTCTTGGAGAGGTCATTTTGATATGTTCGGTTGATTATTCTCTATGATGTTTTATTACATTTGAAAGTTCATATTACCTTTTCCCATAGATCTCTCATGCTATGAGTGTTGAGGCTTGAATCTAGGCACACAACCCGTTTGCTTGACCTGAGTTAAAATCCAAAATAAAATATAAATAAATAAATAAATAAAACACGCAAATTAGAGGCCAATTTCAACTTGGTTCGTGTGTGTTTTAGGCTATGATTTTTAGCTAATCTTGTTCTTTGCATGTAGTAGTATAACTCTAATTTTTTAGTTCCACATATGATTGCTTATTGGTCGAGATTGAAGGCCACGAACATGGCTTGAGGAAGCTACTTGGAGTGGTTTGATGTGACCAAATGTTCAACAAAATGCCTGAACCTAGTTTCAATCTTGAGACGATTGATTTGAGTTTAGTTATTGTGACATTCTATTGTTCCACATTAGTGTAAATCAAGCACAAATCGGTTTAGGGAATTATTTTAAAATAAAAATGAAAATTTTGAAAATATAAAAATATATATATAAAATGTTGGATGGTATCATATTATGGCAAAAATGACATCTATGAAATTTTCCTAATTTTATAAGGTCATTTTTTCTAATTTAATTCTATTTTGGTATTTTTATAGTCATTTTTTTATTATAAATAATCCATTTTGCGTAGAATAAAATTATCTAGAATACCTTCATGCAATTAGAGTAATTTCATGTATATTTATATTCTCATTTCGCTCACAGGAGTCCTATCTGGGGATGTGATAACAAAGCCATGCAATATCCTTTGCCCGACTTATATCACGTTTTCCCTTTTTGCATTTACTTTCAATTCTTTTCAATTTCATAGATGTTTACTTGCCGCACCACTTTTTGATAATTTGAGAGCAAATTTCTTTTGTAAACTAGGTTAGGATTGGTCTAGACATTAAGGAAAACAATTCCACAAAAACATTTGCATCGACACTTAACGGCTTTGATAAGGATTATAATCGGTAATTAAGATTGCGTGGCCATTTAGATAAATAACCTTTCAAGTTAATGGTATTGCAAGGGTACTAATAGAAACATTGGCGTAAACAAGTCCTCGTTTCTAGAAATCTTTGGTTGCATAGGAATCGAGACAACACTCCCCCATCTCAATTGGTTTCTAGCCAACCCCGATGGGCTAGTGGCGACTCCTAGACAACCCCGATGGGCTAGTGGTGACTCTTAGAAATACTTAGGTTGTTAAAAACTAAAATACAAAATCTAACATCACGATGTATGGACTTAGAAGGGTTTGCGCCTAATCCAGGCCATTAGCCTGGCTCTTTAAGCAATACCCCTAAACCTCTTCCTTTTTCCCCGATGGAATAAAAGAGGTTGCAACAAAGTAAGGTCGTGCTCTCTTCCCTTCACTCGCCCCTTTAAATACCAATTTACCTAGTAGCATCTTTTTGATGTGGGACTTTGTCGACATGATGCGTGTTAAGTGCACTCTACCATTACAATTGTGATATGAATGGAATATAATACAAAATATATTTTTTTGAAGATAAGGAAAATAAAATGGATATGTTGCCTTATTTTGAATTATTGTTTCATACTAGTGGGGCCATTAATAATAATTTAATTGGCAAATCTTTACATTCATCAATGATGTGGTGTTTTACTATTTACATCCATCCCTCTTAACTATTCCTATTAGGCATATCATTGAAGAATTTTATTTTATTCGCTCAATGTCACGATAATGTAGTTGATTATACAAAATTTCTCTATGTCATATGGCCACAATAATTAAGAATTTTCTAAATGTTATCAAGTCCTCTATATTTTACATAAATATATCACACGAATAGAAAATTCCATCTTTATTTTATTCAAAAACCGAACGATTCACATTGTTACAAAATCGCACGTCAATTCCAAAAAAATAATGCAAGCAAACAATCCACCATGTAGAATATAATAATTAAATAATATAATCAAAATAACACACCAAAAAAATTTGTTATCAGAGCTCATCCAAACTTAGATTACATCTTTGTGCAAAGGCACTCTGCAAATCCACTAGACTTTGAATAAAGTTGGAATATAGCAATGATCTTCTTACAAAAAGATTGAGAACCCTCATAAAGCTAAAAAAAAAAAAAAAACTCACTTTTTCCTTCTCTCTTTTTCTTTTGTCTCTATTTTCTTTTTCAGCGTCTTGACAGTTAGTGTCTCACTATCATTGATATAAAGATGTAACTTTTAACCTAAAAGTAAAATCAATTGAAAAGACAAAAAAAGCCCCTAAAAAGATTTTGTTTCATTTACCAACAATCTTCAACTTGAAGAAAAATATGCTAGATGCATCACACAACTTTGCATCCATCTTCTTCAAAAGCTAATAACTGAAAAAAGTTGTGCATTTGCAATACTTTTCATCAATCAGCACAGTGTAATACCAATGGAAATAGTACAAAAAAATATGTTTTTCTCTATCTACTACCTTGGTAAACATATTAGTTGGATTTTTTGAGTCATCAATCTTCTGTAACTTTAACTCATTATCTTTCAATGCTAACCCGATAAAGTGATAACGTTTCATGATATGTCTAGTGAGTGATAAGCTGCATTCTTTGTTAAGTACCCTACATTTTGACTATCACTCTATAGTGTACTTACTGGCTACTTTCGATGAAGCTCCTCCATATAATTTTGTAACCACATGATTTCCTTGGAAACTTCCATGATCGCCAAGTATTTCACTTCTGTCATTGATAATGCTTCTACTTTATGTAGTTGAGATAACCAACTTAATGCTATACCTGTAACTATAAAGACATATCCAGTAGTACTCTTACCACTATCCAGATCACCTAAGTGATATGCATCCACATAACCCAAGTGATCTGCATCCACCTGAGTGTTGATCATGAGATTTCTTTATTGAGACATTCAACAAATATTAGAACCCATTGGGACTCGCTAATCAACATTAGTTCTAATACCATCTATTGAGAACGTGTAGCAAAAGTCCAATACCTTTCCCTAGTGAGATTATCAAGAGAGAGCCTAAATTCGAGTTCATCATCATATTCAAGTGGATACACTTTCATTCAAGTTGATGTGTTATGAACCAACTATGACATATCAATAACTCCAAACCACATCAAATCTCTTATATATAATTTCTCTAACAAAGTTCACACATGCTCCTATCATGACCCTCTTGAAGTGAACTCCAAGGAAGTTTCATAGATTGCTAAGAGGGCACGAAAACCTTCTTATAAGGTGGTGCTTACACTCCACACAAACTCTCTAATACTCTACTAATCACAGCTTGGTTTTTCATTAATTTTTTCATTTCATTTTTAATCAGATGTCGCCCCTCTCCTAATCTAAGACCTAGGAGTCAAGTAAGATGCGAAAGCCAACCCACCTTACCTTTGTGTGCCAAAGGTGAAAAATATCCTCTAAGATTGGGCCAAACAAAGAAAAAGATCGATCCTCTTGAGGACTTGATTAAGGTAGATTTGTTTGTTAGAATAATTAAATATTAAACTATGCCTTCATCTAATAGCTTAAGCTTTTATTACAATTGGCAATAATCCCACAAAATCTAACACGATATCAAAGTAAGAGATCATAAGTTCAAATCCTATTTGGCCCCAATTGCTTCCCCAATTAAACATGTCAATGCTTATTACTAGACAAAAAGACTAGACTAAGCATGAGAAGAGTGTTATTGAACAACACATTTATCTAATAACTTAAGTTTTTAGAATAGTTGACAGTGATCTCACAAAATCTAATATTGTCTAATACTTCTTATTAAAACCTATTTCTCTTTTGTGAAATAAACAATTCATGTAATATTTCCAATTTTATTCCCTAATATTCATCTAACAATCCATGCATAAATGCTCCAATATTATAAATTAAGTCAATCAATAATAATAACATATAAAGGACTAGAAATTACCAAAGCCATGTCAGGTACCATTATATATAGTCTTATTCTAGGAGAGGACACCGTGAGGTATAAATGAAAATAAACGTGCATAAAATATAATATTCTTAATCTAAGTGATGATGATACATTCTAAAATTGATAAAAATGAAACTAATAATATAAAAAAGAAAATTAAACTAATCCTGCTGTCCAGACTGAGACAATGGACGTTCAGCCCGTTTCATTATTGCGCTCTAAAACGGGCCTAAACCATGCTATAGCAACCACGATAATCCTAGAACATATCTACATCAATTATGAAAGCGAGTACGAAAGAAAATCATATAAACAAATTCAAATTACAAAAGAAATTATGAACTAACTATCAAGATTGAAATAAATTTAAACGGCGTGCATTATGACATCAATTGCTAGATATTCATGAGAAAACATCAAACTAAAACCAAAAGCAATGATAGTTTGTTCAAATTAAACCATATTCAAGTTGCTCCATGTTTTCGATTCGGATTGTGAGCATATCAAGGATACTCTTTTCTCTTTAGCAAGAGGAAAAGCTCCGGGTCCTGATGGTTTTTCGGTTGAATTTTACAAGACCAACTGGGATCTTGTCGGGCCGTTGGTTATTGAAGCTGTTCAGGATTTCTTTGCTTCGGGCTTCCTCCTAAAAGAGGTAAACAGTACTATCCTTACGTTGATCCCCAAAGTTCAGAATGCTACTGTAGTCACAGACTTTAGACCTATCGCATGTTGTAATACCATCTACAAGGTTATTACAAAAATTCTATCTAATCGTGTGGCTACTGTTTTGAATGTTTTGGTTGGATCATCTCAAAATGCATTTGTTAAAGGAAGGAGAATTAGAGATAACATTCTTCTTGTTCAGGAATTGTTCTCTGGTTTTCACTTAGATCCTTACCTTCCGAAATGTGCTGTTAAGGTAGACTTTCAAAAGGCGTATGCTACTGTAGACTGGGATTTTTTGGAACTCACTCTGCAAGCTTTCAGATTCCCGGAATGGATCATCCATTTGATAATGGTGTGTGTGAGAACACCCAAGTTTTCAGTTTCTATTAATGGCGAACTTCATGGCTTCTTTTCCGGAGGTCGAGGCCTTCGCCAAGGGGACCCTTTGTCGCCGTACCTCTTTACCCTTGTTATGGATGTGTTCTTAGGGATTTTAAATGCCCGTACTTCAGTGAAAGGCTTCAAATACTTTTGGAGGTGCAAGAAGGTAAAGTTGACCCATCTTTTCTTTGCCGACGATGTCTTTCTCTTTTGTCAAGCTGATTGGGTTTCCGCCACGATCCTCAAGAGAAGTCTTGATATATTCTCATCTTGGAGTGGACTGATTCCGAACAAAAACAAGAGCGAGGTGTTTCTCTCAGGAGGCCCTGTTTCCATCAAAGAGAATATTCGGCTTGCATTTGGCTTTCAGGAAGGTCGACTCCCAGTCCGGTACTTAGGGGTGCCCATCATTACTTCAAGACTTGGGAAAGCTGATTGTGCTTCGTTGATTGATCGTATTACCGCAAGAATTCAATCGTGGGCTCACCGCTTTTTATCCTTTGCTGGAAGGCTCCAACTTATAAGGTCGGTGCTGCATTCTATCCAAGCCTTTTGGGCTAGTGTGTTTTCTTTGCCTATCTCTGTTCTTGATAGAATTGAACAACTGCTAAGACAGTTTCTGTGGAATGGCACCTCGCTTGGCCGAGGCGATGCCAAAGTATCTTGGGATGACATTTGCCTCCCAAAAAATGAAGGTGGCTTGGGTATTCGGAAATTGAGAGACTGCAATCTTTTGCTTCCTTGCTTAAGTACATCTGGTTTCTCTTCACCGATAGAGAATCTCTCTGGTGTCGTTGGATCCATTCTTATTTTTAAAGAAGGACAACTTTTGGAACTCCTCCACACCCACTACGTGTTCATGGGCGTGGAAAAAAATCCTTCAACTTCGAAGACACTTTAGGCTCTCTTTCTTTTGGAAGATTGGCCACGGTTCCTCTGTTTCCTTATGGCATGACAATTGGCTAGAGTGTGGCCCGCTTCTCTTACTTATCCCGCCGGACCTTGTGGAGAGCTGTCGCCTTCCAAGCTATTCTGTAGTGGCCGACCTTTATTCTCCCATGGGTGCTTCTTTAAGAGAATCCCTCGCAAATATGGGAATTACTAACCCATTCTTTCTACTGTTTCTGACCGCTTCACCTGGCAAGAAGATCCATCATGTTCGTTTTCTGTTGCCTCTGCCTGGAAATACATAAGGGTTAAAAAGAATCGAGTGTCTTGGGCTCCTCTTATTTGGGACAATGACCTTGCACCCAGATTTCAATTTCATTTGTGGTTGCTCGCAAAAAATAGGCTGCCAACTCAGACTCTCCTTCTCTCTTATGGGAGGATTGAGTTCTCTGTTTGTGCTTTTTGTTGCTCCGTTCCGGACTACGTGGACCACTTGTTCTTTCAGTGCACAACGTCTACGACTCTTGCGTTCTTTTGGGCTTCTAGATGTAATTTACCTTGGAAGAACAGAGTTTGGAAGGACAACCTCTCTTGGGCTCTCAAATTCCTATCCGGCAAAGAGTTTTTTCACAGTATTGCCCGTTTCTCTTTTGGGGCTTTATGCCATTTCATATGGAAAAAAAGGAATTCTATCATCTTTCGAGGTGATTCTTTGGCAATTCCGACCATGAAGAATCACTTGATCAAGGTTGTGAAGGATAAGGCTCTTTTGTTCTCTAATGTCCCGCCTACTCCAAGAAACAAGCGACTCCAGAGAAGTTGGGGGTTCGATCCGTCCATCTTCAGCTCGGCGTCCTCTTCCTAGCTCTCCTCCATCTCTTCAATCTTTGGAGGGGTGCCTGAGGGTCATTAGTCTGTTTTTTATTTGTAGTTCAGCCGAGTAGTTGCTGCTTTGTTTCCTTCTCTCTGTATCTTTTTGTTTCGGCACCCTCACACTCTCCTTGCCCCACAGCTAAAGTGTGAGTTACGGTGCCGAATTCTTGTTCATTTCTCCAAAGTTTAATATATATTCTTACCTTTTACCCAAAAAAAAAAAAAAAAAAAACACTCAGATGAAACCAAAGTAAAATATTAGTCGACTCACACAATCGAATTAGTCAAAAGATGGAAATGGAAGTTTGGGTTTTCAGCACGATGAACACCACGGACGCCAACTAGTTTCCATCGAATGCTCCGACGAACTCTAGCGAATGATGCGGCAACAAGAGTTTGTCGCTAATCATACAAAAATAAACAAACGATATATATATATATACCTGGCCCAGCCCATCCAGACCTCGCAGGGAGAGAATGGAAGTCACTGAACAAAACTTTGAAAAGATCCAACTTGCTTTACGGCTAAAAAGAGCAAGGCGTGCAATGCTCTCTCAGGAACACCATGATGAAGATATAACCTCATCATAAAAGTGATCTTGCGAATTTATAACATGAGAAAGTTTAGAGGAGTGGAGGTTACCCCATGCCAAAGCAAGGGCATATCACTGCTTGTAGCAGGATTTGAACCTAAACATGTGTGGAGAGTTCGAATTTTATAGTTTAGTCAACCTATTTTGATAATAAAAAAATATTTGTTATCATTCATGAAAATAATGAGACATAAGTTATCATGAAGAATAAAACATTTGTTGTGGACTAATTATTTGAATCGATATAAGCAATTTTTTTCAATATTATTAGTTTTTCGTGCAATAAAAGCAACCTCAAACAAATTCCAAATTCCACCGTTTGCTTGGTTCGGGGAACTTTTGTTTTCACCGCTTCCACCGGTCACACCTCTGCACCTTGTTTGACCAAGTTCTTTTGCTTTTGTTTTTTATTCTGTCTTGAGCGTGATGCCTTCCCTTGGTCCATGCTTGGTCGTGTTCTATACTGCGAGTTCACCGTGTTCTTCTTTGTTTTTTTCTCCTGTTTGGTCTTCCTCAGGCCCCATATCTTGCCCAATTCAACCGTAAAAATCCACGTTCAAATCGAGAATTCAAGTCAAGTTTTTCCTCTGTTCCTTTCTATTTTGGCCAGATTCGCATTTCCTGGATGGTACTAGCGCCGAATATTCTTATCTTTCCGAAATGTAACACCACATAAGCATCGCACACGTGCTCTTTCCCGACGACTATGATGGCGGCCATAGGCATGGGCTTGGCCAGTCGTGGGTGAGTGGGTGAGTTTGATTTTTTCTTCTTTTTCTAAAATTTTTCTTTTCATTTGTTAATCTAATTTGTTTTGTATTTTTTTAATATTTTCTGTTAACGCCTAAAATTTACTATTAATTAATTAGGTTTTACTTTATTTTTTATTTTATCTTTTTCAGATAATAAATAAACAAAAAAACAAGAAAAACAGAAAAAACAGCCTCCCCATGGGCCTTCGGCCCATCTCAGCCTCAGCCCAGCCCGGCCGAGTCTTCTTCCTCCTTGCGCCACTGCAACGCACGCATGGGCAGGCACGACCCAAGAGGGAGATGGACGGACGGCAACGCACATGGAGCAGAGGAGCGGTTGGCGTCGACAGGATGTGACCGGAGGAGGAGATGATGGCGGATGGGACACCGGTTCGGCCGGCTGAGGTCGTTCGGCGCGTAGGAACCGGCGATCGAAGCTCCGTCAACCGATCGCCCCCTCGCCTATAAATAGGGCTCCCCCGACGACGGCAAGCAGCACGCCGAGAACGATCGAAGGCTGCAAAGCTTCAAGCATCCTGCTGAGAGACTTCAGAAGGGGAGCCGAGGTCGAGCAAGCCCAGATCCGAAGGCTCGCGGCCGGAGAGGGAGAAGTTTGTCGGAGACATAGACCCAGAGAGAGAGAGAGAGAGAGAGGCCACCGGAGCTCGGGGTCCCCTGAGAGACTTCGGGGAGCTTGAGTACAGGCCGGCCGTGGTGTGGTGAGCTCGGAGGGGTCCCCGAGAGACTTCGGGGAGCTTGAAGAGCGAACCCGAGGGAGAGAGAGAGTGTTCCGGCCAAATTTGACCGGGCCCGGTCTCGCCGTCGCCGTTGTTGTTCGCCGTGGTCTTCACCATCGCAGATCGAGCCCTCCAGCCTTCGTCATTGCTCGCCGTGGCCGCCACCGTCGTAAATCAACCCCTGCCGTCGCCGAGAGATGGTAAGAAAAAAAAAACCATCACAGTCGTCCCCGCTGCCCATCGCGACCCCATTCCGTCGCCGTCGCCGTCGTCGGGGTCCCCATTGCCGTTGCCATCACCACGTGGCCGTCGTCGCCGCCGCCGTATCGCTTCGGTCTCCTCCCGGCGCCGCGGATTCGCAAACCCTAGGGTTTACGATTTTCCGAGTCGGAAGCGTCCGGACTTGGAAAATTTGGGTAAGGTTCGTGATCGTGGACCGCGGGGAGTCGTCCGGCGCTGGAGTCGGGTCGGCTGCTGGAGCCGGGTTGGGTAGGGTTTCGCCAGGGGAGCCGGGTCATGGAGCGAGTCATCGGGCCGAGCCGGTGCCCCCAACGCCCGGCCACGGCACTGTCACGTTTCAGCCGGCCCGAGCCGGACCCAACCCGCGAGATCCGACCCGGCCGGTTTTATCTTGTTTTCTTATTTTAATAAATAAATAAATAATAAACAATTTATTTTCAAAAATCAAAAAATGTTTTATTTTCGAAAAAATTTAAAAAATCAAAAATATTCCATATTTTCGAAAAAATGCCAAAAATCCAAAAATGCCAAAAATTCATGAAAAGCCAAAAAAATTTAGAAAAAGCCAAAAGACTTGTATTTTTCCAAAAATACCAAAAAATCCCAAAAAAATCCCTTTTGTGTCCAAAAAAATTAGAAAAAGACCTAGAAAATGTTTTTCCTCCCAAAATGCATGGAAAATCCTCGAACATCCAAAAACCTCGGGGTTTAAAAAATATCGGTACCGAAAGGGCATTAGTGATTAACAAGTGTAATCAAGTCTACGATCCTAATTTCTCTAGTTGCGCAGGAGTGAGTATTTCTCCCGATACTTCACTTGGGTTTCTAATCAACCCACCCCAAATCGATTAGTGGCGGCTCCAATTTAAAAATTGATTTACAGGTTAAAAACTTGAACCATTAAATCGTGAATTGGTGGACTTGGAAGAGTCCGGGCATAACTAATTCCAACCGAGCCATTAGCCTCCTTAGGTGCTCGTACCCGATCGCGGGCGCCGAGAAAAAAAGAGGTCGTGACAGCTTGGCGACTCCGCTGGGGACTTGAAGACTTAGGCCATTTTTGTCTTGTTTAAATTCTTTACTGACTTAGGTTTTTTTTTCTTTATGCAAGTCAAAAGCTTAGAAATTTATTTTAATTTTGCTTAAAATAGATTATCTTGTGATTATAAACTGTTGTGCATGCTTTATTATTTTAAACAATACACATGGCACACACGACCCGGCCGCCGGACCTGGGCCGCCATAGGATTTTCAGGATGGTGTTAAGAAAGATACGACCTCGAACGCGAGACTGCGATGTAGAGGTTGCCTTTCTTTTCCCCGAATTTCTTAGCCGAGGTTAAGTGGGTATGCTGCTAACGCGAGACTGCGATGAGCGGATACCCTTTTAATTTCTTCAAGCCTTCTGAGTTAGAAATCGAGCCGCACGTCCCATGCGCATGTCTTTGTGCTTGCCATTTTTCTTTAAAAGCAAAGTGAGTTCTTTACTTTTACTCGCCTTTCTATTTTGGCCCATGGCAATTTAGGATAAACTTTTCAAGTCCCGGTTTATATGCGATGGGGAAAGACGATATCCAGTTCATTCCCGCTCCCAAGGCGGAGCTCTTTAGATGGTGGGGTCAATTAGATCGGTTGCCCAAGAGCGCGTGAAGGCCAAAGTCGGTCATCTCCTATCGTTGATCCAAATCACTGTTTCGTCCCGAAGTCATACAAGCCATGGCACATTTTTGGTGCCCGAAGACATTTACTTTTATATTCGGTAGGTTTGAGCTAACCCCAACCCAGGAAGAATACAGCATCATGACTAGAATGCCTCTTGAGAAAAAAGCTTGTCAGGCCATCGACAGGCATCATCCCAATACGTGGGTTAGCGCGGCTTTTAAGAACTGAAGTCCATACTATGATACAAATTCTTGAAGATAACCATAAAACTTGCCCATTTGAATTTATGAATGCTTGTTTTCAAAATTAGCCTATGACCCAAAAAAGTGAGATTTTCCTCCTGGCCTTTTTCGGACTTATCATCTTCCCCCATCAAAGAAATGCCATAAGTCCTAAGATCGCATGGGTAGTTGATCGAACTTAAGAGGGGGAATTACGTCAACATGATTTTAACCGAAACATTCTTGTCCTTTAATTGTTTTAAAGACAACACAGAGAAAATCATGCGAGCCTCTCCCGAAATTTTACAAGTCTGGTTCTTTTCTCACCTAAGCAAATTTCGAGACTTCATGCGATCGGTTGAGGCAAATGCTTTTGAAAATCCGTTAAAAAAATTTATGGTTTTAAGACCGTATATTCCCACACCATTGGAATGCCTCAGGAGCTGGATCTCTTAGGAAGTCAACCCAATTTATGGTTTTAAGACCGTATATCCAGTTCATTCCTGCTCCCAAGGCGGAGCTCTTTAGATGGTGGGGTCAATTAGATCAGTTTGCCCAAGAGCGCGTGAAGGCCAAAGTCGATCATCTCCTATCGTTGATCCAAATCACTGTTCGTCCTGAAGTCATACAAGCCATGGCACATTTTTGGTGCCCGAAGACATTTACTTTTATATTCGGTAGGTTTGAGCTAACCCCAACCCGGAAGAATACAAAGATCATGACTAGAATGCCTCTTGAGAAAAAAAGCTTGTCGGCCATCGATGTGCATCATCCCAATACGTGGGTTAGCGCGGCTTTTAAGAACTCAAGTCCATACTATGATACAAATTCTTGAAGATAACCATAAAACTTGCCCATTTGAATTTATGAATGCTTGTTTTCAAAATTAGCCTATGACCCAAAAAAGTGAGATTTTCCTCCTGGCCTTTTTCGGACTTATCATCTTCCCCCATCAAAGAAATGCCATAAGTCCTAAGATCGCATGGGTAGTTGATCAGAACTTAAGAGGGGGGAATTACGTCAACATGATTTTAACTGAAACATTCTTGTCCTTTAATTGTTTTAAAGACAACACAGAGAAAATCATGCGAGCCTCTCCCGAAATTTTACAAGTCTGGTTCTTTTCTCACCTAAGCAAATTTCGAGACTTCATGCGATCGGTTGAGGCAAATGCTTTTGAAAATCCGTTAAAAAAATTTATGGTTTTAAGACCGTATATTCCCAATCAAAATTGTTTAAATTGGGTTGACTTCCTAAGAGATCCAGCTCCTGAGGCATTCCAATGGTGTGCTGGTTGGTTCCATGAAAAGAGAGCTCGCTTCGCTTACAAACATAACCGCCCAATTCCGTTGTTCGGCCTCACCGGCGCCATTCCCTATTATCCATATCGGGTGGCACGACAATATGGAGCCCTTCAGGAGATTCCACCGCCTTTCAAGGGGATGATCCCTCCAGGTCGTTTCAACACAAGCCGTGACTATGCGATCGAAATTTCTATCGCTGAGGAAACCTGGGACAAGTGCCATCGCAAAAGGATCGTGGTACCTGAAGGGCTTGAGGGAGAAGAAAAAGTCCACCACGCCTCTGCGGCCTATATCCACAATCATCACATCCCAACAAGGTGGAAACCATCGGTCCCTCGCTCAATCAGATAGAGCAGCCCGCACGAGCAAGCATAACTCATGGAGAGGGATTTGGGAGTGGACTGGATGCACACCTCAAAGCCAGTTCAAGGAAGCAGGCATCCTCGCAAGAACAGGGCTCCCTGTCGCATATAAATGGGCAATCATGTGCCCCTTAGTGTTAATAGTGTGAAAGTTTTGTCCTATTGTTTAGGGACTTTTGTTTAATATCTAGTATTTCATTCTGTCATTTCAATTTCAAGTTTTAGATGTCAAAAGTCTGCGGTCTATAAAATCCTCTTTTGATAAATAAAAAAGCAGTTAGACTATTGCCATGGGTCAATCTTTGTTCACTTTCGTGCTCATTCATTGTTTTCGCAAGCAGGTAATTATGAATCACGGGCCACCAATCGCCCGCGAATGGCCTCATGCAATAAGGCCCGATCAGAATGATGTACAAAATCATCTCATTAACATTGAAGATGGCGTGGGACAGATGTCCATTGTCCTTCAACAACTCTCGAGACAAATGAAATCCACTCAAGCTGAGCCCAACTCTGTAGTTGCCTTAAACACTGTCATGACACCCGCAAATTTGCCAGAAAATAGTCAGTACCATAGATAGTTTGAAAGGATCATGAAAAAGTTAAACCAGCTGCAGGAGCAGAATCCCATGGACTTGTCCAATTACGCTGGCATTGAGATCCCTGAAAAACTCAAAGCACTTGAATGCGAAAGGTATGCTGATACCTCCCGCCCAAAAGCCTACCTACAGGCCTACTTGGTCCGAAGGATAATTCAATCGTACCAATCAAGCTTGACTGGCCCTGCCTTACGATGGTACATTGTCAAGAAGATTAGTCCCCTTAAAACCTGGAGGGAACTAATTCATGTTTTTCACCAAGAGTATGATATTGACATCACCCCTGACATCACCTTGCCCTATGAAGAGCCGATGATCGTGGAGCACAAGGAGCTGTTAGTCACTGGGATAGGGGAGGAACATGTCAATGAAGCTTTGCATAATAAGTGGGCAGCTGAACAACACCCTGTTACTGGAAAATTTCCCACTAAGAAAGGCAATGAGCCTTTGTACGAGATCATAGAATCAAAGCCTGTTCAAGAGTGGGGCACGACTGGACAACTCCCCAAGCTTAAAGCAAGAGCTAGGGTCTAAAGAATACCAACCTCTATCAACCTGGAAAGTGAATCAGACAGTGAAACTCTAATGTCTCTCACTTCCCTTGGCAGAATCAAGTTAGCAAAATGAAGGGCCTTACTCAAAAGGTCTGGACCAGAAGCCAAGAAAAGAAAGCCTAAGCAGATCAATGCAACATCTACCAACGAGCCACCACACCAAAGCTTCGAGCATTCCCAAGAATACAGCTTTGAAGGCTACCATCCCTTAGAGTATAACTCTGAAGATTTCCCGGCCCTAGAATACAATCCCAAGGACTTCCAGCGTTATTTCGACAGTGAAACTGACGATTCATCGTATAATTGTTTCCTACTCTCATCCGGGGATGAAGGCCCGTCAGAAGAGGAAGCATACGTCTTTATCCGCTATGATCCTAATGAAGTACTAAGCTTGTCCTCTGACCATGAGGATAGCTTCAATACTTCATCCTCATTCGGAAATTTTGATCAAGAAGAAAGCAATGGGGTAATCTCGATAGAGTCCAACTCCCCTGAAATAGAAGAATTCACCACTACAACGAATATGCAGTGGGAAAACCAGTGGTCTAACCAGGATACATCAAGCCCATCTTACGCTTACAGGATCATGACCCCTGGAGAGATGTGGATACCTAATCTCCGTAAGTATAATGGCACAACTTGCCCCGTGGCTCACTTGCAGTACCTCCATGCTGAAATGAGTCGGTACTATAGCCCGATGTCATCCACAACTCAGGCCTTCCAAGAAAGTCTTACAGGGTCTGCATTGCAATAGTTCATCACAGCAGATATCAACCTCTTGAGAGATTGGAATGAGCTGTCTTTTGCATTCTTGCTTCAGCATCAAAGCCAGATTGGGACTGAAGTGCCTTGTTAGAACTTGGTTCACTTCAGAAGAAGACCAATGGAGGATTTCCAAGCATATGCAAGGAGGTGGGAGGCTTTCATGATACAAACTTACCCTCAGCTGGCCAAAGAAGAAATGATAAAGCTGTTCATAGGGGCTTTACCTCGCAAGCATCGTTGTTGGTTGCATGGGTTGCATTTCCATAGCCTCAATGAAGTGGTCCTCTAATGTGAATACTTCGAGTCTACTGGAGGCGAGGAACTCAAAGACGCTTGATTTTGGAACCAACACTATCAAAGCACTCCTTTACACAGGAGTTTTCATGGGTTTTACTTGTTTTTATAATTTCCTGTTTCTTATCTTATCTAGTGTGCTACTGTTGTATTTTCCATTTCAAGTACTCTATTGTACAGTTATAATATTTTGTTTTAAGAGCATGAGGCGGTACTCCAAACCAGCCCGGTGATGTTATCCAACCATGAAAAGAAAATATCATCCAAGGAGAATACTGAAGGCTGGGCCTCCTCATGCTTTTTCTCCCCCAAAGACGTATTTTGAAAATAAAAAATATTTCATCACCCAAAAGCTTTTGTTAAAACAAGATAATAAATTTAATCATGTTTGTCTTTCTGACTCACTCATTTCATGTCTCAGAAGATCATTCCATCCTCTCGACTTAGTGTGACAAGGAGGCATTTGAGGCTGGCGCATCATGTGAACTAGCTAAATTCAAAGATACCCTGCCAAGAAAACAGGAGCAAATAGAAAGAATCATCCCATTTCAAAAATGTAAGTTTGGAAATGATGTCCTCTCTCTTCTATTTACAGGAAATGAAAGATGGGACGTAATAGGTACAAGTATACGGTTGAAATCAAGCCGTCCCTAAGAGCTCTGTGCACTCCCCCTCGCTCCTGCCCAACTCCTTCACAAGCCAGAGCAATATCCTTTCCCCACAATGTGCCTGAGCAACCAGATGCTGTGTTTCATCAACGGGACTTCCAACTTCGACAAGCCTAGAAGCACAAGAAACGGATCTTTTCTCTTTCTTTGAATTGGCTACTGTCAACAGGAAAGAAACCCAGACAGTTGAAGCGGTCTCTAGCCCCTATTCAAAATGAGGACCTAGAAACCTGACTTCCTATTCAGACGCATACTCTCGCAAGAAGTAATTGCCATCAGAGAATTGGAGGTTTTGATTGTCCATCTCAGATTTCATAGAAGCTTGAGGTACATGACTTTTGCCAAATGATGCTATAGTTAAAGACAGAAGGAGAAATTCCACAGAAGGGAGGCGTTGAAGATGAATCAACGACCAGCAATCATGCATACATGGTCACAAGTGAGGAAGGCCAATCGAAAGAAATGTCAAACTGTGCCGAGATGAAAAGGCTGTCATCGACATTCAAATATCCCAAGGAGTCAGCAAAATACAAACTCTGGAGAAGAGTAATTTGGTATCGTTTCCAATACTCCCCCCTCTTTGAATTCACTTTTGACATATTCCCCTTATTGGCAGGAAGCACCAGGATTCAAGAGCCAAATTTGATGGTTTGGCAAATCAATATTGGCCAAGTTAGTACATGGAAATGACTCGTATCAAATTCACCTGGCTTCGTGTAAAAGGACGTGTCATCCAGGAGCCAATACAGAGAATAATTGACCTAACGAAGCAAGGGGCATAGGACTTCGTGTCCCCCTCTCACTTCAGGTTCACCCAATCATCTGCAAACCAATGAAGGGTAAAGTTGTATCGCTTCCAGTTTTTCGACTCTTGAAAGAGTTTCTGACTAACATGATCCCTTTTATCTATTGCAGGATCACCTGGCCGTTAAAGATATGAATAACAAATCAAGGAAAGACATATCAAACTTTGATAAACTCTCCTAAACGAAATGGCATCCTGAGTAATCGCCAAAGCAAATGACAGAAAATCTTCAGGCCTCAACTCGCATTTGATTTTGGCTAGACTAATTGATCTACTTGTACATATTCTCTTCTGCAGGGGCAAAAGCAGACATGCACGATCAGATTCTCAACCCCGATTGATCATTCATGTGTCATATTCCTAGTCAATAGGGACAACCATCGACGTCCATTTGCGAATAACCCTTTTGATGTTCAAAATCTAACATATTTGGAAACACCATTATGTTAGCCCCTAAAGTTGTCAATAGAGTCTTTTTTGAGTCAAAACCATTCACTTGTTTTGAAAAGTTCAAACTCCGTCATATTCGAAATGTTGCATGCATTTCCCAAATTGATTTTTGCATGATGATTTTGTCTATCTAGATCACTGATTCCGCTGAGGATTATTAGAATAGACAGCTAAATGAAGAATACAAGATTGATTGAGCATGCTAGATGAGGCGCGTCAGAATGATGACAGGCAAGCTATATCCTACACACAGTCCCCCATCTATACACTTGTGAGATGAGTGCAGAAGATTCCATGGCTGCAAGGTAAAGAGTTCTCTCGCGAATGGTACGATAACCAAAATAGTGAGAGGCATTCCATCGAGCTCCATACACTGGTGAAGCTTCTCTCATACCCCCGTCGAAGAACCACCGCACACGGGGGCAAGTTGAAAGCAAGTCACCATCACGAGGTTGGAAAAGGGATAGAAATTCTCTTGCTTGCACTTGCATCAATCTTTGAGTATCTTTATTACATATGAACACTTGCGTTAATTTAAGTGCCCTAGAGTCATGAAGAGCAATTCTTTCTTTACGCACTTATGTCCATTGTACAACTCAATTAAGTCTGTAAATTCACCCTCGCGTGGAGGCAAGGCAGAAACTACTGTCGTTTGAGCAGCAGAATCAGAAGTGTCGGAAAAAGATAAAGACTCAATAGTCCAACAAAGGCGTTTGCTTGAACCTACCAATATCAGCTCTCAGGCAACAAGAACAAAATAAGGGCATAAAAAGCAGTGTACCTGGTAAAAGCAAGGTCAACGCCCATGAATGAAAAATTGAAAAGAAGAATAGGGGCATGAAAAAGCAGTGTGCCTGGTAAAAGCAAGGCCTATGCCCCAAAAAAAAAATTCAGCTGTTTGTATTCCCAAGAGAAGTTGCTATTGTGGTTCGATTAATGGAACCTTCATCGAACTGTGAGAAGAAAGACTAGGGACAGATACCAAGGTGATAGCCAGCTCTTACTTTTTTTACACATGAGTCAAGTCTACATTGCATCCCATTGTAAAATGTCTCTTCAGACTAGGGGCACTTCAATTAACGTAGCATTTCATATGTCTATAAGCACCGCTCGAAGAAGTACGAGCAAGATTACTCTATCTCTTTTCGCAGGATTCTTGACTTGCAAACCTGAGGATGATCGTGCGGCGTTTCGTTCAGGAGCCTTAACCTCGACGGTCCCATTTGATGAGCTGTTAACCAAGTCTTCATCACAATTTCAACAAAGACCTCTCACATTGGTAAAGTCGTACCAATTGCGAGAATATTCGGACCCCTGTTGACATGATGACAGTGAGATAGTGCGGTCCTTATAAATCCTGCATCAATGGTCAGGATAGCCTTTTCCATGAGAGTGAGTGAAAAGTCCTTTCAGACTGAAAGTCCCTCATCTGGCATGCTCAAGACATCTACATTGTAAATGAAGATTGTCTTTCAAAATCTTCCCCAGTGGAAATCAAAAGATGCGAAACTGACAAAATTATCATGCATGAATCTCATTTGAACTCATGAATTTACAGCATATACAATCATGTGTGCATATTGTGCAAATACCAGACATACTCTCAGAGATCAGAGATATCGCCAGGTAAGCATATCTCTATCCCCATTTGTCTTAAAGTACCTACCACTGTCCAGGTACTCTCTTATTGACACTCAACCTATTTGAGTCGTCCCTTGAGTTTGGGTGCCTACTGCTGTTTAGGTATCCCCATTGTCTTTGAGTACCAGCCATCGTTCGGATACTCTCTTTTCCTGACACTCAACCTGTTCAAGTTGTCCCCAGAGTATTGATACTTATGACTAGCCAAGTATCCCTTTATCGTTGAATACCTACTGCTGTCTAGGTATCCCTATTATCTTTGAGTACCGGCCACCGTTCGGATACTCCCTTTTTCCTGACACTCGACCTATTCGAGTTGTCTCCAGAGTATTGATACTTGTGGCTGACCAAGTATCCCTTTACCGTTGAATACCTACTGCTGTCTAGGTATCCCTATTATCTTTAAGTACCGGCCACCGTTCGGATACTCCCTTTTTCCTGACACTCAACCTGTTCGAGTTGTCTCCAGAGTATTGATACTTGTGGCTGACCAAGTATCCCTTTACCATTGAATACCTATTGCTGTTTAGGTATCCCCATATCATCAAGTACCCACCATTGTCCAGGTACTTCCTTTTCATGACACTCGGCTTGCCAAGTTGTCCCCAAATAATATAGCAGCTGTTCAAGCATTCCATTGCTTTGCTTGGCACCGCCGTCCAGGTATGCTTTCTAGCACTTGGACCAGCCTGAGTGATCACAAATCATATCATTAAATACATGTGTTCATTCAAGTATCCCAGTACTTTGTACACCTGTGGCTATCCAGGTGTTCCACCCCTTTCAAGTACCTGCGGCAATCCAGGTAAGCCTCGTGCTACATTCAAATTCCCTTTACCAAAAGGTGAGAGACCTTCACGAATATTCAGGGCACGTCCTCGATATTCCCCATACCAGGAGGTGAGAGATCTTCACGAATATCTCAAGTACGCCCTCGATATTCCCAATTACCAGGAGGTGAGAGACCTTCACGAATATCCCAGGTACGTCCTCGATTTTCCCAACTACCAGGAGGTGAGAGACCTTCACGAATATCTCAGGTACACCCTCGATATTCCCAATTACCAGGAGGTGAGAGACCTTCACGAATATCCCAGGTACATCCTCGATATTCCCATTTACCAGGAGGTGAGAGACCTTCATGAATATCCAAGGTACGTCCTCAATATTCCAACTACCAGGAGGTGAGAGACCTTCACGAATATGCGGTGCACGCCCTCGGTATTCGCAATTACCCAGAGGTGAGAGACCTTCATGAATATCCTAGGTACGTCCTCGATATTCCCCTTTACCAGGAGGTGAGAGACCTTCATGAATATCCAAGGTACGTCCTCGATATTCCAACTACCAGGAGGTGAGAGACCTTCACGAATATGCGAGACCCGCCCTCGATATTCCAACTACCAGGAGGTGAGAGACCTTCACAAATATCCTAAGTATGCCCTCGATATTTCTCAATTGCCAGGAGGTGGGACACCTTCACAAATATCCAAGGTATGTTCTCAATATTTCCAATTATCAAGTACCCCTTCGATACTTGTGAATGTCTAAGTATCCCCCAAGAATTCATACTTGTGATCATCCAAGTACCCCTTCAATGCCTATGGTTAGCCAAATACCTATTTTGACGCCCGCAAAGGCCCAAATACTCTTCAGGTTGGTACTTGTGAATATCCAGGTACTCTTTGATATGCTTGTGAATGTCCAGGTATCTTCGAGAACAGATGCCCTGAGAAAGGTAGGTGCATCTCCCGAGAAAGGTCGGGTACCAACTGGTGTCCTCGATACAAATCAGGCACCTACAAATGAGATGCCCTGAGAAAGGTCGGTGCATCTCCTATCAAGGCGACCGAAGAAAGGTTCGGGTCCTAGACAGATCATTGATTGTTTTAATGAGCGACCGAAGAATGGTTCGGGTCCTGGAGAAGCAATTTCCCATCACGGCAACCGAAGAATGGTTCGGGTCCGAGACAAACCACCGATTACTCCAATAGGCGACCGAAGAATGGTTCCGGTTCTGGAGGAGCAATCTCCCGTCAAGGTGATCGAAGAAACGTTCGAGTCCTAGACAAATCACTAATTGTTTTAACAGGCGACCGAAGAATGGTTCGGGTCTTGGAGAAGCAATTTCCCGTCATGGCGACCGAAGAATGGTTCGGGTGTGAGACAAACCACTAATTACTCCAATAGGCGACCGAAGAATGGTTTGGGTCCTAGACGAGCAAACTCTCATCAAGGCGACCGAAGAAAGGTGCGGGTCCTAGACAAATCACTAATTGTTTTAACAAGCGACCGAAGAATGGTTCAGGTCCGAGACAAACCACTGATTACTCCAACAGGCGACCGAAGAATGGTTCGGGTCCTGGATGAGCAATCTCCCGTCAAGGTGACCGAAGAAAGGTTCGAGTCCTAGACAAATCATTAATTGTTTTAACAAGCGACCGAAGAATGGTTCGAGTCCTGGAGAAGCAATTTCCCGTCACGGCGACCGAAGAATGGTTCGGGTCCGAGACAAACCACTGATTACTCCAACAGGCGACCGAAGAATGGTTTTGGTCCTAGACAAATCACTAATTGTTTTAACAGGCGACCGAAGAATGGTTCGGGTCCTGGAGAAGCAATTTCCCGTCACAGCGATCGAAGAATGGTTCGGGCCCGAGACAAACCACTGATTGCTCCAAACAGGCGACGGAAGAATGGTTCGGGTCCTGGAGGAGCAATCTCCCGTCAAGGCGATCGAAGAAAGGTTCGAGTCCTAGACAAATCATTGATTGTTTTAACAGGTGACCGAAGAATGGTTCGGGTCCTAGAGAAGCAATTTCCCGTCACGGTGACCGAAGAATGGTTCGGGTCTGAGACAAACCACTGATTACTCTAACAGGCGACCGAAGAATGGTTCGGGTCCTAGAAGAGCAATCTCCCATCAAGGCAACCGAAGAAAGGTTCGGGTCCTAGACAAATCATTGATTGTTTTAACAGGCGGCCGAAGAATGGTTCGGGTCCTGGAGAAGCAATTTCCTGTCACGGCGACCGAAGAATGGTTCGGGTCCTGGAGGAGCAATCTCCCATCAAGGCGACCGAAGAAAGGTTCGGGTCCTAGACAAATCATTGATTGTTTTAACAGGCGACTGAAGAATGGTTCGAGTCCTGGAGAAGCAATTTCCCGTCACGGCGACCGAAGAATGGTTCGGGTCCTGGAGGAGCAATCTCCCGTCTCGGTGACCGAAGAATGGTTCGGGTCCGAGACAAACTGCTGATTACTCTAACAGGCGACCAAAGAATGGTTCGGGTCTTGGAGGAGCAATCTCCCGTCAAGGCGACCGAAGAAAGGTTCGGGTCCTAGACAAATCATTGATTGTTTTAACAGGTGACCGAAGAATGGTTCGAGCCCTGAAAAAGAAACCTCCTCATATCACCAGGTAAGATGACGCCTTGATACTTGCCAAACTCGGGGCTCACACCCTATCTCACTCAATCCCGGTAAGTAACTATAGGTATCTTCTTATTTGTCTTAGTATATGTAATATTATATTGCTCTTTTTTACATAGGATAATAAGTCCTAAATAAAATATAATATGCTACGCATATATGGACAAAATTTAGGCATCAGTTTGTCTTTGAATGCAACCTCTGCGAGCTCACCTTCAAAGAGGTGCAGCTGTTGACGCCTAAAATTTACTATTAATTAATTAGGTTTTACTTTATTTTTTATTTTATCTTTTTCAGATAATAAATACACAAAAAAACAAGAAAAACAAAAAAAACAACCTCCGCATGGGCCTTCGGCCCATCTCCGCCTCGGCCAGCCCGGCCGAGTCTTCTTCCTCCTTGCGCCACTACAACGCGCGCGCGGGCAAGCGTGACAGCGGAGTGAGATGGACGGACGGCAGCGCATGTGGAGCAGAGGAGCAGTTGGCATCGACGAGACGTGACCGGAGGAGGAGATGATGGCGGATGGGACACCGGTTCGGTCGGCGGAGGTCATTCGGCGAGTAGGAACCGGCGGTCGAAGCTCCGTCGACCGACCGCCCCCTCGCCTATAAATAGGGCTCCCCCGACGACGGCAAGCAGCACGCCGAGAACGATCGAAGGTTGCAAAGCTTCGAGCTTCCTGCTGAGAGACTTCAAAAGGGGAGCCGAGGTCGAGCAAGCCCAGATCCGAAGGCTCGCGGCCGAAGAGGGAGAAGTTCTGCCGGAGACACAGACCCAGAGAGAGAGAGAGAGAGAGGCCACCGGAGCTCGGGGTCCCCTGAGAGACTTCGAGGAGCTCGAGTGCTGGCCGGCCGTGGTGTGGTGAGCTCGGAGGGGTCCCCAAGAGACTTCGGGAAGCTTGAAGAGCGAACCCGAGGGAGAGAGAGAGTGTTCCGGCCAAATTTGACCAGGCCCGGGTCTCGCCATCGACGTTGTTGTTCGCCGTGGTCTTCACCATCGCAGATCAAGCCCTCCAACTTTGTCATTGCTCGCCATGGCCGCCGCCGTCGTAAATCAACCCTTGCCGTCGCCGAGAGAAGGTAAAAAAAAAAACCGTCACAGTTGTCCCCGCCGCCCATCACGACCCCATTTCGTCACCGTCGCCGTCGTCGAGGTCCTCGTTGTCATTGCCGTCACCACCGTGGCCGTTGTCGCCGCCGTATCGCTTCGGTCTCTCCGGCGCCGCGAATCGCAAACCCTAGGGTTTGCGATTTTCCGGGTCGGAAGCAGGTCCGGACCTGGAAAAGTCGGGTAGGGTTCGTGATCGAGGGCGGCGGGAGTCGGGTCGTGCACGTAGTCGGGTCGGGTAGGGTTTCACCAGGGGAGCCGGGACATGCGGCGGAGTCATCGGGCGGGCCGGTGCCCCGAACGCCCGGCCACGGCACCGTTTATTTTAATATTTAAAAAAAAAAAAAAAGTCGGGCTGGCCCTGCCGGACCCAACCCGCGGATCCGACCCGGTCGGTTTTTATCTAGTTTTATTATTTTAATAAATAAATAATAAATAATTTATTTTCAAAAAATAAAAAAAAAAATTATTTTCGAAAAATTTAAAAAATGTCAAATTTTTTTTTTATTTTCTAATAAATTGAGAAAAATCAAAAATAATTTATTTTCCAAAAATATTTTGAAAAATATTTAAAAAATTTTAGTTTTCGAAAAGAATATTTAAAAAATCAAAAATATTCCATATTTTCCAAAAAATGCCAAAAATCCAAAAAATGCCAAAAATTCATGAAAAAACCAAAAAAATTTAGAAAAAGCCAAAAAAGACTTGTATTTTCCCAAAAATACCAAAAAATCCCAAAAAAAAAAAAATCCCTTTTGTGTCCAAAAAATTAGAAAAAGACTTAGAAAATGTTTTTCCTCCCAAAAATGCATGGAAAATCCTTCGAACATCCAAAAAACCTCAAGGTTTAAACAAGATTAGGTACCGAAAGGGCATTAGTGATTAACTAGTATAATCAAGTCTCCGATCCTAATTTCTCTCTGGTTGCGCAGAGTGAGTATTTCTCCCGATACTTCACTTGGGTTTCTAATCAACCCACCCCAAATCGATTAGTGGCGACTCCAATTTAAAAATTGATTTACGTTTAAAAATTTGAACCATTAAGTCGTGAATTGGTGGACTTGGGAGAGCCCGGGCATAACTAGTTCCAGCCTAGCCATTAGCCTCCTTAGGCGCTCGTACTCGATCGCGGGGCCAAGAAAAAAAGAGGTCGCGACATTTTCTAATGTGGCGCTTAGTGTGCGTCACATGTCTTGAGAAAGTAATAAAATAATACACATCGGTATTTTCCGTTAGTTAAATTGGATGGAGTTGACAGAATGATTTGATTGAATTAATTTGACAAGTTTTAAAACTTAATTAAAATATTTGCTAATTTTAAAATTCAATTGCATTTTCATAAAAAGTTTTTGAACTTCCAGTGAACTTATCCCATATTCTTTTGTTAATAATGAGAGATCCCGAGGCGATAATTAAGTGTCAATAGCTTCTCGATGTCCTCAAACCTTTCCCACCTTTCCAAATTGGCAGTAAATTTGTCCACATGAAATGTACAAGCTCTTGTTCAGAATCTTAGCGATAACATCTTCAAGTAATAAAATATAGGATAAAGGCTGCCTTTATCTTATCCTATCTCCCTTTTACTGTCGATATTGGTCTAATTAATCTACAGATTATATAATAACTTCTTGATCTATTATGATGAGACATCATATAAACCACTCAACATTTTCATCGTGCAAATAGCTTCTTGAATGCATCGGATGCATATGAACCCAATACATCTCATCCTTTAAATCTTATTTGTCTCACGCTGGATCCATTAACATTATTTATGTTAAATTAATGTATCGAGTTTAGATTGGGTGTGAGACCCAACCCAATTGGATGATGTAAACTGATCCGAGTTAGATGAGTTGTCAATGAAAGAGTCCTAATTGGGATTTTTTTTTTTTTTTGGGCCTTTTTCTGAAATGATAATCTTAGATCTTACTTGGCCAGTGGATTCAGCTAAAGAAGTAATTTAAATCGGGAAAGATGTTGCTTACTTGTAGCTCAACCGATCAACAATTGACATCCTCCATACAGTAAAAGAATACATACACACATATACATACATAGAATGGTATTGTCAGAGGATATGTGGAGTAAAAGAAAAATAAAAGGACGTGGGTTTTGCTTTTATTTTCGTCTCCAGCGACAACCGCCTAGTAGACGCATAGTGGGGGACTCCTTTGAGCCACTCCGAATACTGATTTGTGCAAAGGATTCTACACTGGAATTGTGACGTTTTCTTCGTGAAAATGTAAATGTTTCAAGCAGTGAGATAATCATCTACGAGTTTAAACACACTAGGGTATATGTTAGTGAGAAACATCCAAGCATGTGAGTAATTATAACTCTGTAATTCTTTAATTGATTACTGGAGTATTTGTCGTTCGCCTCACATGGATTAGGTATCGATATTTAAAATAAGTAAATCTCTGGTGTTTTTTATGAGTTTTTCATTTATTTTTCTAGTCATTTTCGCATTTCTTTAATTGGATGCATCGGTTGACGTTAGCCGGGGTGGTTTTGGAATTTCACGCGGAGTAAACCGACTCCAAGCAATAACCAAACTTAAAATTTAACAAACGCAAGTCAAACTAGACGGTGATTTCGACCAATAAAAAATGAAACAGGCAGCGACGAAGACCTCAATCAGCACGACGTGGTCGCCTAGTGCTATTGATTCCTTCATTCCACCAACTGAAGACTTACAAGTTGAGATCCATAAGAGCCTCCACCTCGTTATCATCTTCGCAACCGGCTGTACTCAGTTAGGAAAAGAATAATTTTCGAAGGCATCGTCGTCATCATGAGTGCTAAATCCGAGCTTGTGTTCATCCCATCTCCGGGCCTCGGCCACCTGGTGTCGATGGTGGAGATGGCCAAGCTCCTCGTTGACCGCGACGATCGGCTCTCCCTCACCGTCCTCATCATGAAGTTCCCCTTCGACTCGGAGATTGATTCCTACATCGAGTCGCTCACCGCCTCCGTGGCTGCCCGCATCCGCTTCGTCCTCCTCCCTAGGCAAAGCCACTCCCCAACGACGTCTGGCATGGCCTTCCTCCATCACTTTGTGGAGAGCCACAAAGCCAACGTCCGAGAAGCCGTCGCTGAGCTCTCTTTCCGTGGCTCTCCACGGCTAGCTGGGCTTGTCCTTGACATGATTTGCACCTCGATGATTGACGTGGCTGTTGAGTTCGGCATCCCTTCCTACATGTTCTTCACGTCGGGCGCGGCGATCCTTGGAGTCATGCTGCACCTCCAGTCCCTCCGAGATGAGCAACACATGGACCCGACCAGGCTCAAGGGCTCTGACGCCGAGCTGGACTTCCCGTGCCTTGCTAACCCGCTGCCTGCCGCCAAGTTCTTGCCCTTGGAAGTGTTTATGGAAGAAGACTGCCGGATATTCTTGGACTTCGCCCTAAGGTATAGGGAAACCAAGGGAATTTTGGTAAATACGTTCGCTGAGCTGGAGCCGCGCGCTATGGATGCCCTGCCCAGCCTTGGAGCACCTGCGGTGTACTCTGTGGGCCCCTTACTGAACATCACGGATGAGAGCAAAAAGGGTTTCGAGATCCTGGACTGGCTCGACCAGCAGCCAGATGCGTCAGTGGTGTTCCTGTGCTTCGGGAGCAGGGGGTACTTCGACGAGCACCAGGCAAAAGAGATTGCCCACGCGTTGGAGCAGAGCAGGTACCGCTTCCTTTGGTCCCTACGACAGCCTCCGGCGAAGGGCAAGCCGGAAGCCCCCCGGGATTACGTAGATCCGGCAGAGGTCCTGCCCGAGGGTTTTCTTAATAGGACAGCCGGGGTCGGGAGAGTGATTGGGTGGGCCCCGCAGGTCGCAGTCCTGGCCCACCCAGCCATTGGAGGGTTCGTGTCTCACTGTGGGTGGAACTCCACCCTAGAAAGCATATGGTTCGGCGTGCCAGTCGCCGCATGGCCCCAGTATGCAGAGCAACAATTCAATGCGTTCCAACTGGTGCTAGAGCTCGGCCTCGCGGCAGAGATCAAGATAGATTATCGAAGAGATCTGGTCAAAGGTAGTGACGGTGTCGTGAAGGCAGACGAAATAGAGAGAGGGATAAGGAAGTTAATGGAGGGAGAGGAGGCCGGGGAGAGGCGGAAGAAGGTGAAGGAGGTGAGCGAGAAGAGTAGAAAGGTCTTGATGGAGGGTGGCTCTTCTTACTTGTGTATGGCTCGCTTCATAGAGGATGTCTGTAGTCAATGAGCCTTCATTTAGCTTGGAGACAGGGTTGGCTGGTGTTTTGAGCACTGTTGGTATTTTGATTCTACGATTAATTGGAGGGCGTGTTTTAGGGTTTCTGTGGCTACAATCTATGTTTGTTTGTTCTAGCATTTTTGTGGCACAATCCATGTTGATTTTGTTGACGTGTTTTATGTTGAACCGGTCAATTTGGGTTTGGCCCGTCTGCAAAGGTTAACGATAAATATAGAATGGGTTCAAAAAGACATCATTGGTAAACTTCATATGGTAGATTTACGTGTCCTTGCACGTCCTTGATCTACGAGCATGAATGAATTTCATTGTGCTCTTGTTTTCCCCTTCCAAGGTTTGTTGTCCTGTTTCTCTCTTGCGTCCATTGCTCTTCTCATTCCTGCCTCTGAAAGTTAGGGCCCTCTGTTCTTGCTTGGCGTGCAATGGAGAAGAGGAGAATATAAAGAATTTCGGAGTAGCAAATTTAGCGAAATTGAACTTTAGTCGAAAATGTAAATTTGATTTGACCCCATGTGGAACCCAAAGGATCCACATACTCATGGACCGATTAGAACACTGTAAGACATGCAAATCAGCCCCTCCTTGCCCATCAGATGAGACGGTTTTACGAGGAAGTCTGCATCGAACGGTTGGTAGAGAGAATCCCATATAGGCCAACGTCTCATAAGATTAATGTAACACCATTGACAAAACTAAAGGCAAAAAGAGTGCACAAATAATTCAAGAACATAATCTCTCTTGACATAACACAACTTACGTAAATGACAGTGGTTATTACTTCCCGATTGTCTTATTTACGAAAGGGAATATCAATCTCGATATACAAGTTCAATATATATAGTGATGCAATAAAATTAAGAGCTTTCTCACACGTCTTTCTTACATTAAGATCAAGGATGGATGATCGCCTAGCTCTGATCAAAACAGTGGACTAGTTTTACCAGGCATGGCAAGATCGTAACTTGGGCACCAAGAGATTTCTTCAATCCTCGATTTGATTTTCCTTATAGTGATGCAGACATGCATGATCCATCACATCGAATAAACTTACATGTTTAGTATCAAGACGAAGAGAGTGATATTCAAATAGTGACCTTCAAACATTCGATCTCTTTAAATTCAAAATAGCCGTTGAAATTATTAAATAATTATCTTAAATATTTTTACATTACAATTCTTCACTGTTTTGCAAAATTTTAATTCATCTCCAAATGAAAATTTAATTGAGGTTCGGTCGAAAGTTTCTGTTCAATTAATTTATGATACTAGAACGGAGCGCCCGCGGTGTACCCCGTGGGCCCCATAGTGAACGTCAAGGTTGAGAGCAAAAGGGGCACAGAAAGTAATAATAGTCCGCGGGGTTTCGAGATCCTGGAGTGGCTTGACCAGCAGCCAGAAGCGTCTGTGGTGTTCTTGTGTTTCGGAAGCTTTGGGAGCTTCGACGAGGACCAGGCGAAGGAGATTGCTCGCGCTTTGGAGCAGAGCGGGCGCCGCTTCCTGTGGTCCCTACGTCAGCCACCCGCGAAGGGCAAGCTGGAAGCCCCCCATGACTATGCGAATCCGGCAGAGGTCCTGCCCGAGGGGTTCCTGGACAGGACAGCCGGGGTTGGCAGAGTGATCGGTTGGGCCCCTCAGGTCGCGATCCTGAGCCACCCAGCCATCGGAGGTTTCTTGTCCCTTTGCAGGTGGAACTCTACCCTAGAGAACATATGGTTTAGGGTGCCAGTCGCCACATGGCCCCAATATGCAGAGCAATAGCTCAACGCATTCGAGATGCTCGAGGTGGAGCTCGGCCTCGTGGCAGAGATCAAGATGGATTATCGGAGAGATCTCGCCAAAGGGAGCAACTTCGTGACGGCAGACGATATAGAGGGAGGGATAAGGAAGCTAATGGAGAGCCATGAGGCCGAGGAGAGGAGGAAGAAGGTGAAGGAGGCGAACAAGAAGAGTTGGAAGGCTTTGGTAGAGGGTGGCTCGTCTTACTTGTCTTTGGCTCGCTTCATCGAGGATGTCCGGAAACAATGAGCCTCCGTTTGGCTAGGAGACTGGTTTGACTACTTTTCTTTACTTGCTTTTATAAGTTGGTATTTTGAATCTTTGAGTACTTGGGAGTGTGCGTTGTAGTGATCTTGTGAATATAATCCATGTTAATATGTCATAAGGAGAGAACAGATCGCCTGGGTCCGACCATGAGCCGCCGTTCATTATGGTGATGTCTGTTATTTACAAAAATCATAATAGATATAGAAAGTGTACAAAAATCAATTAATAACTACGAAGTTCTATACAGCTCGAAAGAGATTTCCGTGTACTCGCACCTCTCAGTGACCCGCCTCTAATCATGAAGCTGCCACGCCAATCTCGATCTTGCTACAGGTCACGATATAGATATAGAAAGTGTACAAAAATCAATTAATATCTACGAAGTTCTATACCAGCTCAAAAGAGATTTCCGTGTACTCGCACCTCTAGGTCATGATATAGATATAGAAAGTGTACAAAAATCAATTAATATCTACGAAGTTCTATACCAGCTCGAAAGAGATTTCCGTGTACTCGCACCTCTCAGTGACCTGCCTCTAATCATGAAGCTACCACGCCAGTCTCGGTCTTGCCACAGGTACAAGCCTATAGAACGGATCTTGTTCAAGTAAGGTCGTGACCTATTGCCCTCACTCTCTTCTTTAAATACCCACTTTCCTTTGAGCAAGTTTCCAATGTGAGACTTTCTGGAGGTCGCACTTAGCAAGTGCGCTCCGTGAATTGAAAAGTGATTTGGATGGAATATGATTAAATAATCTTTAAGGAAAAATGGAAATATAATCAATATAAAATTTATTTAAAGAATATTACACCTGTCCCTCCACCGGTTCCTTCTCTTTTGTTTTTCTCTTTTAATTGTCTAGTAGCTTGGCAAGGGGGATTCGTATTATTTTAATTGAAGTGGTCGGGTATTTTCTTCTCTTCTTGTCCCCTTGCTGGAGAGAGAAAGCGAGTCCCAAACACGTTAAATGGGATGGACGGTGAGAGCCGCCAAAAAGGAATCTAATCCACTATTTTAAAATAGACATCCCAAAAAATTTCTAAACTTGGTCCCTTCATTTTGCGAAAATTGACTGATATGAATATTTTCTGAAAAATAATTGTTTATATCATTAAGAAAAATTAGTCAAATGGAAAATATTTTCATCATCGATAATAATATATGCCTAATTATTTTCGTGAACGATGAAAAAAATTTCATTCATTAACTCTCTATTCAAAAATTGTCATCAATTATTTGACGTGGCATTTTCACACTAGTAAAAATTCACATGAGCAAGGTGGCATGGAAAATTATCTACAAAACAAAACTGTTCTTTGATGTTAAAATTAGAGAAATTAGGAACATCTAATGGCAATTTTTGGACAAAGAGTTAACGGGAATAGATTTGGAACTAGAGTTGAAACTTGAGGCAAATTGGCTATTGAAACTAAAATTGGAATTTTGTTTAGATAAAAGCAAAAAAAATTTAAGGTTGAATTGGGACTGAACCTAAAATTAAAGTTTTTTTTATAAGATCAAACCTCTTTTGATAGAAGAAGAGTACTGACGTGATCCAACACTAGTCTTATAAATTATTAACATGTGATGGATTTAACGAAATTGATTTACAATTCATACAAGGCCTACTACCCTAGAAACCCTCCAACCTTAATTTTTGTCCTAATTTTACCTTTTGTTTTATAAAAAACTTTCAACTTTCAATCCAGTCTCAATTCTACTATAAACATTTTTTTGTCTTATAAAAAATCCTCAATTTTAGGTCATGTCACAATTCTATTTTAAACTTTTTTTGTCCTATGAAAAGCCTCACTTTACCCTAAAAATTTTACAGTGTCATAAAAACCACAAACCTTTACTTGAGTCACAAATCTATCCCCATAACCCTACATCCAAAATTTATCATTACCAACCAAGAGATAGAAAACTTCCAAACACGAGTTGCTCAAGCGTCTAGAGCGCAAGCGTCTCGAGCGCAAGCTCTCCAACCCTGACAAGCGTAAAATCACTATGGGCAATTAAGACAAATGGTTAGTGAAGAGCAGATTTGGGACTCAATTAAAAGCTAGTAATTATGAAATAAAAAAAAGTAGGGTAAAATTGAATTAGACCTAAAGCTGAGATTTTATTATGAGATTAAAAAAAAAGTTTATGGTGGAATTGGTATGGAACCTAAAGTTGAGGTTTTTTTTATAAAACAAAGAGTTTAGGGTAAATATGGGACTAGATCTAAAATTGGGGGATTTTTTATGGGACAAAAATAAAATATGGTAGAATTGAAACATGACAAAAAGTTTAAGATTTTTTATGAATTGATGGGACTGGACATAGGGTAAAGTTTAAGGTTTTTTTAGGATATTAAGCCTTTACTGAATGCTTGCTTTGAAAATCCTCCAACTTCTTCTCGGTAATCACCAGCTTACAATTTTCCAAAACTGGCCTTCCATTTTGCCATTTGTTCTTTTCCTCATTGAGTGCATGACTGCATGGAGCGATTGCCAGTCTTTATTTCTGAAAATGACTGCAATAGAAAATAGAGCTGTATGGATTGTCCCTTAGGACCTTCCCCTCGAAAGAGGCTTCAAGTTCTGAAGCTGAGAGCTCGCTTTGCTCTGCTTTTCTTTCTAGGTTTTGATTTTTTTATTTATTTCTCTCCCGATTTAATTTGGGAGTCTTTTTTTTCTTATTTAGCCTCTTCTTTTGCTAATTGTTGTTGCTCTTTTTTTCTCTCATCGTAGTGAATAAACCTACTTGTAACTGAAAATTTTGTGAGAAGTCATCACCAATCCATCCTGCAGGATGCTCGGGACATGGTTTTTTCACTTCTCCAAGATTTGATGGAAACTTTCATCTCCCAATTTAGGTGTAGATTTAAATTTGGAGCTTTTCTCTTTAATCTAAATCTAGATCTAGAATTTTTTTTTTTTTTTAAAGTGTTCAATTTTCTCCTTCAATATAAATCTAGATATGAGAGTTTTCTAAAGGCGTTCAATTTGTGGTAGTTCAACATTTGGTTGTTGTTGTTTTCTTCATATGGTGATAGTGTTGAGGACTCTCAATCTAGGCACGCATTGCAAGCCGTAGTTTCCAAATGAGAAGATCCCAAAGTATGCCCATCACTAACGGTTCCGATGATCGATCTCTAATTGTTTTTTATGCTATGACAGATCTGGTTTTTAAGGATGAGAGCATGCTTATAATCATAAGCTATACTTTTTTTGTTTTTTGGGTTTTGTTTTGTTTTGTTTTGTTTTGTTTTGTTTTTTTTGCAGTTCCTTGGAATTTGTTCTAGTTGGAAGTTTTCTATATTCATCTCATGTTTGACTATGCTAAATGAATGACTTATAAAAAAAAAAAAATGAAAATAAAAAAAATAAAAAAATCAATTTCTTGACTTTATACTAAACATATAAGTTTACTCAATGTGATGGATCACAAGTTGCTTACATCGTTATAAGGAAGATCAAATCAAGAATTGAAGAAATTTCTTGGTCCCAAGTCACGATCTAGCCATGCATGGCAAAACTAGTCCACCGTTTTGATCACAGCTGTGCCATCATCCCTCCTTGATCTTAATGTAAAAAATGACAAATAAAAATGTTATTAATTTTGTTGCACCACTACATGTATTCAATTTGTATATCGAAATTGATATTCCCTTTTCTAAATAAGACAATCGAAAAGTAATAACCATTGAGATCTGTTGGGAATTATTGATTCCCTAACACGGATTCGACACTAAATCAAACCCCTAAAACGAATGTGGAAGACGAGCCCAAGAACAAAATGTATCACCGATCAAAGACACGCCACGGAATCGAGCGTACCTTATTATCCACTGATTAAACACCAATATTGAAATTTGAGGGAGAATCTTGATCCCATTCTACCGAGGAGCGTACTGTTGCTGTAAGGGGAAAAAACGTCATTTTTGGGAGCGTAGCGTCATACGCTTTTTGGAGGGAAAGAGAGACTGAAACAATATATGTACCCCAAAAGGGCACGTTCCCTTTTTTTTTTTTTTTTCTCTCTTACGTCTTCTCCAAAAGACATATCTCTTCAACGTAAAACGTTTCTCCAAAAGATATAACCCCTCATATCTAAACAACGTAGCATTTCACATCGCAACCGTTCCTCCATGGGCCTTTATCTTGCGGGCTAGGCTTTTAGGCCCAACATAGGCGGACGGGCCAACTTAGGCCCATCATCACATAGACTAAACCCATCATCTCTCACTCGCACATGATGGGCCAAGCAGGATCCTCTTTACCTCTTTGCAATATTCATACTGGTAAATAATCCGTGCCACCAACATATTTTGAGAGCTCGTTGCCATACATCTGTTAGGAATATATAACAACTCATAATGGGCATCACACTTTGAGTAGATTTAGTATGCAATACCCTAGATCGATCGATTACATTTATATCTCTTTCTTGATCTCTTTTTAAACAGTGATATATTGTATTCACAATTATGATTATCCCAAAAACAATCATAATTAGTCGACCAGTGAATACAAAACTAAAATGTGATTCTCCAAATTTGATCTTTCTTTTTCCTTCAAACTCCCAATTTTAGTTCAGCTTGCTTTTCTAGAAATTTCCCATTAGATCGAATCAATTCATGATCATTGGCAACATCCTAAGATAGCAAATACTAAATAGAAATCTTGAGAATAAGTAAGAGTCATGAGGGCACTAAATTGAGGAACATTTTTCCTCAAGAATCTCACATGGCATAAAAGTTGAGATCAAACTTTTGCCACTCTTATTGGTCGTCTCATGTATACGTAGTTAGAAATACGTATTACGGTATTTAACTCATTTCCCATGGAGCGTATGTCTATATCTTTAATACCGTATAGATGATAGTTCAAACATACCTAATGTCTAACTTGAGTTCACATATCTACTCATACACAGAATTTATTAGAACTCACATCTAGCATCATAGACAAATAAAGTAAAATATGTGGATTATTTTACTTTCGGACATAGTAAATATTATGTCATCATCTTAACACTCAATTAAGGTGACTTATGTATTTTAAGCTTGAGCTCTCGATTATCACTTAGATAATAAGCTTAAAAACCGTCTCATCTCTATATATCACACAGTAAATAAAGGCGATTACCCGTGTGAGTGAACTAATCTTTTATCTATTCGACATACTTTCTCAACTTAATATAATGCACTGAGCATTAATATGCATAAACGTCAAACAAAGATTCAAAGGCATTCATAATGAAAAAAAAAACACAAATTCATTAAATGTGAACACTTCAGGGAAATTACAATATTCAATACATCAGCCTCTACGTAGTCCTAAAAATTTTACATGACTACAAAACACATCTCTAGGTATTGGTTTTGTCATAGGATCTGCTACCATTCTATGCGTAGATATGTACTGTAAGTTCACATATTTTCGTGCAACCATATTATTGACAAAATTATACTTGATATTTATATATTTGGTCTTGTCATGATATTTTGGATCTTTGGTGTACGCTATAGCTTCTTGGCTATCACAGTTAACCAATAATGGATTTGCAGTATACCCAATAACACTTAAATGATCCAAAAATCTCTTAAGCCAAACTATTTCTTATAATGTTGTTGATAATGCCACGAACTCAGCTTCCATCGTGGACAAAGCTATATACGTTTGCTTCTTATTGCTCCAAGATATGGCGTCATTATTCAGTAAGAAAGCAAAACCAGAGGTAGATTTCCTTTCATCCAAATCTCCTCCCCAATCAGCATCTGAATAGCCTTCAAGTCACAGATCTTTTCCTTGGTAATTCAGTGTATAATCAGCAGTTTCCTTCAGATACCTCAGTATTCTTTTAACGGTTTTCCAATGTGCTTGACTTGCATTGGATTGGTATCTACTCACCATTCCAACTGCAAAACATATGTCAGGTCTTGTCCACATCATAGCATTTATCAAGCTCCCAACAGCATTAGCATAATGAACATATTGCACTTGTTCATTTTCTTGTGGAGCCCTTAGACACAATCTGTGGTCAATCCTTCGCCGTTTGCAATATAGGAGTATCTATGAGTTTATAATCTTGCATATGAAATCGTTCAAGAACCCTATTTATGTATGTTTCTTACGAAAGAGACAATGATCTCTTCGAACGATTTCTCGAAATCTTAACTCCAAGAATGTATGCAACACCACCCATGTCTTTTATCTCAAAGTTGGAAGATAGTCAACTTTTAAAAATATTAACAAACTCCTTATTGCTACCGGCAATCAGTATATCATCAACATATAATGATATGATCACAAATTGATCTTTGGACCTTTTGATATATACACAGTGATCCTCATCAATCATTGTAAAATCATATGTCATTATGGCATTATGAAAACGTATATACCATTGTCTCGACGATTGCTTAACGCCATATATCGATCTCAAAAGTCGACATACCTTTTATTCTTGGCCTTTCATAATAAAACCAACGGGTTGTTCCATATAAATTTTTTCGTCTAATTCTCCATTGAGAAAAGCAGTCTTTACATTCATTTGATGTAACTGAAGATCCATACTTGCTACTATTGCCAAAATAATGTGAATCGAGATAAATCTCACAATAAGAGAAAATGTTTCCTTATAATCAATTTCTTCCTATTGATTATACTCATTCGCCACAAGGCGAGCTTTATGTCTTTCTATCGAGCCATTAGCTTTATGCTTTATTTTGAGAACCATTTGTTCCCAATAGTTTTGCGTCATTTTGGAAGGTCAACCAGTTCCCAAACATGGTTTGACTTCATTGACTCCATCTCCTCTTCCATTGCATGCATCAATTTTTCCTTACTAAAGCAATTTAGAGCATCATTAACATTTCTTGACTCATCTTCATCTTGTGGAGCAACCATAAAAGTTTCACATTCATTGTCAAAACATCAACGATGAATACTTTTACAACTTGATCGCCGTATGGGAAATTGTACACTTTGCACATCATTCCCCATCATGCTCTCACTCGGATTATATAATGATGATATCATCTTATCATGTGGTTGCAATTAAGAATGAGTTGAATTAAATTCATCACTTCTCATGTTACTCCCACTTGGACAAACTCCATTAAGTTCATTATCTTGATCCAAGGTTTCAAATATGGAGTAATTCTCACATATTTCGTCATTCTTAGGAAATTCATTCTCTAAGAATGTGACATCCCGTGATTCGAATTCAATTATACTTCCACTTTCCTACTCACCTATGAACACATATAATTTCGAGTGTTCAGAATATCTTATGAAAATACTCATCTTTCCTCTGGGATCCAATTTTCCAAACTTGTGAGAGGGCTCATGAGTATAGGCAGCACAATCCCATGGTTTAAGAAAACTTAAGTCTGGTTTTCTACCTGTCCATAACTCATATGGAGTAGATGTAACTGATTTGGAAGGCACCTAATTAAGTATATAAGCAGTAGTCGATAATGCATCACTCCAAAAAATGATAGGTAAATAAGCATGCACCATCATAGACCTAACCTATTTCCAATAGGATTCTATTCCTTCTTTCAGCAACACCATTTTGTTGATAAGTATATGGAATAGATAACTATCTTTCTATTCCTTTTTCATCGCATAATTTTTTGAACTCATCAGACAAATATTCTCGACCTTGATCGGATCTCAATACTTTTATTTTCTTATCTAATTGATTTTCTACTAAATTCATAAGCCTTTTGGAACAACTCGATGCTTCAGATTTATGAGAAATCAAATAGACATATCCAAATCGAGTATAATCATCTACAAATGTGATGAAATAAACAGCTACATGCCTTCCTCTCACATTCATCGGATTAATTGCAAAGGAAATTCAGCTCTTGTGCCTTTTCCAAATGATTTTCTTGTCGTTTTCCCTGCTAGGCAATGCTCACATATGGGCAAATTAACTTTTTCAATGTTGCCTAATAAGCCCTCTTTGGCTAGTCTATTCATACGTTGTTGGTCAATATAACAAAGTCTAACATGCCACACATTCACATCATTATCATATGAATTAGAAGATGTGAAAAGGGAATAACAACCATTGACATCACCATAATCAACATTCAATACAATAAAACCATCTAGAAAATAACCACAGTCATAGTAATTTGTATCTAAATACAAATCCACACCACTATTATGGAATGTCATATTAAAACCAAACTTAACCAACATTAAGATAGATACTAAATTCCGACGAATCTCCGGAGCATACAATACATCATGTAGGAACAATGTGCGTCCGGAACGCATGTTCAGTTGGCAGGTGTCAATTCCTTTTACTTCTACTCTGGAGTTGTTTCCTACATAAATCCACTTAGTTCTAATTGGTATTCGTCGGAATTCCATGAAGGATTCTCTATCCTTCGCTACATGGTCTGTTGCTCATGAATCTACAGTCCACAAAGGATTAGATTCAGCTAAGAATACAGAACTTGACACATTAGCAAAGTGCTTAAGAGTACAAGGGGTGAGTACTTTCTTTGACTCGCGACAATCACGAGCATAGTGACCCTTTTGGTCACAGTTGTAACACTTCACCCTTGAAATACTCTTCACTTGATAACGTTTTCCTCTCTTATGTTGGTTAGCTCTTGGTTTCTTGCAAGAAGGACTTGATCCCTTGCATTTCCACATATTGAACGGATCAATGCACTTGCGCTTAGAGCTCGAAGCTCCTTCTGAGCTAGAAGCAATATGGCAAATATGTGTTTCTTTCTTAGATGCCTTAAAGCAGTCCTCTGCTAGCTCAAGATGGCGCACAGCATCCTCAAGTTCTTTTATAACATGGTCAAAAGCTTCTAGTGATTCTTACTTTTCAAACACATATTGAATTTTCATATTCAATACTTCACAATTCTCACTATTCATTTTGTCTTCTTTGTTTAAATCAACAATTATGTTCTTAGTTGCTGAAACCATCAATCTGAACATATCAGACACATATGCACAAATTGTTAATGCCTATCGCTTATGCATTCATTTTGCATAGATCCATCATATTAATGAATAATTTTAAGTAAGGTTTCGGATTCAAAATGTCACTATGTTTCTAATCACCATCCAAAAATTCTAACTTAAAACCATCATTAATATAATCTTCTATGCAAAATAAGTTCAGCAAAGTCACTAAAACTTTCTTGAACTTCCCACAACTAATTGTAAATTAACATACTATTTACAATAATAAACAACATTGAACTTTCAATTATTAAACATGTCCATTACACTAAGTAATATATCCAGAGGAAAATATCAACATAGAAAGAGATATTTACATCTAAAACATCTCAAACTAATCTAAGAAATAAGTAGGGAAAGTCTTTTCTAATCTATCATAAAAATCTTTAAGAAATCTAAAGGCACATTGGCCAACCACGGAAAAACTTTTAGAGAGCTCTCATGCCACCTCTAAGGCGCATTCACTCTACGCCATGTGGCACTCATCCCAAGGGTTGAAGTTTTGGTTAACTTGATCATATAGTATTCTCTTACAAAAGCTATTGTAAGCCTCCTATAATCCGGGACCATATTGACCTCCCATAAGCGATCTAACACCGCTTGCCATTCAGGTGGAAGAGTGCTCATTAAAGCCGTTACCTTCTCAAAATTCAGCATAGGATAACCATTCCAGATGATTTCTTGTATCATCTGATTGACCCTAATCATGTGTGAGACTACATTACCGTCATTGCACCGATAATTAGCTAACTCTGTCATTAACCTTTTAAGTCTTGCATTTTCTTCCTCCGTTTTCGGAAATGCAGGTATAAGTGCATAACGCATCATAGTTTTTGCAACAAATGCATAACAAAAATGGATTACTTATAATCCATAATGAACAAAAGGGAAAATACAAAATTTTCTATGGTTCATGCAACAAATACAGAAAAAAAAAATGGATTACTTAAATCCATAATGAACAAATTGGAAAATGCAAAATTTTCCTTCTTTTTTTTTTGTCGCTCAACACGGGTCAACGGTGGTTAACGCCAGTCAACGATGGTCAATGCAGGTCGACAATGGTCAATGGTCAACGGGTCAAAGGGGTCAACGGGTCGAGTCAACGGGTCAATCGGGTCAACAGGCCTTCGGGTCAGATCGGTCCAGTTGGACCAGTTGGGCTAGTCGGATGAACCGACTGGCACGTGCCGCACGAGTGCACAGTAGGACATCACGCAGATGTCAGATGGCGCATGTGTGGCACGTGCCAGGCTTCTGCGTATGTGTCGCACGTGCCTGGGGCCGAAACGGCGGGTGCGATGCACATGCCCAAGGGGGCCTGAATTGGCGAGTGCCGTGCATGGGAGCGCGTTTGGCAGCGCCCAGTGGCGATCCGTGACTCGTTTTTCTCATATCCTACGCTATCAAAAATGAATTTCAACTTGCAGAAAATCACAAAACAGGGTGAACAGTATGCGGGTGTCAAGTTTTTTCCATCCCCAATCGGCCGTTGGTGGTATTTCACGAAAATTCAATCTAAAACAAATCATAAATATGAAAAGGGATCGGGAAACATGAACAATGGCTCTAATACCAATGTTGGGAATTACTGATTCCCTAAAATGGACTCGACACTAAATCGAACCTCTAAAACGAATGCGGAAGACAAGCTCAAGAACAAAAATATATCACCGATCAAAGACACGCCACGGAATCGAGCATACCTTATTATCCACGGATTAAACACCAATATTGAAATTCGAGGAAGAATCCTGATCCCGTTCTACCGAGGAGCGTATTGTTGCTGTAAAGGGAAAAAACGTCTCTTTTGGGAGCGTAGCGTCTTACGCTTCTTGGAGGGAGAGAGAGACTGAAACAACGCACGTACCCAAAATGGTACGTTCCCTTTTTTTTTTTTTTCTCTTTTATGTCTTCTCCAAAAGACGTATCTCTTCAACGTAAAATGTTTATCCAAAAGACATAACCACTCGTATCTAAACAACGTAGCATTTCACATTGCAATCATTCCTCCATGGGCCCTTATCTTGCGGGCCGAGCTTTTAAACGACGAGCTCGGTGAGCCGTGGCGAACCGCGGGCAGAGAGCTCAGCGACGGCTTCTCGGACGTCGGCTTTGTGGCTCTCCATGAAGTGATAGATGAAGGCCCGGCGAGACGTCCTCGGGGAGTGGCTTCGCCTGGGGACGAGGACAAAGCGGATCCAGCAGCGACGGAGGCGGTGAGTGACTCGATGTGGGAATCAATCTCGGAGTCGAAGGGGAACTTCATGATGAGGACGGTGATGGAGAGCCGATCGTCGTGGTCGACGAGGAGCTTGGCCATCTCCACCATCGACACCAGGTGGCCGAGGCCCGGAGATGGGATGAACACGAGCTCGGATTCAGTACTCATGAAGACGATGATGCCTTCGAAAATTCTTCTTTTCCTAACTGAGTTCAGTCGATTGCAAAGATGATAGCGAGTTGGGGGTTCTATGGACTCAGTTAATGGGAAGAAAGAAAGCACGCAAAATGATGCGAATAGGAAAAGAAGAATATAATTAAAGGTGTTTTAACAGATAGTGAAAATAAAATATTTTCCCTATTTTTTTACTATTATTTCGTATCATTAGTGCGATTCGGAATATTTTAAGGAGAAAATATTTGGTAGTCCCGAACCGCCAAGTTAGCATGGTCTCTGACGACTCAAGAAGCGGCACGTGGAGGTGTGGGGCCGGCTCGCAACCAGACGAATTTATGCACAAAAATAATTTCATTTCTCTCTCACTAGCCTGCACACACTAGCCTCCTACTCTCTTTCTCTCTCGTGCTCTGCACACAATTATTTCTATCATATTCTCTTTCCTTTGTTCCCTCTTTGAGGTAGAGGAAAAGAAAACCTTTTTCCTCTCCAGCAAACACTTTCAAAATTTGAATTTCTTTCTTCCTCTCAGATTTGGCTACTCCACGCTCGTTCCTTCTCCGATGTTCGTCAAGTGGCCATTCCCCCGCCGTAGCGACGAAGCACATTATCGCGCGCCCGAGAAGGAGTGAAGCAGAGGTCGAGGGGCCGGTGACCGCCCTCGACAAGGGTTGTCGATGTTCTTCAAGAGCAAGTATGAGCTTGGGAAAGGACATTGAAGAAGAGGCATTTCTTTTAGAAAAGAGAAGTTTGGAGTATTGGGAAGGCAACTCGTTTGGTTTCTATCTTACTTCACTATCCATCGCCGATTGCCACTGCCAGTTCTTGTGCAATTTTACTGCTCAAGAACGGTTAGCTGACATTTACGAATGGTGATAGTTAAGGGCCAAAATTTGAAATCCACTATAACCGAAGGTGGCGGCTTCCAAGGCAAAGGCTATTGTTGCCGCCAAGCCCAAAGCAACTGTGAAGCCGAAAGCTGCGGTGGGTGTGAAGCTGAGATGCCGAAGTTGAAGCCTGCGGCAAAAGTAGCGAAGACTTCTGCAAAGGCAATGCTCGGGAAGAGAGCTGTGAAGAAGGTTGCCGCGAAGGGGAAGAAGAAACCGGTGAAGAAGCCGAAGAGTGTGAAGTTGCTAGTGAAGACTTCAGGGGACGGGATTTTTGACGATGATTTGTTTGTGTAAGGAGAATGGTTTGGCAACATTTGACATAGCCCTTTTCTTTTTTTCTTTTTTTTTCTTTTTCTCTTGGTTTTTAAATTGTGCTAATTCTATTCTTGTTAGCACATGTTTCTATGTAAGCTACTAGAGGAGATTTTATTAGATGGTTGTGTTTGATGATGGGGAATCGAAAAGCTCTGACTTGTGTGGTGCTCCAGTGGCAATTTCTTCTTTTGGGTCTGGCCTTTTTTCCTTTCTTGCCACACGCTAACTATACTTTTATTCTTGGCAATGTCAAATGAACAGAGTCATTAGTTGATCTCACGTAGAAGATTCCAAGTGAAATGGTGTATTGGTATCTTGTGGACCAGACGAAACTAGATTCACAGATTGTTCATCTGTATCAATACTCTATCTCTTTTTTGCAGTAGTTTCTCCAACCATAGAAAAAAAAAAAAAAAAAAAGCATTATGCTTTCGCATCTATTTTGACAGAAGAAGAGTGGGGAGGGGAAGAATAAGAAACTTTTCGCAGCACATTCGTTCTAAACTCATCTGGAGGCAAAATGCTTTTTGAAGGTTCCATCTCCTTTTGAAGCTCTCGAGGATTTCATTTTCAAATATTTGAACCTCCAAAAAGTCAAAATGGGTCGGAGAAACTGCTCACTTATGGTGATTCTGCATTGTTTTCATTCGGGTTCTCTTTCTTAGGAATTATATCAAGCTCATACTTGCTCCCGAAGAACTTTGAGAACCCGACTTGATGAGTGATGATGAACCGATTGGTATTTACTCGAAAAAAGAGCGGCATCTCGTGTTCGATTCCTACTCGGTCCAGCCACCCAGGGTCAGGGTGTACAAAAGTGAGATCAGAGCAGTGAGGTAGCTTGACCCGGCGGGCTGGAAAAATAAAGGGAATTTTTTTTCATTTATTTGGTTTAAAAAAAATTCGCGCCCTTCACAAAAAAAAAAAAAAAAAAAAAAGAAGAAGAATGTGTCGATTGCTTTTATTTATTGGTACATATAAAGTAAACCGTGACCAAAGTAAGAAAAGAAGGACAAGTTGATCCCAAGAGAATATATATATATGTACATCATTTTTTTCAACTTTCATGTATGATTTGAGACCAAATAGGTGCATTTGTGGACTCAATTTCACCAAAACAAATTTCGGACCAATGCAGGATAGATTGTCCGATGGTCAGATCTAAGTGATTTTGACCTAGCTAAACATGTCTAAAATTTTTGAAATATATATATAGAACATGCACAACACTAATAAGAGCAACTTTCATGAAGGAAATTATTTCAAAACTCAACACAAAAATCAGTACAAAAATGGCTAAATCAGATATCAATACGAAATAGATTAACCTAGGCTTGGATCTGAGTAGATATGACTTAATTAAGCACATCCAAAAATCATGAAAAAATTACAAAGGATGCACAAGATGATTTGGAACAAAATTCACGATGACAATTTTGTCAAAAAATGATCATGAAAGTCAGCACAAAAATAATAAAGACAGAAGGTGGAACAGAAATAGAATAAAAAAAAAAAACTAAACTACTGCAAAATCGCTCATCTTTGGAGGTGTTTTTCGAGGGTCAAACAATGCTCGATTAGGGCGTGCAATCTACCGTTTTGAAGCTCGAGATGTCTATTATCTAATTCTAAGAGGATTCAAGTTAAAACTATTAGGAAAATCCCTTACAATGTTTTGAATATGAGAAAATAAATTAAAGGCTACTAACGTCTTAATGATTGAGTAAAAGACTTCGCAGATAATAGAATGTGTAAAGAATATTATCAAAGTGTATACTTGGAAGAACTAGAAGATAGACTTTATATTGAAGCTAAACTCATTTAAATTGTGTCTAGATCTTAAGGTTAAATATGTTTAGAAGTAGAATATGTTCAGACTTACGTCTAGATTGTAAAATTTACTTCAGATAGAACACTCTCAGATTTTACATCAAGAACGAGACACAAGTCTAGAACATGATAAGGTTCAGAATGAGACATAAGTCTAGAATGAGACATAAGTTCAGAAAGTAGCAGATTCAAAACAAAGCATGTTTAGAACGAGACAACTTGACATAACGTAACACAAGCCCCAAACATGTAATGGCTAGTGATCCGGTTTGGATTCTATATCAAGATGGATTTGATTGACTCAATCTAATTAATTGACAATTGGATATTGAAGACAAGAACTTTCTAAACAGAGAAGTTCTACTTATGGAAACCAAGATTCTATTTGTATAGGTGATCAGAATCAACTTGGGATTATGCTTTTGTCACTCAACAGCTATTAAATTTTCTTGATACAAATCTATCCAACAGATAGATTAGAAGAAGATCCTATAGATACTATCCAACGGCTAATTTGGAAGTGGAGGAGTATTTAAGGAGATGAGAAAGTAAGAGACAGAGTGTAGAATCTAGAATTCCAAGTCCGAATGAACTTCAATCATATACTTGTCCTTCATGAGCTTAAACGCCTGTGATCATGAGAGAAATACCAAAAGAGTGACTTAGTGAGATAGTGTGATCTATCACTGAGTGTTTGCACTCAAAGTTGTAATCTCTTGTTGATCATATAGTGGAATCTAGCCAGAAGGCTGTTAGCATGGGAAAATAGATGTAGGCTTAATTTTAGTCGAACCACTATAAATTTCGCGTGCAATCTTTTTTTTCCATTAACTCTCCTTATTTAAGTCTATTACACACTTGTAGGTTATTTTGGAAGTATGTTCCATCACATAACAAATTCTAAACATCTTTCAAAAGTCTAGTGACTTGTTTGTTGGACTCTAATCCTTATTCAAACTTTGCTTGAAATTTATTTTATTCCGCATTTATTTGTCAATACTTCTTTCAAACACATATTCACTCCCTTCTAGGTATTCATACTAGCATGATCAGAAACGAGGTTGTTTCGGATCTCATTTCGATCAAAACTCTAGGTACAAACATACAAAAATCCAGAATAAACTCATGAACATAATCATCACTCAAGTCATCAACAAATCATTGCAGCATTCATAATCATTAATCTTAAGCATATAAAAGTTCCTAATATTCAATCCTAGCCTCGATCGGTTAACTCGATCTCGCTTCATCAGATTCGAGTTTCGAATTGTTACCTTCCTCGCGATTTTCGTCGGTTTTTATCACGATCAATCGAATTAAGCTGCCGGATCACAATCGGGACTCTAAGAATGCATATCAGACCACTATAGATCAAATCAGGATCAATCAAACCATCGGATCAAGGAAAAAAACAAAGAACCGATCCAAAATGGACCGACCTTGACTCCTTGGCAAAGATCGAGCCGTCGATGAAGATTCAACAACTAATCTGGTTATCTCTAACCACAACAAGGTCAGAGACTTTTGGCATTACAAATCACCAACGGCCGGGAAGCTTGGGGGCTCCAGCAATCGCCAGTTCAAGCTTTAGAACAAAATTGGTCCAAGAGATGGATCGATTTCCACGTCAGAGAAGAATCTTGAACTTGAATGGGTAGAACGAGGAGACGCCTAAGGTGACATCAACTCCTAACAGCTTGAGCTAGGTGAGTAGATTGCCAGTGAAGGTGAATCATCGTCGGTGGGGGCTAAACCGGCAACAATCTAGTCATTGGGAAGAGGTCCGGTTGGACTGAAACTAGAAAGAGAGAGAGATATGTTTTGGGCGGGAGATTTGAGGGAGAAAAGAGAGAAAGACTAGAGAGAGAGAGAGAGAGAGAGAGAGAGAGAGAGAGAATTTTCATGCAAATGAACCCCCCTTGAAAATGGAGGGAAAATTCATTTATATACCCCCACATTAAGTGATTTCGGTTGTCCATTCGATCCGACGGTCAAAATTTTGATCCAACGGTTAAAATCAATTTTGAAGGCTCTATCATAATCTTGAGGTGTTGGGTAATTGACCTAGTGGGTTTGACTTGAGCCGAAATTGAGAATTGCGTCAAAATGTCCGATTATGGTTTAATTTGCAATTTAATGAAATTCAAAGATCAATATATAAAATTTTGGGAAATTGAAGGTGCAAAAGTGAAATTGGCATTGCGAGGATTCCAAAACCGGTCTCTAAAGACCAAGAACTGGCCGGAAAAGGCTTGAACTGACCAATCTCGCCGTAGCCAATACGATCGATTTGATCTGGTTCGGCCGGTTCTTGACTGGTTTAGTCTAGTTCCGATACAATTAAGCTAATCAACCTTATGAACATGATCTGGGGGTCTTTTATTAACCTAATTAAATGATTATCGTGAAAAACAACAAGTCGAAACCATAAATGCTTTGAATTGGGCCTAAAAAGCTAAAATGGTAAAATTTGCAATAAATGGGCAAAATTGCAAATTAACTAAAATTGAACTCAATTAGTATCACAATTGCCCTATCTAATGAGCTACCCATATGTAAGATCATTTATCATATTCAAATTGACCTTAAATTGAAGCACTCGAGCTTAGGTCAAAAATGGATCTAAGCCTAATATTAAAAATTGACCTAGATTCATGAAATTAAATCATAGCCATGAATGGGCCAATTCGAATTTTATCAATTGAAGCTTAATTGCTTGATTTTCTAATGCCTTGGAGGATAAAATTCTTCAAATTAATGAGTTTTGGTGTGAATTTCACAAACTCGATTCGAATTTAGACTTATATTAAGGAAATGAGTAAGAAACAATCATCCGTTCACAAGCTATGAAGAAACAATCATCCGTTCGCAAGCTATGAAGGATCGATTTTAGTCCCCTAATGAGGACTCAAAACGGCAATTAGTATTTTGACTTGATCAATCACAAAATTGAATGCTCAAGCAGATTTTAGATAATTCCTAAACCAAATGTCAAAGAAGGAATCGCTCCTAATTATGACTAAAATAAAAGTAATTTTATTTTTGGTCAATTTAAATCCCAAAATTCAAAACTCAAAAATCAAGGTTCTTAATCCAATTTTGTGAAATTGTTAACACAAAAGTCAATTTGGCATTAAAAGAAATGTATTTGTGCATTTTTTTTATTTTTTTTTTTTTTTTTCGTCAAAGGTTTAACCAAAAGTCAACCATTTAGTCGACTTTTCCTAAAAGGTCGATTTTTTGGTCAAATTTTTCAATTTTCAAGAAATTGATTTGACGAAAGTGAAATTAAAGCGAAATGGAATCTTTTTGGGTAAAATATTAATTTTAGACCTAGGGTTGACTTTTGTCAAAACGTTGACCAAAAGGTCAACTTGAAAGCCAATCGTTTAACTTTTCGGGTTTGTCTGAAAAATGAACTAGAAAATACTTAAAAATGACAATGCAGAAGAAAGAAATGAAAACGACACTTTTTAGTAGAGAGATAGGGCTCCGTCGTGATCAAAAACGTAAATCTCGATTTTTAACCTTTTAATGACGCGTCAACTAAAAATCAAGTGTCAATAGTTGCCCTTCTTTGAGAAGGTGTTTGAAGGGGTTCCACTCAAAGATAAAATTGATACCTGCAATTTTTAGTTGACTCCACTTTGAAAATAGAAAAAGATAAGAAATAATATTTGATTAGGGACGTACCTGACACTTACCTTTGTTCATCAGGGTATCTAAACTCTTGTTGGAGTTTATTCACTCTGTCTCTCTCTCTCTCGTGGAATGGAATGAATGAAATGAAATCACTAAATGAATAAAGGAATGGTTTAAGGATAACCACTAACCTAAAGAAAAGGTTTAAGAATCACCTAGAACCTTAAGAGACAAGGTTTATGGATAACCCAAAACCTAAATACAAGGTTTAAGGATGACCTAAAATCCTAAGTCAAGGTTTATAAATAACCTAGAACCTAAAGACAATGTTTAAGGATAACTTGGAACCTAAAAGATAAGGTTTAAGGATAACCTAGAACCTAAAGACAATGTTTAAGGATAACCTGGAACCAAAAAGATAAGGTTTAAGGATAACCTAGAACCTAAAGTCAAGGTTTATGGATAAACTAGAATTTAAAGACAAGGTTTAAGGATAACCTAGAATTTAAAAAGCAAGGTTTAAGGATAACATAGAACCTAAAAGACAGGATTTAAGGATAACCTAGTGAAAATGCTAATATTACCACTTAGAATGGGGGTGAATATGTGTTTTAAAGAAATAAGCAAATAAATGCAAAATAAGTTATATTGCAAGCAAAGTTTGAGCAAGAGTCAAAATTTGACTAAAAGTGATGCTAGACTTCTGAAGTAAATTTAGACTCAAATAAAGATGGTTTAGAAATTTGAGAAGTTTAGAAGAAGACTGCTATGAATAAAGCTTAAAAGAGTTAAGGGAAGAGAAAATTGCACATGAAATTTTTAGTGGTTCAACTTAGATCAAGTCTAAATCCACTTTCCCACGCTGACAACTTTATGGTTGAAATTCACTAAAGTATCAACAAAGAAGTACAATGGTTCGAGTGCAAACACTCAATGGAAGATTTCTTTTTCTCTCACTAAATCACTTTTTTTTTTCTCTCTTGAATACAATTTGTAAGCATTGTCGTTGAAGAATAAGTGGTTGGAAAGGCCTTAAACTTTGAAATTTCAATTTTCATGCACTATCTCAAATGGACTGAATGACCTCCTTAAATACGCCTCTATGCCTTTCTAGCCATTGGCATTCTTTAGAGGAATTTCTTCCAATCAATTCGTTGGACATAATCAATTAAGGAAATCTTGTAACCGTTTGAAGATTGAGATAAAAATCTGATAATTCCGGTCGCCTATACAATCAGAATCTAGATTTCCATGAGTAGATGCTTCCCAAAAATGAACTTGTATTAAAGATTGATTTCATCAATTCATGATTGATTCCATCAATATAACTATAAAAGGTAAGTGAGATTCTTCATCAGAAAGCCAAATATTAAAGATATATCTCTATAATGTTCATACTCGATCCTTGTCGTAAGATCAACAATCCTGAGTCTAATTATATCTTCGTTCAGGACTTGGTTTCAATCTAGATTACATCAGAGTGGGAAAGACTTTTGTAATGAATAGACTTTGACAAGAGTCTACGATATGACTATAGAAGTCTAGTATTCTTCATAATAAGAGTAAGAACAAAAAAGTTTTATCAACTTCAAAACCTAATAGAAGTTTTCTCAACAATCTCCCCATTTTTTATGATGACAAAACTTTAATGCAGATTTAAGCATAATATGAAAGTTATCTTGCAAAACAACACTTTAGTAGCACATGATAATTGATAGAGATAACAAACAGTAAACACAACAAAGTCTTGCACAAAACACACATAGTTTGCATTCACCAAACACATCAATCAAAAGTCTACATAAACCACATCAGTAAATAAAAAGTCAAACACAAGTCAAACGCAATGCACCAAGTTAAAGCTTTAATATGCAAAACACTCTCCCCATTTTTGTCAACAGTAAAAAGAGAAAATCATATAAGCATTAAAAGAGGTTGGGTTGAGAAGGATCAGGGTTGTCTAGGAACACGAAGAAGTTAGAAATCCTCCAAGATTTGCATGGTCTCCTCAAGTTTAGTCAGGCACTAATGATAAACAGTCTCAACTTTTGCCAGATTTTTCGATGCTTGCTAATTTAGAGTTTGGACTTGATCATCAAGAGATTGTACTTTTCCCGTGAGAGACTCTGAGGTAGTACCGAGAGCAGCATGCAACTTTTGAATTTCAAACTTTATCGCATTGTTGTGCCTTAATCTCCAAGAAGAGTTCTACTATCTGAGGATAGTTGGATTCTAGTTCTATTTGGGCACTAATTTCTGTAAATTGTACTAGTGGAGTATCCAGACTAGTATCTAGAGGTGAAGGAACATCGACTTGATCGTGTGAAATTTGTTGCTCCCCCTGAACATTAGCTTCTTTGTCCAAACCCTTAGGTGAGACTTCAAGGAAATGAGATGCATAAATATCTTCAACATCTAGAAAAGATCAACCGATGCCATCACTAGAAAGTGGTTCAATAAGAGGAGTTTTCTCACCTACTCTCCCTATTTTGGTGGTTTTAGTTTTAGAAATAACTTCTCCTTCCTGAACTCCTTCTCTGCCAGCACGGGTTTGTCTACCAGTTCCCGTCTCCCCAACATCTTGGGCATCAATTTCCTTGTATCTTCTCCTTCCTTGTTAGTGTCCTCCTGTTCCTTGTTCATATTGACATCTCCTTCTTCATGATCTGAGTCATCATCCTCACTCTCTTTCATTTCAGTTTCTTCACCATCACTTTCTTCTTCTCGTTCTTTCTCGCTTTCATCCTTTCATCTTCCTCAGAATCAACTATACCTCCAAGATCACGTAAGGCAATAGCAGAGATGGTCTCGTCCTCATCATCTTCCTCTTATTCATCCTGGAGAAGAATATGTCGTTTTCTTTTTGGTGTCTTTGAGACAACGCTTTTCCCTTTGTGATTCTTCTTAGTAGCAGATCTTGGCTTGGCTTTTCTTGTAGATTCCTTCTTCAAAAGTGTCAGGGCTCTAGAGAGATCTCGTAATCTCATTTTTGAGATCATATTCAGTCCAATTTGCATGGGGACAATGGTTTTGGAGCCAAATTTGGATGGCGATTGAATTTGAAAGTGTTGTCCCTTCCCTTTCATGTATGGTTACCAATGCCTTGTATGGTAGTTGTCCCTTCCCTTTCATGACAATTATGTACATGTGCAGTAGGATTGTGTGAGGGAGTGAGAAAGCAACACCATTGCAGATGACCCACATCATTTTTGCTTCAAATTTGGAAACATCAGTTTTTTAAGCAGCCTTAGGTCTGATGCAGTTGATGATGATTTTGTGCAGCAAAATATTAGAAGTAGACATTCTAGAGTAAGTAATGCTTCCCCTAGGAATCCTATCCCTCACCAGAAACTTGGTGACTTGCTCGTTTGACACATTAATGGGCAAGAATCCACTCCTTTCTACCCCTAGAATGTCAGCCAAAAGATTAACATCAACACCAAACACTCTATCACTCACAGTAAATTGAATGTGAGTGGGATCCAAGACAGACAGGTTGGAATAAAAGTAAGCTGTCGATTTGGGGTAGGCATCGAACGTCTCCACATAGAACATCTCCATCTGAAGCTTGGCAAACTTTTCTTTCAAGTTCACCTTGATGGAATCCAGAAAATCAAAACCCATGGTACGAGGGTTGATGACCCCATTGTTCAGCATCTGAGTGAAAACTTTATTATGGTCCTTTGATCGAAACAACTTCCCTTTTTCTCCAATGATTTTCTACAACAACACCCATTTTGGGTTGAAAATTTTTGAAAACCCTTTCATCATCGTCTTCCTTTTTGTTCTCAGTCTGACCCTCTATGCCAAAGTGAGGATCAGCAGGAAAATTTGAGAATTCCTTTTCTACTCTTCCAACCTCTACCAACCCTAAGTTCTCTATGGCTCTCAAAAACAGGGTTTCATTTCGTAGCCATTTTCTTTCAAGAAAGAACTTATAAAATCCATGGAACTTCCTCTTTCAAAAACTCATAATGCTTTAGAAGTACCATAGGCTTTCTTACTGAATAGGAGTTGCTTCCTCAGTAACTTCCTCTTCCACTAATTGGCGCGTTGAGCTTCTAGGCGAATCATCACTAGTGAGATCAAATTGCGTTGGACCTTCAAGGACAAACCGAGGCCCGCGACTAGTAATACAAGAGGATTTCCTTTGATAGGACATCGAAGTAGACTTGGAAGACTTCGATGACATGTTCATGTTTGATCGGGTGGGAAATTTTGCAGAGGATGTGAGAGAAAATCAAGAGAAGTGAGGGTTTGAGAATAAGATTAGGGTTTGAAGTTAGTCCGGTTATCGTGAAAAAGAAGTTGAGGATTTTATTTAATGAAAATGAAGCAAGGCAATTGAACCGTCATAAAAAGAAACTTTCATTTAAAAATTTTAAAAAAATATAACCGTCAATAATTTTTTAAAAATGAATTTCGAAAAATCAACAGAGATATGAAAATTTCCAAAAATATAAAAGGCAAGTAATAATCCAAGAATAATCGTACCTATTCAAGAAGGAAAGAAACTTATGCGCCAAAATTTGAATTAAAACTACCTAAGTCCGGAAGGCTTTCAGAAGGATGTATCTTCCATTTGTTGAACTAATGAGTCTGCACATCCATAGACTTTAGCCAATTGCAAGAGTAATATTAAGCTTTTCACGGATTGACTCGAATAAACCTTTCTCCAATGGCTTGGTGAAGATATATGCCAATTGATTCTTTGAATCAATGAATTGAACATTGATTTCATCATTTTGCACATGATCTCTTTTGAAGTGATAGCAAATTTCAATATGCTTTGCCCTTGAATGAAGGATGGGAATCTTGGTAAGATTAATCACGCTTGTATTGTCACATCTGGTTTCAATGCAAGGTTCTTCTATTCCAAAGTTCCTTAATTGTAACCTTGATCTAGAGAATCCGTGAAGAGTAACTTCCAAGAGCAACTTCCAAGAGCAACATATTATGCTTTTGTTGTTGAGAGTGCCACAGTGTTCTACTTCTTTGAGAACCAGGACACTAACATTTGTCCTAATAGTTGACATGTTCCTAAAGTACTTTTCTTATCAACTTTACAACCAGCCAGATCAGCATTAGAGTAACCAAGTAAAGTGAAGTCTCCTCCTTTTGGATACCATAGATCTAATTTTGGATAAGTCACAATATATTTGATGATATATTTGACAGCACTAAGATGAAACTCTCTTGGGTTAGTTTGGAATCTAGGATACATGCATACACTGAATAGAATATCAGGTTGAGAGGTAGTGAGATAGAGAAGAGAACCAATCATGCTTCTGTATGTCTTTTGGTCAACTTTCTTTCCATCTTCGTCCTTGTCAAGTTTGGAAGAACTTGATATAGGAGTCTTAGTCTTCTTGTAGTTTTCCATCCCAAACTTCTTGATAACATCTCTAGCATATTTCTCTTGATAAATGAAAGTTCCTTTCTTTGATTGTCTGACTTGCAAACCTAGAAAAAAGGTTAGTTCATCCATCATGCTCATTTCGGATTCTTCCTACATAGACTTTGAGAATTTCTTGCACAAATTTTCGTTAGAAGACCCAAAGATTATATCATCTACATATATTTGAACAAGTAGAAAGTCTTTTTTTTCTTTTTGATAAACAAGGTTGTGTCAACCATTCCTTTCTTAAAACCATTGCTTACCAAGAACTTAATCTCTCATATCAAGCTCGAGGTGCCTGTTTCAGACCATACAACGCCTTCTTCAATCTATAGACAAAGTATAACTTTTTGGGATCTTCAATCTTTGCGGTTGTTCCACATAGACTTCTTGTATGAATCTATTTAGGAAATCACTCTTGACATCCATCTGGAATAATCTAGCTACAGGTGCATATGTCTCATCATAGTCTATTCCTTCCTCTTGTGTGTAGCCTTTTGTAACAAGTCTTGCTTTATTCCTGGTTACTTTGCCCTTTTCATCCATTTTGTTTCTGAACACCCAATTTGTTCCAATCATAAACTTTCCTTTTAGTTTTGGAACTAGCTCCCAGACATTGTTAATATTGAATTGTCTGAGTTCTTCCTGCATTGCTTTTATCCAACTTTTGTCAGATAACGCTTCTTCTACTCATTTAGGTTTTATTTCAGAAATAAGTGCTAGTGCACTTGAATCTCCTTTTGCTTTGGATTTGGTACGAATTCCTTCTTCTATATTGCTAATGATGAGTTCTTTAGGATGTCTTGATTTATGCTTCTTGTTGCTATTAGGTTTGTCATTTCCTGTCAGTTTTCTTGGATGACTTTTGTTCTACTTGACTTTGATCACCAAAAGATTGAAGTTCCTCGGGGGAATTAGACTTTATTAAGTCTAAAAATAGTTTAGACTCTTCAAGTTAAATCTAATCTTGTTGGTTCTAAATACTTTCTTGAAATCTGACATTCATGGATTCTTCGATAGTTTGTGTATTCTTGTTGAAGACCCTGTAGGCTTTGCTTGAAGTAGAGTAACCAAGAAATATTCATTCATCCGATCTTTCTTCATATTTTCCAGGCCGATCATTTCCATTCTTTAAAATAAAGTACTTCCAACCAAACATATGAAAATAATAGATACTTGGCTTCTTCCCTTTATACACTTCATAGGGGGTCTTCTCTAGGATGGGCATTAAAAATACCTTGTTAGTTATATATAGGCAGTACAGACTGCTTCTACCCAAAAACGATAAAAGACTTTACTTTCTATCAGCAGAGTTTTGGCCATCTCCTGTAGTGATCTATTTTTCCTTTTTGCAACTCCATTTTATTCTAGAGTATATGGAGAGGAGAAAACATGTTGCAGACCATTCTCGTCACAAAAATTTGCAAAGTCTTGATTTCCAAATTCTTTCCCATGATCAGTTTTTATGCTTAAAATGACATAACCTTTCTCGTTCTAAACTTTCTTATCAAACTTTGAAAAAAAATGAGAAAAATTCGGTTTTATTTGCCAAGAAGAAGACCCAAGTAAATCTTGAATAATTATCCATAACTACCAAACAGTATTTCTTACTACCAATACTCTATGTTCTGGTTGGTCAAAAGAGATCCATATGAAGAAGCTATAAAACGTGATTAGTAGAAAATTGATTTACAATTATAAAAAAGCTTCTGATTTGTTTTCCCAAGATACATGGAGTACACAACTCAGACTTTTGGTAAACCATTTTGGAAAGACCTCGAACCAGCTTCTTAGTTGAAAGTTATGTTTCATACTTGTAACATTCTCAATTTTGAGCCCATAAGGATTCACCATAAGGTCCTAAGAAGATCGATCATGGGCCATTAGTCATGGATCGATCGATTGTCAAGGAATCACAGATCGGTCATGGTCCGATCGATTGACCAACCAACCAACCGGTCACGAATTGGTCGAGGTGTCGACTATGAATTTTCTACCAACCATACTGATTAGATAGGATCACTAGATCATAAGATGATGTTTTGATCATGAGGATTAGCCGTGGGATGATTTTGGATCGGTGGATGGTCATGGGTCGATTTGACCAGTCACAGTTTTTGGCCGCGGATGGTTCCGCCCGGCTATACACCGATACACGGATGATCCAAATTAATCAAATGCGATTGTCTCTTCCAAAAATGCATCATTCCCTATTTAGTTCTAAGTGATCGCAATGGAATCTCAAGTTGGTGATGTCCGACCGTGGATTAGTAATGCGTTGACCACGAACCCTATCGATAAATTGGGTGCCGACCAGAATGAGCCGGGGATAGACCTAGCTATTCTATCATTAATTTTAAGGTCCATGAGTGCCTTGGCTTAGTGCTAGACCATCATAAGCCTTAAGATTGGCCTTAAAGCGACCGAAGGACAATCGACCCTTTAGGCCAATCGACCATCCAAAGGAACAATTCGGGCAAGCATGGGATGTGATGGCCAAACCTCGGGTGTACGTGATTTGATTTTCAAAGATGTACCTAATGATCTCTTCTCCGGCCCCGGAACCAACTTAGACAATGAAATTCTCTAGACCACCTTCTTGAGGAAGAAAATGACAAAATGGAATTCTCTAGAACACCATGGTTTCTTCATGAAGGAGGTTGACTTATCATCTCACCTAGATTTTTCTGGATATGGTCATGATTACCAAGGATTTACCTTGGGGATTAAGCAAAGTATTCAAGCCAAATGTTTCAATAAAAATAGGACACATTGAAACTAATTATGGCTATCCTATAGCCTTGATGCCACCCTATCTTTTAGAGTGCTACCTATCCATAATGAGTTGTGCCCTTAATAATGAGCTAAGTGCTAATGTGGTACAATGAAACGGAGACAAGCAAGGCCTTCAATGATGACACTAAGTCATTAGATCTTCACCTCATAAGCCTAGCTATCCACTCGAAGATTTGGGTAATGATGCCTTGAGATTTGCCTTGGAGACAAAGTCGATGACTTGTAAGCATAGGTGTCCACTAGAATCTTAGGTTATGATGAGCTGAAAGGATATCCTTGGTGAACAAAGGCAAAGGCCATTCAATCAAGAGAAGACATTAGGCATCAAGGGGCTTATGTGTCCCCTAGGGCCATAGGTACATCATAAGCCTAAAGTGAGCCTTGGAGGGTGAGTAAATAGATGGACCAATCACAATCAAACATGAATAAGCATAGGTGCCAACTAAGGAGACTAGAAAGGCCAACTCGTTATTTAGACTTAATCATGAGATTGGCACCAATAATTGAAGAGGATTAGGCCTATAAATAGGAGAAGGGATCCTTACATTTTGGAGGCTTAACCATTCTCTCATTTCCTCTTCCTTTCTCTCCTCTCTTTCACGTCCTTCTCCTCCAAGCTGCCTTAGGAGACATCCAGTCACTAAAGGAGCATTTTGGAGCTAGGCTCAAAAGTTGTAAGTCGAATCTCTAACTCTTGGTTAGGGCGATAGCCTACATTGTCGAGTTTAGTCATGTACTCATTTGTGTAAACCGTGTGTATGTGGTAATGTTATTTTGTGCGGTTTACTCATATTTGCATACTTATGTGTGTTCATGCACCAGGATGAGGTTGAGGTTCACTCGGCTTGGAATCAACGTCAAGTCATGATGGCCTAAGCATGTGGCTCAAGCCACGAACCAAGAATCATAGCCTGCATATTATATACAATGATGTTAAGACCAAAATGATACACTCACTTGAATGAGCACGCCCTCGAGCTTTGTATACATCGGCTTACACGAAAGATGAAGAACCGGCTTGTGTGATGCACTTATATGATGCACCTAAAGAGGAAAAAACATCTGTCACCACACAGCGTTGGCGGCGATGCCTCATTCATTGAATGTGATGCCCTAGTTGAGCCAAGATGCCTGGCTTTGAGCCCGAATGTCTCAAGTAAGCTAGCCCCAGGATGCTCTGGTTGAGCATGGATGCCTTGGTGAGCTAGCGCTAGGATGCCTCGATTAAGGCGAGATGCCCTGGTTGAAACAGGATGCCTAGCTTGAAGCTAGATGCCTCAGCTGAGTTGAGAGGGCCTAATTAAGCTAAGACGACGATAAATGAATTTGCATGAGTGTCGGAATATGCATAAGTATGATATGTTCGTATGGTCATTGATAAGCATAAGGTAAGCATGCTGCAATGGACATCTGCATGTAGTCGAGATGTAGTAATAAGTTTGCTAATGATCTACCATTGACATTGCATCGCGAGTGTTGTGCTTACTAGATTTTGATGATGAGATGTCCTCCTAGTAGAGAATTAGGGGTTTTACTTACTGAGTCCATCACTCACCCCATTGTTTTTTAGAATTGTAAGAATGGAAGAGTTGCAGTCTCGCTATAAGGGCTAAGGTTTATCCCAGCCTTTTGAAGATGTAGTGGTTATAAATATATTGGCTTAAGATAGAATGGTTTGTAAATGTAACTGATGTAATTATATGTTTGCAAATGGTTGTTATCCTAGCTACTTGATGTTGTTTGGGTGTTATACATACGCTTTTGCATGTGCTTAATGAAAAGATAAAAAAGAAACAGGATGGTGACACACCTAGGACGTCTCAAAAATAACTCTTGTTGCTCGAGACCCTGGAGATGGAATTGGGGTCGTTACAATACTCATATGTCCAAACTTGTGATGCCAAAGATATGCTTCATCTTAAATTGAAATAAGACATTGAGAGCTCTCTGAACTTATGTCCAGAAGATAAATATTGCCATGTCTTCACCTAGTGAAGGATTAAGACAAGTCTTAACTAACTCCAAAATAGAAATCGTCTTGGAAACTGATTCTAAATCTTGTATTACATAGTTGCCTTATGCTCAGAAGATTATAATTCAAACCTTTTACCAATGAAACATTATTGATGATTAAACTTCCAATCATCACTGTTCCATGCCCAATAATTTTTCCTCCACTTTTCCCACCAAATGAAACATTTCTTCCTTTTTATTTTTCTAGTTTTATGAAGCTACTTGAATCTTCGTTCATATGTCTAGAACAGCCACTGTCCAAGTATCATTTACTTTTCCTTTTAACAACAACCTACAGTCAAAAAAATCTCAAATTTTCTTTGGTACCCAAATTTTATTGAGTCCTAATAAGTTAGTTTTAAAGATAGCCTTTGCCCAATCCTTTTTAACAATTTTCTAAACTTAGGACATTCATTCTCAAAATGTATGAGCTATTACACTTAGAACATTTAAGAGCATTCTAGCCAACGGGTTTCACAAAAAAATTTTGAAAATAATTTTTTTAAGAAGATTTTGGAGGTCTTTATCTAGGTCTCTCTTTAACTTTAGGAAAATTGATTGAAGGAGTACTATCATTATTCAGACTCAAACTAAATTTATTAAAATAAGGTATTTGAGCTAAAAGGATTTTCTCTAAAGTTTTTTATCCTTTGGAAAATTTTGTAGAAATATCCGAAATCTCCTTTTTCAAACATTCATTTTTTTTTTTTTTGAAATGGAATCAGTATTTTCTTTCAAACCTTAAAAATCATTTTTCATACTCTCAAACATTCCTCTCCAAGAATTATCCTGTTGCCCGAGCTTTGAATTTCCTTCTTTAGTTCGAAAATCCTTTTAAGAGATGATTTTGTTAGGAAATCCCTTATGATGTTTTGAATATGACAAAATAAATCGAAAGCTACTAATGTGTTTAATGGTTGAGTAATAGACCATGCATATGATAGAACATGTAAAGTATTTTGTTGAAGTCTATACTTGAAAAAACCAGAAAATAGACTCTATGCTGAAGCTAAACTTATTCAGACTGTGTCCAGATCTTAAGGCTAAATATGTTTGGAAGCAAAATTTGTTCAGACTTATGTCCAGAATATAAAATCTATTTTAGACGGAAGACATTCAGACTCTACTTCAGACAATATTCTGAGACTTTACATCTAGAACAAGACACAAGTCCAGAATGAGACATAGGTCTAGAATGAGACACAAGTCCAAAACGAGACATAAGTCTAGAACAAGACACATGTTTAGAATGGAGCATATTAAGAATGAAGCATGTTCAAAACGAAACAACTTAATAGAACGTGACACAAGCCCAAAACATATAACGGCTAGTGATCTAGTTTGGATTCTACATCAAGATAGATTTGATTGACTTAATCTAATTGATTGACAATTGGATTATGAAAACAATAACTTTCTAAATGAAGAAGCTTTACTTATGGAAACCAATATTTTATTTGTACAGACGATCAAAATCAATTTGAAATTCTACTTCTATCACTCAATAGCTACTAAATCTTCTAGATAAAAATCTATTCAATAGGTAGATTGGAAGATGATCCTCTAGATACTATCCAACGGCTAGTTTGGAAGTGAAGGAGTATTTAAGGAGATCAAAGACCGATGAGCAAGTAAGAGACAGAGCATAGAATTTATAATTCCAAAGTCTTGGTGAACTTTGATCATACACCTGTCTTTAGTGAGCTCAAATGTTTGTGACCGTGAGAGAAATACTAAAAGAGTGACTTAGTGATATAGTGTGATTTATCACTGAGTGTTTGCACTCAAAGTTGTAATCTCTTGTTGATCACATAGTGGAATCCAGCCAAAAGGCTGTTAACGTGGGAGAATAGACGTAGGCTTGATCTAAGCCAAACCACTATAAATTTCGCGTGCAACATTCTCTTTCCTTAACTCTTCTTATTTAAGTTTGTTGCATACTTACAGGTTATTTTAGAAGTCTGTTCTATCGCATAATAGATCCTGAACATCTACCATAAGTTTGGTGGCTCATTTGTCAGACTCTGATCATTATTCATACTTTGCTCGAAATTTATTTTATTCCGTATTTATTTGCCAAGGTTTATTTTGAACACCTATTCACCCCTCTCTAGGTGTTCGTACTAGCACTTTCAAATTTGAGGTTGAAGCAAAGTTCATCTATATACTTAGAAACTTTAAAAGGAATTTTCAAATGACTTACCTCGATTTCCTTGTTAGATTCTAAGTTTGTGTTTGAGTCTAACTCTGACTTTGAGTCTGATTCTGAGTAAGCCATTAGATAGATATTTGCAAACTCTTCTTCACTTTCCTCACATTATGTGTCCCTCCAGATTTCTGCTTTAAGAGTTTTATTGTATTTTTCATGCTTTCCTTTTTTCTTTTTTAGCAAGGGACAATTGGGCTTGATGTGTCCCTTCTTCTTGCACTTAAAGCAAATTACATCATTGCTTGTTTCAACATCTTTCATTTATCTTTTCTGGGAATTTTGCTTGCTTATTTTTTTTCAGTTCAATCTCCTTCCTTTCCTATTCAGCTTTCTAAATTTCTTTATCATAAGAGCTAGCTCCTCGTCGTCCATGTCATCGTTTATGTATGTATCATCAGAATCAACATTAGACTTAAGTGCAATTGACTTCTTACCTTTTGGATCCTCTTTGTCATTGATTTGTTCCACTTCATATGATTGAAGAGTGCCTATCAACTCATCAACAGAAAGAGGCATGATCCTTTGCGTCTCTCAAATTGACGTCTTCACATGGTTCACATGGTTCCGGTCCTTTGAAGGTCCTTGCAGCAATTTGTTGACCTTCATTGGAACATAAATTAGTTGACCTTCATATGCCAATCCATTTACAATTTCCATAAAATGGCTGAACATATCTCCAATAGACTCTCCAGGCTTCATTTTGAAAGATTCATATTGGCAAAGTAAGATGTTTATTTTTGTTTCCTTTACCTGATCAGTTCCTTCATATGTGACATGAAGCCTATCCTAAACTTCTTTAGCCGTTTCACATGAAGAAATTATGTTATATTCAGCAGGAGACAAGATGCAGTATAAAGAATAAATAGCTTTTGCATCAAAAGCCTATCTCATGGTAATTTCTGCTTGGTTGGAATCTTCTACATCTTTATCTAAAACTTATTTTCCCTTGTTTGAAGCTGAAACTTCCTTTAGGTTGATTCCTCTTTCCACAACATCCCATTTCAGAGGATCTCTGGATCTTAGGAATGCCTTCATTTTATTCTTCCCCACACTATATTATTTTCCATTAAAATAGGGTGGCCTGATATTGCTCTGTCCTTCAATTAGCTCTAGTGCCAAGATACTAGTTATAGAAGATCTTTGGCTTAGAAGTAAAAACACTTCAATAAAACAAGCACTAAAGCTTTGATACCAATTGAAAATGCTAGTATTACCACCTAGCGGAGGGGTGAATAGGTGTTTTAAAAAAATAAGCAAATAAATGTAGAATAAATTATATTGCAAGCAAAGTCTGAATAAGAGTCAAAATTTGACTAAAAGTACTGCCAGACTTCTGAAGTAAATTCAGACTCAAATAGAGATGGTTTAGAAATTTGATAAGTTTAGAAGAAGATTGCAACGAATAAAGCTAAAAAGAGTTAAGGGAAGAGAAAATTGCATAGGAAATTTATAATGGTTCGGCTTAGATCAAGCCTACATCCACTTCCCCATACTGACAGCCTTCTGGCTAAAATTCACTAAAGTATCACTAGAGAAGTGCAATGGTTCGAGGCAAACACTCAGTGAAATATTTTTTTTTCTCTCACTAAGTCACTCTTCTTGTGTTTTTCTCTCTTGAATATAATTTGTAAGCGTTGTCATTAAAGAACAAGTGGTTGGAAAGGCTTCAAACTCTGAAATTTCAATTTTCACGCACTACCTCAAATGGACTTAATGACCTCCTTAAATACTCCTCTACGCCTTTCTAGACATTGGTATTCTCCAGAGGAATTTCTTCTAATCAATCCGTTAGACAAAATCGAGTAATGAAATCTTGTAGCGTTTGAAGATTGAGATGAAAATCCGATGATTCTGGTCGCCCATACAATCAGAATATAGATTTCCATAAGTAGATGCTTTACAAAAAGGAACTTGTCTTGATGATTGATTTCATCAATTTGTGATTGATTCCATCAATATATCTATAAAAAGTAAGTGAGATTCTTCACCATAAAGCTAGATATTATAGATATATCTCTATAACATTCATACCAAATCCTTGTTATAAGATCAATAATTCTGTGTCTGATTATATCTTCATTTAGACTTGGTCTTAGTCTGGATCACGTTAGAGTGGGAAAGACTTTTGGAATAAATAGACTTTGACAAGAGTCTGCGATATGACTACAAAAGTCTAGTATTATTCAGAATAAAAGTAAGAACAATAAAGTTTTGTCAACTTCAAAACCTTATAGGAGTTTTCTCAACACCTAAAACCTAAGGGACGAGGTTTAATGTTGATCAAGAACCTAAAACAAGGGGTATGGTTTAGGGTAACCAAAAACCAAAAGCAAGGGTTATGGTTTAGGATGACCAAAAACTGAAAACAATGGTATTATTTAGGATTACCAATAACCAAAAGCAAGGATTATAATTTAGGATGACCAAAAACCGATTCACTAAGGAACACATATTTTGAAAAAGGGTTTTGAGATTGCTTGAGAGCTAATCTTGCGAAACAATGTCGATTGTCAAATCCCTTCGGAGAGGATTTTAACATGAGATTTGATTAACTACCGAGGGGTTAAATCAAATATACCAAGTGGAAATATCCTAATCAAAAGAGGTCTTTCACACTGTCTCTCAAAAAGGGCTTTTATTCCTAACCATTAATGTAGGAAAACTGTTTAAATCTCACTGTAGAGGTCTCACTCAACCTATATCTAAGGCTTTCAGAAATGTTCACAATGAATACAATTTATTGATCAAAAGGTCTTTTGAAAGGACCGTAATGATGGCTTGGTCATGGGCTTACACAAAGGGTATGCACTTTTTGAGGCCAAGAAATGAATATTCAATCAATATTTTCATCAGGTTTACAAGTCAAGAACCTCGAATATAAGATAAGATAGGATTGCTTCAACTCCTGATAGCGGTAGCTCTTGCGTAATACTCTCATTTCAACTCAAACCATTCTAACCAGAAGAGACTTTGGATAAGGGTTGTAATGTTGGTTTGGGTGAGGCTTAAAAATGCTTGAAAAATTTTCAAATATCGAAGGGTTAAAAGTGAGTGATTATCTTGGCATCATTACCATCACACAACTTTTCAAAAACTTAACTCTTGAAATTTAACCTATCTCGAGAGTCATGACTATTTGTCTTGAGACATGAGAGCTTCACTCTCTTTTCTAATGACATTGCTTGCAATACATGTTTTCTTTTGCAAGGCTTTTCTTTTGTTTTTCAATGAATGGTCTTTTGCATGACCATTGATTTTGCTCTTTTTTGCATTTTATGCTTTTCTTTGCATTTTTTTCATGGGCATTAGCCTTACTTTTACCAAGCACACTAGTTTTTCATACCCCTTAGTTTTCACTTTCTATTGATTATCCAGGATTCTCAAGTGGTACTTATAAACATGACCAACATTTTTAATTTTGTTGGTAAATCACATGGCTTGCCCCAGTGTAGGGAGATAATTATCACCTGGGGTTATGAAAGAATTGCATAAGGCTCAAATTGGCTAAGCAAAGGGTAATTGTGTTTGGAGTAGTGAAGGAAATGCTCTTCGTCACTTTAGGATGCTTTGAGATTTGGTAAGAAATCACCTGAAGTTAGCACAAGAAGATTGATGCAAGTGAAAGCAATAAAATCATTCTTGATCTTTTACTCCATAATTTTCAACCAACACCCCCTATTTTGCCCCAATGTGGGGCTATTCTTGATAGGGTTATTTTGGAAATGCTTCTTATTTGGCTCAAAGTGGCTTGCAAGGGATATCAGTATTCTTTGGGATTGAGAAAGAAAATGCCTTTATCATCTCAAACCATGCATTCATTATAAATGAATTATATGCCCTACTCAATACTCTTAGAGAGTGTATAAGGACATGTTTGGTAAAGGGGTTGCCTCTCATCATTTTAGGCACTTCCACCTAGCATATTTAACAACCCTTTTCGGGTTTTCCAAAGCACATTTTGGCTAAATTCAACTCCTTGGGGAATGAAAATGTAACAAAATTTTGTTTGAAAAAACATGTTCCCTTGACCCTACTAGGGAGACTTTTGGAAATAAGGTTAAATAAAATTTGTGAACTGAACAGGCTTTGTTCAGCATAAGGGTACTTCTAAAGTTCTAACTGACTCTTTCAGCATTCTAAGGGATAGGGCCGCTTTTAAGTTCTAAAGATGATGGTCACTTTTTGAAACTTTTGCATTTCTCAGATCAACCTCCTATTGATAGGTAGAATCTTCTTCAGAGATCCTGCAAAATGAACAGATGCAACATGTATGCATGAAATGCATGATGCAAATATCCTAAAGTGGCTCAAATTCAATCTAAAAGCTACTCAAAGGCCTTTCACTTTATTCATGGATAATACTTATTGACAACATCAGCATTTATAGGCCTTGGCAATTCTTGACCATCCATTTCTACAAGGATCAGTGCCCCACTAGGTAACACTTTCCTTACAATATATGTACCTTCATAGTTCGGAGTAAACTTCCAATGAGGATCTGCAATGATAGGTATGACCTTTCTAAAAACAAGATTGTTGATCTCGAAATGTCTTAGCTTGACCTTGCAATTGAATGACCTAGCTACCCTCTTCTGATAGCCTTATCCATGGCATAGGGCTTTTACCCTCTTTTCATCAATCATATTGAGTTGTTCAAATATTTGTTGGACCCATTCTACTTCAGAGAGCTTGATTTGAGAAAATACCTTTAGTGAAGGGATTTCCACTTCTACGGGTAGCACAACCTCCATCCCATAAACCAATGAGAATGGTGTTGCCCCAGTTGGAGTGCGAATTGAAGTTTGGTAAGCAAGCAAAGCATATGGTAACTGATCATGCCAATCACAATAATTTTCTACCGTTTTGGCTAAATCTTCTTGATGTTCTTATTTGCCGCTCCCACAGCTCCATTCATTTGTGGGCGGTAAGGAGAAGAATTCAAATGACGAATGTGGAATTCTCCAAGTAGTTCATCCACCACATTGTTGTTTAGGTTTGATCCATTGTTTGTGATGATCACTTCAAGAACTCCATATCGAGCAATGATATCACGACGGATGAACTTTGCGACACTCTTTGTAGTAACATGGGCATAACAACTAGCTTCAATCCATTTGGTAAAGTAATCAATGGCTATTAAGATAAAACGGTGTCCATTTGATGCTTTAGGATTATTTGGGCCAATGATGTCGATGCCCCACATTGAAAGGACTCAAACATTTGATGTAGTTCATTAAGAGGAGCGTTGATTTTGTCTACGTAGACTTGGCATTGGTGACAATACCTCACATGTTGAATACAATCGGCTTCCATGGTTAACCAATAGTAACTGAGCCTCATGCCTTTTCTTGCCAGGAGATGACCATTCATATGAGGGCCACACTCTCCTTCATGTATCTCTTTCATCAAGAGTTTAACTTCTTGTGCATTCATGCACTTTAGTAAAATTAAATCGAAAGACCTTTTATAAAGGACTCCTCCACTAAGGAAGAATTTGGATGCCAACTTCATTATGTATTTTTGATCATTGGCTTAACTCCCTTGGAGAAATTTGCCTTCTCAAAGGTAATTCATAATATCATAATACCAGGGTTGACCATCAGATTCATCTTCTATCATCAGGCAATAAGCAAGCTTCTTCAAGACATTGATTTGCAAAGGATCAACAGTCAAACCATCAGTTACTTGTAACATTGAAGATAAAGTCGCCAAGACATCAACAAATTGATTTTGTGATCTCGGTAGATAGTCAAAAGAGATTTCATCGAATTCCTTAACCAAGTCTTCGAGATATTCATGGTAAGGAATCAACTTTACATCTCGCATTTGACATTCATCTCCTGTCTGGAAAATGATGAGTGCAAAATCACCATAAACTTGAAGATTTCTAACTTTCATATCGATAGCTAATTGCATACCAATGATGCAAGCTTCATATTCAAAACTATTGTTTTTTTTTTTTTGGTAAGGTTCGTATTCAAAAATATTGTTGGTACAAGGGAATACCAACTTTGCAGCTAATGGATAATGTTTTGACCTCCTGGGCATATTAAAATTGCTCCTATGCCAGAACCAAAAAAGTTGACTACACCATCAAAATACATGGTCCACTTGTTAGGCGAGACTAAATAAATTTGTTCACCAATTTCATCCTAATCATCAGACTTCCCGGGATTTTCAATTAACATATCAACTATAGCTCGCCCTTTGACAGACTTTTGTGCTATGCTTTGGATATCAAACTCAGAGAGTAATATTTGCCATTTAATGAGCCTTCCAACCAATGCAGGCTTCTCTAAAAGGTATTTAATCGGGTCATACTCAATTACTAGAAGGATGCGGTGGTGAAGAGTACATTGCCTCAATTGGTGTAAAACCCAAATAAAGGCTACACGGGTCTTTTCCACATCGAATCTCGAAGGTAGTAAATTTCTTATTGAGGTAGTATGTAGCACGCTCTATTCCATCATTTGGTCCTTTTTGCACCAACATGGCTCCCACAAACTCTTTGTGAATGGTGAGATACAAGGTTAGAGGCACGCCTTGGATAAGTGATACGAGTACGGGAGATTGTGAAAGATATCGCTTAAGCTCTTCAAATGATTTTTGACATTCTTCATCCTAGTTGACCTTGGCGTTCTTCTTTAATAGCTTGAAGAACGGCTTAGCGGTTTCTAACAATTGGGAGATGAATCTCGCAACATAATTCAATCTTCCCAATAGGCTTCGGACTTCCTTAATAGTGGAAAGAGGTTTTAGATCACATATGGCTTTCACCTTAGAGGGATCTATCTCAATACCCCTATTACTAACCATAAATCCAAGAAGCTTTCCATTTGCCCCAAATATGCATTTTGCGGGGTTAAGCCTCAACTTAAATTTCCTCAATCAGTCAAATAGTTTTCTATAGACTTCAACATGGTCTTCACTTTGTCTTGACTTTGCAATCATATCAACATAGACTTCAATCTCCTTATGCATCATGTCATGGAATAATGTTACTATAGCTCCTTGATATGTTGCCCCTATGTTCTTCAAGTTAAAAGGTATAACTTTGTAGCAAGATGTTCCCCATGGAGTGATGAAGGACGTTTTAATCTTGTCTTCCTCTTTCATCCGAATTTGGTCACAATCAAAAAATCCATCCATGAAGGAGAACAATTCGAATCCAGTAGTACTGTCAACTAAGACATCAATGTGTGGCAAAGGAAAATCATCCTTAGGGCTTGCCTTATTCAGGTCACAGTAATCAACACAGACTCGGACTCGTCCATCCTTCTTCAAAACTAGAACTATATTAGCAATCCAATCAGCATAATGGGTGACTTCCATGAAACCAACACTTAAGAGTTTCATGATTTCTTCTTCAATCTTTTTCAATAACTTAGGTTTCATCCTTCTAAGCTTTTGCTACTTGGGCGAAATACTAGGATTGAGTGGTAACACATGTTCCACGATCTCAGAATCTAAACCCGGCATATCAACATATGACCAAGCAAAAACATCTTAGTACTCTTTCAAAAATCCTATTAATCTATTGGCATCCACTTGAGAAAGACCTACCCAAATTGGTTTCTTTAGGGTTATCTGAATCTCTTAAATTCACGGTGATTGGTTCCTCAGTGGTAGGAGGTTTGGACTCTTCATGTCTGAGCCATTCCTTTTCAATAACTCGAGGATCATCCTCATTCTCTAAGTTGAAATAATCTGGTTCGTCAAAATCTCTTGAATGCGAATCCGAGCCATGCAAATGACTATCATGATGTGAAATGTCATGCCTAAGATGCAATCAAAAAAATGGTTAGTGTATATAAATATAAATGAATGCAATGTATGCAAATGTAGTGAATTTTTTTTTTTCAAATTCAAGTTTATGAAAAATTCTTAGCCCTCATGTCATTGGACGTCCTCGTTCCACTAAAAAATTTTGAAACTATAGATTGTGTGTAGGTCCATGCCTCAAAGCATCATCATAGAATTGATTTAGGAAACCTCACACGTCTATTAACAAGTGTGAATTTTATTGATATGCAAAAACTACATTACAACGTATATCATCTTGGATCCATAGAGTTTGTAACCCATATTATTATAAGTGTAAATGAATGAAATGAATGGAATTCCCTCGCAATGGAGAAATGAATGGAATACGACTAAAAACGAAATGCAAGAACTAGAGACATCCCTTACACAGCAGGAACTACAGGCTTTTCATCTTCACCAATGGTGCCAACCAATCCATCTTTGAACAAATCAGCAAAGTGGTAGACATTTGCCTCCTCTTCTTGCAAGAACTTTGGTGGACCAGGAAAGAAATCCTTCAATGGTGGAGGAAAGAGGCATTGGTAGCTCTTACCTTTGATGTTTAGGCCTTTGTGATTACTTTAACCCTTACAGTCGCCCTAATAACCAGGCCTTCACGCTTGTTGATCTTGACCACCTTAATGGGATTTGGCATGCCTTGGGTGAGCTTACCCAAATCATTTCCAATAACAAAACCTTTCTTGAGCAGTTCTTTACTTGACATTAAGGATGCCTTTGAGAACTGAGGCTTCCTGATAATCTACCCAACAAGCACATGAGTAATAGACACCATCTCAAACAATTGGTAGCTCAACTCTCCCTTGACCTCAAGCTCGATGAAAGGTATAGCGATGTTATGGAAAGTTTCCACATCTCTTTCACATCGGATAGTCACAATCATTCCATCAATGGGAAGTTTCATCATTTAACAAAGATTGGAAGGAATGATCCCTACAACATGGATCCAAGGCCATCCTAATAGCGGGCTAAAGTTGCTTGGAATATCCAGTACTTGAAATTTTTTAGTAATAGTACTAGGGTCAATCATTAGTGGTAGGTGGATTTCCCCTATCAATTATTTTCTCATCCCATCAAAGACTCAGATGGGAACCTTTGGAGGGCAAACACTTTCCATTCCTATCCCCAATTGACGGAGGGTGGATAAAGGGAAAATGTTCAAGGCAGAACCATTATTGACTAGGTACCTCAAAATCCTAGTCCCAAAATGTTGAGCGGACATATAACGCCTTAGTGTGTGCTTGGCCCTCAGGAGGGAGGTCTTTCTTAGAGAAGGTTATTTGATCTCTAAGAAGTATAGCACCCACAAACTCTTCCAACTATACCTCTCCAATGGTCTCAGGCACGTGGACTTTGTTCAAGATTTTGAGGAGATCATTTTGATGCTTTTCAGAGGTCTTGAAAAGCTCCAATAGGGAAATCTGTGCAGGCATCTTGCGCAATTGGTCTATCACTCATGCCTCCCTTGTTTTGAGTGTTTTGAGGAGTTGTTCAACTTCTTCATCAATTATGGCCTTCTTTTCCACACCTTCACATGGTGGGTAAATTTGACTGATCAGGTGACAGTGTTGATTTCATTTATATTAGTTTCATAGTAAGAGTCACCTTGGTATTGGAACATTCACCAACTTCTAGTGGCAATTCAATCACAACAGGTCTAAAACCTGCGCTTGAGATCTTCATGTTTCCAAAATTGTCAATCATTGAGCTGACTTCGATGATGCTCTTGTTAATTGCATCAGCCCCACAGGGGATTTTCTCCTTAGTCAAATCAATCACAATAGGCTCAATCATAGCCACAAAGTCATCCCTAAACTCTATCCCCATCCACTAGGGACGATGTCTTTGAGGTTTTCGAAATAACTTGGAGGAGGAGTATACTAAACCATAAAGTCATACTTCCCACTTGGTTGTCCCAAGGTGTCTACCACTTCACATCTCTCACAAGCTTTCCTAACGAGCTCACGATCCCAATGAGAAGTTTTGTATTCATCCTCATCCTCGCCATCGGAGTGGACCTCTTTATCTTTCAGCAAAGTTAAAGTAAGGTTTTCTTCATCATCACATCCACTCGGGACAATATCCTTCACGTCAATGAAGAAACTTGGTGGTGGTGTGAACTTCACCTTAATGTCATAATTGCCACTTAGTTGGTCAAGGATACCAACAACTTCACCATTTTCACGAGCTTTTCGAACGAACTCACTATCCATGCGAAAAGCTTTATCTTCATCCTTGCTTCCAGTGTTAGAGTCTTGGTACATAAGGGTTTTGCTTTTTGAGGCTCGACAATCCTCCTTTCAAGTGTTTCATCCTAACTTGGATTCCCAGCCTTCTTTATGACTTCTGAGATTATATCCTCGCCAACAAATCAACTTCAACCAGAGACATCCATCTCAAAGTGGGTTCACCATCTTCATATTAGATAATTCCCAGCTCAGCTAGCTTTGCTAAGCAAGCTATCTTCTCATCACAAGTAATGTCACCTTCCAGCCGGCGATCAACAAAGGGTGTGATTTGTTCCAACTTTTGGATATCCATTAGGAGTATATGCTTGTCATCATCCCTAAAAATCATGTTGACATCTTCAGAGTGTTTCGGAAGGGATTTGTTGGACATTTGGCATTGAATCCTCAAAGTGAGTAGTTTCTTATCCAGCAAGTTATGGATCTTGGAACGGAGCACAAGGCAGTTATCCACATGGTGACCCTTCTCTCCCATGTGATACTCACACGTCTTATTCGAACCTAAGGAACTTTGGCGGATTATCCCTCGGGATCTCTCTTGCCACAAGATGACTTTCAATCAGCATCGAAAGTAGCTGAGACATGGGTCTAAGCAATGGAGTAAATTGCCTTTGTGAGGCTTCTCCTTTGCGCTCCAGGTTTCAAGAAGAGCTCTCTATCTCCATGGCAAGTTTATGAGCCCGAGGACTGTACATTTTCTAAGAAGAGGAGTTTTGTATATAAGCAATCTCCAGAGTTGATTCATTATCTATGTTTGGGGCATATCGATGATTCGTGGTCTCGATCAACCTTCCTTCGCGCATGATCCCCTCAATGCGCTCACCTAACTCCACCAATGTGGCAAAGTTGATACAAGTGTGGTTATACATTTTCTCAAAGAAATCCTGAGGCATGGCTTGAAGCAACAATTTCATGGCCCCCTGCTTAGATAGGGGTGGCTTTACTTGAGATACAGTGGCTCTCCACCTTTGAGCATAAGCTCTGAACATTTCAATTCTCCTTTTCTTGACTCAAACCAATTCTTCTTGAGTCGGAGCAATCTCAATGTTTAACTTATATTGTTGGAGGAATTCATCGGCAAGATCGTCCCAAGTGTGGATCTTCTCCAAGTCCAATTCTATAAACCACGTCAACGCAGGACCAACCAAACTATCCTTAAAAGAGTTAATTAGGAGTGGCGGATTGTCTGAGTAACAAGACATCTTGCCCAGATAGTACTTTAAATGGGTCTTAGGGCATCCAATGCCATCATACTTCCTTGTAAACTCAGGCTGCTTGTAGAATTCAGGGACCTTAACCTTGGCAAAGGGTGACAGCTTATCGAACCCTTGTAGTTGATAGCCTTGTAGCATGCAAAGGCGTTCCTCAATCTTTGCGAAGTGTCTTGAACTTTCCTCATCAAAGTACAGAGTTGGGGTCTCCTTAAATGGAGCCTCTAAATAATAACTATCGGGGTTGCAGTAGGAGCCTCTTCAGCATGCCCTTTTTCCCACAGTTCTGCTATAGGCACATCAGAGGGCGCGATAGGAGGATTCATGGTAGGAGCAGCAGGAACTACAGAAGTTAAGTTCTTGACTTGAAGAAATCAACTAACAGTGCCATCATCTGCGCCATTTGATTCTCCATGCTAATAACATGAGCATAAGTATCTTCATTCTCCATTCTTGTTTGGTGGCGAGTACGTAGATAGACCATTGTCAGCCGTCTTTCAGTACCTTTTCAAAAGAAGATGGCTTAAATTAGTACTAGTCAAAAGAAATCACAAAAATACAAAACCTAGTCAATTTTATATTTTCTTGAGATGAAATAATTATAAGAAGTGTATATGATTTCAATATCATATAACATCCTATCATCAAAATTTCTTCAGAAGAAATTATACAATTGAAAAGGAATGACAACAAATATTTAATCAAAATGCCCTTTTTTCTAAAAATTACATGAAAATGTTCATAAATTTTATTCATTTCATTGAACAATTGCAAAGAAAACAAAACTTTGCATTCTTGAAGCTTACAAAGTGGTTCAATTTTACATGTGATATGAAAATGAATATAGGGAAACTTTGATAGAAATGAGGGAAATACAAAGGAAATCCCTTTACAAGAAAAGAATATAAGATGGAAACCTAAGGACTAGGTGGGATTGTGCGGAGACGCTTGTTATCATGGGCCAAGCGTTCCCCATCGATCAAGGCATCGTCTTCTTGCTCCTCAATATGAGCTCTCTAAAAACCTTGAGCCTCGGGAATATCAAGCAACTGAACCTCAAGCTCAAGTTCTACTTGACGGTATATGTAATCGATGATAGCATGTTGAGTCTTCATCTCTCCCTCCAAGTCGGCTTCATCGACAACGACCATGTAATGCGAGGAATGGGAGTACCAAATTCCAATAACGGCTTGAATCACAGCCTTGAAATGACCAATTTGGTTTTCCTCGATGACTTCATCGTGATAATCGATACGATATAACCCTAGCTTAAGGATTGGCGGGATTGTTTGAAGAACATGATATTGGTGGAGCACCCTTAAAGGGTAATACGATGTTAAACCAGTCAATCCCACAAGGGGGAGTGTGTCATCAACTCCACTAACAAGGCGCATCTTGGGATTCCTAAGCCACCGAACATGCCATTGGATTAAGTTAGGGTTGAGGGTTTTGAGGAAATGAAACCATATAGAGAAAGATCATGACGGAAAGAATTCATTTCTTTGGCAAAATCTAAGAATGGGATGATGATATTTCGTGACGTCGACAATCTTCATGTGAGGGGCAAATTCATTGATATGTGAAAAGAGCCAAATTTGGAGAAGTCATAATGGGGCTCTAAGAGTTCCTCGGCCATTTTCTTTGAAACGATTAAGAGACACAAAAGTTTCAGCAAGGATCATGTGTGTAAAACAATTAAAGGCGCACACTTGATTGACCATATGAGTGACTAAAGGATCCATTGTTTTTCAGGTATGTGGGAATACCACAAAACCAAAAAAAATGAGTAGGAAGACACAATGAATTTGATTCCCAGATTTAGGTTTGAGGCTAAGGAAATGTTGTTCAAGGAAAGTATAAGGCATGTAATGAGAATTACCTTTAAGAATAGCCCTAATTTTGTATAAGGATATTGAGGAATTGACTTAAAAGAGATATTAAATCTTGACCAATAGGAGGACTAATGAAACCTAAAGAGGCTTTACCAAACCCGATGACTTTCCGGAACTCCTCAATTGTATGGTGTTGACACCTAAATTTTGATTAATCATTTAGTAATTAATTGCATAAAAAAATTAGGGATTAATCTTTAACCCCTAAAAATATATATATATAGTAAAATTGCATTTCATGTAGTCACATTGGCATCGGTACTAAAAGCACGACAAGAAGCGGGGGCTCGCGGTCGATTGCATGCACGAAAGGATGGTCTCTCTTCGCTGGTCCGAATGCGCATAAGAGAGAAAGCAAAAAAAATGATGAGGAAAGAAGCTCTCGCACGTCCACTATCTATTCCTCATTAATGCATGCACAAATTTGGTGGACGTGCGGATTCTGGGGAAATCTTCAAAGAAGCAAAAGCAGCCCATAACATTATATAATATATCAGCTTTGGTGACGCAATGAAAATTCGCTGAAGAAGAAACCTCCTCATTAATCATGCACATACACGCACGAAATGGGGGGGCGTAAAAATCCTACAGGCGCCTGCTAGAAGATTTCCTTGCTGAAGAGCATAGTGGTGGCCGAAAGAAAGGTCTGGAGAAGAATAAAAAATGGCAAAGTTCAGCTTAAATTCTGGAAAAGTTGCGGCTACATCTTGTCACGATAAAGCTGGCTATCTTCAAGAGGCAACTATAAATAAGACCACAAGAAGCTCAGTGTCGAAGAAAACGAAAGAAAATTCATTCGAGAGGTTTGTAAGGGGAGCGAAAAAGAAAATGTGAAGGGCTTCTCTTTCGGTCAGACGAGTGAAGGGAAGGAGTGTGTCAGAGAAAAACCAAAAAGAAGGTGAAGTCAGAGAGGGCAACAAGAAAGAGAAAAGAACGTGAAAGAAAAAATAATAAAAAAAGAAGGGTTGTCTTCTTAAAGGGGAGGCTTCGAGCAACACCAAAAGGGGGCGGAAGGAGGAGAAACGCACAGCAGAGGAAAAAAAGAAAAGGAAAACACACTCGTTCATCTTCTTCCTTGTAAATTTTTCTTCCGCCGTTGACCCCTCGCTGCCCGAGATCCAGCCACGACGCCGTGCCGCCGCACCCCCCGCGCCGTCGCCACCCCTCGCCAATCCGCGTGCTCCGCCTCATCTCCGATCCGCGCCGGTTCGCGACGCCGAGCCACTCATCACCCGCCGCCACCGCAACTCGCGAGATCCGAACGCCGTCACGGCTGCAACCCCGAGCCTCACCGACGCCCAGCAGCCCGCGCCTACGCTGCTCTTCGCCCAAACACCAGCAGCACCGTCTAGGACACCTGCACCGGCAGCCGCGCCTCTGCGCGCCTGCGCCACCGTCCCTTCGTTGCAGCTGCCGACACCCCCCTCTGCCTTCGCTGCGCTACCGTCACAGACACTTGCAACCCGCGAGGTCCCAGTAATGATGCTGCTGCCCCCACTCAGCCCGTGATCTCGCTCCGCCCGCCTGTTCCGAGTTTCGCTCTAGCTCGAAGACGGTCGCTGCACCTCCTCACCCGAGCGACCACCCGAGCCACTTCCGCTGCTCCGAGATCCGGACGCCGAGCCCCGTACGAACGTCCGATGCCCCACCTTCGCCGGTGATCCGCTCGCCGAACCGGCCCCGAGCTCCGCCGGGGACGCCACTCGCCAGCCGAGTTTCGCCCGCCGTTCGTTCTCGCTCGCTCATCCGACGCCTAGCAAATCCGCTCCGAGCCTCCCCGAGCGAAGTTGCTCGCCGCTCCGCCCGTGCCACTCCGACCAGCGACCCGACGCTGCAGCACACCACCCGCGACTGCTGCTGCCGCCACCGGTCCGCCGCTCCGCCGATTCGCCCGTGGCCGGTCCTCGCGGAGCGCTACCTTCGGTGACCCACGAGCAAGCCGTGCGTGGGAAAAGAAAAAGAAGAAAACAAAAAAAAAAAAAGAAAAAAGCAAAAGGGGAACATTAGGTAGTTTTTATTATTATTATTATTATTATTATTATTATTATTATTATTATTATTATTATTATTATTATTATTATTATCTTATCTTTATTTTTTATATATAGTTTATAGTTTGTTTTTATATAGTTTTTTTAGTGTGATTATTCATTAATGCATAATTAAAGTTCCAATGTGAAATAACCCCTCAATTTAGGGATTAGGAGTTCGATTTTCGCGCCCGAAATCCGACTCACGATCTCGTATAAAAACCGACAATCCAATCTCATGCCCGAGATTCGATTCGCGATTTAATTTAAAATTGACCAACCCGATCTCATGCGCGAGATATGGTTTGTCAATTTTGGGTGTTAATCTTATCTTGATTGAATTGGATATTTTGTATAAAAAATTCAAAAAATGCAAGTTAGAATAGGGCTAGGGTTAGCGTATTTAGTTATTTCGTTTTTTTTAAATAAATAAAAAATCCAAAAAATGCATTTAGGATATTAGTTTTTAGAATTGCACGTGTCAATCTAGAATTAGACTTTTATTTTAAATTTTTATAACAAAAAATCCCCAAAAAAATTAATTAATTTAGGACGCTAGTTTTTTTTTAGGTTGCATGTTTAATTGTGTGCAAATTTTTAAAATTTTGAATTTTATATATATTAGAAAAAAATCATCATGCATATTAGAATAGAATTACATGTCTCATTTTAAGTTTCAATTTTTTAGGATAAATTGCATTTTTAGGAATATCATGTGCACGTCATGTGGGATTAGGTTCATAAAATGCACGTCATGTAGAATTAGGCTCATTTAATTAAAAATTGCCCGTCATTATAATTAGGTCATTTTGATTTGCATATTTAATTATTGTATGTTCATTAAGAAAACACAAAAAATATATATATATATATATATATATATATTTTTACTCATGTCATGTAAGTTTAGAACACATTGTCATGCCATTCCATGTTAGATTAGTAGCATGCATTGCATATTTGCATGATTCTCATTAAATAAGTAAAAAACCAAAAAAGAAGGGGAATTTGCTTGTTAATTAGAAATCATATCTAGGTCTGTTGATGTGAATTTTGATCTAACAATGCAGATGCTTTCGTTGCTATGAGGTAAGTCCTGCAATTTATTCATCGCTTTCTTGGGTGTTAAATTGGTGGTTTGCGCATCCGCATGATCACCTCACATGTTAGGAGGATAAATTAAAATCAATTCAAGCTGCCTGCAAAATATTTTTTTCAAATAAAAAAGAAAAGGTACCGAAAGGGCGTTAGAGAAATCTAGCGTAATCAAGTCCCCGAACTCATTTAATCTCTGGTTCGTAGGAGTGAAGTAATTCTCCCATTACTTTACTTGGGTTTCTAATCGACCCACCAAAAATAGATTAGTGGCGACTCCATGAGAAAAATCATTTGCATATTAAGAACTTAAACCATAAGTCGCGAATTGGTATGGGTTTGGGAGAGCCCGAGCTAAGTCTAGGCTTAGCAATCCATTAGCCGAACCCTTAGGTGGTCTAAACCCGCTTCGGGGAGGTCGCGACATATGGGTCAATTCATATCGATTAAACATGAAAGTAGAAATCATGGGATTCCAAAAATGAGCCAATGTTTTCACCATTGCAATACGTGGTTCGACTTTTAATAAAGTTAGAAGGAAACCTATCCATTTTTCCACATAATCTTGATGTCTCGGGTCGAGATTCTCCCATAGAGTCTTGAGATTCCTTAGCACGGGGACAATGTCCACTTCGGGTTTACCCATCTAAACCTAAACCTAAAAGGGCATCCGTGATTAAAATGTATCGTTGTTGAAATATAAAGCACATAATTGAAATATGGAGAGTAAGACGATTAGAACGATAAAAAAGGAACAATACCTTACCCACCAAACACATGGCAAGCACAAATCACATGTTGCATGAAACTGTGGTGTTTCGACGCTTAGGGTGAGGGTGCTAAAGGCTCAAGGTCCCCATCCCAAAGGATAAAAATAGTTTACCCACCGCTACTATCATCGGTCAATGCTATTTTTATCGGTTGGGACGAGCGAGTTTATGTAAATAATGGATTACCACGAGTATTCATTTGCAGATTCCACCCACAAACCCTCATAAGGTCCTAAATTGGGCGATCGAGGTTTTAGACTGCGGTAGTGTGTGCAAAGTGTCGTACTAAAGCTTGTAAACATGCATTTAAATTTAAGGGATAAGTGTTCCAAAAGTCCCACAACTTGTCACAAAAATGCATTTCAATCCTAAAAGTTGCAAAAAGTGCATTTAAGTCCTAAAACTTGTCAAATTATTTCAAACGAGTCCTAAAATCAATGCTGTTATCATTTTCCGTTAAAAATGTTGACGTGACATTTTAAATAATTTTTTATTTTCCAAGTGTATTTTTAATTAACTTTTATCCTTTTTTAAAAAAAAATAGATTTAAAAACTAAAAATTAAATTTATTTTTATCTTATTTGAAACAAAAAGTAAAAGGAAAAGTTAAAAAATTTATTTTTAAAATTGTTTAAAAAAAAAATCAGCGTGGCTCCTTTCCTCGCCGCCGCGCTGCCGCCCCATCACCGGAGGTACCGGCGACGGTTGCTGACCCCGGGTGGGGGTGGCCGGGCCTCGCCAGCCCTAAGCGAGGGCCGATGATCGCGCCCGCCCGGGCGAGGCTTTGTCGGCCCTCGCTCGGGGCCAACGAGGCTTGCCCAGACCTCGCCGGCCCCGAGCGAGGGCCGATGAGGCCTCACCCGGGGGGCGATGGTCGCCAACCCCCCCGTGAGGGTCTGCAATGACTCGCCCAGGGGGGGCGACGACTCGCCCAAGGGGGGCGACAGCCGCCGAGCCCCCGCGAGGGCCGACAGGCCCAAATTGGGGTACCCTCGCTTAGCTCTAGCGTGGGTGCCCATATCTGGGCCCGCCGCCCTCACGGGGGGCCGGCAACCATCGCCCCCCTTGGGCAAGTTGTCGCCGGCCCTCACGGGGGGCCGGCGAGGCCCGGCCACCCCCGCTCGGGGCCGGCGACCGTCGCCCGGCCCCTTCGGCGATGGGCGGCGGCGATAGCGGCGGGGAAAGGAGCCGTGCTAATTTTTTTTTTTTTTTATATAAATATTTTAACTTTTTTTAAAATTTTTGGTGAAAATAAGATAAAATGAATAAATTTGATTTTTTTAGTTTTTAAATCTAATTTTAAAAAATAATTAAAAAATCCACGTGGAAAATAAAAAAATTATTTAAAATGCCACGTCAGCATTTTTAACGAAAAGGCTAATGGCGTCGATTTTAGGACTCATTTGAAACAATTTGACAAGTTTTAGGACTTAAATGCACTTTTTGCAACTTTTAGGACTAAAATGCATTTTCATGACAAGTTGTAGGACTTCTAGAACACTTATCCCTAAATTTAAACATCCAACTCTTCAATATAAACTCTCATACATTCATACATCCGTACACCCCCTGCAAAACAAAAGGTTTACAAGCATGCCTCCCCTTATAACTCTCACTTACAAGACCATTTAACACGAGGTTAGTGACTAACTTGATTTTCCAGGCGACTTTGACATGCAGGCAATCCTACACGAGACATGTTAGATAAACACAACAACCATTTTAAACAGCTTCAAGTCCTCTTAATCTAGTAACCAATCCCAAGTGGAGTCGCCAAGTCTGTCACAACCCGATCTTGCCACCCACGATCCCTCACCATCACGAGGAGAGAAAAGGGGGAAAGGTCAAGTTTAGGGGTATTTGATCACAAGAGTTCCCTCACAGCTTGCATTCCAAAAGACGTCATCACCTTTCCTTTTGGATCAAGCCTCTTGTGAGCTCCCTCCATGAGATCGCAAGCCCTCCCAAGCTTGTATCCTGCGTGATAGCAGAGTGTTGCGATCCATACCCACACGGGCGACACACCTTAGGAAAAGAGGTCGGGTGTGGATATTGGATTTAAGGGTACCTCTACCATAGTAGCCCTCTCAACAATACGCTTCATCCATAAGGATGGCATCACTTCATTCTTTGAGGTACTCCCACATCGAGTATGCTAAACCATGGTGAGTTTCATTGAAACTCGTACCCCTCGTGATGGGTTTATTTACACAATATAGTTGTTTATGAGAACCTAAAAAATAAGACAGGAGTCGCCACTAGCCTTGTTTTGGAGTGTTGGCTAGAAAACCCAATCGATGGTCGAGAGTGTTCTCTCGATTCCTACGCAACCAAATATCTAGATTTGGGGGCTTTGATGACGTTAATATTTCCATTAGCACCCTTTCGGCATCTAAACAATATGTTATGTTTTACCAATCCTGTCACATTCTTACATTTTCAGGATCATTAGTCCTAAACTAAGCAATAGTGCATGGTTGGTCATTTATGTACTATTCTATTTCTAGAAAACAAGAAAAGAAAGCAATCAATGGAATTAAAATTACAAAACAATAAGTAAACAATCAAGGAAAGCAGTAAATCTACCATGCAATCCTAGAAAAATATAAAAGAAAAACACAATTGAAAAAGATGAGAGGAAAAAGAGAAAACCCGCAACTCGTCGAGCTTTATACAACAAAGAGAACCCGAGACATATGTCGAGGAAATGAATAGTACATGATAATAATCGGATTGGACATCAACCTCCACCATCTTCGTGCTTTCTCCATTTTCGGGGTCCTAATATAAACCTAATCTAGAAACCTATAACTAGGTACATACAATGGAAATAAACAAATATACATATCAAAACAATCAAAAACACAAAATCATGTCAAGATCAATCATTTAAAGAAAGTTCAATACGAAAGTCAAATTTTGGGGCCTTGGGGTCGGCCTTTGTCTTTCATGCAAGGGTCCCACTAAGACACCTACCCAATCAATTGTTGTGACTTATAGCAATTGTTGACCAATTGTGTTCTCGCATGGCCAACAACGCTTATAAGTCTCCTAATCAAGCAATCTATGTGATCCCAGGATTTTCCCTCGATATTATGCATCAACCCTACCATTCATCTAAAAGTCACATGTATTTCAAAAATTTAAACATGCATGCAGGTCTTTTGAACCTTATTTCACAACCAATCAAGCAAGAAAGTGAACCGTTGGTGGGTCACTTATTACCAAGAGCATGCGCTAATCACAAACATAGGCAATTTCTAATGCATGACAAGATTATATGTATGAGGGGCACGTGTGACATTTCAAAAAGGTTTGAAATTGTCAACAAAAATTCTGAGACAAAGCGATGTCTCAACTATGGAAGGCATTCAATTGCTAAGGCTAGCTTGGAACTCGCAAAAATGCATTCACAAGCATCATAGCCATTTTGAATACAATCCAAACCGCGATTGTCTAAATCAAAGTTCGGAAAAATTTGGAAACATTTAGGATTAAAGAATGTCAAAGCTATGGAGCACATTCAATTGCCAAGGCTAGCTTGGAACTCACAAAAATGCATTCACAAGCATCGCAAGCATTTTGAATATTGTCCAAATCACAACTTTTCCTTAAGCCAAATTGAGTTTTGGAAAAGAATTTCTTAGAAATTATCTTTTGGAAACATCACATGCACCAAAGTATTTTTTGAAAGATGAATGCAATTTTGAAAAAACTAATTATTTAACAACAAAGATCAAAGCAATTAGAAAAAATTTCATGAAAATGGTATGGCCTAATTTCATGCACAAACTAGCCTAAAGGTATAACTAAACAATCGCAATCATGTGTATATTTAGAAATTTCAGAACAAGCATATAAGGACAGCAAAATTAGACAATACCTAATGAGAATTTGGCAATGAAAAAAATTCCTTAACATACATGACATGATGATGAACAACTTTCATGAAGAAATTTTTCTTAAAAAATCTACACATGATTTTACAAAAATCAAACAACAAGCAACAACACACAAGAAAGTTGTCAAAACAATAGAAATATTCAGCTAATGTCACAAGGATTTCTCCTATCAAATATTTCTAAAAATTAACAAATTTACACACAACATAGCTAACATGATGACAAGCAAATTTCGTTAAGAGACTGAGTGCAGATTCCAAATAGAAAAAATGAAACAAAAATATCAAAGACCTGTCCAAATAGGGGTTAGAACATGGGTCCGAATTTGATCCATTGTCCAGATTCTGATCTAAATTTGGAAAAATGAAAAAGTGGTCTAAACGATGAGCGATCTATGTGAAATCAGCAACATCGGAAACCTCTAAGTGTGCCTTATGTCTTCCTAAAAGAGCTCGAGTCCAAACTAAGTCAATTTGGTACCCTAAGATCGAGATCTCTAAAAGTGTGTGTATCAATAACTAAGGAAACAAAACACAAGCATTCATTATAAAACCTCAAAATCATTCAAAGAATGTACAAATGATATGAAGAAATCACATGGGACTTAGGATTGGATGCAACGGAAAGTTTGGATAACCATCTAATCCTAAATCGGCATGCAAAATGTCATATAATTTAAAGGCATAAGTGTTCCAGAAGTTCTACATCTGTCACGAAAATACATTGCAGTCCTAAAACTTGCAAAAAGTGTATTTAAGTCCTAGAACTTGTCAAATTGTTCCCAACGAGTCCTAAAATCGATGCCGTTAGCATTTTCCGTTAAAAATGCTGACATGACATTTTAAATAATTTTTATTTTCCAGGTGTATTTTTTAATTAATTTTTATCCATTTTTAAAAAAAAATTAGATTCAAAAACTAAAAATTAAATTTATTCTTATCTTATTTTCAACAAAAACTAAAAAGAAAAGTTTAAAAATTTATATTTAAAATTGTTAAAAAAGAAAATCAACGTGGCTCCTCTCCCCGCCGCCACCGCCTCTGCCGCCGCCCATCGCCAGAGGGGCCGGGCGATGGTTGCCGGCCCTAGGCGGGGGTGGCCGGGCATCGCCGACCCCAGGTGAGGGCCGGCGACCGTCACCTACCCGCCTAAGGCCTCGTTGGCCCTCACTCGAGGCCGACGAGGCACGCCTGCACCTTGCCGGCCCCGAGCAAGGGCCGACAAGGCCTCGCCTGTGGGGGGCAACGACTCACCTAGGGGGCGACAACCGCCAGCCCCCCATGAGGGCCGACGGGCCCAAATCGGGCACCCTTGCTCGCCTCGGCATGGATGCCCGGATCTAGTCCCGCCGGCCCTCGCGAGGGGACGTCGCCCATCGCCCCCGGGCGAGTCGTCGCCGCCCCTCACGAGGGGGCTCGCGACCGTCACCCCCAGGCGAGGCCTCGCCGGCCCCGAGCGAGGGCCGACAAGGCCTCGCCTAGGGCGGGCGAGGCCCGGCCACCCCGCCCAAGGCCGGCAACGTCGCCCGGCCCCTCCGGCGATGGGTGGCGGTGGCGGCGGCGGGGGGAGAGGAGCCACGCCGATTGTTTTTTAATAAAGATTTAAATTTTTTTAAAGTTTTTGGGGAAAAATAAGATAAAATGAATAGATTTGATTTTTTTAGTTTGTAAATCTAATTTTGTAAAAAAAAAAATGAATAAAAAATAATTAAAAATCCACGTGGAAAATAAAAAATTATTTAAAATGCCACATCTGCATTTTTAACGGAAAAGGCTAACGGCGTTGATTTTAGGACTTGTTTGAAACAATTTGACATGTTTTAGGACTTAAATGCACTTTTTGTAATTTTCAGAACTGGAATGCATTTTCGTGACAAATTGTAGCACTTCTTGAACACTTATCCCTAATTTAAATGACATTATGAAAGGGATAAGTGTTCCGAAAGTCCTACAACTTGTCACGAAAACGCGTTCCAGTCCTAAAACTTGCAAAAATGCATTGAAGTCCTAAAACTTGTTAAATTGTTTCAAACGAATCCTAAAATCGATGTCGTTAGCATTTTCTATTAAAAATGTTGACGTGGCATTTTAAATAATTTTTTATTTCCCACGTGGATTTTTAATTATTTTTTTATTCATTTAAAAAATAGATTTAAAAACTAAAAAAATCAAATTTATTCATTTTATCTTATTTTCACCAAAAAATTTAAAAAAAAAGTTAAAATATTTATTAAAAAAAAATTCAGCACAACTACTCTCCTCGCCACCGCCACCGCCGCCGCCCATTGCCGAAGGGGCCGGGCGACGATCGTCGGCCCCGGGCGGGGTTGCCGGGCCTCGCCCCCCCTGGCGAGGGCGGCGACCGTCGCCCACCTGGGCGAGGCCTCGTCGGCCCTCGCTCGAGGTCGGCGAGGATCGCCGATCTGGGCGAGCCTTGCCGGCCTCGAGCGAGGGCCGACGAGGCCTCGCCCGGGGGGCGACGGTTGCCGGCCCCCGTGAGGGCCGGCGACGACTCGCCCAAGGGGGCAACACCGCCAGCCCCCGCGAGGACTGGTGGGCCCAGATCCTAGGCACCCACGCTAGAGCCGAGCGAGGGTGCCCCGATTTGGGCCCGTCGGCCTCGCGAGGGGCCCGGGGGGGTGGTCGTCGCCCCCGGGCAAGGCCTCATCGGCCCTTGCTTGGGGCCGGCGAGGTCCGGGCAAGCCTCGCCGACCTCGAGCGAGGGCCGACGAGGCCTCGCCTAGGGCGGGTGACGGTCACCGGCCCTCGGGATGGGCGGCGATGACGGCAAAGTGGCGAGGGAGAGGAGCCACACCGATTTTTTTAACATTTAAAAATATTTTTCAATTTTTCTTTTTATTTTTTCGTTGTAAATAAGATAAGAATAAATTTAATTTTTTAATTTTTAAATCTATTTTTTTAAAAAATGGATAAAAATTACTTAAAAAATACACCTGGAAAATAAAAAATATTTAAAATGCCACTTCAGCATTTTTAATGGAAAAGGCTAATGGCATCGATTTTAGGACTCGTTTGAAACAATTTGACAAGTTTTAGGACTTAAATACACTTTTTGCAAGTTTTAGGACTGAAATGCATTTTCGTGACAAGTTATGTGACTTCTGGAACACTTATCCCCATTATGAAATGATTCATGATTCCTAATGGTATGCTTGGGAATCCTAAGTGTGATGAACACTTTTGTGAGACAAATTTAATGTGTAAGATGATACTCAAAGGACATGACCTAAACATGTATGCAAACCTCACAACATGCGGTTCAAACATCAAGAAGGCATGATCGTAAGATTTGGTCTCTAGATGACTTAAACAAGCACGGAAATGTGCACATATGACAAGCTTTCATTTCAGCATCAAATTTACTGAACAAACATGATTTTAGCAATCTTCAAGACATGTGTAAATCCTACTAAAAATCTCACATATAGAGCATGCGATGATGAAGATTTCTTGTTAAGAGTTCAAAACTCAATTAAGATCATATGAATCATAGCAAAAATGGCAAAACCAACAAATTATATATCTAGCTCATGTTGTTGCAATGCCTTTTACTCTAATGCATGTAATTGACTCACTTTGCCAACATGAAGACCTTGCAAAGCAAGCATCAATTGACCATGTGCATCATTTATTTCAACTTTCATGAAGGATTTGAGACCAAATAGGTGCATTTGTGGACTCAATTTCATCAAAACAAATTTCGGACCAATGTTCAGATCTAAGTGATTTTGACCTAGCTAAACATGTCAATAAATTTCGAGAAAAAAAAGTACAAAACATGCACAACACTAATACGAGCAATTTCATGAAGGAAAGTTATTACATAACTCAACACAAAAATCAGTACAAAAATGGCAAAATCATATATCAATATGGAACAGATTAACCTAGGTTTAGATCTGAGTAGATCTGACTTAATTAAGTACATCCAAAAATCGTGAAAAAAATTATAGAAGATGCACAAGACAATTTGGAACAAAACTCATGAAGACAATTTTGTCAAAAAATTATCATGAAAGTCAACACAAAAATAACAAAGACAGAAGGCGGAATAGAAACAGAATTATAAAAAAAAAAAAAAAAAAAAAAAACCTGAACTACTACAAAATTGCTCATCTTTGGAGGTATTTTTTTAGGGTCAAACGATACTTGATTAAGGTGTGTGACCTACAGTTTCGAAACTCGAGGTGTCTATTATCTAATCTTAAGAAGACTTGAGTTGAAACGAGATCGTTTCGAACCTCATTTTGGTCAAAACAATAACCTAGATACAGACATACGAAAATCCAGAATAGACTCAAGAGCACAATCGTCACTCAAATCATCAACAAATCATTGCAGCATTCATAATCATTAATCTTAAGCATGTAAAAGTTTATAATCTTGAATCATAGCCTCGATCGACTAACTCGATCTCACTTCATCAGATTCGAGTTTCGATTACCTTCCTTGCGATTTTTGTCGATTTCTACCGTGATCAATCGGATCAAGCCGCCAGATCATAATCGAGACTCCAAGAATGTAGGTCAGATCACTATGGATCAAATCAGGATCAATCAAAGCATCAACTCAAGGAAAAAAAGAAAAAAAAAAAGAAAGAATCAGTCCAAAATGGACCGGCCTTAACTCACTAGCAAAGATTGGGCCACTGGTGAAGATCCAGTAACCGATTTGGTTATCTCTCACCATAGCAAGGTCAGAGACTTCTGGCAACACAAATCACCAGCGGCTGGGATGCTTGGGGACTCCGATGACCACCGGTTCAAGCCTAGAACAAAATCAGTCCAAGAGATGGATCGATTTCCACACTAGAGAAGAATCTCGAACTTGAACAGGTAGATTGAGAAGCCGCCTGAGGTGAGATCAACTTCTAACAGCTTGAGCTAGGTCAGCCAATTGCCGGTGAAGGTGAATCATCGCCGATGGAGGTTAAACCGGCAGCAATCCAGTCACTAGAAAGAGGTCCGATTGCACCGAAACTAGAGAGAGAGAGAGAGAGAGAGAGAGAGAGAGAGAGAGAGAGAGAGAGATCTGGAAGCAACCTCGTCCATCTTCAAATTGAAAAGACAACACATCAAATATACCTTGTTTGATGCACAAGGCTTCTCGTACATACTGGACAATGTCGCCATCAAATCCATCATTGTCACCTCATTGGTAATGTTGAAAGCAATGCTCCATGCCAATGTGAAACGAATCAAACCCAAAGCTTGTTGATCTAACAATTCCCGCTCTTCTTGATTTATAGAGTCTAGTTTCTCTCCAGACAAAGGCCGGTGCAAGTTCTTTTGGTATAGCATATCCTCGGTCTTCATCTTCCAAAAGCCAAAATCCTTGTCATCAAACCAATCGATCTTCACCTTCCCTTCATATATATTTGTTCCCACTATTTCACCAAAACCAAGCTTTGATACCAATTGTTAGGAACACAAATATATGAAGAGAAAAAATAGAGAAGAAAACAAGCAAGAATTTTTACGTGGAAAACCCTTCCCAAAATCAGGAAAAGAGGGAAAAAAAACCACAGTACCACATTAGGCAATCTTCTACTATCAATATTAGTGTTACAAATTCTAAGGTTATAAGCTTTAGCGTTAGAACTATAAAAGACATTGCTCTATATATAGCAAGAGTTTAGGACATACATAATGAATATGTAAATTACATGTATGCCATTAGCAACAATAAAAACCTTATTGACTGCTTTAACATTATAGGATTGGTAACTGCCTAAAATAAATTATTCTTGCGCTTGAACATTATTTTCCTCTATCAAACTCCACAACTCTATCATATGTGTGTGTGCGCGCTTCGCCCTAGCCTATCATGCCTCAAATAAAACCCGATGTACCTAGCCCCAGCACATCCAGCCCTCACAAGAAAAGAGTGGAAGTCGCCAAACAAAACTTGGAAAAGATCCAGCTTGCTTTACAGCTAAAAAGAGCAAGACGTGTAATGCTCTCTCAAGAACACAATGATGAGGGTATCACCTCCTTATAAAATGATATTGTGAATCTATAGTATGAGAAAATTTAGGAGGAGGGGAGGTTACTCCACGCCGATGAAGGGCATACCACTACTAGTTGTGGGATTTGACCATAAACATGATGTCTAGAGAGTTTGAATCTTACCAGTTGAGCCAACACATTTTGGTAATAAAAAGATATTTTTTATCGTTCATAAAAATAATGAGACATAAATTATCATTGATAATGAAAATATTTCTCATGAACTAATTATAAATGAATTTTTAATATTATTAATTTTTTCGTGAAATAAAAACAATCTCAAATAAAGTCCAAATTCCACCGTTTCCTTAGTTCGGACAACTTTTGTTTCCACCGCTTCCGCTGATCACACCTCTGCACCTTGCTTGAACAGATTCTATTGCTTTCTTTTTTATTCTTTCTTGAGCGTGCTGCCTTCACTTGCTCTATGTTTGGTTGTGTTTTATACTCCGAGTTCACCGTATATTTCTTTGTTTTTTCTCCTGTTTTGTCTTCCTCAGGCCCCATATCTTGCCCAATTCAACCGTGAAAATCCACGTTCAAATCCAGAATTCTAGCCAAGTTTTTCCTCTGTTCCTTTCTATTTTGGCCAGATTCGCATTTCCTGGATGGTACTAGCGCTGAATATTCTTATCTTGCCGTCGTTTTCTTTCCGAAATGTAACGCCACATATCCATAGCATACGTACTCATATGGCCAAGCAAGAACTTCGAGAGGTCGAGCTCAAGTGGGCTCGGTCTTTCTTGAAAATTTAAAAGACCTTAAGGCCCCTTCTTCCAAATTCCAGCTGATTTCGCACGTCGGACCAATAAGCAAAATGACTAGTATCTAAAAATCTGGAAAAATACAGTATAGAACGGACCGCAAAATTCTGCGATGTCAATATTTTTTTTTGGGATATATGTAGTGAAAGTCTTAAAACTTACAAAAAATGCAATCAAATAGTAAAATTTGTCAAATTAGTTCAATCTAATTCTTTCATTAACTCCGTCCGATTTAGCTAACAGAAAATGGTGATTTGTCTTATTTTATTACTTAAGACACATGACAATGACGTGGTGCCCACTAAGCGCCACATCATTCAAAAAATACAAACTAAATTAGATTAAAAAATAAAAAACTACGAATAAAAATAAAAAATAAAAAAATGAAAAACTCACCCCGCTAGTGGCTGCTGCCATAGCCGTCTAGAAGGGCCAGCGGAGGCCACCTGGGCCTTCCCAAAGCCCAGCAACCTTCCCAGGCCCCAAGCGAGCCCTTGGCAGCCCCTGCCAAGGGCCTACTAGCCCAAATTTAGGGGTGGGCACGACCCCCAAGCGAGGGCCCCACTATCCTCACTCAAATTTGGGGCGAGGGTTGCGCCCACACCCAAATTTGAGCTGGCAAGCCCTCATCAGGGGCCACCAAGGGCTCGTGTGGCAGGCGACCTCCACTAGCCCTTCCTAACGACTGATGGCGGATCCATGTGAGACAAATAAGATTTAATGGATGAGATGTATTGGGTTCATATGCATCCGATGCATTCGAGTTTGAACTGTATATAAGACCCAACTTAACTGGATGATGTAAATTGATCCGTGTTAAATGAGTTGTCAATGAAAGAGTCCTAATTGGATTTTGATTTTTTTTTTTTTGGCTTTTTTTAAAATGATAATCTTGAATCTACTTGTTCAGTGGATTCAACTAAAGAAGTAATCTTTTTTTTTTTTTTTTTTTGGTCGGTAACTAAAGAAGTAATTTAAATGGGGAAAGATGTTGCTTACTTGTGTCTCCGGGGTTTGACCGATCAAAGATTGACATCCTTCATACAGTAAAAGAATACACACACACATATACATACATAGAATAGTATAGCCAGAGGGTATGTGAGGTAAAAGAAAAATAAAAGTACGTGGTTTTGCTTTTATTTTCGTTTATCCAAAGGATTCTACACTCGAATTGTGACGTTTTCTTTGTGGAAATGTAAATGTTTCAAGCAGTGAGATAATTCTCTGCGAGTCTAAACATACTAAGCTCTACGTGAGTGAGAAATGTTCAAGCATGTGAATAATTATAACTCTGTAATTCTTTAATTCTTTAATTAATTAATGGAGTATTTGTCGTTTGCCCTCTCCATAGAGTAGGTATCAAATATTTGGATCAAACTAAGTAAATCTCTAGTGTTTTTCATTTATTTTTTAGCAATTTTCGCATTGGTTTGATTGGATGCATCGGTTGACGTTAGCCGGGGTGGTTGAAGAATTTCTCGTGGAGTAAACCGACTCCAAGCAATAACCAAACTTAAAATCCAACAAACGCAAGTCAAACTAGACGGCGAGTTTTTTTTTTTTTTTTAATAAACTAGACGGCGATTTCGACCAAGAAAAAATGGACCAGGCGACGACGCAGACCTCAATCAGCACGACGTCGTAACCTCGTCCTATTGGTTCCTTCATTCCCACTAACTGAAGACTTACATATTGAGATCCATAAGAGCCTCCACCTCGTTATCATCTTCGCAACCGGCTGTACTCAGTTAGGAAAAGAAGAATTTTCGAAGGCATCGTCGTCATCATGAGTACTAAATCCGAGCTCGTGTTCATCCCATCTCCGGGCCTCGGCCACCTGGTCTCGATGGTGGAGATGGCCAAGCTCCTCGTCGACCGTGACGATCGGCTCTCCCTCACCATACTCATCATGAAGTTCCCCTTCGACTCGGAGATTGATTCCCACATCGAGTCGCTCACCACCTCCGTGGCTGCCCGCATCCGCTTCGTCCTCCTCCCTAGGCAAAGCCACTCCCCAGGGACGTCTGGCCTGGCCTTCATCCATCATGTTGTGGAGAGCCACAAAGGCAACGTCCGAGAAGCCGTCGCTGAGCTCTCTGCCCGTGCCTCACCACGGCTCGCTGGGCTTGTCCTTGACATGTTTTGCACCTCGATGATTGACGTGGCTGTCGAGTTCAGCATCCCTTCCTACATGTTCTTCGCGTCAAACGCGGCAATCCTCGGAGTCATGCTGCACCTCCAGTCTCTCCGAGACGAGCAACACATGGACCCGACCAGGCTCAAGGGCTCTGACGCCGAGCTGGACTTCCCGTGCCTCGCTAACCCGCTGCCTGCCGCCAAGTTCTTGCCCTTGGAAGTGCTTATGTTAGAAGACTGCCGGATATTCTTGGACTTCGCCCTAAGGTATAGGGAAACCAAGGGAATTTTGGTAAATACGTTCGCTGAGCTGGAACCGCGCGCTATGGAAGCCCTGCCCAGCCTTGGAGCACCGGCGGTGTACTCCGTGGGCCCCATACTGAACATCAAGGATGAGAGCAAAAAGGGTTTCGAGATCCTGGACTGGCTCGACCAGCAGCCAGATGCGTCAGTGGTGTTCCTGTGCTTCGGGAGCGACGGGTACTTCCACGCGCACCAGGCAAAAGAGATTGCCCACGCGCTGGAGCAGAGCAGGTACCGCTTCCTGTGGTCCCTACGACAGCCTCCGGCGAAGGGCAAGCTGGAAGGCCCCCGGGATTACGTAGATCCGGCAGAGGTCCTGCCCGAGGGTTTTCTTAATAGGACAGCTGGGGTCGGAAGAGTGATTGGGTGGGCCCCGCAGGTCGCAGTCCTGGCCCACCCAGCTATCGGAGGGTTCGTGTCTCACTGCGGGTGGAACTCCACCCTAGAAAGCATATGGTTCGGCGTGCCAGTCGCCGCATGGCCTCAGTATGCAGAGCAACAATTCAATGCGTTCCAACTGGTGCTAGAGCTCGGCCTCGCGGCAGAGATCAAGATGGATTATCGAAGAGATCTGGTCAAAGGTAGCGACGGTGTCGTGAAGGCAGACGAAATAGAGAGAGGGATAAGGAAGTTAATGGAGGGCGAGGAGGCCGGGGAGAGGAGGAAGAAGGTGAAGGAGGTGAGCGAGAAGAGTAGAAAGGTCTTGATGGAGGGTGGCTCTTCTTACTTGTGTATGGCTCGCTTCATCGAGGATGTCTGTAGTCAATGAGCCTTCATTTAGCTTGGGGACAGGGTTGGCTGGTATTTTGAGCACTGGTGGTATTTTGATTCTACGATTAATTGGAGGGCGTGTTTTAGGGTATTCTGTGGCTACAATCCATGTTTGATTGTTCTAGCATTTTTGTGGGCACAATCCATGTTGATTTTGTTGACGTGTTTTATGTGGAACCGGTCAATTTGGGTTCAAAAAGACATCATTGGTAATATTCATATGGTAGATTTACGTGTCCTTGCACGTCCTTGATCTACGAGTATGAATGAATTTCATTTTGCTCTTGTTTTCCCCTCCCAAGGTTTGTTGTCCTATTTCTCTCTTGCGTCCATTGCTCCTCTCATTCCTGCTTCTGAAAGTTAGGGCCCTCTGTTCTTGCTTGGCGTGCAATGGAGAGGAGGAGAATATAAAGAATTTCGGAGTAGCAAATTTAGCGAAATTGAACTTTAGTCGAAAATGTAAATTTGATTTGACCCCATGTGGAACCCAAAGAATCCACATACTCATGGACCGATTAGAACACTATAAGACATGCTAATCAGCCCCTCCTTGCCCATCAGATGAGACGGTTTTACGAGGAAGTCTGCATCGAACGGTTGGTAGAGAGAATCCCATATAGGCCAACGTCTCGTAAAATTAATGTAACACAATTGACAGAACTAAAGGCAGAAAGAGTGCACAAAAAATTCAAAGAACATAATCTCTCTTGACATAACACAACTTATGTAGATGATAGTGGTTGTTACTTCTTGATTGCCTTATTTACAAAAGGGAATATCAATCTTGATATACAAGTTCAATATATATAGTGATGCAACGAAATTAAGAGCTTTCTCACACGTCTTTCTTACATCAAGATCAAGGACAGATGATTGCATAGCTCTGATCAAAGCAGTGGACTAGTTTTACCATGCATGGCACGATCGTGACTTGGGCACCAAGAGATTTCTTCAATCCTCAATTTGATCTTCCTTATAGTGATGCGGATATTAGGGGTGAGCGCAGTTCCCGGTTCTAAAGAGGGAGGTTCTGGTTCCCGGGTCCATTAGGAACCGAACCAGGAACCGGGTTCTAGAACCTGAAAAGTGAAAACCCTAGATTTCAATTTGTTTCTTCCCCTTTCCCCTTTCTGTTTCTTCCTTTTCCCTCTTTGCCCTGTCCCCAACTCCCCTATGTCACTCTGAAGTCTCTCTCTGACAATTCAACTCACTCCTCTTAACGATGTTGGAGAAATCTTTCCAGAATATTTTAAAGCTGACAAAACATTTTTATCAGTCTAGTATGGATAATTACAGACCTTCTGTTTAGAGTCTGAAGACTTTCAGATCACCAGACTCAAGACTCAAGACTCAAGACTATTCTCATTGACAGTTGTTCTAATCCAGTGACGAAGGTAATCCAGAGCCGGAGTATTTGGTTGAGGATTTAGTCCTATCCTCTGGAGAAGATCTCTTGGCTGGATAAATATAACGGATTCTTTTATTCGTAATCAAGATCGTTTGAAGATCCGATGGTCGACGAAATATTCTTGGAAGGTTCTATTCTTGGAAACCAAGATCCTGGTTGTATGGGCGAACATGATTGATGGGCTATCGTCAGGTTCCTTTATTAGCTCGAATGATCTTCTTAATTGATTCCATCCAACGGGTAAGTGCCAACGGGTATGATGGCATAAAGGAGTATAAAAGGAAGACATTCTAGTTACTTTAGTGCATGCTCGATAGACAAATTCCAGAGTCTGAAGTACCTTGATTATTAGTCGATTCATATTGAGCGAAATTGTATTCACAAGAGAGAGTCTATACTTAGTGATACCTTGAGCGAGTGTGGTAGATCATCTACACCGAGAAATCAAGGGAGAACAACGCCGTAACATCTCTTGTTCATAGTGGAATCCAGCCAATAGGTGTCGGTCTTTGAAGAGTGGACGTAGGCTTGAAATAAGCCGAACCACTATAAACATTGTGTTCAATTCTCTCTTCCCTTCTCTCAGTCTTACTTTGATTGCCGATTGTCTCAATTCTATTAACTGTCTAGTATTGTGCGACTTACGAGAAAAATCTTTTATATACCTATTCACCCCCCCTCTAGGCACTTACTAGCTATATCAATTGGTATTAGAGCTCGTGTACTCACTTTATTTGAAGTGTTTTACTTCAGAGTAAAAGATCCGTGGCTAGTATGCTAGCACCAGGGCTGATGGAAGGGCAAAGCAATACCAGACCACCCTACTTTGATGGAAATTATTACAACATCTGGAAGAACAAGATGAAAGCTTTCCTACGATCAAAGGATCCTCTGGAATGGGACGTTGTAGAAAAAGGAATTACTCCTATAGCTGCATCTGTCTTTGAAAGAGGGAAAGAGACTGTTGAGACCAGCGGAATGACTCAGGAAGAGATAATCAAGAGACAAGCACTCGAAGCAAAAGCAATTTATTCCTTATATTGTGCTTTGTCACCAACTAAATATAACAGAATATCTTCTTGTGCTACAAAGAAAAGAAGTTTGGGACAGATTACATATCACCTATGAAGGAACGATCGAGTGAAGGAAACCAGAATTAACATTCTCCTCGGTCAATATGAAGCCTTCAAAATGAAACCATGAGAATCTATAACCGACATGTTTAGCCGTTTTACAGATATTGTCAATGGTCTTGGAAATCAAGGACAACCGATTTCGATTCCATGAAGGTAAACAAGCTACTTTGCGTGGACTCTCCAAGGATTGGAATCACATAAAGACTTCAATAAGAGAGACGCAAAGAATCATGCCACTATCTCGTCGACGAGCCGATTGGAACTCTTGATCTTATGAAGTGGAACGAATTAATGAAGATGAAGATCCAAAAGGTAAGAAATCAATTGCATTAAAGTCAAATGATGATTCTGATGATACAGATTCTGAAGATGATATGGACGATGAGGAGCTTGCTCTCATGATAAGAAGATTCAGAAAACTAAATAGAAAAGGAAGAAGGTTCAACTCAAAGAAACAAAGCTTTCAAAGACAACAGACCAAGTCTGTTGATGATGAGGAGCCAAACAAAGATGTAGTTTGCTTTAAATGTAAGAAAAATGGACACATCAAACCCAACCGTCCTCTTACGAAGAAGAAGAAAGGAAAAGCTGAAAAGTCTCGAAAAGCTCTCAAAGCCGAAACACGGGTGATACGAGTGTGAAGAAAGTGATGATGAATATGCCAACATATGTCTGATGGCACAATCAGACTCAGATTTAGACTCTGGATCAGACTCAGACAATGAATTTGAGGCAAGTAATTTTAAAATTCCTGTTAAAGTTTCTAAATACATTGATGAACTCGTGTTTTAGTCTTAAGACTTCTCTCAAAAGAATTTCTGAACTTAAAAAGGAAAACTCAGCTCTAAAGAAAAAGGAAAACGTTTTAGAAGAAAGAGTTAAAAGTTTAGATTTGAATGTTTCCACTCTTAAAGAAAATGAAGATAGTCTTTTGAAAGAAAATGCCCTTTTAAAAACTGACTTATCAAATATCTCAAAGAAATTTTCAATAGGGTCCGAGAAACTTGAAAAAATTCTTTTAGCTCAAAGACCTTACTTCAATAAGTCCGGTCTAGGAATGACAGCAGAATCAATTCCCTTGATTGATTTTCCTAAAGTAAAAGAAAGAATTAAGCAAAGACCCTCGAAAGAAGCTTACAAAAATCATTTCAAAAAGTTTTTGTAAAAATCAGAGGTCGAAATGTCCTCGGTGCTCAAAGTGCAAAAGTCCGGATCACTTTGAAAAAGAGTGTCCTATGGTTTGGAAACACATTAAGAAAGCATGGGTCGATCTTGTTTATCTTACTAATACCAATGGACCCAAGAAAATTTGGGTACCAAAGAAAGCTTGAGACTCTCTTTTAAATGCAGGTCTCCATCAAGAAAAAGGTAAAGTGGTATCTTGACAGTGGATGTTCAAGACACATTACAGGAGACTCAAATTGCTTCATAAAGCTTGTTCAAGTAAATGGTGGAAAAGTTTCATTTGGAGGAAACAGCAAATGAAGTATTGTGGGATTTGAAACTGTGAAAATTGGAAATCTCACAATAAGTAATGTTTCCTTAGTAGAATGACTCAATTACAATCTTCTCAGCATCAGCTAATTGTGTGATACTGGTTTTAAGATCTTCTTTCAAGAAGGAACATGTTCTGGAACCAGTAAAGACTCTACTCAGTCTTTCATGGGTCGAAGACATGGAAATATCTATCTTCTGGATGTGAAACCAAATGAATCACAGTGCCTAATCTCAATGCAAGATTAAGCAAGTTTATGGCACAGAAAGCTTGGTCATGTCAACATGAAGCAATTAGCCAAAATCTCATCAAAGCAGCTTGTTCGAGGTCTACCCAAATTACCATTCCAAAAGTCTGATCCATGCACTCCATGCATTCTGGGAAAGCAAATAAGAAATTCATTTAAGTCAATAAATCATGTCTCCACTAATCATGTACTCCATGCATTACGGAAAACGATTCTTTAAGCTGCATATAGATCTCTTCGGACCAACCGGATCTCTTCGAACCCAAAGCATTAGAGGTAAGAAATATTGCCTAGTAATTGTGGACGATTACTCCCGCTTTACTTGGGTATATTTCCTTGCAAGTAAGTCCGAAACCTTTTCGTATTTTGAAAAATTTGCTAAAAAGGTACAAAATGAAATAGGATGTGTTATCTCAAGAATAAGAACAGATCACGGAGGTGAATTTGAAAATCAAGATTTTACAAAATTTTGTGATGAATCTGGTTTTAAGCATGTGTTCTCCTCTCCATATACTCCTCAGCAAAATGGAGTGTTGGAAAGAAAGAATAGATCTCTTCAAGAAATGGCTAGAACTCTTTTAATTAAAAGTAAGATTTCTTCACGATTTTGGGCTGAAACTGTTTCAACAGCGTGCTATATCATCAATAGAGTATTCTTAAGACCTATTCTAGAGAAAACCCCTTATGAGTTATTCAAAGGTAAGAAGCCTATTGTTTCATACTTTCATGTGTTTTGTTGCAAATGCTTTATATTGAAAAATGCAAAAGATCGAGTTGGTAAGTTTGAAGAAAGATCAGATGAAGGCATCTTTCTTGGATATTCTACATCAAGCAAAGCCTACGGAGTCTATAACAAGAAGAGCCAGACTGTGGAGGAATCAATGAATGTCAAATTTCAAGATTCTATGCAAGATGAATCCAGTCATACTCATTATGAAGAATCTGAACCTGCTCCAGACTCTCCAAAGTTTACAACTCAAGAAGCATCTCAGACTCTGGAAGACCAGCGTCAAGCTGTTCGTGAAGATTCAAATAAAGAAAGAGATCATCATCCAAAAAAATCATATAGTAACTGGAAGCATAAGTCTAGTCATCCCAAAGATCTTATTATCGGCGAAATTAATGAAGGAATTCGCACCAGATCCAAAAGGCGTGAAGAGTCTAGTGCTGTGGCTCTCATTTCCGAAATTGAACCAAAAAACATAGAAGAAGCTTTATCTGATGAAAGCTGGATTGAAGCTATGCAAGAAGAGCTCAGACAGTTCAACATTAATGATGTCTGGGAATTGACATCTAAACCAAAAGGTAAAACTGTTATTGGAGCTAAATGGGTGTTCAGGAACAAGATGAATGAGAAAGGAAAAGTCGTACGAAACAAAGCAAGACTCGTGGCCAAGGGATATACGCAAGAAGAAGGAATAGACTATGATGAGACTTACGCACCAGTAGTAAGGTTAGAAGCTATTCGACTATTACTTGCGTTTGCTTGTTATAAAAATTTCAGGTTATTCCAAATGGACGTCAAAAGTGCCTTCCTAAATGGATTTATCCATGAGAAAGTCTATGTGGAACAACCACCGGGTTTGAAGACCCAAAGAAGCCAGACTCGGTCTTGGTGAAAAAGGCCTTGTATGGTTTAAAGCAAGCACCTCGAGCTTGGTACGACAGACTAAGTAAGTTCTTAATACATAATGGTTTTGTCAAAGGTAAAGTAGATACTACTTTATTTATCAAAAAGGAAAACAAAAGCTTTTTACTTGTTCAAATATATGTGGATGATATCATTTTTGGATCCTCTAATGAAAGTCTGTGCAAGAAATTTTCTAAGTCAATGAGGATGAGTTTGAAATGAGTATGATGGGAGAGTTAACATTCTTTCTTGGACTTCAAGTAAAACAATTGAAGGAATGAACTTTTATTTGTCAAGAAAAATATGCTAATGATCTTGTCAAAAGGTTTGGACTGGAAAAGTGCAAAAAGACCGACATACCAATGTCAAGTTCTTTGAAGATAGACAAAGATGAAGAAGGGAAGAAAGTCAATCAAAAGCTGTACAGGAGCATCATTGGTTCAATTCTTTATCTTACTGCTTCTAGACCTGACATTTTGTTGAGTGTTTGCATATGTGCTAGGTTTCAATCGGATCCTAGAGAATCTCATCTCGGTCTTTGCGAAACGTATTATTAAATACGTTGCTTCATCTTCAAGCATCGGTCTTTAGTATCTTAAGAAGGGAGACTTTAATCTTCTGGGATATTCAGACGCAGATCTAGTCGGTTGCAGAGTTGATAGAAAGAGCACTTCGGGAACTTGCCAGTTGCTTGGAAGCAGGACAGTGTCTTGGTTTTCAAGGAAACAAAGCATTGTGGCTCTCTCAACAACGAAGCGAGTATGTAGCTCTTGGAAGTTGCTGTTCGCAAATTCTATGGATAAAACAACAGCTACAAGACTTTGGAATTGAAGACTCATGCACGAGAGATTAGATGTGACAACACCGGCGCAATCAATCTCACTAAAAATCCAATCCTTCACTCAAGAGCAAAGCATATAGAGATTCGACATCATTTCATTAGAGATCATGTTCAAAATGAAGAAATCTCGATTCAATTTGTTGATTCAAAAAATCAGCTAGCGGATATATTCACAAAGCCTTTGGAGAAGAATCAATTCGATTTTATCCGTTCCAGACTCAACATTTTGAAGTTTGAGGAAGTTAAAGTCTAGAGACTATCCAACGCTCAGACTCAGACATTCATGGCTATAGACTGTAAGTTGTTATTATATTCAATCTCGAAAAGGTACGATCATTAGTTCAGTTAATTTATAATTTCCGTGAAAACTGGAATCTTGTCTTTTCAAAAAGATTAACTTCTATTTGGTAGTTATCGGTTTTAAAAGAGGCGTCTGATCATTTTCCTTTGTGCCGATTGGTTTTTATATATATACAGTTTTCCTCGCTTAAACTTCAAAACCCTAAAAAGGCATTCTCCTCCCAATCCTGTCTCTACTTCGTGTTTATCTTCGAGAAAGTTGTCATATTTTCTTGGGAAAGCGAGTAAAGGAATCTTTCAACGACAAGGAAGGATGTCTTCTTCGAGAAAGTCTTCAAGAATCGCGAACGGGGGACCACGAGAGAATAAGGGAGGGACCTACCCATTTCGATCTCACGAAGAGGAGGATTTACCGAGTCGGCAACGAGCCCGATTCACTCTCCACCACGTCACTCTTCGCCATCTACCCCACAAGGTGCGGGTCAACAACCGGAGAAAGAAATAATCGAGGACGCAATCCCTGTAAGAGTCCAAAAACCATCTTTTATTTACAAGCTCTATCGTGCATTGAAAAGCATTGGGACTCCGCTGAACTACGTAGATGACTTCCTTAAAGAAAAGAATTATGGGAATGAATATATCTTTTTGCGATGAATGGAGGATTTGGGAATTGCTCCCAAAGGAAAGGCCGAGGAAGCACTTGCGAACATTCCAAGTGACCCTCGTGTATCGGGGCCCGAATCCGAATGGCGACGGGAATGATGATGATAAAATGTTCGTGAATTTCAACCTAGAATGGGTGTTGCTGCGAAGGTGAAGGGAAAAAGGATGGATTTGTTTAAATCGAAGGAACAGGAGAATCTGTTCTTGGTACATTGTTGAAACGAGGGGTGATAAACCCTAGGAGTGTTGATTTCGATTTCTTGGATGCCATTAATGTGAACTTGAGAGAAAAGTTCAATCTGCTTCAACTTGAGCAATTTTGCTCGGATACCACAAATGGTTATGCGCAATTGACAGCATACTTCTATTCGAATCTTAGCTTTTTAGATGCGAATAGAATATCCTTCAGTGTTCGAGACCAAGACTATGTGGTAGATGTGGACATGTTGGCAGATATAATTGGAGTTGAAAGAGGACGCTATCAACTGATCAAGGTTTCGATTGCTCGTACCACACTAGAGCTTGTCAAAGACAGGAATACAGAGGGAAGAATTACCTACACAAGAATGCGTGCCATCAACATCTTGCTTCACAAAATTGTGATCAATTGTATCAGGCCAAAGTCTACATCCAAGACTGACATGTCTAATTCCGAGGCGAAATTGATGTACGCAATCAATTCAGGGAAGAAATTCTCTCTCCCTCACACCATTCTCTTTCACATGTACAGAGCAATGGTGAAGGACAAGGGCCAATTGCCTTTTCCAGGTCTTGTGACCAAGATCTTCAGACACCTGAATATTCAACCTCCACAAACTCTTCGTGTTCGACCATGTGACAAAATGGTGGTAGGTTTGAAAATGGTGACAAAAATGCGTCTGAAAGAGCTTAGTAAGGCAATGGAGAAGTTCAAAGGAAAGACTCCAATATCCTCTGCATCAAAGAGAAAAGGGAAGGAGCCCATGGGTGCTCCATCTAAAAAGAAAAGAACTCTTATCTTGGAGGATGAAGATGAAGAGGAAGATCTCACTATCTCGCATTGAAAAGGACCGGACGTTACGTACCTGAATCAACGAACGACGGAAAGAAAGAACAGAGAGAAGAAGAGGGACAAGCAAAGAACGAGAGAAGCGGGGGAGCAACAAGAGAAAGAGAAAGAAGCTGAAGAAGAAGGAGAAGAAGTGAAAGAAAAGTCTGCAGATGAAGCCAGAGAGAAAGGGAATCAAGACGCTGAAGAGCATGATCATCACTCTTCCCCATTTGAGGTCTTAGAGACAGGGGGAGATGAAGAGCAAGTAAGGACTACATCACATGCTGTCAATAGTGAAGGTGTGAGTCGCTCACCAGCAAATCCAGAAAAATCTTCGAGGCTTCTCAAATGCCCGAGGAAGGACATGATACCTCAACGCCAAATCTGCTCGATTACACCGAAGTTCCATCGCCTGCCTTTACTCCATCCGAGAGAGCGAATGCAAGCACACAGACGGACAATACAGCAGATTTTCGTCGTATCCTTGATGTTCTTATGGAAATGCAGGGTCAAATCTATGCTCTGGACTATGAACTTCAAGTCCTGAAGAATGCTGGACAAGTATCTTATGTTACCCTAGCGGATCAAATGAAAGACCTCGCTCTTCAAATTCAAGCAAATGCAAAAGGAGAAGAGGTGGCTCATCTACGGGAAGACTTGAAGAGGCTGGAAGGCATCGTACAGTCGATGGGAGATTTCCAGATCGTGCGCATTCCCAAACAAACTTGACTCTTTTCTCCCCTTTTTAATGATGACAAAAAGGGGGAGAATTGCAATTTGAACTCTTTAAACTCTTTAAACTTTGACTTTAAATTTCTTTTGTGTGTTTGAATGTTTGTTTTGAGTATGACTTGGGTGTGGATTTTGAAATTTGACTGTTTGCATTTATATCAAGTATTGCTTTGTATGGTCTTACTCATGAAAGACTAACCGATTTTTAAGCGTGGATGCACGAGTCGGTTGATTTACTTATCTTTATGAGATAGCCATATTGCTTGAGTAATGTTTTGCAGGTCAAAGTTGTTCAAATTTACAGGAAAGTTTTGTCACCATCCAAAAGGGGGAGATTGTTGGAGAAATCTTTCCATAATATTTTGAAGCTGACAAAACATTTCTATCAGTCTAGTCTAGATAATTACAAACCTTCTATTTAAAGTCTGAAGACTTTCAGATCACCAGACTCAAGACTCAAGACTCAAGACTATTCTCATTGACAGTTGTTCTAATCCAGTGACGAAGGTAATCTAGAGCCGAAGTATTTGGTTGAGGATTTAGTCCTATCCTCTGGAGAAGATCTCTTGGCTAGATAAATATAACGGATTCTTTTATTCGTAATCAAGATCGTTTGAAGATCAGATGGTCGACGAAATATTCTTGGAAGGTTCTATTCTTGGATACCAAGATCCACAGTTGTATGGGCGAACGGGATTGATGGGCTATCCTCGGGTTCCTTTATTAGCTCGAATGATCTTCTTAATTGATTCCATCCAACGGGTAGATTGGAGGAATTCCTTTGGTAAGTGCCAACGGGTATGATGGCATAAAGGAGTATAAAGGAAGACGTTCTAGTTACTTTAGTGCATGCTCGATAGACAAATTCCAGTCGAAGTACCTTGATTATTAGTCGATTCATATTGAGTGAAATTGTATTCACAAGAGAGAGTCTATACTTAGTGATACATTGAGCAAGTGTGGTAGATCATCTACACCGAGAAATCAAGGGAGAACAACGCTGTAACATCTCTTGTTCATAGTGGAATCCAGCCAATAGGCTGTCAGTGCAGAAGAGTGGACGTAGGCTTGAAATAAGCCGAACCACTATAAACATTGTGTTCAATTCTCTCTTCCCTTCTCTCAGTCTTACTTTGATTCTTTGATTGTCTCAATTCTATTAAGCTGTCTAGTATTGTGCGATTTACGAGAAAATCTTTTATATACCTATTCACCCCCCTCTAGGCACTTACTAGCTATATCAGACGACCTTGACGCCACTTGACAACGCTCGACGTCGCTCACCGCCCTCAACTCACTTCTCTTGACGACCCTATCCCCGACTCCCCCATGCAAACAAGCAATTCCCCTTACATAGAATGTTAATCTCCAATACAGCGGGACCTGTTCATTTGTCCCATGCATAAGAAGCACCAAGAGCATCCATCACTTTCATCTTTATACAGCTTCTCATAAAATAATCCTCTGGCAGTTACAAATATTGGGCTCTAGAGATTTTAAACTATTTTTTATGACTTGCAGGTGTCTGATTGTTATAAGTTACTCTATCTGAATTATTAATGCATTGAGATGGTGGAGCTTTATCGGTACTTTTTTTAGCAACCAGACTGAGAATATGATCCTTAATGCTCTTGCTTTTATGGTCTAGTTTGTTCTATGATGTTATAAATTCCCTGATACAAAGTTCCAAACAAAATTTATGGTCTAATGAATTTTGTTCCATTTTAATGCAGACTTTTGTTCAATTTTCTCTCTTTTATCTAGTTGAATTCCTCAACAAGAATTCCTTTTCCTATTTTGATAGTTTTGTTCGTGCTGTATTCTCTTTGATGAATGACAAGCTTGTTTATTATTATTGCGTTCATTTCATTTTTTTTTTAAACTATAAATGAAACTAAAAAAAAAAAAACATGTTGAAACCTGGAACCTGGAACCGACCTCTGAACCTATGACAAGGTAGGTTCCAAGTTCTTGATTCCAGGTTCTAGGCGGAACCTATAAGAAACCTGGAACCGCTCACCCCTAGTAGATATGTCATGATCCGTCATATTGAATAAACTTACATGTTTAGTATAAAGACGAAGATAGTGTTGCCCAAACATTCGATCTCTTTAAATTCAAAATAGCCATTGAAATTATTAAATAACTATCTTAAATATTTTTACATTACAATTCTTCACTGTTTTGCAAAATTTTAATTCACCTTTTCGGTCGAAAGTTTCTGGTCAATTAATTTATGATACTAGAAACGTTCGCTGGATAACTTCAACCTAAAATTTTACCGTAAGTTAGAGACAAACGAATATTAAAATAGCAAAAATAATATATTTCAATCTATCTATGTATGTAGATATAGTAATTTGAAAGTCTATTATCTTTTATTCTTACTTGGACACATGAGGTAGCAACTTTAAACAAGCACCAAGCTAATTAAGAAGATACAGACTTAAAATTCAATGAATTTCACTAAATAGTGAAAATATAAATTATTAAAGTCGATCCCTACTTTTAGCATAAGAACAAGTTACAATATTGCACTTAGAATGGAAGTCTTAGCTATTCTATGAAAATTAGAGGGATTATGCACAAATTTGACGGTTCTCTCATTTAATCTATACAATTATAATTCAAAAAAAAAATGGACAATTGAAACTTAAAAATGGCAAAAACGTTTTCTAAAAAATAACAGAAATCGACTAGTATATAATACCGACCCAAAAAAAAAAAAAAAAAAAGACTAGTATATAATGAAAAGAAGAGCAATAAAGACTGCATAAATTGTTGTGAAAAAAAAAATTTCGTCCTCTCAAAGTATCATTAGTATGCCATCATGCTAGGATCACCTTAAGTGCTAATGTAAATCTGGACATGCATAACACTAACTCATATGTTATATGATGCACCTAAAGTGACTAGTACAATAGAAAGTCATGATCCCATTCCATTCTTGCATTGCTATGAGTCGATTTGAGCATAAAAATTACAATATTTTGTGGCAATAACTTTTATCAATTTACTCCTTGCTTATTTACCTAATGATGAGTTACAAGCATGCTATGTTCTATATTTGTTTACATGTGATGATGAGATCGTCTCAACATGGACTTGGCACCTTGCTTTTCTACGAAAGTGGTCTTCATATGATCACCATACGAAAGTCATTTTTCCCCATTTTGTCGTGCCTTACGGTCCATCGATTCCCGTGCGCGAGAAGCTGGCTTTCATGGCATTTTTTAGATTTAGATAATTGGAGTTAATTTTTCATTCTTAGGTTTAAGCGTGCCTGTCCGGGCGAGGCGTTGTATAATTTTACCGGCTCAAGTTATTTTTTTCCCATACTTTATTTGTTCAACAATCGGTTTGTTCATTTTTTATTTGCTTGAGCACCGATGCAGGATATTTACATACATGTTTTAAGAATGAAAAATGATTAAAAAAAAAAAGATTGTACAAAATAAGTTTTGGAGGTAGCGACGCATGCAAAGTATTTATTCTGCTCAGTCACATTCTCCATAGTTAAGAGCACACACCAAATGTAGAGTACACAACCTTGCTCCGATACCAATCATAAGGAATTTAGAGGTGTAGCTCTAATACTCCTTATTGGGTATGCAAAAGCACTATCGCGGTAAAACAAGATAGCTCGAGACGCACTAGATATACCAAAATCCAATTAGGACTTTTCTTTTGACCACCAGATTGCACCTAGAACGATTCCAGCTGTCTTCAAAGATAGAGTCGTATAAGGACCAAAGTCCTATAAGGACTTAAACTATATAAGCTCAGGTCATTGGCCGAGAGATTGACATTATGCAATAACTTCTCAACTGAAAAGATGTTATATGGTCCATAATAACTACACAAGCTGAGGTCATTTAAATTGTTGATTATGTAGACTATATACTATAAATTATTGAGTCTAAACAACTCACGGACCATGCAATAATTTATGAATTTGTCATGATGTGACATTTATCATAGAACCGCCTTATAATTTCTCTTTGGAATAACTACTCGAGTTTACTAAATGGATGTGAATCCGAAGCATCCTAAGTTTTAAATTTTGTTAGTCTCATGTGGGATCCATTAAGCATTTTGTTGAAGATCACCGCCTCTCTCTCTCCTAGAGTTCTCTAGATCTCTCTCTCTCTCTCTCTCTCTCTCTCTCTCTCTCTCTAGAGTTCTCCATATCTCTCTCCTCCAGATTTCTCTCTCTGTCTCTGGATTTCTCTAGATCTCTCCCTTGTCCAGAATGTTCTAGCAAAATCCATCAAGAAAAGCTGCACCGCTTCTAGACTTCTCCAAAGAAATCTAGTTGTGAGGCTATAATGAAATAATAATAATACTTCTAGAATAGTGTAGAAAGCTAGGAAAGTCACCAACTTTCCATCCTATAAATAGGAGCAACTTGCTCCTCATTTGAGTGTCCAATTAAGAGTGTGTAAGAAGTCCAAGGGGGTGTGTGGGTGTGTGTAGGGGTCTTGAGAGTGTGTTGAGTAGAGTGTGCTATGTATGCACGTGAGTGAGAGAAATTGTGTAGAGTTGTCTGAGTATTGTATGTGATGTGAGAAAATATTGTAATAGTGAAAGTTATATTTCGTGAATTATATTTGTACCACGTTTCCGCAAGGTCCAACAAGTGGTATTAGAGCAGGTCGTTGGAGGCCGTGCGAAGACAGTGGTCGGGGACCATTGTAGGTGAGTAAGGCGGTCGGGGATCGTCAAGCCAAGGAGCGAAGAAGTGAAGGACGTCGGAGTTCTGCCAGTGCACAATCTGGGATTGTGAAGTCGGTTGGTCTAGGACCAGGCTTACTTGGTATAGTGCGGGGCATTATACTCAAGTCACCATGGTGGATTTCTCGAGTCCAGTGAATGGGATGGAGAAGCTCAACAACTTCAATTATAATAATTGGAGTACCCGCATGCGGTATTATTTGCTTGGACAAGATTTATGGGATATCGTTGGCGGCAACAACACCACACCACCCACAAATGATAGTGATTTAAGAAAGTGGAACATCAAATCAGGTAAGGTTCTTTACGTTCTTGCCGTAGCGGTTGAAGATGAATTATTGCAACACATAAAGAGTGTGAAGACCCCGAAAGAGGCCTGGGATAACTTGGCAATGCTGTTTGCGAGGATAAACGATGCCAAGTTACAATGCCTGGAGAACGAGCTCCTCTCAATCTCACAACAAAGTATGACGGTAAGTCAATACTTTTCTAAAGTTAAATCTATTTGTGAAGAAATTTCAAAATTAGATCCTCAGAATGCCATCTCTAAGATAACAATGAGAAGAATAATAATTCACGGGTTAAGGCCGGAGTATAATGGTATTGTTACAGCCACTCGTGGATGGCCAAATGAGCCAACTCTAACAGAGTTGGAGAATATATTGGCCAATCAAGAGGCCTTACATAAACAAATCCCTAAGGTCACAATTAAAGAGGATGAAAGTGCCCTCTTCAGTAATAAAAGAGGGTTCAAGGGCCAGAATAGAAATAGAGCAGGTGCAAAAGATGACAAACCATGGAAAAATCATGAAGATTGGCGGAGGCAACTGGAAGAGAAGGGTTATCAGCCAGGGGGAGCTCGTCAAGATCGTGATGACGTCAACGACAAAGATAAGAGCAACAAAAGGCGTAGCAAACGGTGCTACGTTTGTGGCAAGGTAGGACATATTGCCAGATTCTGTTGGTACAGGCAGGAAGAAGGAAATGTTGTCACTTCTTGCAAGAAGGAGATTGAAAGCGAAGAAGAATGGGACTTTCAAGCGCCTGTTGTAGTGAAGGAATGGGAAGAGCTTGCAACTGCTTGTATAATTGAGTTGGATAATTTGACAGATTCTATCACGACCCCGAATAAGAGCAAGCCAAGGGAGAACTCGAAGAAGCAACTAACAACGCCGACAAGCAGTCATGAAAAGAAACCGCAAGAGATGCAGGGAATGATAAAGAAGCTGAAAGTTGAGAATGCAAAGATGGAGAATATGTTGAAGAAAAGAGATGAGATCTTTGAGACGAAAGGATCGAGCTCAAGGCAAAAGAAAGGGAGCTAGAGAAGTTCGATGTGAGTTCAAGAAGCTGCGAAGCTTCGGGATCTCAAGCCCGATATGATGTTCCCAATTGGTCATACTGAGAGAGATATCAAACACATGAAGGAGAAGAAGAAAGGAGGCCATCTACACCCTACATCCCATGGTGCAAGGATAGGTGGAATAAGAACGAGGAGAAGAAATTTTATGAGAAAAAGGATCAAGAGGTCTACATTGAAGTGCTTCGGATGGGACTGAATTGGTTGAAGCACGAAATGAAAGTCACGAATGAGAGGGTTGACCAGGTGAGTTCCAATCTCAAAATTCTTAGAGGAGATATGTTGAATACAAAGACCGAATTGAGTAAGAAGAAGGAAAAGCAGACTAAATGGCAGAATGAATTGGCATTACAAAAATCCAAGAATCACAAAACTCAATGGAAAGTCGCAGCAAGAGAAGCAACTGAAGATGGAGCCATAGAGCCATCCACAACTCAGGAATCTTCGCAATATGCTGAATGGAGGAAGACAGTTGAAGAGTCCAAAAAAAACATCAGCACGGCTACTATATCGAGAGTAGTCGGTGAGGGGGAGTGTTGAAGATCACCGCCTCTCTCTCTCCTAGAGTTCTCTAGATCTCTCTCTCTCTCTCTCTCTCTCTCTCTCTCTCTCTCTCTAGAGTTCTCCATATCTCTCTCCTCCAGATTTCTCTCTCTGTCTCTGGATTTCTCTAGATCTCTCCCTTGTCCAGAATGTTCTAGCAAAATCCATCAAGAAAAGCTGCACCGCTTCTAGACTTCTCAAAGAAATCTAGTTGTGAGGCTATAATGAAATAATAATAATACTTCTAGAATAGTGTAGAAAGCTAGGAAAGTCACCAACTTTCCATCCTATAAATAGGAGCAACTTGCTCCTCATTTGAGTGTCCAATTAAGAGTGTGTGAGTAAGAAATCCATGGGGGTGTGTGGGTGTGTGTAGAGGTCTTGAGAGTGCGTTGAGTAGAGTGTGCTATGTATGCACGTGAGTGAGAGAAATTGTGTAGAGTTGTCTGAGTATTGTATGTGGTGTGAGAAAATATTGGAATAGTGAAAGTTATATTTCGTGAATTATATTTGTACCATGTTTCCGCAAGATCCAACTCATTTTTCATGAAGTAAAATGATGGCAAGCACGCAATAAGCCCTATTTTAAAACTCAGCATCCAACAGACTCGATTCAAACTAACGGCGACTCCGGCGACAACAAGCATATTGATGTCTATAAGAGCCTCCTCCACTTGGTTATCCTTCGCATCCAAGCTAACCCGGCAAGGGAAGAGAAGAAATTTCGAATGCGTCGTCATCATGATATGAGGACTAAATCTCATCTCGTGTTCATCCCATCGCCGGGCCTTGGCCACCTGGTGTCGACAATGGAGATTGCCAAGCTCCTTCTGGACCGTGATGGCCAGCTCTCCATCACTGTCCTTGTCATGGAGTTGCCCTTCAACTTGGAGGTTGACTCCTATGTCGAGTCGCTCGCGGCTTCCGTCACTGTGGGTATCCACTTCGTGATCCTCCCTCGGCAGAACACCGCCCCGTCTAGAGTGGCCTTCCTCACTAACTTCATTGAGAGCCACAAAGCTAACGTCTGAGAAGCCGTGGCTGACCTCCACACGTGCGGCTCCCCACGGCTCGATGGGCTCGTCGTTGACATTTTTAGCACCACGATGATCGAAGTGGCTAGCGAGCTCGGCGTCCCTTCCTATGTGTTCTTCACATCAAGTGCCGCAACTCTCGGCTTGATACTACACCTCCATTCGCTCTAAGACAAGCACCACATGGACTTGACCGAGCTTGAGGGGTCAGACGCCGAGCTGGACTTCCCGTGCTTCAGGAACCTATAGGCCATCTAAACGGCTTCCCAAGATCGACATAGCTAGAAAATCGAACATCCTAAAGGGGAGGACGAAGATCTGTGTACCTGATTTTGAATTCATCGTTCTTGGAACAAAATGACAGCAATCCGAGCCTTCAATGCTGAAGATCTTCCCCTCTATAACCCTCGGTTTCTGGCTCGATGAGACCGCCACTCACAGATTACCTTATGTGAGTTGAGAGAAAATTTTGGAAGAGTGAGGGCTAGAGGAGGGACCTTAGCGCTATTTATAGAGTTTTGGACGGGCCCTCTCATCACGGGCCGGGCCCAACTTGGCCCACACAAGCTAGGCCCATATTCGACTGTTTAGAAACTTTATGCCTTACCTTATTAGACCAATGCCGAAAAACAGTAATTACAATCTTAATTAATGTAGCCCACATAAGGAAAACTCTTACATTCTCCCACTTGGGCTATATTAATTGATATTGTACTGTATGTGCGCACCTTTATGTTGGTCTAGTGGCAATTCTTAATAGTCAATCCTATCCCATAAAATCTCCAACACCGAATCATGGCGGTAACTGCATGTATGCATACAGAGCCTTCCATGATCACAAATGCTTTCAACTTTATTGATATGGATTCAATATGGTTGTGTGGCAAACGGATAACACCTCATAAAGAGTAATACCTTATGTGTTATCTCCCTTGTTGGTCACCATTCTCTTACCTTTAAGTGTCACAGAAAACCGAATGTGGCACTAGAGAATATCTTTATGGTTTTAATGAACCCACATATGTCTTATATTTATGGTTAACATTTCTTTATGTGTAACTAAGACATATGTATAAGGCTAATAACTGGATGCCCCTAGCCTTTACTCAAGATTTACATAGTACCTTGAGATTTTCCTTAGATATATGTACACAATTCAATAACAACTTATACAGAAGGAGTTGACATATATCAAAACGTTACAAAAAGTAACAAAATACAGAAGTAAACTTCATTAGAGCAAACCTGAGATAGCTCCCACTAAACGACAGTATCCACCAATTCTCCCAAGCCCATGTTCATGATATGTCTCTCAAATATATAAGGGCGTAGGCCTTTAGTCGGTGGATCTGCCAACATATCATCCGTGGGAAGATGCTCTACAATAATGTCACCATTATGTACCATTTCCTTTTTGGTCAAAAACTTGACCTCCATATGCTTAGACCCTTTGAGACTTCTGTTGTTATTAACAAACAACACAGCAGAATTGTTACCACAATATAACTGTATGGGTCTATCCACAAAATCAAATACAGTCAATTCCTTAATGAGGTTCCGAAGCCAAGTTGCTTGAGTAGCAGCTGAAAAACATGCTATAAACTCTGCTTGCATGGTAGAAGAAGATATAGATTTATGTTTCTCACTTTTCCGTGATACTGCGCCTCCTGCCAACATGAATATATATCCTGTTGTCGACTTTCTATCATCCTCACAACCAGCAAAATCCGCATCTAAATATGCCAACAATTGCAAACCATGGACATATTTATAAATCAGCATATAATCTCTTGTTCTTTTCAAGTATCTCAAGACCTTTTTGGCAGCAACCCAGTGATCGTGTCCTGGATTTGACTGATATCTGCCTAAAAGCCCTGTTACAAAAGCGATTGGTCTGGTGCAAACTTGAGCATACATGATACTTCCAAGTGCATTAGCATAAGGCACATCCTTCATTTGGTTTTTCTCAAAATCTGATTGAGGACATTGTGAGAGACTTAACTTGTCACCCTTAACGACAGGAACAGTTCCTGGTTTGCAATCCTGTATGTTAAATCTCTCCAAAATACGATCAACATATGCCTTTTGAGATAAACCTAACATACGATGACGACAATCCCTATGGATTTCAATACCAAGAACGAAGGATGCCTCACCTAGGTCTTTCATGTCAAAATTCTTTGACAACATTTGTTTTGTTTCATGCAGCAATCCAACATCGCTACTTGCAAGCAAAATATCATCCACATAAAGTATAAGAAAAATAAATTTCCGCCCACTGACTTTGCAATATATGCATTGATCTACTTTGTTCTCAACAAAACCAAAAGAAGTAACAACATTTTGAAATTTCAAATACCACCGTCCAGAAGCTTGTTTGAGACCATAAATAGCCTTCTTTAGTTTACACACAAACTTACTTGGATCATTTGTTGAAAAACCTTCAAGTTGCACCATATAAACCTCATCATCAAGGTCTCCATTTAGAAAAGCAATTTTAACGTCCATCTGATGTAATTTCATGTCAAAATGAGTTACTAATGCCATGATCACTCTAAAGGAGTCTTTAGAAGAAACTGGAGAAAAGGTTGCTTCATAGTCTACCCATTTTCTTTGAGTGAAACCCTTGGCCACAAGTCTAGTTTAAATTTCTCAATCTTTCCTTTTGAATCTCTTTTAGTCTTATAAACCCACTTGCAACCTATAGGCTTACAACCTTCTGGTAATTCGACAAGCTCCCAAACGCCATTATATTTCATAGACTGCATCTCATCTCTCATTGCATCCAACCACAAACTTGATTGAGGACAAGAAACGGCGTCTATATAAGTCACTGGATCTATAATGCAGCCTATATCGTAATCATGTTCTCCTAAATAGAGTATATAATCCGGTGGTATAGCTGAACGCCTTTCCCTAGTAGACCTTCCAAGTGGAGCCACTGTAACTTCCTTTTGAGTCTGAGGAACTTGAAGAACTTCATCTGTGACCATTTCATCAATAAGATTCTCAATATTAACAGGTTCAGTTTGTGGTACAATAAGCTCCATAATCGTCTGCATAGGTAAGGAGAAAGACATAGCGGGTCTCATCATGTTGTCATGTTCACTAATTTGTGAGCAATCATGCTTTTCGGCTACATCAAATTCCAGAAGCTTAGCCGTTTGTGATTCTACGATCCTTGTTTCTCCACTTGGATTATAAAACCGATATCCCTTTGAATATTCTGAGTAAGATACAAAGTAGCATCGAGTGGTTTTAGCCTCCAACTTACCTAATGTTGGATTATTCAATCTTACTTCTACAGGACATTCCCAGACCTTGAAATGATTCAAACTTGGTTTGTGTCCAGTCCATAACTCAAAAGGAGTTGATGTAACAACTTTGGTAGGAACATGATTCAATATATAAAGGGCTGTTTTTAAAGCCTCGCCCCATAAAAAAATCAGGCAAATTAGTCCTACTCATCATACACCTTACCATATCCATGAGAGTACGATTGCGCCTTTCAACCACACCATTCTGTTGAGGACTTCCAGGCATTGTGAACTGAGCCATTATCCCAGAATCCTCTAAGTATTTAGCAAATGGCCCTTTAATTTGCCCAACATTGCCAAGTCTACCATAATATTCTCCACATCGATCAGATCTAACCACCTTTATTACCTTTCCCAATTACTTCTCAACTTCAGTTCAAAAAATCTTGAATTTGTCAAGAGATTCAGATTTTTCCATAATCAGGAATAGGTAATCATTGCCGAGAATAATCATCGATAAACGTGATGAAATAAAAATTTCTACATAAAGTTACCGTATATGGTCCACTGATATCGGTGTGAATGACTTCCAGTAAGTCAGAACTTTGAACTGCGATTTTCTTCTTTATCTTAGTCATCTTTCCTCTACAATAGTCTATGCAAGTCTCTAGGTCACCTTTAAGAGTAGGCAGGATGTGTGTCTTAATCAGCCTTTCTACTCTTTCTTTGGATATATGACATAGTCGTTTATGCCATAACGCATAAGACCGTTCCTTAGGTAGAGGTCTTTTGGAACAACACTTTCAACTGTATTAGCGACGTATATATCATTGGGAGATAAACACAATCCGTACAATCCATTGAACATGTTGCAGCATCCAACCTTATTTGAACTAAAAAACATAGATACTGTATTGTTCTTTATTTCAAAAGAGTAACCACACATGTCCAAATATGATACGGAAACTAAGTTCTGTCTAAAGGAAGGTACATAGAAAATGTTTCTTAATATCATATTAAAACCAATATCTAAAATCAAAATGACATTTCCCACGAACTCAACGTCGACCTTGTCGTTATTTCCCACAGTGAGCTCTGATACCAAATGTAGGCCGTCTAAACGGCTTCCTAAGATCAACATAGCTAGAAAATCGAACATCCTAAAGGGGAGGACGAAGATCTGTGTACTTGATTTTAATTCATCATTCTTGGAGCAAAATGACAGCAATCCGAGCCTTCAATGCTAAAGATCTTCTCCTCTATAACCCTCGGTTCCTAGCTCGATGAGACCGCCACTCACAGATTACTTTATGTGAGTTGAGAGAGAATTTTGGAAGAGTGAGGGCTAGAGGAGAGTTCTTAGTGCTATTTATAGAGTTTTGGACGGGCCCTCTCATCACGTGCCGGGCCCAACTCGGCCCACACAAGCCAGGCCCATATTCAACTGTTAAGAAACTTTATGCCTTACCTTATTAGACCAACGCCGAAAAACGGTAATTACAATCTTAATTAATGTAGCCCACATAAGGAAAATTCTTACAGAACCTGTTGCCTGCCGCCAAATCCTTGCCCTCCGAAGTATTCGTAAATGAAGCTGGCCGGCTATTTTTGAGCCACACCCTATGGATAAGGGAAACAAGAGGTATCTTGGTAAATACATTCACCGAACTGGAACCGCATGCGGTGGAGGCCCTAGCGGGCCTCAAGCACCCGCGGTGTACCCCGTGGGCCCATAGTGAACATCAAGGTTGAGAGTAAAAGGGGCACGGAAGGTAATAACAGTTCGCAGGGTTTCGAGATCCTAGAGTGGCTCGACCAGCAGCCAAAAACATATGTGTTGTTCCTGTGCTTCGAAAGCTTTAGGAGCTTTGATGAGGACCGGGCGAAGGAGATTGCTCACGCGTTGGAGCAGAGTAGGCGCCGCTTCATGTGGTCCCTACGTCAGCCACTTACAAAGGGCAAGCTGAAAGCCCCCCATGACTATGCGAATCCGGCAGAGGTCCTGCCCAAGGGGTTCCTAGACAGGACAGCCGGGGTTGGCAGAGTGATCGGTTGGGCTCCTCAGGTCGCGATCCTGAGCAACCCAGCCATTGGAGGGTTTGTATCACATTGCGGGTGGAACTCTACCCTAGAGAGCATATGGTTTGGGGTGCCAATTGTCACAACCCGATCTCACCGCCCATCGATCCCTCTCCATCAAAAAAGGAAGGGAAAATGTCGAGTTTAAGGGTACTTGATCACAAAAGTTCTCTCACGGCTCGCATTCCAAAAGACGTCATCACCTCGCCTTTCGGATCAAGTCTCTCGTAAGTTCCCTCCATGAGATCGTGAGCTCTCCCAAGCTCATACACCATGTGACAGCAGAGTATCACGACCCATACCCACATGAGCAACACACCTCAGGAGAAGAGGTTTGGTGTGGATATTGGATCTAAGGGTACCTTTACCAAGGTAGCCCTCTCAATAGTACACTTCACCCATAAGGATGGCATAACTTTATCCTTTGGGGTACTCCCACATCGAGTATGCTAAACCATGGTGATTTTCATCTAAACCCGTACCCCTTGCGATGATTTATTTAAACAATCTAGTTGTTTTAAAACAACCTAGAAATAAAACAGGAGTCACCACTAGCCTCGTTTCAAGAGTCAGCTAGAAAATCCAATCGAGGGTTGGGAGTGTTCCCTCGATTCCTATGCAACCAAATATCTAGGTTCGGGGACTTGGGTTACACTAATATTTCTATTAGCGCCCTTTCGGTACCTAAACAGTATGTTGTGTTTACCTAATGTGTTAATACATTTCTTCTTACATTTTCGAGACTGTTAGTCATAAACCAAGCGATCATGCATGGTTGGTCATTTTTATACTATTATGTTTCTACAAAATAAGAAAAGAAAACAATCAATTGAATTGAGATTACGAGATAGTAAGTAAACAATCAAGAAAAGCAGTAAATCTACTATACAATCCTAAAAAATATAAAAAAGAAACACAATTAAAAAAGATGAGAGGAAAAGAGGAAACTCGCAACTTGTTGAGCTTTATACAACAAATAGAACCAAAACATATGTCGGGGAATGAATAGTACATGATAATGGTCGAATAGATATCGACATCTACCGTCTTCATGCTTTCTCCATCTTCAAAGTCCTAGTCTAAACCTAATCTAGAAACCTATAACTAGGTGCATACAATGGAAAGAAACAAGCATACCCATCAAAATAATCAAAAACACAACATCATGTCAAAATCAATCATTTAAAGAAAGTTCAATGCAAAAGTTAAATTTTGGGGCCTCGGGATCCGCCTTTGTCTTTCATGCGAAGGTCCCACTAAAACACCTACCTAATCTATTTTTGTAACTTATAGCAATTATTGACCAATTGTGTTCTTACATGGCTAATAATGCTTATAAGTCTCCTAACTAAGTGATCTATATAATCATAAGATTTTCCCTCAATAGTATGCATCAGCCCTATCATTCATCTAAAAGTCACATGCATTGTGGAAATTTAAACATACATTGCAGGTCTTTTGAACATTGTTTTTCTCAATGAATCAAATAGATGAGTGAGTCGTCGCCAGATCACTTATTACCATAGTCATGCTCCAATCACAAACACATATGTTTCTAATGGATAATGTAACTATATGTATGAGGAGTACATGTGATATTTCAAAAAACACATTTCAAAAATCATCTATGAGACAAAGTGATATCTTAGCTATGAAAGACATTCAATTGCCAAGGCTAATCCGGGGCTCGCATAAATGTACTCACAAGCATCACAGGTATTTTGAATACAATTCAAATCATTACTTTCACGATGTCAAATCAGGATTTTAAAAAGATTTGAAAATATTTAGTATTAAAGAATATCTAGATTATGGAATACATTAAATTGTCAAGACTAGCTTGGAACTCGCATAAATATACTCACAAGTGTCGTAAGCATTTTGAATATGGTCTAAATCACGATTTTTCCTTAAGCCAAATCGAGTTTTGGAAAAGAACTTAATAGAAATTGTTTTTGAGAAACATCACATGTACCAAAGTATTTTTTTTGAAAAATGCAATTTGAAAAGACCAATTATTTAACAACAAAGATTAAAGTATTTAGAACAACTTCCAAGAAAATGGCATAAAAAGTATAACTAAACAATCACAATCATGTTTATATTATGAAATTTCAAAAACAAGCATGTAACGACAACAAAATTGAGTAATACCCATTGACAATCTAACTATGGAAAAAAAAAATAATAATAATAATATGTATGACATGATAATGAACAAATTTTATGAATGAAGCTTTCCTAAACAAGCTACACATGATTTTACAAAAATCAAACAACAAGCAACAGCATATCAGAAATTTGTCAAATCAGCAAAACACTCAGCTAATATCTCAAGGATTTGTCCTATCAAAACAAGTCTAAAAGTCACCACATTTTCACACAACACAGCCAATATGTTGACAAACAAGTTTCATTAAGAGGCCAAGTGCAAAATCTTAATAGAAAAAATGGAACAAAAATATCTAAGGTCTATCTACACATGGGTTAGAATACAAGTCCGAATTTGATCTCATATCTAAATTCTAATGTAGTTTTGATAAAAAGGAAAGTGGTCTAAATGATGAGCGATTTGCATGAAATCAGTGGCATTGGAAACTTTTAAGTGTGCTTTTCGACTTCCTAAAAGGGCTTGAGTCCAAATTAGGTCAATTAGGTGCTCTAAGATCAAGATTTCAAAAGGTGTGCATGTTAGTAACTAAAAATCAAAACATAAACATCTATTAATAAATCTCAAAATCATTCAAGTAATGCACAAATAACATGAAAAGATCATATGTAACTTAATATTAGATGCAAAAAACAATTTAGGTAATTATCTAGCCCTAAGTTGAAAAGAGAAGATGTCATACAATTAGATAACAAAATAAGATGACTTAAGATTCAATGATGAAATGCTTAGAGTTTCTTGATGAACATATGCTCTTGTGGCACAATTTTAACATGCAAAATGACACTCAAATGCAATGATACGATCATGTATTCAAATCTTGTAACATGTAATTTAAGTGTCAAGAAGATATCATCTCAAAATTTATTTTCTAAATGTCTCAAACAAGCATGGTAAGATGCATAAATGGCAAGATTTCATTTCAGCATTGATTTCAAAAAACGTGTACAATTTCAGCCATCTAAAAACATGCAAAAATCTTACAAAAAATCATACATACAGAATATGCAATGATAAACATCTCTTGTTAAGGATTCAAAACCTAAATGTGATTGCACGAATCACAGCAAAAATGACAAAACAGTGATGTACATTTAGACTATGTAAAATGCAGCAAAAATCGTTTTACTTTAGAACATGCAATTGACCCACTTGCTAACGTCAAGACTTTACAAAGCATGCATCAATTAAACATACAAAGCATGCATCAATTAAACATATGTATCATGTATTTCAACTCTCATGAAATATTTGAGACCAAGTAGGTGCATTTGTGAACTCAATTTAATCAAAATAGAATTCAGACAAATGCAGAATAGACTAGCCTATGTTCAGATTTAAGCAATTTTGACCTAATTAAACATATCAAAAAATTTGAAAAAAAAATACATAACATGTACAACACTAATATGAGCAACTTTTATGGAGAAAATTTATTCCAGAACTCAACACAAAAATTAGTACAAAAATGAAAAAATCAGAAATCAATACGGAACATATTGACCTAAGCTTGGATTTGACCTAGCTAAGGACATCAAAAAATCATGAAAAAATTACAAGATGTGCACAAAAGGATTTGGAACCAAACTCATGAAGGAAAGACTATCCAAAAATCATCACAAAAGTTACACAAAATTAGTAAAGTCTCATTTTGGGGTAAAAAAGAACCGAAAATCTAACTGAACTGCAGCAGAATCACTCATCTTCGAAGATATTTTTTGAGGTCAAACAGTGCTCAATTGGGAGGTACAACCTACCGTTTCAAAGCTTGGGATGTCTATTATCTAATCCCAAGAGGACTCGAGTTGAAACAAGGTCGTTTCAGATCTCGTTTTGGCCAAAACAATAGGTCAGTCCTAAGGCTACAAAATTGCAAATTTAAGACTAATCAAGCACAATCATTCAAATTCAAACTTCAACAACTCATCAATGATCAACATATATCCCTAATATTAAACCATAGTCCCGATTGACTAATCCGGCCTCGCTTCACGAGGTTCAAGACCGATAAATTACATTTTAATGTGGTTTTTCTTGATTTCGGTCACGATGGAGTAGAACTTTCACAAACTTTGATTGAATCTTCACGAACCTCCTAGGACCAGATCTTGTTCAGGAGGATGATCGGCAATCGGCGTGGATCTGATTGAACCGGCCAATCGGGGAATAAACCGGCTTGATTATCGATCTTCAGTGCCACAATCAAGAAGCCGCCGAATGGAGCTATGACCGCCTCTCTAGTAACCTATGCTAGCGATCAAGGACAGGAGGAGCTAAGGGCCCTTTCAGCTGATGGCTTCGATCAAGTGGCTGTTGATGAGGGGCGAAAGTGACGGCAATTTTGAGAGAGAGAGAGAGAGAGAGAGGCTGATGAGAGAGAGATTTTCATGCATAATGAAACCCTTTCAAATAGAAAGAAAATTTCACTTATATACTCCCAAGTTAAGCGATTTCGACCGTCGATTCGATTCAATAGTCGAAATTTCAATCCAAAACGGTCAAAAATCAACTTCGAAGGCTTAATCATGATCTTGAGGTGTTGGGTAATTGATTTAGTGGATTTGATTTGTAAAAACTTGAGCCAAAATTGAGAATTGCGTCAAAATGTCTGATTATGGGTTAATTTGCAATTTGATAAAATTCGAGAGTCAATTTGTAAAATTTCGAGAAATTGAAGGTGCATAAGTGAAATTGACATTGAGAGGTTCTAGAACTAGTCGCCAGAGGTCAGGAACCAACCAGAAAGGGCCTGAACCGGCCAGTCTCGCCTGCTGCCGATCAGACCGGTTCGGTCCGGTTCGATCGGATTTTGACATGTTCTTGACCAATTTGGTCTAGTTCCGACTACTTTGTCCACTTGGGACCCCTGTGAGTCTAAAATTTATGCAATTTGGTTTCTACCAAATTGAAAAAGGAATTTTATTCTTTTTAAAAAAACAAATTGGCCAATTAAGATACAATTAAGCTAATTAAATCTTATGAACGTGATCTAGGGGTCTTTTATTAACCTTATTGAATGATTATCATTAAAAAAAAATGAGTCGAAACCATGAGTGCTTTGAATTGGGCCTAAAGGGCTAAAATGGTAAAATTTACAATTCAATGGCCAAAATTGCAAATTAAATAAAATTGAACTCAATTAGTGTCACAATTGCCCTATCTAATGAACTATTCATATGTAAAATCATTTATCTTATTCAAATTGACATTGAATTGAAATATTCAAGCTTAGGTCAAAAATGGATCTAAGCCTAATATTAAAATTAGATAAATGGGTCAATTCAAATTCTATCGATTGAAGCTTAATTGTTTGATTTTCTAATGTCTGTGAGGATAAAATTCTTCAAATTGATAAGTTCTTGTGTGAATTTCACAAAATCAATTTCGAATTTGGACTTATCTTAAAAAAATGAGTGAGAAATAATCATTCATTCACAAGTTATGAAGGATCAATTTTAATCCCCTAATTAGGGCTCATAACAACAATTCGTATTTTGACTTGATAAATCAAGAAATTGAATGCGTACATAGATTTCAGATAATCCCTAAACCAAATATCAAAAATGAACTACACCTAATTATGACTAGAATAAAAGTAATTTTTATTTTTGGTCAATTTAGAACCTAAAACTGAAAAATTCAAAAATCAAAATTCTTAATCAAATTTTGTGACCACGTGGCCCTAGTATGCAGAGCAACAGCTCAACGCATTCGAGCTGGTGGTGGAGCTCGGCCTTGCGGCGCAAATCAAGATGGATTATCGGAAAGATCTTGCCAAAGGGAGCAACTTCGTGACGGCAGACGAGATAGAGGGAGGGATAAGGAAGTTAATGGAGAGCCATGAGGCCGAGGAGAGGAGCAAGAAGGTGAAGGAGGCGAGCGAGATGAGTGGGAAGGCTTTGGTGGAGGATGGCTCGTCTTACTTGTCTTTGGCTTGCTTCATCAAGGATGTCCGGAAACAATGAGCCTTCGTTTGGCTAGGAGATTGGTTTGACTACTTTTCTTTACTTGCTTTTATAAGTTAGTATTTTAAATCATAAGGAGAGAACAGATCGCCTGGGTCCGGCCATGAGCTGCCGTTCATTATGGTGATGTCTATTATTTACAAAAATCATAACAGATATAGAAAGTGTTCAAAAATCTATTAATATCTATGAAGTTCTTCTACAGCTCGAAAGAGATTTCCGTGCACTCGCACCTCTCAGTGACCCGCCTCCGATCATGAAGCTGCCATGCGAGTCTCGGTCTTGCCATTCAGGACCGGACGCAATGCCTCGCCGACTCGATGGCCACGGCCACTTTCGTTTCAATCAATCTCCCCCAGTTCCGGCCCATTTCCGAGACCAACCCAAGCAAGGTCTGTAACCTCTACACCGAAGGCTGCAAGCCCAACGTACACGCCTAGTCCTGCTCAAGTCCCGACTCACCTCAGAGCTCACCAGGCTGTCCTCGACATCTTCTGCGCGATGCCGAACGATGTGGCAAGCGAGCTCCAGATCCCCATCTACGTGTTCTTCACATTGAGTCCGACTTTTCCTGGGTTGATGCTCCAACTCCAGATGCCGCAGGATGAGCGCAGCATAAAAAATCAAAGGAAAAAGATAGGGGAGTCTGTCAGACCGCCGTGTGACCACCCCAGCCGGATACTCCGACTGAGAACGATCCTCTACAACTCCGAGGGTCCGGAAGGGACCCGCCGGAGCTGTTAATCACGCTCTGGTCGCACAGCCATGGTTCATCCATCAGACTTTGGTTCCTGTCTCCTTAGGTCTCAAGGACACAGAGGTACGAGCCTATAGAACAGATCCTGTTCAAGTAAGGTCGTGACCTCTTACCCTCACTCTCTTCTTTAAATACCCACTTTCCTTTGAGCGAGTTTCCAATGTGGGACTTTTTGGAGGTCGCACTTAGCAAGTGCGCTCCGTGAATGGAAAAGTGATATGGATGGAATATGAATTAATAATCTTTAAGGAAAAATGGAAATAGAATCAATATAGAATTTATTTAAAGAATATTACACCTCTCCCTCCACCGGTTCCTTCTCTTTTGTTTCTCTGTCTTTTAATTGTTTAGTAGCTTGGCAAGGGGGGACCTCTCCCTCCACCGGTTCCTTCTCTTTTGTTTCTCTGTCTTTTAATTGTTTAGTAGCTTGGCAAGGGGGGATTCGTATTATTTTAATTGAAGCGGTCGTGTATTTTCTTCTCTTCTTGTCCCCTTGCTGGAGAGAGAGAGAGAGTCCCAAACACGTTAAATGGATGGACGGTGAGAGCCACCAAAAAGGAATCTAATCTATTATTTTAAAATAAACTTCCCAAAAAAGTTCTAAACTTGGTCCCTTCGTTTTGCAAAAATTGACTGATATGAATATTTTTTAAAAAATAATTGCTTATATCATTAAGAAAAATTAGTCAAATGAAAAATATTTTCATCATCGATAATAATACATGCCTAATTATTTTCGTGAACGATGAAAAAAAATTCATTCATTAACTCTCCGTTCAAAAACCGTCATCAATTATTTGACGTGGCATTTTCACATTGGTAAAAAATTCACATGAGCAAGGTGGCATGGAAAATTATCTACAAAACGAAACCATTCTTTGATGTTGAAATTAGACAAATTATGGACAACTAATGGCAATTTTTGGACAAAGAGCTAACGGGAATAGATTTGAAACTAGAGTTGAAGCTTGAAGCAAATTGGCTATTGAAACTAAAATTGGAATTTTGTTTAGATAAAAAAAATTAACGTTGAATTGGGACTAAACCTAAAATTAAAGTTTTTTTATAAGATCAAGCCTATTTCAATAGAAGAAGAGGACTAACGTGATCCAACGTTAGTCTTATAAATTATTAACATGTGATTGATTTAACGAAATTGATTTACAATTCATACAAGGCCTACTACCCTAGAAACCCTCCAACCTTAATTTTTGTCCTAATTTTACCTTTTGTTTCATAAAAAATAAAAAATAAAAACTTTCAACTTTAAATCCGGTCTCAATTCTACGATAAACATTTTTTTTCTCATAAAAAACTCTCAATTTTAGGTCATGTCACAATTCTATTTTAAACTATTTTTTGTCCTATGAAAAGCCTCACTTTACCCTAAAATTTTTACAATGTCATAAAAAACCACAAACCTTTACTTGAGTCACAAATCTATCCCCATAACCCTACATTCAAAATTTATCATTAACAACCGAGAGATAGGAAAACTTCCAAACACGAGTTGTTCAAGCGTCTCGAGTGCAAGCTCTCCAACCCTAACAAGCGCAAAATCACTATGGGCAATTAAGACGAAGGGTTAATGAAGAGCAGATTTGGGACTCAATTAAAAGCTAGTAATTATGAAACAAAAAAAGTAGAGTAAAAATTGAATTAGACCTAAAGCTGAGATTTTATTATGAGATTAAAAAAAAAGTTTATGATGGAATTGGTAAGGAACCTAAAGTTGAGGTTTTTTTATAAAACAAAAAGTTTAGGGTAAAATGGGACTAGATCTAAAATTGGGGGATTTTTTATGGGACAAAAATAATTTATGGTAGAATTGAGATATGACTAAAAGTTTAAGATTTTTTTATGAATTGATGGACTAGGACATGGGGTAAAGTTTAAGGTTTTTTAGGATATTAAGCTTTTATTAGATGCCTGCTTTGAAAAACCTCCAACTTCTTCTTTGTAATCAACAGCTTACAATTTTCCAAAACTGGCCTTCCATTTTGCCATTTGTTCTTTTCCTCATTGAGTGCATGACTGCATGGAGCGATTGCCAGTCTTCATTTCTGAGAATGACTGCAATAGAAAATAGAGGTGTATGGATTGTCCCTTAGGACCTTCCCCTCGCAAGAGGCTTCAAGTTCTGAAGCTGAGAGCTCGCTTTGCTCTGCTTTTCTTTCTAGGTTTTGATTTTTTATTTATTTCTCTCCCGATTTAATTTGGGAGTCTTTTTTTTCTTATTTAGCCTCTTCTTTTGCTAATTGTTGTTGCTTTTTTTTTCTCTCATCGTAGTGAATAAATCTACTTGTAACTGAAAATTTTGTGAGAAGTCATCACCAATCCATCCAGCAGGATGCTCGGGACGTGGTTTTTTTACTTCTCCAAGATTTGACGGAAACTTTCATCTCCCAATTTAGGTGTAGATTTAAATTCGGAGCTTTTCTCTTTTAATCTAAATCTAGGTCTAGAATTTTTTTTAAAAGTGTTCGATTTTCTCCTTCAATATAAATCTAGATATGAGATTTTTTTAAAGGCGTTCGATTTGTGGTAGTTCAACATGTGGTTGTTTTCTTCATATGGCGATAGTGTTGAGGACTCTCAATCTAGGCACGCATTGCAAGCCGTAGTTTCCAGATGAGAAGATCCCAAAGTATGCCCATCACTGACGGTTCCAATGATCAATCTCTAATTATTTTTTATGCTATGACAGATCTGGTTTTTAAGGATGAGAGCATCCTTATAATCATGAGCTATACTTTTTTGTTTTTTGGGTTTTGTTTTGTTTTGTTTTGTTTGCAGTTCCTTGGAATTCGTTCTGGTTGGAAGTTTTCTATATTCATCTCATGTTTGACTATGCTAAATGAATGACTTATAAAAAATAAAAATAAAAATCAATTTCTCGACTTTATACTAAACATATAAGTTTACTCAATGTGATGGATCACAAGTTGTTTACATCGTTATAAGGAAAATCAAATCGAGGATTGAAGAAATTTCTTGGTCCCAAGTCACGATCTAGCCATGCATGGCAAAACTAGTCCACCGCTTTGATCGCAGCTGTGCCATCATCCCTCCTTGATCTTAATGTAAAAATGACAAATAAAAATGTTATTAATTTTGTCACACCACTACATATATTCAATTTGTATATCAAAATTGATATTCCCTTTTATAAATAAGACAATCGGAAAGTAATAACCATTGAGATCTACGTGAGTTATATTCTTTGAATTATTTGTGCACTCTCAAGCATCATGCCTTTAAACTCCAGCGTGTTATATTTTGCCTTTATTTCTGTCTATTGAGCGTTCCATTAATCTTAGAAGATGTTGGCCTGTATGGGATTCGCTCTATCAACCGTTCGATGCAGCCTTCCTCGTAAAACCGTCTCATCCGATGGGCAAAGAGGGACTGATTATGCGGGTCCCTTGTGCTTCACATGGGGTCAAATCAAATTTACACTTTCGACTAAAGCTCAATTTCTCTAAATTTGCTACTCCGAAATTCTATCAACTCTTCCCCTCTCCATTGCACGCCGAGCAAGAAAGGAGGGCCCTAACTTTCAGAAGCAGGAATGTGAACAGCAATGGACGCAAGAGAGAAAAAGGACAACAAACCTTGGGAGAGGGGAAAGCGAGAGCAAAATGAAATTCATTCAAACTCGGAGATCGAGGAGGGGCAAGGATACGTAAATCTACCATACGGAGTTTTACAAATGATGTCTTCTCGAACACATTCTATATTCGTCGTTACCTTTGCAGATTACAGCTCACGGCCAAACCCAAATTGACTTGTTCCCCATAAAACACGTCAGGGGACGACGAAAATCAACATGGATTATAGCCACAAACGCACTAGAAAAATCAAACATGGTTTCTATAGCCACAGAAACCCTAAAACATGCCCTCCAAGTAATCATTGAATCAAAATACCAAGAGTGCTCAACCTACCACCCAACCCTGTCTCTAGCGAAATAAAGGCTCATCGACTACAGACATCCTCAATGAAGCGAGCCAGAGACAAGTAAGAAGAGCCGCCCTCCATAAAAGCCTCCCTACTCTTCTCGCTCACCTCCTTCACCTTCTTCCTCCTCTCCCCAGCCTCCTCACCCTCCATTAACTTCCTTATCCCTCCCTCTATTTCGTCCGCAGTCACAACGCCATCACTACCTTTGACGAGATCTCTCCGATGATCCATCTTGATCTCTGCTGCAAGGCCGAGCTCCACCACCAATTGGAACGCGTTGAATTGTTGCTCTGCATGCTGGGGCCACACAGCGATCGGCACGCCGAACCATATGCTTTCTAAAACGGAGTTCCACCCACAGTGCGACACAAACCCTCCGATGGCCGGGTGGGCCAGGACCGTGACCTGCGGGGCCCACCCAATCACTTTCCCGACCCTGGTAGTCCTATCAAGGAACCCCTCGGGCAGGACGTCTGCGGGATCTGCATAGTCACGGGGGGCCTCCAGCTTGTCCTTCGCCGGTGGCTGTCGTAGGGACCACAGGAAGCGGTACCCGCTCCGCTCCAATGCGTGGGCAATCTCTTTTGCCTGGTGCTCGTCGAAGCTCCCCTTGCTCCCGAAGCACAGGAACACCACTGACGCATCTGGCTGCTGGTCGAGCCAGTCCAGGATCTCGAAACCCTCTCTTTCGCTCTCCCTCTCTGCCTTGATGTTCAGTATGGGTCCCACGGAGTACACCGCAGGTGCTCCTAGGCTGGCCAGAGCATCCACCGCGCGTGGTTCCAACTCAGCGAATGTATTTACCAAAATTCCCTTGGTTTCCCTATACCTCAGGACGAGGTCCAAGAGTATCCGGCAGTCTTCTTCTATAAACACATCCGAGGGCAAGAACCTGGCGGCAGGCAGTGGGTTAACGAAGCACGGGAAGTCCAGCTCGGCGTCGGAGCCCTCTAGCTTGGTCGGGTCCATGTGTTGCTCGTCTCGGAGAGACTGGAGTTGCAGCATGACTCCGAGGAACGCCGCGCCCGACGTGAAGAACATGTAGGAAGGGACGCCGAACTCGACGGCCACGTCGATCATCGTGGTGCAGAACATGTCAACGACGAGCCCGGTGAGCCGTGGCGAGCCACGGGCAGAGAGCTCAGCGACGGCTTCTCGGACGTCGGTTTTGTGGCTCTCCATGAAGTGATGGATGAAGGCCCGGCGAGACGTCCTCGGGGAGTGGCTTCGCCTGGGGACGAGGACAAAGCGGATCCGGGCAGCGACGGAGGCGGTGAGTGACTCGATGCGGGAATCAATCTCGGAGTCGAAGGGGAACTTCATGATGAGGACGGTGATGGAGAGCTGATCGTCGCGGTCGACGAGGAGCTTGGCCATCTCCACCATCGACACCAGGTGGCCGAGGCCCGGAGATGGGATGAGCACGAGCTCGGATTCAGCACTCATGAAGACGATGATGCCTTCGAAAATTCTTCTTTTCCTAACTGAGTTCACTCGATTGCAAAGATGATAGCGAGTTGGAGGCTCTTTAGGGACTCAGTTAATGGGAAGGAAGAAAGCACGCAAAATGATGCGAATAGGAAAAGAAGAATATAATTAAAGGTGTTTTAACAGATAGTGAAAATAAAATATATTCCCTATTCTTTTATTATTATTTCGTACCATTAGTGCGATTCGGAATATTTTAAGTGGCAAGTTCTTTACCTTCAATAATGATGTGTTATTTTACCATTAACACCTCCCCTCTTAACTATTCTTAACTTCTCTATAGAAAATTCTATCTATTATTGGGTCCTCTATATTTCACATAAATATATCACACGAACGATTCAAGTAAAACCGAATATACAAACGGTTATGTGAGCAAGAAAATCCATTGGACCAAATTGAGAAATACCAACAAAAAAAAAAAAAATTGAACGCCATTTTTATTATAGACATTTTGTAGAACAAAAAAGTTTTGAGACTCATTCATGCCCATTTGGCCAAGAAGGCCATACAACCAGCACCGAACAGGAGGAAGCAATTGCAGAGCAGCTGGAGCCTCCCATTCCCCTGCACCTTGGCGCTCATGAAGTCCGCCGCCAGCAGGTCGACGAGCGCCATGTAGACCAGGATGCCGGCGGACGCGGCGTTGAAGACACCCTCGATGATCAGTGCCCTCTGGCTGCTCTCGTCGTACGTGTCGGATATCCCGATACCGATGGCGATCCCAGCCGGCGTGGTGAGGGAGAAGAAGAGGGCCATTATTATTGTTGTTCTTGCCTCGAACTTGGCCTTTGCAAAAGAAGCAGGCGAAAATCAAAAGACTGATTAATCAATGTGTAAATAATGATAATTATAATTCATTCTTTAAAAAAAATAATGATAATAATAATTCCTGTGCCAGGACCCACCCGCACCTGCTTTAAGTCAACGGAGGCAAAACGTCAACGACATTCTCTCGACATGATGTAGGTAGCTTAATCTTTTCCATAGTTTATTTTCCTCAAGCAGGCAAATTAGTTGGAAGCTTGAATTGAGATCGGAAGCCTCAGGAGGAATCCAAATGCACCAATTCGTAAGCCACCCTTTTAAATCGTATCATGAAATGCAAGTTGAGTATTCTTAAAAACACTTTTTAAGTGCGATGAAAAATCGAAGCGTGAAGTTACAACTGCATAGATTCTACAGGAAATTCCCTTTCACCTTCCCTTGATTTCAAGGTCGGTGGCACATTAAAATTTAGAGCTTTTGAAAGATGCATGTACCGTTCACATGCCTTTTGGGGAACCGTTCACGTGCCTTTTGGGGAGACAAAAGTGCCATATTTTCTTCTTCAATTCTATATAAAAGGCCTTTTTTCCCCCCTTAAGTCATAGAAACAACGCATCAAGCCCATAAAAATGTAAAATTGCCTATACAAAATGTTATGTCGTGTTCGATGCCACAGACAAGGCATGCATGCATCACGAATTTAATCGAAATGTGTTCGAGTTATTGCCATGCATTTACTATATGACATCTCAATATCATTCGTGCAAACAAGTGGTCTCTTAATGATGGATAAAGCCCGAGTTAAATTTGACCAGCTCAAAATTATTATAATCATGAAATATTATCAAGTCATTTATAGAAAAAAAAAAAAAGAGATTAAAAAAAAGGTGGGAAAGCTCGTTAGGTCAAAGTGAATGAAATGAAATGAGTTTTTACTTACCTGAGTGATGCATCCGCCGAGCCCCATGCCTTCAAAGAACTGATGGAAAGTCAAAGCGGCCATCAATGGCTTCACCGTCTTTGCGCTCCCGGAAGTCCCCAGCGAAATCCCTATGATCACCGAGTGCACCACGATCCCCAGCTCCAACACCTGTTTATATTATCATTTCGCCCCCCCGAAAAACGCCATATTTGCATTCAGATCCTCGGTGTGAAGTTTTGGAGAGAGAACCTGTAGAATTGAAAGAAGTTGGAAGATTTCCCGTCACCTGCGATACGACTCTATGGCGGAGAAGCTCCGACGTGCCCGGTTCTTGACCCTGATATGCGGAGCCGTGGGCGTGCCCGTGAGTCGCGTGGGTGTGCACGTGCAGATGCCCGGCGTGATCGTCGCCGGCGGTGGCAGCTGCGTCGCTCTCCTCGTCCCCCTCGCTCACCGCCGGGCGAGCCTTGCTGAAGTGGGACCTCGTGTAGTAGGAGGTCGCGTAGGTGTCCACCATCAGCGTCCCGATCGCGGCGACCATGGCCACGAACCCCGCGAAGGGGAACTTGCCCCAAGGGTTCTCGTCGAGGCACGGCGACGTCAGGCTGTCGAACGCGTCGGGGAGGACGTGGATGAGGCCCGTCGCGAGGATCACCCCGGCCGCGAACGCCTTGACCAGGAAGAACACGTCCTTCTCGGGGCGCAGGGCCGGGAAGACCTTCCCGAGCAGCGGGATGCACACGCCGACCGCGCCTGCGAGGAGGATGGCGGCGATCGCGCCCACTTTGTACTTGAGCGCCTCCCTCTTGTTGCGCCCCCCGCCGGCAGCACCGTCGCACGTGCAGTCCCCGAGGACGAGCGAGGGGAGAAGGACGAGAACGCACAGCATCAGGAACCGACACGAACCACGCCGACCCGGCCCGCCCGCCATCGCAATTCGATACCCGATATCAAGAAGACGAAGAACGCGACGCGAAAAGATACTGCCGTGCTGGCTTGTCGAGAGCGAAAGGGAAAACGCCTCGTGAGGCTCGAGACACGTCCGCGAGATGTATAAGGATCGGTGTTGCATCAGCCGTCCACGAAAAGGACTCTGTTCTGCTGCTGCCGCTGCCGCTGCCCAATGGAGCAAAGATGAGGACACCTTCTGGCCAGTTTTAAGATGACAGAACGGCTTGGAACTCTATTTTGTATGCATCTGGGTGATGAAATAGTCGCCTGTTCAATGCAATTATTATTATTATAATATCCGCCACGGAGGCATTTATCTGTAGAAGGGACAGAACGTGGAAGTTGGCATTTATCTGTAGCAGTTCGAGTGTCGTAACAATGTCGACATAACTGATCTCGAGGGGGCAGCAGATTTCAAAACCCAACTACCGCCGTGCTCCAGTTTAGCGGCTTGCATGTGCTGAAAGTCAACGCTTTGCGTGTGCCCCGATCAAATAATTGATCTAAGAATCGCTTCCTATTTTACAAAGAAATTAGAGAAGTAAGAGTGTTTGCCTGAGAGATTCGATGAGCGACGAACGGATCAATGTTACTCGGAAAAGCACCTGGGGTTGGATTGTAAAGAAGTGAGATCGGAGCAGTGAGGCGGGTTTGATCCGGCAGGCTGAAAAAAAAAAGGGAATTTTTTTTTTCATTTATTTGATGTGAAAAATGGTGGGCTAGAATGGGTTCAAACACTAGCTGGAGGAGGGCGGAAGAGGGAGGCCGGGTGACGTTTAAGACAAATCAAACGTTTGATGCGCAATCAAAGCTGTGCAAAATGAGTAATTTAAGGAGGTACGTACGGAAGGATTTGATAATGCTGTCTTATGTCATGGGCTTTAGATCTTCATTCCAATGACGCAACTCCGGTCCCATGCACTTTCCTTTCGAAAATCTTTTCATGGCTCCACTTATTTCATTGAAATTAAGTAATTAGGAAAATATTTAAAAAATAATAATCATTTATATTATATGAAGTAATCTGACGATAAAAAGTATTTTTATTATCGATAATAATTTATGTTTAAATACTTTATGGATGATGAGAATATTTTTCGTTCATTTATTTCAATAGACAATACAAGTGATTATTTTTAATAAATGTTTCTCAAATCATTCATTTTTCGTAAACCAAGCACACTTTATGTGTCTATCTTTTGCGTTGATGCTATTTCAATTAATAAGTTGATGAGGTCTTGAAAAGAAAGGATAAGCAGAGATACCCAAAAATCATAGCAAGCATCTCCTCCCTTCATATTGTGAGTCCCAATTGAAGTGAGGCACGCTCTATACGGTGACCAAAAAAAGTAGGTATCTATAGAATGGGATAGAAAATTATTTTGTGGATTGGAAAGTTAGTAGGCAGTACGAATTCTCAAATTTCTCGAACACAATTATTTCTGTATGTCGATTCGGTAGATACAAAGTCAGTCGTGACTAGATTGAAGGAGATCGAGCAAGTCGATCCCTTTCTTCACAAAAAAAAAAAAAAAAGAAAAAAAATGTGTTGATTGCTTTTATTTATCGGTACATATCAAGTCAACCGTGAGCAGAGTAGGAGAAGAAGAACAAGTTGATCCCTCCCTTGACAGAAAATATATATAAATATATGTGTGTGTGTGTGCGTACGCTTGTGTGTCATGAGATCACTGAATCCTTCTTTTTCTCGACCATCATTAATCAAAGAATTGTTAAAAGTGTGAGCTTTGACCCATGTCATGACATCATTGCAAAGGAGTTTGATAGTGAAAGCCTCCAAACTTGGTATGAACGGATACCGATTTACCAAACAAACCAAACTGATCTTTTTTGGGTCAATGACTGGCAATTATATCTTTGTTACAATAAAATAAATATCTCATCCGGACCACCTAGAAATCATTGTATACAAAGGATGTGTTTGGTTGGACTTTTGGGGAAATCTTTTGAAAAAATGTGAAGGATTTTAAATTAAAGGAATTTTTCAAAATGCAAATTATGTTTGTTAAACTGTAATATGAAAATCTCCATTGTGAAGTATTTTTAAGCAAAATATTTGGAAAGAAAAGACTTTTTGTGATTGAAAAAAAAAATCGTCAAAGGAAAAATAAAAAAGTTGGCCAACGAGAGTAGGTGACCGCCAGCTGTCGGCGATTGAAATCTATCGCTGGCGATTGATATATGAGGTTGGAAGACCTCAGCAGCCCCCGGAGACAACTGGTAGGGCTGCCTGAGGTCGTGTCCCTAGGTAAAGGCACCAACAGGTGGCTGCGACCTCGCCGCGACCCAAATCTAGGTTGCACCCAGCAAGGTCGCACTAGGTCGTCCGAGGTCGCACGACCTCGTCACAACCCAAATTTGGGACGTACCCCATGAGGTCACGCGACCTCACCGCAACCTAGATCTAGGTCGCCGGAGGTGAGTCGCACAATCAATGACCCAACAACCCAAATTCGGGACACGCCCCATGAGGTCACGTTGGGTCGCCAAGGGTCGCTTGACCGCCTGTCCTTCACCGACGACCACTCGCAACCATGCTGGTCTTGTTCAACGGAGAAGAAGAAGAAGATGAACAGTAGCTCGAAAAAGAAGATAAACAATATCTTGGCATGCCCACAAGGCAAAAGCTTAAGACACCCCCCTTACCTACCTTGAGCTTTTAGCCTTTGAAAGGCTTGCATTTGGGAAACGTGATTAAAAAAAAAATTTGTCAAACACACTCTATTTAGCATAAAGGACTTTGGATGCTCAAGGGGCTTTGGGAAAACCTTTCCCAAACGGACCCACAATGACATAAGGGGCATTGCGATTACTCTATTTAGATTTTTTATATAAAACCTTTCTTTTTTATAATTCAACAAAACTATATGTGAAATCTGATGATACAGCACATGTAGCCCTCATTCCTTACAAATAGTGCATGTCGATTTGAGAAAAAAAAAATTATTTCCAAACTACTAAAAATAATTTCTAAGTCATTTTCGTAGTTGAAACAAACACTAGACGATATTGCCAGTTTGTTGTCCAAAAATACTCAGATAGCCAGTCATTCGCATGTAAATAAAATTAATATAATTTCGCCCCAACATATCAGCTTTATCTTTTCTTTTTTAATTTTTTAATAGTAGTTTAGATCCCTTCTCTTGGTCTTGGGCGTTCTTTTCACTAATTGTAAGCCATTTGAACTATGATCTATGCATAGAATTGTGGCTGAAATACATCGATTAAAATATTTTGAGTCCAAAACTAAAACCCATTACATGGGAAACATAAATTTAACAAAACGGATTTCGAAGTTCGATGAGGAAACTTTCCCCGAGTTAACGACGCGTGGCGCCGTTGTTGCCTAAGGACAAGGTGGATCGTGTGCTTTTCGTTCATATTAAGAACATAATTTAATTTGACGCGTCAAAGTTGACCATTTAATTATAGTAATGAAAATCGAAGTATTGGTTTTCTAGTTGGAGAGACTGTAGGGAAAAATGCTTTGGATTGGGAAGAAATAGAATTAGATTTTGAAGCGTGATAACTATCTTTAATGAATTATTTTCCCCAAAACATTGTTAATGGTTACTAGAAAAAAAACAAAAATTCTACAAAATACAACAAAATTTCAAATAACAATTCTGATATATCTTTAGGAACTCTCAAAAGGAAACAATTTAAAAGAAAATTGTATTTTTAAAAGAAAATTAAGCTTTGCTATAAGAAATGAGCCCCACAATAATTTATAATTATTTACTATTTAATTTTTATGGTCCAAAATAAACTATTATTTTCACAGTAGATTAAAAACTATCATGTAGTCATTTTTCAAGAAAATTCAACAAGACTTGATTAACATTAAGTCCAAAAAAAATGACGTATTTATGTCTATCTTTTGAGCACAAGCAACTCTTCTAAAAAGGTTGCAAAATGAATGGATACATTAGAAAGACAAATTGAAAAGTGTGCAATTTGTCATGCACCCGCACGCAAGTATGGTGGGGTATAGTAAGGCAGAGAACTTTTGTTCATTGGAGCGCCGGAGTGCGGAGGTTGGTTCTTCCCATCATTGAAGTCAAAGTGTGGGACTGACCGAATGAGAAAGACAAAAAAGTGCTTAGTTTCGTTGGAAAAACCAACGCAAATATCATATTTACTTTCTCTCGCCCTACTTCTAAAGATAGATAGAAAAGGGTTGAATTAGTTTAACAAAACATCCACAGTGATATAGTGGCCTATGTATTGTTAATTTTCTTATGTGAGACAAGAAAAAACACCATTTTATTTGTTCTACAAATAAAGCATTAGCACTATTAGGATATTAAAATATTTTTTATAGATATTTAGGATTTTTTTTCTTTAATTTTCAATATCTATTTTGATTACACATATGTGATTTGATTTCCTTCGATTTCCTCTACCTAAGCCTATAAATAGGCTCTCCATGTACTCTTTTTAATATATCGAATTATACAACAAATTTCTCAATTCTCTATTCTACTTTATATTTAACTTGATATTAGAGTTGAGGCAATCCTAGTACACTGCACTCAAGAAATTTCTAAGTTTTTTTTCTCCTTTGCACCCATGCATTCAAGCAAATAAATCCATCCCCGCCGCTTGACAATGTTCGGGCAAGTGCATCATTCCCGTCTAAGTAAGTGTGATGGTAGTTGTGTTACAACGTCTCTGACACATCATTAAGTCAAGTTTTTCTTTCTACAAAGGTATTTTTCGACATAGCAAGGACATGTCCTCACACAGTAACTTTTTCCTCAACAAAGCTTGGCTTATTCCGCTTGCTGCACCCACGCCAACTGTATCAACCGTGTTTAAATTACTGTCTCGATAGCAAAGTCAACCGCAAAAGGTGTATGCCACTTGACTCCAATACCCTCAATTCTCGGCTTTTCACTTCTCGTTTTGAGAAGCTGGCTCTACCACTAGATTCACTTATGTCAGACAATCAACATATTGAAATCTTCTTGTCAGCATAAGCTAGAGCAATCACATGCACCACCATGCACTACCTCACCTTGGATCTGTTGAGCTCATTTTAATTGAAGATTTTGTGACATTATTCGAAACATTTTTCAAACTCGAGTTAATGTGTTTTAATTCAAATTGCGTTTGAGGGGTGGATGTAGCAATATTAGAAAATTAAAGTATTTTTTAGAGATATTTAGGATAATTTCTTTGATTTTCAATATCTATTTTGATTAGGCATATCTGGTTTTATTTCCTTTAATTTCTTCTATGTAAGCTTATAAATAGGCTCTCCATGTACTCTTCTCAATAGATCAAATTATATATAAAATTTCTCTATTTTATTTTATACTTTTCATTTAACTCAAACAACCAAGAAGAACTGCACCTCCAGTCTCTCCAAGACGAGCAACAAATGAACCGTGCTCAAAGGCTCTAACACCAAGCTAGACTTTCCATGCTCCGCGAACCCATCGTCCATGGCCAAATTCTTGCCCTATGAAGTTTACGTGAAAGAAGACTCTTGCATAGACTTTGTTAGCTGTATGCCCTAAAGCAACCATGTAATAGTTATATGTTATGGATTATTTAATGACAAATAAGGTTTTCCATTTATAGTCCAATTTATATCAATGAAGTCCATAAGAATAGTTACAACTGAAGCTATTTTAAGGTGTTAAGAATATATGTAATAAGTTTACATTTATGTTAAATCTTTAAGCAGTTCCTGGTCGATAGATCATTGAGAGGATATTAATGATTTTGTTGAAACCGGTGTGTTCTCAAGTTTCACTATTCAGTATTGGATACTTAAGAGGATGATGAGTCACAAGTCATTGGGTATTGTAATATCCGAGCTAGAATACAGGTGATTGTCTTGGACAAGTTCACTGAACATGACATACATAAAACAATTGGTGACACGAAAGCTTTTAGCAGGGTCAATGTCTGATCGTTCATACTTTGGTTAGGTGTAAGATCGTTAGACTTGAGGCATGATGCCAACTTGTATGTTGGATGGCTGTGGCTCACAAGTGCGCATATTGACGTTTCGTCAAACCGTCTCTGTACTTGATGGTCATAATTTGTTCACATACGAAGGCTCATGCGTGCACAATATGAAATATGTTTTCTTGTTATATATGGATATACAATATTGATATTATATGCAATCTAATCGTGGCATTGTATTGAAATTTTTGGCTGGGGTTGTAATCGATAATGAATGGTTCATTTCTCGAAGAAATACATGTAAATTAGATTTATGCATACGATCGAATTGGTGGCTTGACCAATAATATGCGATCTAGTCGTGCTCCAGTTTCGCGGCTTAGATCTGCTGAAAGTCAACACTTTGCATGTGCCCCGATCTTATAATTGATCTAATAATCGCTTGCCATTTTACAAAGAAATCAGAGAAGTAGAGAGTGTTTGCCCGAGTATCGAGAGATTCGATGAGCGATGAACGGATCGATGTTACTCGAAAAAGCACGGCGTCTCGTGTTCAATTCCTGCTCGGTCCAGCTACCAGGGGTTGGATTGTAAAGAAGTGAGATCGGAGCAGTGAGGCCGGTTTGATCCAGCGGGCGAAAAAAAGAAAAAAAATAAAGGAATTTTTTTTTCATTTATTTGATTTAAAAAATGGTGGGCTAGGATGGATTCAAACACTAGCTGGAGGAGGGAGGAAGAGTGAGGCCGGGTGATGTTTAAGACAAATCAGACGTTCGATGCGCAATCAAAGCTGTGCAAAATGAGTAATTTAAGGAGGTACGTACGGAAGGATTTGATAATGCTGTGTCTTATGTCATGGGCTTTAGATCTTCATTCCAATGACGCAACTCCGGTTCCATAAACCTTCCTGTTGAAAATCTTTTCATGGCTCCACTTGTTTCATTGAAAATAAATAATTAAGAGAAAAATTAAAATAAATAATCATTAATATTATATGAAATAATTAGACAATAAAAAAAATATTTTCATTATTGATAATAATTTATATTTAGATATTTTTTAGGACAATGAAGATATTTTTTTTATTCATTTATTTTTATAGACGATATAAGTGATCATTTCAAAAAAAAAAATTCCTCTAATTATTCATTTTTTTTATAAAATAAGCACACTTTATGTGTCTATCCTTTGTCGCTATGCTATTTCAATTAATAAGTTTGATGACATCTTGAAAAGAAAGAAAAAAAGGAGATACCCAAAAATCGTAGCGAGCATCTCCTCCCTTCATATTGTAAGTCCAAATTGAAATGAGGCATGCTCTATATAGTGACCAAAAAGAGTAGGATCTATAGAACGGGATAGAAAATTATTTTGTGGATTGGAATGCTGGTAGGCAGTACGAATTCTCAGATTTTTTTAACACGGTTGTTTCTGCTGTCGATTCGGTAGATACAAAGTTAGTCGTGACTAGATTCAAGGAGATCGAGCAAGTCGATCCCTCTCTTCAAACAACAGAAAAAAAAAAAAAAATCGGGTTGATTGCTTTTATTTACCAGTACATATAAAGTCAACCGTGACCAGAGTAGGAAAAGAAGAACAAGTTAATCCCTCCCACGACAGAAAATATTTATGTGTGTGGGTACGCGTGTGTCATGAGATCACTGGATCCTTCTTTTTCTCGACCATCATTAATCAAAGAAATTGTTAAAGTGTGAGCTTTGACCGATATCACGACATCATTGCATAAGAGTTTGATAGTGAAAGCCTCCAAACTTGGTGTGAACGGATACCGACTTACCAAATAAACCAAACTGATCTTTTTTGGGTCAATGAAATATATATCTCATCCGGACCACCCTAGATATCATTATATACATAGGGTGCATTTAGTTAGACTTTTGAAATATACAAAGGACTTTAAATTAAAAGAGTTTTTCAAAATGCAAATTGTGCTTATTAAATTGTAATATGAAAGTCTATTATGAAGTTCCTTTGAGGAAAATAATAATTGAAAAGATTATATTTACAAAAGACTTTTGTAATTAAAAAAAAATCATCAAAAGAAAAATAAAAAACTTGGCCAGTGAGGACTGGCGGCCACCAGCGATCGAAATCTATTGCCAACGGCCGACAAACAAGGTTGCCAGACCTCAGCGCCCCCTTAGACAACCAGTGAGGGCCAATTCGGGTTGGGCGACCCCCAAAGACCACTGGTGAGGGCCGCCTAGGGTTGAGCAACCCCTAGCAAGGGTACCAACAAGTGGCCACAACCTCCGCGCGACCTTGCCATGACCTAGATTTGGGTTGCCCTCGATGAGGTCACACAACCTCCAGCAATCCAAATCTGGGTCACGGCAAGGTTGCGCTAGGTCATGAAAGGTCGAGCGACCTCCTCGCAACCTAGATTTGGGTCGCATGACCAACAACCCTGTGACCCAAATTTGGGACACGCCCAATGAGGTCACGCAACCTTCGACAATCCAGATCTAGGTCACCAAAGGTGGGTCGTACGATCATCAACCCAATGACCCAAATTTGGGACGTACTTGGCAAGGTCGCACTAATCGCCTGCCCTTCGCCGTCGACCACTCGCAGCCATGCTAATCTTGTTCAATAGAGAAGAAGAAGAAGATATATAGTAGCTCAAAGAAAAAGATGAACAGTAGCTCATCATGCTCACAAGGCAAAAGCTCACGGCATCCCCTCACATGTCTTGGGCTTTCAACCTTTGGAAGACTTGCATTTGGGAAATGCGATTCAAAAAAAAATTGCCAAACACACTCTATTTAGCCTAAAGGACTTTGAACGTCCAAGGGGCTGTGGGAAAGCCTTTCCCAAACGCACCCACAATGACATATGAGGCATTATGTTTACTCTATTCAGATTTTTTTCTATAAAACCTTTCTTTTATATAATTCATCAAAACTATAGGTGAAATTTGATGATATAGCACATGTTGCCCTCATTCCTTACAAATAGTGCATGTCGATTTGCGAAAAAAAAAAAAAAAAAAAAAATCTTTCTAAACGACTAAAAATAATTTCTAAGTCATTTTCGTAGTTGAAATAAATACTAGACGATATTACCAACTTGTTGTCCAAATACTCTAATAGCCAGTCATTCGAATGTAAATAAAATTAATATAATTTCTCCCCATCATATCAGCTTTATCTTTTCTTTTTTAATTTTTTAATAGTATTTTAGATCCCTTCTCCTAGTCTCGGGCCTTCTTTTCACTAATTGTGGGCCATTTGAACTATAATCTATGCATTAGAATTGTGGCTGAAATACAAGGATTAAAACATTTTGGGTCCAAAACCAGAACCCATTAACTATATTAGTTCTTTACATGGGAAACATAAATTTAACAAAACAGATTTCGAAGTTCGGTGAGGACACTTGCCCCGAGTTAACGACGCGTGGCGCCGTTGTTGCGTAAGGACAATGTGGATCGTGTGCTTTTCGTTCATATTAAGAACATAATTTAATTTGACGCATCAAAGTTGACCGTGTAATTATAGTAATGAAAATCAAAGTATTTGTTTTCTAGCTGGAGAGAGGATTGGGAAGAAATAGAATCATATTTTAAGGCGTGATAACCCTATCTTTAATGAATTATTGTCCCGCAACATTGCTAATTGTTATTGAAAAAACAATCCTACAAGATACAACAAAATTTCAGAAAACAATTTTGATATATCTCCAGGAACTCAGGAACTCTCAAAGGAAAACAATTGAAAAGAAAATTAAGCTTTGCTATAAGGAGTGTCTCCACAATAATTTATAATTATTTATTATTTAATTTTTTGTGGTCTAAAATAAATCGTTATTCTCAAGTAGATTAAAAACTATCACATAATCATTTCTTAAAAAAATTCAACAAGACTTGATTAACATTGAGTCCAAAAAAAATTGATGTATTTATGTCTACTTTTTGAGCAGAAGCAACTCTTCGGAAAATGTCGCAAAATGAATCAATACATTAGAAAGACAAATTGAAAAGAGCGCAATTTGTCATGCACCCGCATGCAAATATGGTGGGGTTTAGTCCACAGCCTATTGTCTTCATTTGAACTAGTTAAAAAACATCCACACCGATATAGTGACCTATGTACTCTTAATTTTCTTATGCGAGACAAGAAAAAAGCATCATTTTATTTGTTTTACAAACAAACTGTTAGCAATATTAGGATATTAAAATATATTTTTTCTTCATAGATATTTAGGATATTTCCTCTAATTTTCAATATTTATTTTGGTTATACATATCTGACTTGATTTCCTTTTATTTCCTCTATCTAAGCCTATAAATAGGCTCTCCATGTACTCTTTTGAATATATTGAATTATACAACAAATTTCTCAATTCTCTATTCTACTTTATATTTAACTTGGTATTAGAGTTGAGGCAATCCTAGTGCACCCGGTGCACTTAAGAAATTTCCCAAATTTTTTCTCCTTTGCACCCATGCATTCAAGTGAATAAATCTATCCCCGCCGCTTGACAGTGTTCAGGCAAGTGCATCATTCCCGTCTAAGTAAGCACAATGGTGGTTGTGTTACAACGTTTCTAACGCGTCACTAAGTGGAGTTTTTCTTTCTACGGCGGTATTTTTCGACGCAGCAAGGACATGTCCTCACATAGTAACTTTTTCCTCTACAAAGCTTGGCTTATTCCGCTTGCTGCAGCCACGCGAGCCGTATCAGCCGCATTTAAGTTATTGTCTTGATAGCAAAGTTGACCACAAAGGGTATATGCTGCTTGACTCTAATACCTTTGATTCTCGGCTTTTCACTTCTCGTTTTGAGAAGCCGACTCTACCACTAGATTCGCTGCTATCAAACAATCAATATATTGAAATCTTCTTGTCAATGGAAGCTAGAGCAATCACATGCGCCACCATGTGCTACCTCACCTTGGATCTGTTGAGCTCATTTCAAATGAAGATTTTGGGACATTTTTCGAAATATTTTTCAAACTCAAGTCAATGTGTTTTAATTCAAATTGCATTTGAGGGGTGGATGTTAGCAATATTAGAAAATTAAAATATTTGTTAGAGATATTTAGGATAATTTCTTTGATTTTCAATATCTATTTTGATTAGGCATATCTGGTTTTATTTCCTTTAATTTCTTCTATGTAAGCTTATAAATAGGCTCTCCTGTGAAGGACTGCACAGGACGGGGGCCTTGGCAGGCCTTAGAGCGCCCACGATGTAACCCATGGGCTCCATACTGAACATCAAGGGGCCAGAAGGTAAACTAGAAGTGGCTCAACCAACAACCGAACGTGGTAGTGGTGTTTCTATGCTTTGGGAGCTTCGACGAGGACCAGGTGAAGCGCACTGGAGCGAAGCATGTCTCGCTTCCCGTGGTCCTTATGGCAGCTGCCTGTGAAGGGCTAACTAGAAGCCCCTTGGGATTACGCAGATCCTGCAGAGGTCCTGCCCAAGGGGTTCCTAGACAATATGGCTAAGGTCAGCAGGGTGATCGGGTGGGCTCCTCAGGCAGCGATCTTAGCCCACCCGGCCGTTAGAAGATTCCTGTCGCACTGCGAGTGGAACTCTACCCCAGAGAGCATATGGTTCAACGTGCCGATCATCACATGCCCCAAATTGGGAAAGAACAATTCAATGCGTATGAGCTGATGATGAAGCTCGGCCTCACAACAGAGCCATCAAAATAGAGGAATGGGATAAGGAAGTTAATGGAAGGCGAGGGGGCCAGGAGAGAAGGAAGATGGTGAAGGAGGCGAGCGAGAAGAGCAGGAAGGCTCTGATGGTGGGTGAACCTTCTTCCTTGTCCTTGGCTAGTTACATTGAGGACGTCTGCCGACGATGAGCCTCTTGGGATTACGCGGATCCCGCAGAGGTCCTGCCCAAGGGGTTCCTAGACAATATAGCTAAGGTCAGTAGAGTGATTGGGTGGGCTCCTCAGGTAGCGATCCTAGCCCACCCGGCCATTGGAGGATTCCTGTCGCACTGTGAGTATATGGTTCAATGTGCCGATCATCACATGGCTCCAGATTCGGGAGGAACAATTCAATGCATACGAGCTGATGGTGAAGCTTGGCCTCGCAACAGAGCCATCAAAATAGAGGAATGGGATAAGGAAGCTAATGGAAGGCGAGGAGGCCAGGAGAGAAGGAAGAAGGTGAAGGAGGCGAGCGAGAAGAGCAGGAAGGCTCTGATGGTGGGTGAACCTTCTTCCTTGTCCTTGGCTCGTTACATTGAGGACGTCTGCCGACGATGAGCCTCCATTTGTCTAGGGGACAGGTTGACTGGTGCTTAACGTACATTTATTTATTTGTTATTATTATCGTTGTTTTTTGATAAGTTGTTATTTTGAACCTTGATTTCTTGGAGTGTGTCTTATGGTGTTCTTGGTGACTGTTTTCCATGTTGATTTTTGGTGACTGTAATCCATCCTCGATCTCCAATAAATGAATTCCATTTTGGATTATCAAAGTAAGAAAAATTGCAGATTGACAAGGACTCGTACGTGTCGGATGTCTATTAAAGAAGAAAGATGAAAGACAATAATCAACCATGCCGCTCTTGAAATGTTCATCTACCGCCTGGACTACCATCTCCTTGCATGTAAGAACCATGAAACCCCTCAGAATCGTCATCATGGTCAAAGCAAAGCTCGCGTTCGTTCCACCACCGGACTCCTCGTCACACCCCGCCTATCGATCACCCTCCTGATCATGAAAGCCACCACGCCACTCTCAAGCCGACATCGACGACCGGAGGCGATCGCTCGCCCAAGTCTGATGGCTGGGGCCGCTTCTGTTTCTTTCGTCTCCCTCGGGTCAGTCCCGTTTGCTAGACTAACCCCCGCAAGGTCCGAAACACCCAAGGCTACAAGGCCCACGTACTCCCCGTGCTTGCGCGATGATGATCGAAGTGGCAAGCGAGCTCCCCGTCCCAGCCCTGTCCAGAGGAAAAAACGAAGAAAAGGATGAATGGGAGGAGTCTGTCAGGCCACGGCGCGACCACCCCAGCCGGAGACTCCGACTGAGAATGATCCTCTGCGATTCCGAGGGGTCCAAAGGAACCCGAACAGGGCTGTAAATCACGCTTTGGTCGCACAGCCATGGTTCATCCGCCAGACCTTGGTTCCAGTCAATGACATCGGGAAGGGTATGGCATGTCAAGTGCACTCTACCGTGCAAATGTAATATGAACGGAATATAATAAAACATCTTTTTAACAGATAAGGAAAATTTAACGGATACATTCCCTTTTTCATTTTTTATTATTGTTTCATACCGGTGGGGCCACTCATAATATTATAATTGGCAAATTCTTTACATTCGACAATGATGTGGCGTTTTGTTTGGTTTTGGCTTGGATTGCCATTGTTTGGCCGGCTGGTCGCCTTCTTTTGTTTGGTCCGTCTTTTGGATGTGGCCGTAGTTGTGCGGCTTATTCGTGCTCTATGCCTTGTTGACTTCCCTTTTCTTCTTCTTTCGGCACCCTTCCACTCATTATGCCTCTATTCATTATGAGTGTATGTTTTAGTGCCGTTTTTGTTGTAAATATTGGTTTTAGCTTAATATGATTACCTTTCACCAAAAAAAAAAAAAACAATGATGTGGCGTTTTACTATTTACATTCTTCCCTCTTAACTATTCCTATTAGGCATATCATTGGAAGAGTTTTATTATGTTCTCTCGATATCTCAATAATGTAATTAATTATACAAAATTTCTCTTTGTCATATGGCCACAACAATTAAGAATTTTCTACCCATTATTGAGTCATCTATGTTTTATGTAAATATATCATACGAACACAAAGTTCCACCTTCATTTCATTCAAAAATCAAACAATTTACATTTCATCATCGGATACATGAACAGTTATGGGAGCAAGAAAATCCAATGCCCCAAATTGAGAAACACAAAAAGGAAACACTGAACGCCATTTTTATTGTAGACAATTTTGTAGAAAAAAATAGTTTGAGACTCATTCATGCCCATTTGGCCAAGAAGGACATACAACCAGCACCGAACAGGAGGAAGACATTGCACAGCAGGAGGAGCTTCCCATTCCCCTGCACCTTGGCGCTCATGAAGTCCGCCGCGAGCAGGTCAACAAGCGACATGTAGACCAGGATGCCGGCCGACGCGGCGTCGAAGATGCCCTGGATGATCAGGGCCTTCGGGCTGTTGTCGTCGTACGAGCTGGCTATCCCAATGCCGATGGCGATCCCGAGTGGCGTGGTGAGGGAGAAGAAGATGGCCATTATCACTGTGGAAGTTGCCTTGAACTTGGCCTTTCAAAGTAGGGGATAACAAAAGGGAGCGATTAATTAATGTATAAACAATCGTAATTACGATTCATTCGTGAAAAATAATGATAATAATAATTTCTGTGCCGGGACCAGACGCACTTGCCTTTAAGTCAACGCCATCGGGCAGCAACCATTTAGAAAAGCGCAGTAATCTTCACTTCATGTAATCGCAGTGCTTTGGAATCTATGATGATGCGGTTAGCTCATTCTTTTTCATTGTTAATGTTCCTTAAGCAGGCGAACTTGTTGGAAGGTACAATTGAAAATGGAAAGCCTCCTTAAGCAGGCGAACTTGTTGGAAGGTACAATTGAAAATGGAAAGCCTGGGACACATCGAAGTGCGCGAATTCGTAAACCTCCCTTTTGAAAAAAAAAAAGGCCAGGGCGCAGATTAAGACTCCGTTCGCATCGCCGCGAGTCATGACAAGCCTTTGAATATTGATCTCAAAAAACGACATTTAAGCACAGTGAAAAACCGATGCACGAGGCCATGAATGCGTTAGGTTTTAACGGAAAAAATCCCTTTACCCTCCTATGATTTCGGGGTTGGTGCACGTTAAAATTCGTAACTTTTAAAAGATGCATGTCCCATTTACATGCCTTTTAGAGAGATAAAGTGCGATCTTTTCTTCTTCCATTCGACATCAAGTGCCCTCTTTTGTTCTCAAGTCATAGCAATACCGTATAAAGCCTATAGAAGGGTAAGATTATTTCGAGTTAAATGTTATGTCATGTTCGATTCCCCGAGCAATATCGATCAATGTAGTCTGTGTGCATCACAAAGTTAATCGAATCGTATACGATTACCATGCACTTGCTCCAGCATCTCAACATCGCTCGCAGAAACAAGTGGTCACAGCGGATTAGGCCCAAGTTAAATTCAACGACTCAAAATTATTATTATCTTGAAACATTATTAAGGCATTTATATAATATATATAATTGGGAAAAGCTCATTAGGTTATAAATGAATGAAATTGAGATGAAACGACTTATTATTTACCTGAGCGATGCACCCGCCGAGTCCCATGCCTTCAAAGAACTGATGGAAAGTCAGAGCAGCCATCAATGTCTTCACCGTCTGTAAACTCCCGGAAGTCCCCACCGTAATCCCTATTATCACCGAGTGCACCACGATCCCCAGCTCCAAGACCTGTTCATTTTATCATTTAGCCCCCCGGAAAACACCATATTTACATTCAGATCCTCGGTGCGAAGATTTGAAGAGAGAACCCATTTGAAGGAACTCGGAAGATTGATCGATGATGTTACCTGCGATATGACTCTATGGCGGAGAAGCTCCGACGTGCCCGGATCTTGATCCCGATATGCCGAGCCGTGGGCGTGCCCGTGAGTCGCGTGGGTGTGCATGTGCAAATGCCCGGCGTGACCTTCGCTGCCGGCTGCGGCCTTGGTCTCCTCGTCCCCCTCGCTCGCCGCCGGCCGAGCCTTGCTGAAGTGGGACTTCGTGTAGTAGGAGGTCGCGTAGGCGTCCACCATCAGCGTCCCGATCCCGGCGACCATGGCCACGAACCCCGCGAAGGGGAAGTTGCCCCAGGGGTTCTGGGGGAGGCACGGCGACGTCAGGCTCTCGAACGCGTCGGGGAGGACGTGGATGAAGCCCGTCGCGAGGATCACCCCGGCCGCGAACGCCTTGACCACGAAGAACGCGTCCCTATCGGGGGCGATGGCCGGGATGACCCTCGCGAGCAGAGGGATGCACACGCCGACCGCGCTCGCGAAGAGGATGGCGAATATCGCGGCCACTTTGTACTTGCGCAACACATTCTTGTCGTCTCCCTCGTCGGTGCTGTCGCACGAGCAGTCCCCGAGGACGAGCGAGGGGAGAAGAACGAGAACGCACAGCATCAGGAGCCGATGCGAACGGCGCCGGCCCGGCTCGCCCGCCATCGCGACTCGACACCCGATATCGAGAACGCGACGCGAAGAGGGATGGCGCCTGCTTGTCTAGAGCGAAAGGCGAAAGGACTAGTGGGGCTCGTCTTGTGACGTGCCTGCAAGCTAAATAAGGAAGAGTGTTGCATCAAACTTGACGGGAGGAATACGTGCTGCCGCTGCCTATTGGATAAAAAATGAGGACATTTTCGGCCGGTTTTGACAGCGACGAACTGGCTTGAACTCTTTGTTCGCAGTTGGGGGGTTGGTCATGAATCTTTGCCCGTTCAACGCAATTATAATATCCGCAACGGAGTCAATTATCTGGTGGAGGGACAGAACGGGGAAGTTGGCAAGATAGGAGTTTGAAATTCGTGGGGGACGGTCCAACTTATGGGCGAGAGAGAGAGAGAGAGAGACGGAGAGAGTGAGGACAGTTCGGGTGTCGACACAATGTCGACATAACTGATCTCGAGGGGGAGCGGTTTTTCCAAGACCTCCATGGCTTGAACCTGCCCAAAAGTCAGCGCTCCGCGTGTGGACACGTCTGAACTGGGTCGTACCGCCGGTTGCCGATTAGCCCAATGATGATTGCTTGCCTTCTTACAATGAAGTAGAGTATTTGACCAAATGAACCACAGAGACTCGATGAGTGATGGAATGATCGGTAATAGGATGGAGCATAATTTGAGGGCGGAACCTTAGATTCAGATCAGTACCGGATAGTCGAGTTATAGGTTATGCGGGATAAATTTTAAGTTTCGAAAATTGAGAAATTTATTCTAACGGATAAGTTCTAAATTCCAATCAGAATAGAGTTTAGAATTCGAAATTTAGAATAAGTTTTTATATTTTTCTTATTTTATATCTTCGCATAATATTATAATATTCTATGACATTCAATGAATGTATAATCTGGAAGCACTATTCTGAGCTTCAATTTTCAACATACCTATAATTCGAGACTTCTACTTTATTAATATTTCATATTCTATGTATGTCTATATATGAATTGTGGTTAGTTGATTGTCATGGCAAATAGTATTCACTAGATGTGATAATTCACTACAATTGTTTTCTTATAAATATAGGTGGAACTTAAGTTGACTCTAGCACCTGTAACAAGATATGTTCCAAATTTCACAGATTACAAGGTAAGCTCTAGATTTCAAAAATTTTAGAACCGATTCCAACAAGTTTCAGCTTACAGGTGAAAATGGGGTCTACCTTAAAACTACTCACCCCTAATCGATAATGACTCGAGAAGCGCAATTTCTCATGTTCGAATCCAGCTCCATCCAGCCACTTGCAATTTGATTATAAATAAGCGATTTCGTTACTACTATTCTCACCCGCATTCAACTTGCCTAATCTTTGGTCGAAACAATGTGGTGGGTCTCTTAGGATTAGGTGCATTAACACAACGGAATAAAAAGTAAGGTGAAAAAGAAAAATCGAGATACAATGTTTATGGCAATTCACCCTTAAACAAGAGGCACATCCCACTTAGTGGATTTTACTATAGTTAACACACAACACCTCTCAATCACCCAAAAAATAATAATAATAATAATAATAATAAATAAATAAATAAAATTATATAGAGCCGGCATAAGTCAATAGTTATTCGTGAACCCAAGTCCAAATTATTAAAAAAAATATAGGCCTAAAATATAGAAGCCCTCTAGCGGCTCAAGAGCACTATCTTATGTTACCATTGCCAAGGCAACCTCGGATTCCCACCTATTAATAGTGAGTGTGAATTGCAACTTAACAAAATTTGGTCTGGCTAGCCAAATAAAGAAGAATATGTTTTCATTTGTTTGGTGTAAAAAATGGTGGGCTGGATTGGGTTCAAACTCTAGCTGGAGGAGGAGGAAGAGTGAGGCCGAACATGTTAAGACAAATCAAGCGTTTGATGCATAATCCAAGCTATGCTAACGTAGTTTGTGGAGACACGTACGGAAGCCTTGCGTCATGGGCTCACACCTTCATTCCACCGATGCAACTCCCATCTCTGCGCCTTCCTTTTGAAAACTTCACCTCCAGTTATTTCACATAAAATAAATAACTAAAAAATATTTCTTAAAAAATAATCACTTATATCGATTGAAATAATTAATTAATACAAAATCTTTTCATTATTGATAACAATTTATGTATAAATATTTTTGTGAATAATGAAAATATCTTTCGTTCATTTATTTCTATGGACGATATAAGTTCTCATTTTTAGGTCTTTTTCAACTCATTTATTTTCCGCGAAATAAACACATCCCTAAATTCTTGTCCTTTGCATCAATGTTGTTTCAATTGATAAGTCGATGACATCGTGGAAAGAAAAGGAAAAGGAGAGATACCATAAAATCGTAGGGAGCATCTCCTCCCTTCGTATTGTGAGCCGAAATTGAAGTGAGGGGCATGCTCTATATGGTGACCCAAAAAAAGTGGGATCTATAGAATGGGATGGAACAATATTTTGTGGATTGGAATGTTGATAAGGCAATACGAATTCTCAAATTTCCCGAACGCATTCGTTTTCGTGCGCCGGTCCAATACACGTAAAGTCAACCGCAATGAGATTCGGGAAGATGGAACTAGGCCGATCCCTCTCTTCACAGAAGGAATTGTATTTGATTACTCCTATGACAAAAAAAAAAAAAAAAAGAAGAAGAAGAAAGAAAAGTCATCCGTGATGAGAGTAGGGAAAGTAGGACAAGTTTATCCCGCCTATGACAGAAAATATATTTATATGTGCGGCGTGTGTCATGAGATCACAGGCTCCCTCTTTTTATCGACCGTCAATAATCAAAGGAATTGCTGAAGTACAAGCTTTGTCAAACGTCATGGCATCATTGCATGAGATTTTGATAGTGAAAGTAACGGGTACCGATTTTCCAAATGAACCTAGCTGATCTTTTTCTTGGTCGATGACTTGCAATTGCATCTGCTCTGTCCAAATTTTTTTAATGAAATCTTTTTTCTTTTTATAATTCGATAAACCTTTATTTAAAATTTGATGATAAGACATGTTTAGCCCTTATTATACCTTACAAATGGTGCATTTCGGTTTGGAAAAAAAAATGAAAGAAGTTTATATCTTTCCATACAACGGAATAAAATTTCTAACTCCTTTTCATGGTTCAAGCAAACACCAAAAGATATTACCATTTTATTACGTAAACACTCAAATTGCTAGCCATTTGAATACATTTAAAATTACTATAATTTATCCCCCACAATATTTATTTAATCTCTTTTTTATTTTTTTTTAGTAGTATTTTGGATCCCTTTCTTAGTCTTGGCCTTCCTTTCACCGATTATGGGCCATTTAAACTGTAATCTACACATAGAATAGAGGCTGAAATACGAGGATTACAACATTTTGGGTTCAAAAACCAATAACCCATTAACTAATGTCAGTTCTTTGCATCAGAGACATAAATTTAAATGGAGAAATTTCGAAGTTCGACGAGGGCACTTGCCCCGAGTTAGCAACACACGGCGCCGCTAGGTGGATGCCGTGTTTTCAATTGCCTCAAGAATACAGGAATCTAATGCGCAGAAAGTTTGGCCATCTAATTATCGTAATAAAAATCGAAGACATTTTGATTTTTGGGAGGCAAGAAAGATGCCTTATGTCGAAAAGCTTGACTTACATATCATGGCCTCACGGTGAAGACTTGTTGAGAGTGTTCCGGTGGTGGGGTCAGTTCACCCAATCGGTATAAATGGTCAACTCGGCATGGCTTATTGGCCTCGATGTGACAGATACGTTGACAATCAGGTCTGGAATTTATGCGAAAAGGAAGGATATGGGCAGGATCATAATAGGGATTGCTTCTCGGGTCACGCTGACCCCAAAAAAAAAAAAAAAAAAAAAAAATATATATATATATATATATATATATATATATAGAGAGAGAGAGAGAGAGAGAGAGAGAGAGAGAGAGAGAGGAGGATCCGTCCCTCATTCCTCTTTTATTTTCTTGAATTTGTTAGAATTTAGGAAAATGATATTAAAAGCTAGGGGTGAGCATAATTTTAGAGTAGAACCTGGAATCTGAGAACCGGAACGGTAGGAATCTATAGGTTTCAGTTCCAAAGTATATATGATAGGTTTCAGGTTCCCAAAAATGAGGAACCTGTTTCAACGGGTAAATTCCAAATTCTTAGTTTGAGGAATCTAAAACCTATAACCTACAACCTAAAATAAGTTTTAATATTTTTCTTGATTCATATCTCCGTGCGATATTTCGATATTACGATGATGAGTGTATAATTTGAAAGCACTAGTTCGAGTTTCTATTTTATGATTAAGATTTTTACTTTATTAATATTCATATTTTTCGTGTATTTAAATATAAGTTATGATTAGTGAATTGTAATCGTTCATATTAGGTAGACCTTGAAACCTATGATAAGATAGGTTCCAAATTCTAGGGTATGCAAAATAGGTTTTAAGTTCCAAAAAAATGATAAAGTTGTTCTAACAGATAGGTTCCAAGTTTCAGGTGGAACTTGTACGAAACTTAGATTCGATCATCCCTACTTCTATTTAGTTGAATTCCTTGCCAAGAATTCATTTTCTTCTATTGATAGTTTTGTTCATTTTGTATTTTTACTTAGAAGTAACAAAAATTGTGCATGACACTCACTTTAATACTAAAAATTTATTTTTTAATCACTTAAATGTCAAATCTTTTGAAAAATGATCTTTTCAATACTAAATTCCAATCTATTTATGACCTTTTTTTTTTCATTAATATCTTAAGCCGGCGTGACTTGCTAAAGGAGTTTAGTCAATAACTAAAGCATAAACGACATGTTGAATACCTTTTCCCCAAGAAAATAGGCAGGGCAAGAGGGTGCTCCTTCCCCAATTGCAAACTATAACAGTACCTATGAAGATTGGTGATGTCTTCTCGTTTCTCGCCATTTTTTAACAGGTTCAACCTTGTCTCGATCCTCTCTTCCTCTTGTTTTTTATTTTCCATCGAGCAGGTGCATTGCGAGTAGTGTTTGCCTGTCTCGCAAGCACGTTCAATTGGTCGTTTTGCTTTGTAGATTCCGCCCCTCGATAGCCAATTGAGATGAATGCATGTCGTTTCGATGGAGGTGTTGTGATTTGGTCATTGGTCTTGCAATGCTAAGCAAAAAGAGACATCTGTCAGTTCGATGAGTTAATTGCAGAGGAAGAGAGACCTTGTAAGAGGGGCTCGAGACAGAGAGAGTCGCCTCAGTCCGACAGGGGCGTGATGGCAGGTGGTGACTACGGAGACCGACGAAGTTCGACGGCGAAAGTCGGCGAGGTACGACCGAAGCTGCGCGAGAGGATTCAAGAGAGCGAGCGACGAGGGTTAAACACCAAGGGATGGCGTCGTCTTTTGTTGAGCCATTCTGGGACTATTGGTGCGACGTCATTTATTGTAGACCCATGAAACGGCGTTGTTTTGAAACTATGGTGCCACATTGGATGAAGCCGCGTCGTTTTGCAAGTCCACGTGAATGGGATTTTTTAAATATCTTGCCAACTCATATAAAAAATTTAATTAGAAAGGCCACATGTAAATTTGGATCAGAATTTCTCGTCATTGGCACTTAAGTAATCGTTTTTTCTCCAATTTGACACTTAAATAATCTAGCGAAAACTTATGTCACGTCCCAACCCGTCGCAATTAGTGAGGGTTATTGTTGCAATATTCCAAGAGCGTTACCATCCCATCTCTTTGGTCTTTTTATTATGAGCATGCGGAAATATCTATACAACAAACAGCCAAACACAACAACAAGCAACTAGGAAAACACTTTACAAACACACTACTACTATTATACAACGTTAGTGCTTTGTACAAGCCCTTTTACTACAAGCCCCTTTTCTTTTTACATATTTATCCACAAAAGTTAGGGTAGCCTTAACTTCTCTAGCAAGGTTGCACTTCCAAAATTGGTTCCCCCTTGTTAGGCCAACTCCCTTGGTACTGGATGCAATCCCACCAAACGCGGATGCGTCGCTTGGCCCTGATGGCCCATCAAACCAATGTGGGGGTCCGACAAGGTTGCCGTCGAACCAAACGTACCAGGCTTCATAGCCATGGGAGACCAAATCATCTAGCCCCTCCTTGTTCTATAAGTAGTAAAGCATCTATGGTAGGTGGTCTTGTACTCTATATTGACAATATCGGTAATAGACATGTCCATATCAATAGGCAAACAATGATGAACGAGAGGGGAGAGTCCATACCTACAAGTGTAAAAAACAAGGATTGAGCTATGGACTCAGTAACATCGATTAGGAGGATACCTCACTGTCGAACAAAGCATGTAACTATCACTGCATCAAATGTCAATGGTAGATTAATAGCAAATCATTTCAATAATCTTGACCATATGCATGAGCACAGTTCGGCTTACCTTTGATGCATGAAGTACTCAATATCATCAAAATGAAACACGGAGACGTGCATACAGAACTTTATTTATTAACTTAATCAAAATCTATCAGCTTATCCGGAATGCACTGGGCATCCGAAATCCATCAGGCCATGTTACCAAAATTCATGATAGCTATAGTTCTTTCCATCATGTGGCCATCAAGAAACATCACACAATCTAGCTTCTTATCTTTCTTTCTTAGCCAATGCAACAAGGCTCGAAGGCATAAATATGCAAGTGTGTCATGACCTACAATAACAACAATATACAATATGCTGGGTGTGGCACAAGGTTCATGGCTCAAACAATATGCCTAAGCACCAACTAATACCAAACAAGGCTCAGATTGACACGCCTCAATGTTGATCCGAGGCCAAGTGAGGTTTGATCCATCACGCCTCAACGTCTATCCAAGACCAAGTGAGACCTTTTCATGGCCCAGAGCATGCTTCATCTTATGTATACTAGCAATGAGCAAACAATCGTCGACATACACATACAAGCACAAGTAAGAACATATCCAAGTTTGAACTACATAACGCAACACCCTAGCCAAGGACTAGGGAAGTCGCTTACTACTTGATCGAGTGGTGGCCAACAACTAAATGGCGGCTAAACTGTGAGAGGCAAGCAGCGAGGGGGGAAGTGGCTGAGAGAGAGGGAGAGTAGCCGAGAGAGTGAGGCGGCATGCAAGAGAGAGGAGAAGTGGGAGACATGAGCCAAGGTTGGGAAATAAAGGGTTAGGTAATTCTATTTATAGTCCAAACCTCAATGATGGCCTTTCCAAATGGTCCATTGTTTTGAGTGGCAAGGCTAATTTAGGAGAGTTGTCGCCCTATCTTGGTTATATGGTGCCTAGGATCCTTTGTGTGTTCTTCTTATTGGTCCACCTAGTTAATGAGTCATCACTTTAATGAAGAACCTATCCTGAAGAGGTGGCACTCCCTACTTTGATGAAATGGCATCCTAAGGCCCTAGAAGACACTTGTCATTCTTCTCATTGGGCCACTTATGTAATGAGCCATCTTGCAATAATAACTTTGCTAAAGTTGTTCTCCAAGGCCCATCTTAGTGTAACAATGACTATACTTCTATAGGAAGAACTAAGCTTATTAGTCATCCCCTTCATTAATTGCTTAGATTTGGTGTCATCATGAAATTTGGATTTTTGTCACATGTTAGACTACTTGTTCTCCAAGGTAAGCCCCTAACTTGCCACTTAGGCGTGTGACTCATCAACCCTCCTTAATTTACTAACTTCGAAGGAACATAATTGCAAGCATGAGTTAAACCCATTTCTTGCCACTTGGGCATGTGAGTCATCCCCTTCAAATTACTAACTTCCAAAGTACATAATTGCAAGCATGAGAAGGAAGCTAATGTAAGCGCTGCCATTATTGGAAGAGAGTTTCTGATGCTCATCCACAATCGGCTACCCTATTCGAACTGAGGTTCATGACTAATTTGCGATCAGACGAGGCTAGACATAACCAAGCTTGACCAATTGAGCTAAGGCAGTTGCCTATCCTGGCCAGCACATGGCTAGGATCAGCTGGGCTCGAAGCCAAGCTAATTGAGCTTGAGACTAGCCAATCTAGCTCAAGTCTGGTTGACCAAGCTCAGAGCTTGCTGACTAGGCTCAGAGCTCGACTAACCAAGCTCAGAGCCAGCTCATGTCCTAACTGATCAACTCAAGATTGGATCTATGACTAATCCACATTTGAGTATAGCCAATCCGTGATCAATCCTCGGTTGTCATGCAGTCGCATGGGATCGAGCAATTCGAGGCCAACACACAGCCACACGAAATCCATCCATGGTCGTTCGTGGCCAATGCATGACTATGCGGAATCACCCGTGACTGGTGCATAACTACGCGGAATCGATCCATGGCTGTCTACCGATCGATCTGTGATGGTGCATACTCATCACACAATTGATCCTCATGGTCGAGCAACCAATCCATAGTCGAATAACTCTAATTGACTAGAATAATCAGTGGATCAATTCACTACTAATCCCTTGGCTGTCCCATGGCCAATCCTTCAATCGAACCATGGCTAATCTGTAGTCGCCTTTCCTGATCAAGCCAATCAGTCCATAACCAATCCTTGAACCAGTCCATGGTCAATCTCAGTTATTGGCATACCAATCCCATGGCCACCTCTTATGATTGAGATAGGGACTCAAATCGTGGATGTCACATTTTGGCATTAAAGTAAGCATTGTAAATAACTTTTAGCATTTCTAGTATCGTTCTCCTATTAGAATTTATTAAAAATCGTGGTGACGTCAATCGCACCTATGTGATCATCTTATTCGTAGATCATGATTGACTTGTGATTGTCGATGTTCGTTTGCACTTGTGGTTAGTAATTTCTTTTATGGATCGTAGTTTGACTTTAGAGCCCGTAACGTGGAAATGTTAATATTCAATAATTAAGCAATAACGTAGTAATATACTTCAAATTATTGCAAATGATTCCCAACACTGTAATATTCCGAGAAATCCTTATAAGTAATGGATTATGAAGCATCCTTTATATATATATAATTTAGCTCAGACATCCATAACTTTGGATACCATGATATTAATAAGTTTCTACAAAAAAAAAAAAATCTTAAACAACCTGAATTTATTCAAACCATTTTTTTGCTAATATTAATAACTTATCTCAATGGTTGCAACATTATTTTTCGTAGATATAATAGCCTACTAACGAATGATTATCCTTACATATTGCAATTCTCCATGATCAGCAATAACATTGACAAGTTTATAATTGGAAATTTTCCTTAAAAGTTGTAATTGCTATCTCTTCAAAAGAACAATGCTAAGATAACAGTCACTGTTACTATTGAAAATAACGGTGGCATGGGAGCCCCAGTTGTAGTGCTAGCATAACACCAATTGTGAAGGAGGGAAGGAAATTATTTTATCATGATGTTAGTATAACATCAGTTGCCTTTTTTATTAGCTGCATCTTGTGGCCTATATACCGCGGAAACTTGCAATGATAATGGTGACCGTTACTTAAGCATTTTCCTTATCAAAATCAATCGACGGTAGAAGCTTATTCTCCCTTAATCTAAAAGCTCGTGCTGAATAGGACCGATCTCGTATTTCTCCACACGGGACTACAAAATTTCCAAGTTCCACTTCTGATGTTGCCTTCATATTCAGTAATGATTACAATCGGGAGATTCCCAATATTGTGGTTGTTAGTTTGATGACTTCGTGGAAATTTTGTTTTGGGGATGAATAGCAATTATAAGGGCGCGTTTGTTTGTGTTTCTATTCAAAAAGTGTTCCAGGGAATAGAAATAGAAAAAACTATTTCTGTTTCAAGAAACAATTTTTGACCAGAAAAACGCGTTTGGTAAACTTGTTCCGGAAATAAAAAAAGAATAGAAACACGTTTGGTAAATTTGTGTTCTTTTTTTTGTTTCTTTTAATTTTTTAATATTCTTATTTTATTTTTCCTTTTTTTTCTTTCTTTTTTTCTTTTTTTCTTCTTTTCTTTTTTTCTTCTTTTGGCCGGTCGCCGGCCATGGGCCGGCGGCCTTGCCCAGCCACGGCAAGGCTCGCCGGCCCCCGGCGAGGCCGAGCCTTGCCATGGTTGGGCGAGGATCGGCCTCGCCTTGGCTAGGCGAGCTCGGGCTCGGCCTCACCTTGGCTGGTCGAGCTCGGGCTCGCCCGGATCCGGCGAGGCCGAGCTTGCCTAGCCACCGGTCACCCGGCGGTGGCCCGGCAAGGCCGAGCCTCGCCGATGGCCGGGCGAGCTCGGCCTCGCCGGATCTGGGCGAGCTCAAGGGCCCGGCCAAGGCAAGGCCGAGCCTCGCTCGTGCCGCAACGCTTGCTCTCGCCTTGGTTGGGCAAGCTCGGGCTCGCCCGATCTGGCGAGGCCGAGCTCACCCAACCACCGGCGAGGCTTGGCCTCGCCGAGCCACCGCCAGGCAACGCCGACTGGCAATGGTTCGGCAATGCCGAGCCTCGCTGGTGGTTGGGCAAGCTCGGCCTCGCCGAGGGCCGGCGACGCTCTGGCGAGGTCGCCGGCCATGGCCGAGGCCGACCACCAACCAAAAAAAAAAAAAAAAAAGAAATGAGAGAGAAAATGTATTCTTAAAAATTATTCCAAAACAAGACACAAGTTTTTTTTTTTTTTTTTTGTTTAAAATTTTCGTTCCAATTTTGTTCCCGGAACAAAATAACAGATTTGGAACAAAAACGCAAACAAACGCGTTTACTGTTCTTCTTCTTTGTTCCCGAACAAAAAAAAAAAAAAACAGAAAATTTGTTCTTGAACAGAAAAAAAGAGTACAACCATGCAGGCCCTAAACGTCCTTTTTGGGATCTACCTACTCAAACTATGTTTTGAATAAATTCGCATCTTCGTTGGCATTTGAAATTGTTACAATTTACAAAAGTAAATTGATGTGTTGTTTGTTTCATAAAAAATTAGTGATTTAGAAAATATTTTCCAAAAAATAATTGTTTGTATCATTTACGAAAATGAATAAACAAAAATATTTGAACATAAGTTATTGTCAATATTAAAAACATTTTTCATTGACTCGCTATCTCAAGTGGTTATTTTTGAGAAAATGTTTATCTATTTTCAACAAAACAACCGAAGCCTGAATTCTTGAATCTACAAAGACTACCAATTATAACAGAAAAAATTATCCTACTAAAGATATCAAAATGCTTATTTTCTCTATGAATTATTTACAAACTTTGAAATTTAGAACCAAAGCTCACTCTTTAGAGATAAGTAAAGCATGAGTGTCATAATCTTTGTATGATGCTCACTTAAATGCCATATTTTTTTTCATTTACTTAAGTGCTACATCGAAGTAAAATCAATCATCTGGGTGTCATTATAAATTGTCCTACCTGGAGATTTTCCAATTAAAAAATGACTTTTTTATGAGTTTTTTGAATTTTTGAATTTTTCTTGTTTTTTTTTTCCTTTTCCTTTTTTTATGCGCCAGCCGCAAAGGCCTCGCCTTCATCTCGTCGCGAAGGCCCTTGCCAAATATGCTTGAGATCAATGGCGAATTTCCAACCAAACAAATTGTCGATGGCTCCCAAGTTTTCCTTTTTTTTGTCTGTCATACTCTAAGGTGCCATTCATTTCGCAAAAAATGTGACGTTTTTGGAAAATATTTTCTAAAGAGCCATTTTCTAGAAAAATATAATTATTTTTCGGTGTTCAGGTAAAACCTCAAAATGAAGTGCAAAATATTTTCTATTGTTCAGTAAAGAAAATATTTTCCTCCATACACTCTTTTTTATTTTTTTAAAATAGGTTTTTCAATATTTTTAAAATTTATTATTAAATTTTATTTTCTTTTTCTTGATCACCAGCCGTCACCATGGCCAACTGAAGAGGGAAAACAAAGAAAAGAAAAAGGAAAAAGAAAATTAAAAAATAATTTCAATTAAAAAAAGAAGAAGAAGAAGAAGAAGAAGAAGAAAGGGGAGGAGGAAGTGGGGGTTTATAGGGATCTTAGATAAGAGAGACCAAGTGAGAAAAATATTTTTCATTTTCAAAAGAGGAAAACATTTTCTCCTAGTTTAGAAGATTTTTTTTCCTTCATGAAAAATGTTTTCCCCAAGAAATTTATTTTTCATTATATGAATACTGAAAAATCTGAAAAAAAACGTTTTCTTGGAAATTGTTTTCCGCAAACAAACAGAATATAATTCTCAACCCACTCTTAAACTTTTGTCTCACCTTCTTACAAAGCATGGAAGTCAAACCCCACGCCTAAAACTTAATGTCCCCACCCCCACCCTCTTAAGAAGGTGGGGAATCGAATTCCCCACCCCTTTTCCCTCATTCTATGTCAATAATTAATCTTTCAAATTTGTGACACTTAAATAAGCGAGAAAATTACAAATTGTCCACATCCACATAGGACGACCAACATCCTCAAGTGAACCATCATACGAAAGTTATAGCATTACTTATCTCCTCTCTTGGTGATGCAGCAAGGGTCTCTCTTGTTAAGATCCCAATCTAATGAGGATTTGACCACATAATTGGACCGACACTGGTCAGGGCCAAGAACCAATTCAATATTCAAAATTCGAGATTTGATCTGCACAAAATTGAAGTCCCACGACCAAAACCAATCCGATCCTCAAAATTCAAAGACCGAATCGAAGAAAATTGAAATGCCTCGACATCGGCCGAGGAGTTCACGATCCAATCATAGAATCGTCCCAAAAGTCTTAACTCTTCTGTTTATATAATGGGGAGTATGTACGTACAGATCTACGCACCACCATTGATGCAAACATGCACGAACGCCAACTCCTAAAAGACGAAGACAACGTCAGCTCATCTTATATCGTGAATAGGGTTTACAAGAACCCTAGGCGTTGACTAAGTAATGGAGAGTAGGGGTGAGCGGTTCTCGGTTCCGATTCGGTTCCTTCTGGAACCTAGAACCTACCCTCGAGTACAGGGTTCCTCATTTTTTTGAAACTTGGAACCTACCCGTCAAAACCAAGAACCCAGAACCTACCATGTCATAGGTTCTAGGATCGGTTCCAGGTTCCAACAGGTTCTTTTTTTTTCTTTTTTTTTTCATTTTCATATTTGAACTATAACAAAGAAGAAAAGAAACAAACCAAAGCTTTTATGTCCATAAATTGCCAAAAATAATTCCTTGGGAGTATAAGCATCCAAAAAAAAAAAAAAAGCACCTTTCTATCCCTTTGACTAATGCCGCTCCATCAGCAAACTGAATTTTCATAAATATAGCTTTTTTCTTCACAGACTGTAAGGAGAAAATCTATCTCTTAGATGAAACAACAGTTACATGAAGAAAAAATAAGGGCAAAAAAAGGCAGCAGCACAATCAAAGTTCATATTAGCATGTCCATTTGCTATTGAGTGATGCAAATCTCAACTAAACCAAACAATCTTACCCTTCCTGTCCAATATAATGAAGAGCCTAGCTCCCTACACTCAACCACAAGGTACTTAAACTCATGTAAAGATGCAGCTACTTGAGAAAACCTAGAACCCTGTAGAAAGGCATTCAACAATATCAGGTCTCAAGACAATAGACGAAAAACTAAACATAATGGGTTTGACTTTATGATTTTCTTAGACTCTACTTCGTTGATCAGGCCCTCAAACAAAAAAATGAGATACAAAAGTTCCCTCTTGACTCAATTTATTAATGAAAAGATGTCCAATAAGAATTTCCAACAATGGTAGATGCTTGTACTTCATTGAAGAGAGATATCACCAAACTATTTGTCAGAAACTACTTTTCAGCGCGTCATCCGGTAAAGCAGTCCAAGAGAACTTTCAGTTGTGGCGTTGGCAAGAAAAAATAAAAGGAAATTCCAATGGCGGTAAATGTCATAGTACATTAAAGAGAGGCACCATCAACCACTTTCTTATCATCCTATATAACCAATCTTTAATAATTAGAAAAGAGAAGGGAACATTCAATGGTGTCAAATGTCTCACTTCATACAAGAGAGCCATCACCAAACTATTCCGAGTGTCTTATATCACCAATAACCAAATTTCAATCGTATCATATGCAACAAGATCTCTTATGGCAAGCATAAGACTCACCTAATGTTTATGGTTTCATAGCCAGCTTGTTCAAAGCAACATTTACTCTCTCTTCTGTGATCGATGTACAGTTCTTGTTAGAAGTAAGAAGGGTAATTAGGAGTAAGAAGGGTAAATGGGTCTTTACCACTTTTAAAGTTTATTTTGATGTATATATATTAAAATTTATTGAATAATACGATGTACATTTTCCTCACATGGTATCAGAACCTAGGGCTTAACCTTAGACGACGGAGCAGCCACTCGCCACCATCGCCTCGTTGGAATAGTTGGCTGTCGCCACCACTCACTATCGAATGCCCCCACCACTCGAGCGCCCCTCTCCCTTTCTCTCGCCTCTTCGTGCGGCTTGCTCGCACAGCTCTCGTTGCTTGCGCGACTTGCTCACACTTGAGTGACTCCCTCACACGACTCGATCGTGCTCGCGCAACTTGATGGGTCTCTATTCTTTGGTTACTAACTCACTAGATTTGTAGAGGATCAACAACATCGCCAGGGACCAAATCCTGCCCATGATTCTACTGAGGGAAGGGGGTGACAGTAGTAGCTAAGCAACACTGGGAAACAAGCGACGCTATTTTTTATGGGAGAAGATGATTTTGTGGGTTAGAACTTTTATTTTTTTAAGTTGCTGAGAAAGAGATCTTACTGTTTTGGCTGATTAATTTATCGAGACTTGTGATGAAGCAAAATAGTTGCTGCTTGGGTACATTGGTGATCTGAAAGTGGTGTGGTAATATTGAGTTATTAAATTATTGAGGCTGAGTTGTTTGACGGAAGTTAAGGTCAGAGTTTGCTTATTATTATTTGGAAAATGGGTGATCACTCGAAGAGTACAATTGAAGTAGATCCCAAGAAGAATAATACTGTGATGACTGAGGTGATTTCCTCTTTGTCTAATCGAATTACTGATAAGAAGCTCGTAGGTAGTGCTAACTTCCACCAATGGAAGAAAATTGTGAAGCTTACTTTGACAAGCAAGAATCAACATAGACACTTAATTGAGTTTAAGCCCAAAGATGATGTAACTTGGGATGGTGTTGATGCACGTATTCTTGGCCAAATGCTGAATTCTATGGAGAGTAATGTAGTTGACATGGTAACTCATATTAATACAGTCGGAGAATTATGGGAGTATTTGAATGTGTTGTATTCTGGCCAAAATAATTTGTCACAAATTTATGAGCTATCGTAGGAGTTTTATCAATTTGAAAGGAAGGGATGCTCTATTACCCAGTGTTTTGCAAACTTTAAGAGATTGTATAAGAAGTTGAATGTTGTTCTCCCTATTTCAGCTAATGTTCAACAAATGCAACGTCAGAGGGAACAATTGGATGTAATGAGATTCTTAGGAAGTCTTGGTTCTGAATATGAAACTGTTAGGTCTTAGATTCTTGGAGGAGAGAATATAGCGTCACTCATAGATACGTTTGCTCAAGTTCTTCGAGTATCTCATGAGTCTTCTTAGGATACTACATCAATGGTGGAGAGTTCAGCTCTTGTGTCCCAGACTCGAACTGGTAGTGGTAATAGGAGTGATGGAGGAAACCGTGGTGAATATAGTGGGCATGGTGTTCGAGGAGGAGGCCGAGGCATGGGAATAGGGAGAGGTCAAAGTCATCAACATCCTTATGGACAATTCCACATATCTACTAATAATTTGGGGACTACACAAGTTTGTCATTACTGTGGCAAACCTAGTCATATTCAAAAATTATGTTACAAGCTACATGGGAGATTAGGGCAGCAGCATCAATTCGCTAATACGGCATCTAATATTGACTCTACTCCACATTCATCTGAAGACAAGGTAGTGGTTATGTCTAGTGAGGAATATGCTCGGTACAAACAATCTCAAATCTCACAGCCTATTTCTTCCACTACTACTTTGGCACAAACAGGTAATGCTACTGCATGCCTTTCGGCTACTTCTCATCATTGGATCATTGATTAAGGGGCTTCTGATCACATGTCGGGTCTTTTAGGTATATTATCCTATCTTTCTCCATCTTCATCCGTAGTTACTCTAGCCAATGGATCACCTACACATGTTAAGGAAATTGGCATAGTTAACCCAACTCCTTCATTGCCGTTATCCTCAGTGCTTTATCTTCCACAATTTCCATTTAACCTCATGTCCGTTAGTAAGTTAAGCAAAAACTTTCAGTGTTCAGTAACCTTTTATCCTGATTCTTGTATTTTACAGGATCTGGCTACGAAGAAGACGATTGGTAGAGGACGTGAGGAAGGGGGGCTGTATGTACTTGAAGGTGCTTCTTCAATTGCTTGCTCAAGTGTTGCGTCCCCACATCAAATCCATTGTCGTCTTGGTCATCCTTCTCTACGTAGTCTTCAAAAATTAGATTCTAGTTTTCAATCTCTTTCTAGTCTGGAGTGCGAGTCATGCCAAATTGGCAAATTGCATCGTGTTAGTTACACACCTCGAGTCATTAAATGAGCAGCATCTCCTTTTTTATTAGTTCATTTAGATATTTGGAATCCATGTCATGTGGTTTCTAATTCGGGTTTCAGATATTTTGTTACTTTTGTCGATAACTATTCCAAAGTTACTTGGTTATATTTAATGAAAGATCGTTCATAATTATTTTCTATTTTTCATGCATTTATATCTGAAATTTATACTCAATTTGGCATGCATGTTAAAGTTTTGCGTTCTGATAATGCTAAGGAGTACTTTTCCACATCTTTTTCCGATTTTATGACTCAACATGGTATGATTCATGAATCTTCTTGTCCTGATACTCCACAACAGAATGGTGTTGCTAAAAGGAAGAATAAGCATTTATTGGAAGTTACTAGATCCATGTTATTTGAGATGAAGGTCCCCAAAACCTTTTGGTTTGATGCTGTTCTAACCACATGTTATCTCATTAATCGCATGCCTTCTTCTGTTCTGCAAGGTGGTATTCCTTTTTCTACTTTGTTTCCTAATGAACCACCGTTTGTCCTACCACCCCATATCTTTGGCTGTGTTTGTTTTGTTTGTGATCATCGACCTGGAGTATCAAAACTTGATCCCAAGGCAATCAAGTGTATGTTTATAGGTTATTCCCGCACTCAAAAGGGATATCGGTGTTAATTCTCCATTACTGAAAAAATATTTTATAACAGCCAACGTTTCATTTTTTGAATCCACTCCTTATCATAATGTTCCAATTGATGTGTCTGAATTGGATGAAGACTTGTATGTGACCACCATTCGGTCTACTATTCCAATTGTATCACCAGTATCTACAGGGAAACCACCTCCTCTCTAGGTTTATACTCGACATCCTCATGTCGCTACTGCTCCCCCCGCTCCTCCCGTCACTACTACGTCATCTTCTGCTCCAGATTCGCCATGAGCTAACCTTCCTCTTGTATCTGATCTTGATCTTCCTATTGCTCATCGCAAAGGTACACGTACTTGTACTCAACATTCTATTGCAAAATTTATTTCACACTCTTTTGTGTCTCCTACTTTTCGAGCTTTTTTAACTACTGTTGAACAATATCCTGTCCCCAAGTCTGTTGCTAAGGCATTACAAAGTTCTGTCTGGAGGACAGAAATGGAAGAAGAATTAAAGGCTCTCGAGATTAATCAAACTTGGGACTTAGTACCACTTCCTCTAGGCAAAACTACTATTGGTTGTCGATGGGTATATGCTGTAAAAGTCAACTGTGATGGTTCTCTTGCTCGTTTAAAAGTAAGTCTTGTTGCCAAAGGGTATGCACAGTTGTATGGGGTTGACTATCTAGACACATTTTCTCCTGTTACCAAACTTACCTCTGTTCGTATTTTGATCTCTCTTGCTGCATCATATAACTGGCATTTATTTCAGCTTGATGTTAAGAATGCTCTTTTGTATGGCTCTCTTCATGAAGAAGTTTATATGGAGCAACCTCCGAGGTTTGTTGCTTAGGGGGAGTCTAGACTAGTTTGCAAATTAAAAGTCTTTATATGGTTTGAAACAATCTCCACGGGCATGGTTTGGAAGATTTTATGAGGTTGTGCTGTCTTTTGGGCTATCAAGATGTGGAAATGATCTTTCTTTCTTTTATAAACAATCGGGGGGAGGCAAACTATTCTTGATTGTGTATGTTGATGATATTATCATCACGAGAGATGACTTAGTTGGTATAACTGAGCTAAAAACCTATTTTCAGCAACAGTTTCAAACTAAGGACTTAGGAAAATTGAAATGTTTCCTAGGAATTGAAGTGGTACAATCACATAAAGGTATTGTTCCGTCGCAACGAAAATATGTCTTGGATTTGCTCACTGAGACAGGTATGTTGGGATCAAAGCCTCTTGATTCACCCATGAAACAAGGGGTTAAATTAGTTGCTGACAGAGGAGAAATTCTTAATAATTCCGAGAGATATAGAAGACTGGTAGGTAAGCTAAATTATCTTACAGTTACTCGACCAGACATTGCTTTTCCTGTTAGTGTAGTAAGCCAGTTTTTGTCTTCCCCTCGTACCTCTCACTAGGATGCAGTTATTCGGATAATGAGGTATTTGAAGAAAGCTCTAGGGAAAGGGATTGTCTACCAAAACCATGGTCATATCAGGGTTGAAGGTTTTTCTGATGCTGATTGGGCTAGGTCTCCAGATGATAGAAGATCAACTATTGGGTATTGTACCTTAGTTGGAGGAAATCTGGTATCATGGAAAAGTAAGAAACAAAGTGTTGTTGCCCGCTCCAGTGCTGAGTCAAAATATCGAGCCATGACACAAGTGACATGTGAATTAGTGTGGATTCAACAGTTATTGATTAAGTTAGGTTTTAAAGATTTAGTACCCATGACTCTATGGTGCGATAATAAAGCTACAGCGCATATAGCTTTCAACCCCGTGTTTCATAAGAGAACAAAACACATTGAGGTTGATTGTCATTTTATCCGAGAGAAGTTGCAAAGTGGAGTAATTCTTCCCAGTCATATTTGAACCAACAAACAACTTGCAGACATCTTCACTAAATCCTTGGGTAATGGGAGGATAGAACATATTTGTAACAAGCTGGCCATGATTAATAGTTATGCTCCAGCTTGAGGGGGAGTGTTAGAAGTAAGAAAGGTAAATGGGTCTTTACCACTTTTAGGGTTTATTTTGATGTATATATATTTAACTTTATTGAATAATACGATGTACGTTTTCCTCACAATTCTCATAGAAATACAATATCTCCACTGCTATATTCTTCACCTATTCATGAACACATCAGCTTGGTTTGTTAAAAAGTTAAAGAAACATTATACAAGAAATGACAAGATGGCAAAAATGAGCCTTGTAATGTCAGAGTTATTCTCTGGGAAACAAAATATTCAAAGTATACCAATGGCATGGCTAGATATGCAATGAGCAGTTGATGCAGGCATTAAAGGTTGTGAGCCTTTTGATCCACGCAACTTTAAGGGAGATTAGGAATACACCCATATAATTTATCAATTCACAGCAGCTTGTCAGAAATACAAGTAAATAGACACAAAAAATCATGCCACTAAGATTTTAAGATTGATGCATCAGAGGAATGCTTTTACACCATATTCCCCTTTTCACATCTTTCCCAGAAACAATTTCAACTTATGAGTATCATGTTAGTCTGGCTACTCGAGTGAAAAGGCTACAACAAAGCAAAACTCCACCTTGCATGACCAAGAGTTGAACTCATGCACACTAGAGTGCTGACTTTGAAACCGTTCATTGGCCACTCACTATTTATAATCTCTTAAAAAGGCAACTATTCTCGTATTCATAAAGACCTATAGCAAGAAAAAAGTAGCTAAGCAGAGATGGTAAAGTTTTATGTCCCTTGGAAGCTTTAACTGAATTAACACGTCATTGAATCAAGTTGCCAGATTCAATGACCAGTTATAAATTCTTGAAACCTGGATGATGAGGATTTATTGTCAAGAAATACAATCAACGGGAAAGGGCATTTGTACCAACAACCAAATCCAAAACCTCAAGAAGAAGAAGCTATATATTTTCCTCTTAATTGCTGATAACAAAATTGGGATTGAGAAGTTCAATAACCTTGATTGACTAAGAGAAAATAAAGAAAGAAGAGGAACTACAAGAGAGTTGTGTAAAGACTAACTGAAGGTATATAAACATTCTTGATATCAGATTTGACAAGAATTGATGAAAGCCTAAGTAAAGCTTTCTTTATCTGTAAGCTGTTCTTTTAGATGAAAACATGCTCAAATTTTACCAGGCAATCTAAGGATTGAACAACTCAAAAATTTCCCCTTGGAAATTATTTGCATATCTTCTTAAAGAGCTATGAAATTAAAGTACAAGGAAAAACCAAGATAATCTTCTTTAGGCTTATGCAGTGGGTATAGATATGAAAAAGGAAGAAAACTTAAGAGATTCAAACTCACAACATTCATGTCAACACGAAGCTCTTCAAACCATGAGTTAGTGTCCTTGTCTTTGTATATGCTTGTAATGTATATGCAAGCCAGTGCAATCAAGTGAGGAGGATGCACAAGAATGAGGTCCATCTTGTACGTATCATTCACAAGTCCCCTGCATATCAATTTGGCATACATAATCATTTTTCACTATGAAATGAACTGAAAGCAAGATCATGGCATCAAATGACCCACAGGACAAACAAAAGTTCATTTGCTCTATACTTTTTTTCATGCGAAAATTATAGTGCTATATTCGCGTCGCAAGTATAAGACAGAGCACCATATTAATGGGGCAACTTATTGAGAAGTCACTAAACTGATAAGCTTTTCTCTGAACATATGAAATCCTGAAAAGTCGCACTTGTTTGTCTTGACGACCAATTATATTTTCTTGAATGTCATGTGGACGTGTTATTTTATGAGCACATTAGAAGATCTGCATTATATCTTAGCTATCTGGGTGCACATAAAAGACAGCCGGTCAAGGGAACCCGGATGGGAGCAGTTAATGAAGATGCTGCACTAGATATGAATAAAATAATTGATCTTTAGATATCCCGAAGACATATAACTCTCAAGCACCTCATCTCAATAGAATAAAAATCCAGTTCAAAGAATAAATTTGAGTCACAAATATCTAAAGCTAAAGGGTAATGGCGCTGCAGCTATTTCACTTCAAGAAATCATGCTCCAAAAGTAGAAGAAGCCTATGCATGATTATTCCATTACTATTTTGAGAACAGCTTACAGGCAGTGTCTGCAGAAATTTAAGAGTGGAAGTTTTACCAAGTAAATTGGGTCATTTCTTCCATGCCCGCGTCCTGAAGCAAGCTGCCAAAAAATGAATATGAGAGAGAGAGAGAGAGAGAGAGAGAGAGAGAGAGAGTTCAGATTGTGAGTCCTCAGGAATAATTAGATTGAGTAGCATCTTAAAAGTATTTAATTGTGTATGATCATGCATGAAGGACATAAATGAACTCTAGATCTTGGCATAAAAATGGCTGTGACCAGTAATCCTAAAACATTAGGAGACACAAAAAATGGTTAGAGTCTTTCCTCTGATAAACTTCACAATACCCTTTCCCCAAGTCACGGATTGGAATAGCAATTCTCAAAAGTACCATCAACTTCAAAAGGCAATGCAGAGGATATACATGAACTCTAGTTCTTGGCATAAAAATGATTGTGACCAGTAATCCTAAAACATTAGGAAACGCAAAAAATGGTTGGAGGCTTTCCTCTGATAAACTTCACAATACCCTTTCCCCAAGTCATGGATTGGGGTAACATTTCTCAAAAGTACCATCAACTTCAAAAGGCAGTGCAGAGGCAAAAGAACCATAGCAAAGATGACGAAACGAAGGACTTACTGTGTCAAGGAACGGTAAGGATGGAATACAACCAAATAATAGTTGAGAGCTTCCAATATCTTCATTTCCATTTCAAGAATATCCTTCACCTCGTATCGATACTTCTCATCAGAATCTGGATAGAATAAGTTAAGGACTCTTAGCAGTTCTCACATTTGAGCTATGGTTGCTTCGTCCATCTTGCTGGAATTTGATACCCACAAAACACGATTGATTACAACATCCTTACATATTTTCCTGATGTAGAATGCAAGTGCTTTGGCCTGCACAGTGCTTTCTTCTGCTTTTGCTGCCAAGTACAGGCAGGCTGGAGCCACTAGGCGTGGATCATAGACATACTCTTTCTGGAATAGAAAAGCGAAATGGTGACCTAACGATGTCATATGACATCGTGACCTCAAACTTCAAAAAGACCATAAGCAAAACTGGCGTCAAGCAGAGGTCAGCAAGCCAGAGGTTAGCAGCGGTGGCGTCGAAGGCGAGCGGCAGTGGCATCAAGGTTAGCTGCGGTGGAGTTGAGATCAGCGGTGGTGGCATCGAGCAGAGGTCTGCAGCGGTGGAATCAAGCAGAGGTCAGTGAGTTAGAGGTCCACGGCGGTGGTGTCAAGGGCAAGCGGCAATGGTGTCGAGCAGTAGTCAGCGGCAATGGCATCCAGCAGAGGCGGAGATCAGGTGAAGAGAGAACTATGAAACTGAAAGTGTCATAATGTGAATATCAATTTCTGATTTGGAGCTTGTTTGGAGCCCTAACTGAATTGAAACCGGGAACCGAAACCGGTCCCTTTAGAACTGGGAACCGAAACGGAACCTCCGGTTCAGTTCTTCGGTTCCCGGTAAAACCGGGAACCGCGCTCACCCCTAATGGAGAGGGAGAGGGAAAAGCCTAACCTAAAGGCGAGGGAGTCTTTGGAAATCAAGAATGAAAAGATGGGAAAGTACGCGCTCACAGTATTCTATTTAAGATAAGGAAAAGAATAATAAATAGTAAAAGCTTCAATTCATAAAACTAAACAAAAAGAACAAGGTATTCCAAATACATCTAAGTGCATATGAGCTTGCACTTGCCACATAGCATTCCATGGATAATAATAATACCACGCAAAAGCTTAAAAAACGAAAATTCGACGGCAACTCGCAGTCGAAACGCTTAGCTCTTTTTCTGCACTTCCTCCACTTTCTCTTCGTAATATTCGTTGTTATCATAATACTCTTCCTGTCCATAGTCATCAAAGTACTCGTCATCTTCATCGGTGTTGTCATCGTCATCCCTCCCGTTCAGCAACAGGCCATCAGAATCTCTCAATAGCTGACTCCTTATGCTTTCCTGGATCCTATCCTTGATGGCCGTGCCCTAGCAAAATACAGAAGTTGCGACTTGCGAGTGAAAAAAAAAAGAAAAAATTGCATGTTAAATCATTAGAAACCACAAAAAGTTGAGATTCCTTACCATCTTATGGCAACCTTCTTCAAACATTTCGAGAAATCCAGCAACCCAGCGATCAGCATTTTCAACCCACTCATTCCTATGCATGCCAGCAGTTTTCGCCACAGTTTGAATCTAACATATGAAGAACACACAAAAACATCATCAACGTGTGGGGAAACATAATGTACGTAACTGCTGATGTTGGGCATTTTTTTATTCAGAAAAAAGAAAAAAGAAAAAGAAAAAGAAATCCACCTATGTAGAAATTTAAAAAAAAAAATTGTTTTGGAAAATGGAATTCAAAATATACAGCGAAATACATCCAAAGCTTAGGGCAAAAGAATGAAACAAACTGGAGCTTGATCTCCTACTTACCCTCTCTTGCTGTTCCCTCACTTTTTCATGAAGCTTCTTTAGTCTCATATTCACCCGCAGTCGCTTTTCCTGCTTACATCATTGCACGAATAACTATAGCCTCTGAATAACATGTATTATTCATTGCTATGTAAAATGTAAAAAACACATAACTGCCTAGCCATGGATAATAATTTGGAGCTACATCATGACATCAGAAAGAACATATTCACATGAAAGAAAAGAGTCATGCCTTCACATAGCTAACACCAAGATCTTTTCTTGAATAGCCCCTGTCCAAGTTCCGCATCACATATTGGTTGTAGTCTTTGACGATCCTCATTATGATGTCCGATGTAGAAATCCCTTCAGTGCGCTTGGTTTCTTTAAATTTCCCAATAGCTTTGACCTGTAAACTCTTGTTAAGATAATATTCAGAGAAAAAAACAGCAAATACAAGAAGCAGAAGATCTCTTACGTACAAATTCATATACGTCGTTTCCAGCTCCACTGGTGTCAGCATAACTATGAAATTTTCATGAAAGATTATATAAGGGCAACATGTCTTACACAAAGTTTAGCTGAGTAATTTACTATCATATTGAAGAAAAAATTAAATATGACCTTCCAATCTTAGAAGCAAACATATCTACCATTTCTAGTTGCTCGCTGCCCTGTGAGCAGATAAATACGTAGCACAAGCCCATCCAGACTCCACCAACTATCGAGTCTATTAACTAGATATAGATGAACAAGGATTGCAGGCATGTGAAAATCACTGGTCGCCATCCCGAACCAGAGAAGGGATTGGAGTGAACTAACGTAACATGACTATGCCAGTCAGGACACCAAGGAATCCATAGCATGTCATCCGTTTGATCCAGATGCCGTAAGAGATATCTGTCCTTCCCATATTTGCAAATTGGATCAGATGATAGAGTTCAGCCTCCATAGAATAGCTAGCCAAAATGATAGTCATTTTTTTCATAAAGTCAACCCGTATTTTTTTCAAAAAAGAAAAACCTCTTATCTTTCCATACTCACAAAGTCAACTTAAAACCTTTCAACTTTCTAGAGGTTCAGGCAATTCTACTACCATAGGTGCATGGGAACTTAAAATATATATATATAGATTTTCGCCTTAAAAGTTCGCAGCACCCTTTATAAAACACAAAATACAACACAAAATGCATCTATAGGCACTGCCTACGGTCTCAACCTTAAGTAATGGATGTAGTAGGGCTGACCTAATATGCTCGTTTACCGCAGTCATGAGAAAACACTAAATTTTCTTTTCTTTTTATGAAAAGGCCTAGAGCAGTTTGTTTACATCTCCTTTGGCACTTGAATCAAGTAAAAAGTCAGCAATAATCCCTAATTCATACTAACGGCCATGGAAACAGTACAAGAGGTAGATAAAATACATCCTACTATCTGCAACCTTTTCTGCTATCTGACATGGGAGAGATTTCACCAGCACCATACCATCCTCTTCACATCCTCAATAGCGCAAAAACATTGCTTAAGGATTTGAGGCACAAACTATTCGGCAAGCGATTAAAATTCAGGGATATTACCAATTGTTCCTGGATGACAAATAATCAGCTACTTACAGGGGATCATAATAAGGTAGCAGAAGGCAAACAGCAATCCCACAATTTACTCTCACTTAGTTATTCATCGATTCTTATCCAACAACATTGCAGGTAGGTTACCGCCATCCAGGTTAGCATACAGGATGCTACTTTCTTCTCATGATTAAATCTCTCATTCCCCTTTACAATAAAAGCCCTCACAATTCCACCAGTAACATAGCCTTTTTCATCTCCGACCTCATCATCACCACCCAGCATACTCCCATTCATCACAAAATCAAGAATTCGGTTTTAGTAGTCTTACGGAAGTGCGTCATGGGCTACAAAATCGATGTTGTGCTTGTCGAGAAACTCTTTCGTGACTACCCAAGGAGCGTCGGGAATAACTTCATCTACCCATCTGACAAAACAAACAGATCGACAAGTAAACCGCCTGTGCTTACTTTCTTTCATACAAATATAAAACGAATAGCCGAGGTAGCAGGCTGCTCAAAAAACCCTTCTTTCTCATCACCCCCATCTTCGGCTTCATCATCTACCGAGCGGATCGACAGAAGCGAAACGAGCTTCGAGACATAAAAAAAAAAAAATTGATGAATGGGATCGAGGAGCAAACGTACTTGCAATGGCGAAGCGATTCGTAGCGCTCATCTTCCGTCATGACGGTCTTGCCCTTGAACTTGTGCGTGATCTCATCGTTGCAGCAACCGACAAGCAAGTAAGTATTCGGAAACCTACGGCCCAAACCAAACACGGCAAAAAACACGAATCAGCGATCACTTCCCCCGCATCGAACACCAGATCAGGCGGAAATAGCACAGGACGCAGCCGGAGCCAGCGCCAGCTACGTCAACGCATCAACCCCCCCCAAACGAAATCGACATCGCTAATCGAACCGCGAAACGAGGGCCCAAATCGAGCGAAATAGATCGAGGATCCGAAGCAGAAAGGGGACGGACGATTTCTTGGCTTGCTCGAGGGCGCGGGCGTGGCCGAAGTGGAAGAGATCGTAGATGCCGTCGGCGTAGACGCGTACGGGCTTGCTCGAAGGCATGGGATCGGCGGCGCCGGCGGTCTCCTCCTCCGGAGGCGGCGGCGGCGGCGAGGCGGAGGCGGCGGCGGAGGCGGCGGAAGGAGGGAGCGGTGGGGCCTGGTTCTCCATCGCCGCGGCGATCGAAGGTGCCTTCAAATAACCGTCGGAACCTCAGGAGATGCCTCCTCCCAGGCTTGCAGCGTTGAACGGGTCTTCTCCCGTGCCCCTTTTCCTTCGGTCTCGAATATTCCCCCTTTTTTTATTATTTTTTTCCTTTTATTATCATTATTATTATTATTCTTTATGTTTTTTTTTTTTTAAATGCGGTCGACATGTGGATGGCCGAAAGTCATGCGCCCCTTATGTCCTGGAACGATTCGTTTGCCACGTGACCCCTCGCCGCGGGTTGGTGCGGTGAAGACGGCAGGGATTCAGACTGCTTTTTGGGAAAACCATGAGGTTTGACAAATTTTTTTTATTTTTGGAGGGTAGGCCAACCACTAAAAGTACAATTGGCAACGCTTTTGTGAAAAGCCCTTTGATACTCTAGAGCGTTTTGACTACCCTTTGTTTAGTAAATTATTTTTTTTTTTTTTAAGAAGCGAGCCGTTCTAGATTCCATACAAATTTCACCTGAAATCTGAAATTTACCCGTTGGAAGAAGTTCCTCATTTTTTTGAGACCTGTTACATATCCTATATACTCAAAAACCTGAAATATATCATGTCACGGGTTTACCACATTCCACCTATATAATTAACTAAATAATTGCAATGAATCCAAACATTTAATAACCACCACTTACTGTTACAATTTATTCACCATAACTTATATGAATAAATCTCGATCATAAAATGAAATCTCAAACTAATATTTTCAAATTATACACTTATCATTGAATGGCATAGAATCATACAAAGACATGGACCAAAAGAAAACATTAAAACTTATTATAAGTTCTAGGTTACATATTACATGTTCCTCTAACTAAGAACTCGAATCCTGCCCATCAAAACAAATTTATTATTTTTCGGAACATAAAATCCACTCTGCATACCTTAAAACCTGGAACCTACAGATTCCTACCTGTCTAGTTCTTAGATTCCAGGTTCTTCCCTAAAACCATGCTCCCACTTACTAACTATAATAATGTTTTGACAGATTTCGCATTTTAGGTTTGTGAGGTAACTCTAATAGAATCTTTAGACGATTTAAGATCTACCTAACAAGTAGCAAATTCATCAAAGAGCAGGAAGAACACACAGAAGAATCCAAATCCTCAAGGGGTATGCAAATGAAAAATGCAAATTTAAGCTTTTACAAGCAGAAGGAATGATCCAGGGAAAGAGAAATCAAATTTCGACTAAACGGGTACCTTATTTTTGGAAAAACTAGACTAATACATTGTTTGTGGAATCCAAGGTAAATCCAGATGGGCGTCCCTGATGAGCACACCCATCATGGCCTGAACTGATCCGGTGAAAAAGACTTAACTTTTCGCAAAAAACTTCCTATTCAAAAGAGCGTATGGATAAATAGCTAAATGCCTCAAGTGAGCAAAGGGGTGAAAATAGTCGAACCCTTCAAAATCCAAGAAAACATACTGCCTGGAAGACGCAAAGAGTTCACAGTAAGTAGTTGGCGACTGTTCCGGCACTGACCAAACTTTTTTAGCATGCTTAAGGGAAATTTAGTTGGCCACTGCAAAATCCAAGAAAGTATACTGGAGATGCAAGGACTTTCATAGCAAGTACTTCTCCACAACTGTCCGGCCAAACTTTTCTTGAACGTCTTTTGGAGTTTCAATCTGTAGTGACATTAAATCAATATATGTATCATCATGTTGAGAAGACTAAATAAAAATACCATCCAGTAAATGCGGCAGGGTACACTTACAGCATTCAAAGCTTTGAAAAGAGCTTTAACGGTATTATGAGGATTCCTCGAGCCGATGACCTTTAGAGAATTTATGTTTACATTAGAGCTTTCCCACTGAATAATCACTTTAACTGTCATTTGTAACACGATCAGTTACCTTAGATTTCACATTCTTGAAACCGGCTAAATTCAAAATTGTTTGAACGGTCCTTCCAGCTTTCATACCAGTCCTGGTTGAAGCTGGCCAGAGATATACCTAACCAAGAAACCATATTCAGATAGATTCAAAAAGAAAAAACACGGGAAGCACAGGATCTTTGAGCACTTAAGCACAGTACTCAAAACCCAGTGTAAGAGTAAATTTAAAACCTTGGTTTTCTTGTAATTTGTCTGTACAGCATGTGCAATTGTATGCTCTTCATGTCTTTCCACATAATGAAGATTCTGGAAGCATTTCTCATATGCCTGATGGATTCAAACAAAATCGTAAGATAAATGAAAAGGACTTCTTATCCACCTTATATTTTGGAGATAATCAACATACAACACGATAAAACTAAAGCAGCTTCTCTCTTCATCACGGTAGTTTTAGAGCCTTCACGTGAACCTACATTCAAGCAAGCATACATAGAGTAACCAGGAAATGGCCCTATCACCTAAAAGAAAGGCACGCCATGTATTTCTAGACTATGCAGGACATTTCTATGTATTGTCTATTCAATCAGCAAATACTTTATTAATGAATTTAATCCTTGAATTTCAAATTCCTCTCTAGCAAAATAAGGAGTAACACTTGACTTCCACATTCATTAAGAACAAGAATGTTCAAAAAACAATCCTAGCTAACTAGATATAACATGTAAGAGTTCAAACAGAAATCAACCAATGCTATACCTTTTGGAGAGCAATAGGAACAGCGGGGCCCTTTGCTTTTGCAAAACCGACAACACCATGGTAGTTTCCACAAGCCAACATAGCAGTGTACTTGATCACTTGCCCACCCTGAGAATAGGGCCACAAATTTCACTCAAGCCACTCAATATCAATAAAGGAATTGAAGCACTTACTTAGCTCTAAGGCAGATGATACCTTTGTAACTTTACAAGTCCGATTCACATCTATCAATTTCACATCAAACCCCTGCCAATAAGGAAATTTCATCATTATGTGTTATCGAGTCAAAAGATTTCAAAGGGCAAAAAGCCTTTGAACCAGAATAACAGCATGTACTCAAACTATTGATGTCTGAAGCAAAAGAATTCTACACACTGAAGAGATTAAGTTCCAAGAGGTTGCCTTTTCCATCTTATCTTTCTTTAAATAGTACAGAATGAAGTCATAGAATAAGATGCAAGCATATTTAGGACTTCAGAGTCTTTGAAAGTCGTTCCAATAGCAACGGCAACAGTAGTTGTCTACTCATCACCACGTTGAAGAAAAATCCAATGCCCTATGGCAGCCTTTGGTAGTCTGTTACTTGCAAGGAGTAAATTAAGAGAAAAAGGCACAGACCAGAAATCCTGGTTCCTCTAAGAAGACAACCGTTACGCATGAAATAAGAAAGAAAATGCCACCACTACTTACTTTCCTGTAAAGAGGCCTTCTCTTCCTTTCAGTTAAAGCATTTCTTTCCTCTGCCAAGTCCCTGATCTCCTCCTCTAGCACCTTTCCTTTCTTTCCAAATGTATGATCCAACTGTGCCAGCTTCTCTTCAAGCTTCTTGTCAATTTCATTAATTTTCTCAATCAACATGTCATCCTTCTCTTTCATGTCATCAAATTCCTCATCCTCATCATCATCAACCCCTTGTATAACTTGCCTCTCTTTCTCAAAGCCAGCCTGATCCAAAAGATCAACTGAGGGACCCACTTGTTCATGTTGAATGACTCCATAATTGGCAGGATTATTAGGATCATAAGCCTCCTTCCAATCTATCAATCTCATAGCCCTATTTAGTTTCTGCTGAAGAATAAACTTTTCCTTCCCTTCTGCTACTTTCAAACGGTTCATCAATTCTCCAATGACTCGATACTCTGGACGAAGCCTGAAATGTTTATCCTCAAACCTATCGATTCTGTTCATCCACTTATATGTATCATCAAGTGTATCTGTTACAAAGCAAACAGAATGGGATAAGCAGTACTATAGAAATTGCATTCGTCACAGGAAAATTGCTCAAAGAAAAAGCTTGGAATTTTCAGCAATCTAAACTGCCGTGGACAAAACTAACAAATATAACCATTTAGCAGATCTAACTCAATCCCACTGGTCCCACTAAGACAAATTCAACAGAAATCAATTCTTGCATCAGAATGGTAAGACCATCTTGTACCAACTCGGTATGATGATAAAAAACTCTATATACCTTCAACTAGCGTTAAAAATCACCAAGGAATTAAAACCATTGAAGAGATAGAGGAATAAAACAAAGCAAAATGCAAGTACCAGACTCAACAAAATTCTTGAGCAACTCCTCATGGCGCTTGAACTTCTTCTCGAATTGCTCGAACCTCTTCTTGAGATTGTTTGGACTGAATCGCTCGTCGTCGTCGTCGGATTCTGAGTCAGTGGGCTCCTCAAACATATCAAGATCAGCAGAGGCATCGGCCTTCAGCTTCTCCTTCTCAAGCTTTTGGATAAGTGGGCCTACACCCATGTAGTCTTCTTCATCTTCTGCATCGATGTCTTTGGTATCAAGGCCAGCCCTCCTCCTAGCCTCTCTCTCCCTTTGCTTCTCCTTCTCCACCTCCGCCAATAGTTCATGAACAGCTCTCGATGCCGCCTCAGGGGAAGTGAAGAAATGGCATCTGGGAAGATGACGGAAAGGGAGTTTTCTGCTAGAGGAATAGCAGGTATCGGAGTACAGGAAGGGTATAGTGTGTATTGATCTCTTGGCAAGGCCCGGCTTAAAGATAAGACTGGACCAAGTGATTGCTACTTGCTGGGATAATCTACGGGCACTCATACTCTTCCTCACCTCTTCTTGTCAGCTGCTTACTAAGATGATAAAGAGAGCTATCAAAGCTTCATAACTTCATGCTAGCAGAACTGCAATTACAGATCCAAGTTCCAGATTCATGGTCAGTAACTTGTCTCAAACATAGCATCACTGCAGTGCACTGTTTAACTATAACTGTTGAATCATTTTGAGTATAAGCCAGTAGCATCAGAAGCAAAAAGCAGGATGCAATGGAAATAACAATGCAGAAGCACCAGGTTCACATGACCCACATAGAGAAAATACAGCTCTCCGCTTTTTGGCATAAAGGAAAAATTATTTAATTCGGCACCAAGGGGGTGCCAATACACTTGGATCGCAGGGGGAGAATAATGCAGAAAGAGATGCATATTACAGGAGATGTAGAATCCAACAACTACCAGTAGGAAATATATGTCCACTCCTCTCAAAATTTCTCCTTTCCTTTCCTTTGTTCTTCCCCAAGTACCTCTCTCTCTCTCCCTCTCCCTCTATCCTCAACTCTTCTTTCCTTATTACAGTCTCATTGAGCTCAAGTCACTTGGTTCACATCATGACCCCTTCAACTCATCCTTAATCAACATTCCAAATCACAACGCCCAAACAACAAAGAAGTCATTAAGAACCTATCATAGCCACGACCCGCATCTATGAATTCTCTCTTTCTTCCTCCAATGTATGCCATCACCACATTCGCTCGCCAAACAACCTCAACGAAGAGATATTCACCAGCTAAGCCGGTAAAATTAACTACCCATCTTCCCTCTCGCCTTTACACCAAAACCCAAAGGGGAGAAACAGAAAACTCCTCTTCTTACACCAACAACAACAGCGAAAAGAAACGGGAACCTTCAGCCCCGTCTCCGCCCTCAAGGGGCAGTAGCAGTGTTGACCGTTTCACGAACCGCGCATCGCCGGACTGAATCGAACGACAACCCACGGGATTGTTTGCCTACAAACTTTGAAGTTTCTACTGCATTCATAGAAAACGCGAGAGAGAGAACGAACCCGGTTCGGTGAAGGTGAGGGTCGACGGCGGCCAGCGAGAGATACGGTCGTGAGCGGGGTGAGGGAAGCGACCGCTGCCGATGCTCCTGCAACGGCGGAGAGGAGTTGCTGGGACGGCGACGGCGGCGGAAATGGCTGATTCTGCTCCTTTTCTAAAGACCGACGTTGGAGAGAGGCGAGAGAGGTGAGGCTCACCGCTTCGGTCACTCGGAGAAATTAACAAAAGAAAAAATAAAATAAAGAAAATCAAAGAGAACTAGGGTTTTAGAATTATTTCATTTACTTTGGGCCAATTCCATAAAAAAGCACGAATTTTAAGTATTGTCTCAAATTTAGTCTGAATTTTTTTTTTTGGTAAAAGGTAAGAATAGTCTTAACTTTATTTTGTCTCAAAAAAAAGCATGAAATTTAGGTATTGTCCCAAATCTGACCCGAACTTTATTTGAGACAAAATAAAGTAAATCTATTATAAATAGGCTTCACATCTCTATTTAACTACAAGATGCACACACTTTTAATATATCGTTTTAAGGCAATGTAATATTATGCTTCCAACCCAGCTTCTGACATTGCAAACAGCTTGCCAATTGTTAATTAATCTAATGGCCCTAACTATGTGCCTCGTCCCTTGGAACTAAAGTTGCTGAATTATTTTTCCCACGAGAATCATCTATAAAGTTCACCTCATTGGAAAGCAGACTTAAATTTAACACTTCCTCCAAAAACTCAAATGCAGCATCGTTTTGCTGTGTTGGATATTATTGCTGACTTGGAAATGCCACGTCAGATGATTGTAGAATGAAGGTTAACGGAGGGCCAAATTTGGGATAACATTTAAAGTTTATACTTTTTTTTAGACAAAATAAAGTTTTTGTCAGATTTGAGACAACACATAAAATTTATGTTTCTTATGGAATTGGCCCCATTTACTTTGGCAAACTTATGTAATAAGCGAGCAACCGAGCAAGTTCGACTGATGATCGAACTGAGCAGACTAGTTCCAGGCCCATTCACATGAGGACCGGTTCCTAGATGAAGTGCGGGAAACTTGTCTTGACGGTTTGTCGAATCGAACAAATTTACTTCAAAACTGTTTACTTGATAATTGATTCCTAGATAAAATGCGGGGAATTTGTCTTGGCCACCGGTCGAATCGAACAAATTAGTTTCAGGCTTATTTACACAAGAACCAGTTTCTAGATAAAATGGAGAGAACTTGTCTTGGCCATTAATATTCCATTAGAACCTTCATTCTATCCGAGAACCATTTTAAATCTATTTCTAGCTTCTTTTTTCTCCTCTTACTTTGTTTAAATAAGAGAAAGATATGATGGGGATGGGCTTCAAGTTTGAAACACCTAAAAAAATTCTTCAATACCTTAACGCTATACCACAGACTATTCACTATTATTTCTTGAAGTTTGCTTTCTCGAAAAATATGACCAATTCTTCAGTTGACTCTAGAACTAGCTCGTTCAATTCTCAATTTCAAAAATCAGGATGATAATATGATAAGTTCCGGCCACTTTAAAATTGGCCACCCTTTTATTCATGCGATCGGCTTTTTCTACGAATATAATTATGGTTTTTTTTTTTTGGGTAGAAAAACCGATACATTAACACAACATATCTATAAGACAAGTTAGGGGTTTGGGCTACATCAGCCTTTCTAACCAAAACACCAACACTGAGGTCAAAAGTAAAGACCTGGTATATACAGTCAGGAATGGATCTGAAATCATCAGCAGCATCAACTTCCTGCTTCCCAGAACGAGCAAGTTCCATCTGCGCACACGCCAGCTTCCTCCAAGAACGTGTCGCAGGCCGCGCCGCTCGAACCTCCCAGCTTGTGTCCTGCATTTGCGCAAATCATTCAGCATCAGAAGAGAAGAGCGATCTGCCCAACTCCATAAGTTCACCGGCATCGATGATTCAATTTCGACTTCCATGTCCTGATAAGGCAATCCCAGGAACTTACCCATCATTCCCCTCGCCTCATGCTCGCTCTCAACCGCAGCAACTCCTTCATGCGGGCAACCCCCAGACAAGCAGAGACGGTTCCCGCTCTAATGGAAGTTGCAGAAGTCCAAGAAACCAAATATGGAATGGTCGTGGAAGTCCATGGTCTTGTCTCAAAATTCTAGAGCAGGCTATGAAAATTTTGTTTTGTTAATTTTTTTCAAAAGTCCAAGTAGGTGCTTCCACTTCAAATTTGGTGGAAATCTTACATGTCTTCTTTAGAAAAAAAACTCCACTTCTATCTTTCCAATTTCTTCCTCTTTTTCTTCAGTTTTTTGTCTGTTGTGCTGACTGCAACATTATAGCCAGGGGTCCTAAAAGTAGACTTTAAAAAAGAGAAATATTACAATGCAATTTAAATTTTTCGGTCATGTCTTTTCCACAGAAAAAGAGGTGTCTAGCATTGGCAAAAATGTAAGCCACCCACAAGATAATATCAAGGATACATTTGGTAATTATTATGTTCCTAAGAATAATTTTTTATCGGACTTGATTTTTTCTGATTATGTTCCTAGGAACAATTTATAAGCAAAAGAATAAGTTTGGTAACTACACAAAAAGTTTATTCTTAAAATAGAAAAAGAATAGAAATCAGTTTGGTAACTGTAGAAAATTTATATTCAAAAAAAAATTCAAGTGCTTTTTTTTAGAGGAGTGTAAACTTGATATTTAATTATCATTCTCATGGAGCACTCACCAATTAATTTTGTTCATGGTGAGTAAAGGAAACATGGTGAACGTGGTGATATGTATACTTTTGGAAGAAAATTTTGTAAAGCATAATATTATAAGTAAAGTCTATACAACAAGAGCTAGTAAGAAGAAGAGTATCTTATAGATCTCTACATGGATCCTTCATACATGACATCATAATAATAAAGTAATGTAGTCCATCGTTCAACTTTATTAGATTGACTTTGAGTTAGTACTTAAAAACAATATTACAAAATTTGGAAACACAAAGTTATGAAATTTCAGGCATATTATAATCTCTTGCCATTTTATTTGCAATACTTTTCCTAAGCATGTTTATCCAAATTGCCTACTCCTGCAATGTATCATCTGCAACCTCCACCTCTCTAGGTCCAAATGGGTACTCCGAATCTCCATATAAGGGAAAAAATTTGTCCATTCTGTTTTGGTCACGAATATAATTATAAAGAGCACAACATGCAATTACAATAAGTGATTGCTTTCGAATTATAAATGGAGGCATATGTCTCAAAATAATGAAGTGGTTCTTTAATGCCCCAAATGACCTCTCAATAATTCTCTTGTTGTTCTTGGCCGTCTTCCATTCCCTCTATAATCGTTCAGATGATGCCGTTCACCTTTAAAGGGAGTTAAAAATCCCGGAAGTGCTGCATAACCAAAATCTACCACGTAATATTTCCCTATAACATGATATATATAAATTTGTTATGATATGTAATCATAATATAATTATAAAGAAATTTTTTCTTTATAGATAAAGTACATATTGATTGGTGCTCGAGGAAATTGAAGTCGAGGAGTCTCAAGTGCTGCTGAAAGCACTCGACAATCGTTGGCAAATCATTCCCACCCAGCACACACAAAAGTAAATTTCATATCAAACGAACAAACACACAGCACATTCTAGGTGGTAATCCATTTTCTGCCTCTAAATGGCATTTGCTGAGACACAGGGACGATAGTATTTATATGGGTGCCATCCATAGCACCTACGCAATCCTGTGAATTTATTACGAATATAATGTTATACAGGATTATCAATCACATGTATTTGATGGCACAAAATTAATAAAAAAATCATACATTGAAGTAACATTTATGATTAGAATCCATAAGAATTTCCTGTGGGACGACATCAAATGACGGTGGTCTAATAATCTCTTTAGAGAGTTTGAGAATTGCTTTCAATACTATATTGAAATACTTGCTGATCGTTTCTCCTGAACATTGGAATCTCTCACATAAATCTCTATTGGAGTTACTGTGACTAACCAAAGATAAGAAGATTCCAACTTGTTCATTTATCCTAATATACAGACTATCTTTCAACCAACCTCTTGCCCTCATTAAATCACATAGGTTTAGAAAAACATGTCTCTTCATCCGGAATGCTTCATATATTCTATCTGAATGTCCATAAACAATCTCTCTTATCTATTCAGGTCCTAATAGTTTACTGTCTCTAATAGGTTCTTTCGTATGCATGGACATGTCTACCATAACAATGCACAACCGTGCTATCAATATGTCAAAATCACCATCATCCAAGAATTGTTCAACTGGTTTTATCTGCTCATTAGACACACTATTTGATCCCCCTTTCATAGTATCTATACCATCACACAAATATAAGAATATCAATATAGATTTTGAAAAAATATCAAATAAAAATCAATAACATAAGTCGTAGATTGAAAGCAAACCCAATATAAAAATTCCAAGCAATCCATCGTACACATGCCATTACATAAGTACAACAATCTCAACACCAATATCTTTAAAAACTAGGGATAAGTGCAATAGAAGTCATAAAGCTTATCACGAAAATACAATTGAGTCTTAAAACTTGTAAAAAGTGCAATCAAGTCTTAAAACTTGTCAAATTGTTTCAATCGAGTCCTAAAGTTAACACCGTTAGCCTTTTTAACGGAAAATTCTGACATGGCGCGATGTGACGTTTAAAATAATTTTTATTTCCATGTGGCTTTTTTAAATTGTTTTTTATTTAAATTAAATTTAAAAATTAGAAAAAGAAAAGCTAAAATTTATTTTAAAAAACAAAAAAATTAAAAAAACAGAAAAAAAAAAAATGGCTGGCTTCCTTCGCCGCCGCCCATCATCGGAGGGGCTGGCGACGGTCGTTGGCCCTGGGCGGGGATCGCCGGCCCCTCAAGTGATGGGCGACGGTGGCGGTGGAGCTGCTAATTTTATTTTCTTCTTTTTTTAACAATTTTAAAAATAAATTTTAACTTTTTTCTAGTTTTTAAATCTAACTTTAAAAAAATTGAATAAAAAATAATTAAAAAAACCATGTGGGAAATGAAAAATTATTTAAAATGCCACGTCCACACTACATCAGCATTTTTAATGAAAAATGCTGACGGTGTTAATTTTAGGACTCGATTGAAACAACTTGATAAGTTTTAGGACTCAATTGCATTTTCGCGACAAGTTTTAGGACTTCTATTGCACTTATTCCTAAAAACTAAGTAAAATAACCCAAGCTTAAGGATAAATTTTAATACTCTGGCATCTCAATGCACAGGAACAAACTAGATTTTCACTTTAATTAAATAATTTGGAACGATCACTAGCTGGACCACTAAATAGAGGCAAACATTAATGATCTCTGTCACGACCTGAACTTCAAGCGCATGCACACCCCTTTATGGTCGATACAAATTTGCAACATCCCAGGAATTGTTGCCGACCCATTATTTTATCAAGCATGCAGAAGCGTAATCATAAGCTCCAAACAACACAAAAATGGGATAGGAAACATAAGATTATATTTTCATCAAACACACATAGCTTTACAATAGTATTTGTGTACAAAAGAGTCTAACATAACATGATCTATTTCAAAATGAAGAGCTTCTAGACTATTTATGCTCCGAGCTCCTCGTCCATGAGGTCAAGTCTCTACCTACGACCCTGCCAGACTTTTCGATAGACTAGGGTGAGTGGTCACCCACTATCCAGATCAGACGGCAGACCCGTCAGTATCTGGCAAAAGCTACTAAGGCATCCATACTCCTTTGCCTGTAGTCCTCTGCTCCTTGCCTGTCCACCCTCCATCTAGGGACCTGAAAAATTTAGCCCATTACGAAGTGAGATCACATCTCAGTGAGTTCCCCCCTAAACCTCAAATAGAAGAAGAGTACACTCTACATGCAATCTAATCACCTTCCCCACAACTCCCTTAACACTAGTATTTCCCTGCATGTTATTGTAAATCAAATCGTACATAATAATATCGAGATCGCATATCATATGAACACTTTAACATGTGTATATGTAAGGATATAAATATCAAAATAATTATACGGGCCCCCAATTACCAGACTAAATTGTTATGACACGTCACATACCGCACCATATAATTCCATCACCTAATTAGGTCTCTCCCTTTCGATCATTCACACGTCTCAAATGATTTCAATACATTGGCTCCAGCCAGAACAACAGATAGCAATCTTCTGATATGACCAGGTATTGTCTCGCACCATCAAGCACGACAACGTCTACATCTAGATGGCATTCCGATTAGGAGCATCAGTCCAGCCTCAACTGCGACCGGCATCCGTTGACTTAGGGCATTCCCGAATGAGCATCGTTCGACCCCAAAAACTCGTGACGGATTCTTATGTCATGTATGTATTCACTCAATACCACAATTCAATGATCAATTACATATTTCATTCACAACATCAATTAAATAAATTTCCAGCGAGAAACACCTTGAGAACAGTTACAACTTACTACTAACCGAAATTGACAGAAATTGTCCATTTGCGGACTTCCAAGTTTAAAATCAGAAACCAAATCAAATGAGTTTGAAAAATTCTCCAACTTGAGTATATTGTAAAGGACACCTGAAGGGAAATTTTTTATGCAGACACCGAGATCCATATCCTTCTAGATTCGGCCTAGTAATTCACTCAATCCAGCACCAAAACCGGGTCCGTTTCTAGATTATCTGTTTTCCGAAATCAGCTTAGTTCGGGGTCCGAAACAAGTCCGTTTGCTTTGAAATTCGAATATGTTAAACTAGAAGATATATATAAAAAAAATTAACTTTTATGAAGAAACTGTTTGGAAATTCGAACCCTAAGGGTCAGTAAAGACCCCTAGAATCCCAACAAATCAGGATTTCCTATATAGTCTAACTTTCTGTTTAAAGATAACGGAGTTAAAATATTCTTCTTTTAAATTCCCAAAAATTCTAAAAAATATATATGTTATGATTGAAGAGATCTAAAACATTTATTCGGAAGGAAATCACTTCAAATCAAAACACATCTCAGTCTACAAAAATAACAAGCCGCAAGCGTCTAAAAATCAATTCTAGAGAGCAACCCCTATCTTTAGCTAAACTGTCATCTAAAGCACTAAACTTGCTATTTAAACTAAACTAAACTCTTCCATAGCTAATCTAACCTTTCTAAACTAACACTAAACTATATTTAACGTCATCTAACCATTTCTTAACTTACTTAAATTCTTAAACAGAGGTACACAACCCATAATCAAGATTTAGGAAGAACAACTCACCTAACAAAGAAAACTCAAGGTTGCACTTGATAAACGAACGGCAGCAGCCAAGCTGCGACCTCCAAGAACGCCGAAGTAGCTCCGGTCAGCCTGGAACAGGGCTAAGAAGCCCTCGGCTTACAACTGAGATGGCTAGCTCTCGACCGATGGAAGCCGAGCAGTGAAAGACTTGCAACCGCAAGAGCGCGACTACGACACGGCGGTGCTGGTTTGCTTGCTGGTGGCTAGACAGCAACACGGAGGAAGGTTTTAGGTCTTTCGGTTGTGAAGTTGGGCTGATACGGGGAGAGGTGTGCTGAGGTGCGGCTGCGACACCAACGAACGAAGCTGCAAAATTTTCGATATAAAGAAACTGGAGTGGCGCCTTTTCGAGAGAGTTGTTCACTTCCTGGCGAGGGGGTTTGGTCCTCATATGAATCCTAAGATAGAAAGAAGTGGAACATGAAAGGCAGCTCGAGCGTGACTGGTTGCTGCACTAGATTTGGCAGCACCGAAACAAGGGACTCCTCTATTTTCTTGGCTGTTGTTTTTGAGTTGGTCAGCCAAGGAGAAATCGAAACAGAGGACTGCACCTTAATGAGGAAAAAGACAAGGCTTTACGGCTGAGGAAAGAGAAAGAAAAGGAAAAGAAAAAAGAAAGGAAAGAGAAAGGGGAGTGTCGCACGGCTGAAGGAGGGAAATCGCACGGTTGGGGAGAGAAGAAGAAAATGAAAGAAATCCATGGGGGTCCCTCACCACAAATTCCGAGTTTCATGGTCCTTTTTCCATGGAAAAATTGGTCCATTTCCTTACCAAGTGACCCACCATAGCTACACAAGCTTATCTCTTCCAAATGAGACTCAAATGTTAATGAAATCCTTGGTGTTGGGCATTCATACGAATTTGCCTTCTTTCCAAAAACTCTCCCTTTTTCCATTTTACAATTTCACAACTTTAGATAATATGGATAAATCCTCATTTAAATCCCTATAATTTCTCTCTCTAAGGATTCCACAATAAAAACCAAAAGTCCATTTAAAATAAGGCATTTCTTTCAATCCTTTAATTTGTTGCATTAGGAAATTTTCACCAATAATTCCCGTCATCAATAATTCTTGGAAAGATGTAACAACATTCCTAAAATTAATTGTGACACATTAGAGTTCTCACTTCTAAAATTGGCATCATTTCCTCGGTTAATCTCAGTCAAACGTGATTTTAACGGGACCTAAACTGTCGGGTAGTTTTTGGGAATTTTCGATTCAATGGACTCGTGGTCAATTATTTTCAAGCCACAGCATACATCTTCGACTCATTGGCGACTCTTGGTTATCGTAAAATTCTTTAAGTTTCAATTATAAGCACAGGGTACCAAAACGACAAAAAAAAATCGGTTTAGTGCCAATCAATAAGAATTTTGTAATTAAATGGAATCACCCGTGCCTAATTATATATCTCAATCGAATCGACCTATTTCCGGTTTCTGATAGATTTTCGACTGTGTTGCAATGACCCTTGCAGACTAACGTGGTCAAGCAGTCAATTTTTAGTCGAATTCTCAAGCATGTTGCATTAAAATCCCTTAATGACTCCCCCAACTAGTCTAGTTATCTCATGAGTGATCAGCTCAGAAAATAGCACTATAGACACGTCGATGAAAAGCCCGATTTATTCAATTGAAAACAGAAGTAGAAAATCAGACTGTCACAATCTCTATGATAATAACAATGAATATACCAACACAACTAACATTGGGACTAGAGCCTTTTCATTCACACCTCAGTTATCAAACTTTTGCCCTCAAAGCATCTGCAATGCGTGGATTAAGCATGTAATCAGATGTTGTATCTCCGTTAAAGGCCACCTCTTAAGACAAAATGGTGTCTGTAATCTAACAAAAAAAGAAAAAGAAAAGGGAGTTTAAATGAGTGAGAGGGAAAAAAAAAAGTTAAAGCCTATTAATATGAATACTAGAAAACCAACTTTGTATATGTTTAGTAAAAGCAAAGGAACTTGAATTCAGAATGAGCTCAAAATAGACAATCAACCACCAAACTCCCATCAAATTCAGAATTTTGTACACTGAAAATGCAGTTAAACTGACTGGGGGGACAATTCAGTTCGATGGGCGATCTTTAATCAATTGCACCTTGATAACTTTGACAGTAGATGCACCTTCAATATAAGGTTTCCTCAATCCTAAAGACCCCACTATGGAACACAATTTCTCTAACAAAATCCACAACTCTTCTTTTTTTTTCACAGAGGAAAAATCATCACAACAAAAACTTGTATAGAAATTGAAGTTAGCAAAGAAAGAGAGAAGCAAAATCAGTGAACAAAGAGGACAAAGCGAGGGGAAAGGAGAGATGGACAAACAATCATTCTCCCTAATGCTACGATCTCTCACCAAATCAGAACATGTCACTCTAGCCATAAGATATTCAATTACCCACACAAATTTCCACAAAAATCGCAACATGAATCGAGAAAATCTGACCTAGACCAAAGCGAGCATGAGTGTGACAGGAGAGCTCGAGGCACGAGCGTGAAGGAGTGACGCAAGAAAGAGAACTCAAACCCCTGCCAACCGTGAGGGAACGCTGCTTCAAGCACGAAAGGGAGAGTCATCAAGGTACGAGAAAGGCAATGGACTTCCATACATCCAAACAGAACCGAGGAAATGTTACCTGGAGAGGCGAGTGAACATGAGGGTCAGACACAACAATCGTTAGGTAGAGAGAGGCATGAGAGCTTGAAAAGAGTAATGCTCGCGGCCCTTGCAAGTAATCTTGTGCGGAATCTTTAGCGGCGATCGCGAAATCGGACGAACGAGCGATGGAATCAAAGCTTCCGAGCTTACCCAACTGTCATGCTATGAGCGCAACACGAGCGTGAGAGTAGAACAGTGGGAGGCGATCTTCGAGGTTGGGATGGCTGATCTTGGATGGACACCGAAGAGCAGCGCGAAGGAGATGGTGAGGGACGACGGAGAGAGGCATGAGAGTGCAGAGGAGGTGTGAGGCTACAGTAAGGAAGAGGAGGCTTTAGGTTTACTATTTAGAAAAGGGCAAAAACAGATTTTGGTTAATAAATGAGGACAAAATAGGCAACACATTAAACAAAGGAAGTTGCATTCCGAAAATACTACTTCTCAAATGCACCTCTACCACTCCATTCCCCTAAAGGCCTTTGAAACCCCTTGGAGATGCAATTGCATCTTCCCAAAGTCCTCAAAAAATTGAACCAAACACTATCTGCATTTGCCCAAACCCCTTTAGAGCCCCAAAGCTCCTTCCAAATATTGAACTAAACAGGGCTTAGTTTGGCACTATCAAAATAGTTTAATTAAGTATGCACGCCTGCACTTTATCAATAGCCTTACTTTCTTTAGAAATCTGTTTGCATTATATTTTAATGCACGTCACAACCATAGAGATACGCTTCGGGTCCTATTTTCCTAGGTACCACATTTGCAAAGGTCATGTTTTTAAGACGTTTCTCTCCATAGTTTGAAGTTTGAGCCATGGCAGCCTTGCATTAGGAAATGAGTCAGTAAGTTGCTGACGAATACTAGCTGCTGAAGAGTACAGTGAAGCACAAGTATCTTGTGACATGGTCGATTAGATGGTGTGCTCACTGTCGCTATCTATAATGAGCATAATCTTGAGTAGTAGTTTCATTGTATATAATATCAAATCAACCTAACAAAATCTGGTGATGTTCATGAACCAGACGACTTTTCTCGATGATAACATAAGTATAGAGCATGCACAGCAACATGGCCACACTCACTTATTTGAGGTTTGTTGATCCCCCCTCACTTCTCCATCACTTACCTCCAGAAGTTCCAAATTTGAAGGACCATGAACTGGGCTGATTCTGTTACATATGCAGATTATGGAACACGCTCGATGGATTCGAAGTAAGGCGATATTGCTCACTCATCTTTCTTCCCGTTACAATATTGAGGTAATATTCTAAAGGACGTTCGAACGTGGATGTTTATATGTCCTCATTCTATTCTTAGAGTTTTCTTGTGCATATACCACAGATTTCCAGTCAGTGGATTCTTTTATATCTGAAAGAACACATTTACACTTTATGCTTTATAGCACCCTCATGCATTATCTTAATTTTTGCTAGCTGGATGGTTGCGTGTATATTTACTCCGGTGAGTGTAAGTGTACATTTTGTGTTGAACTTTTACCGTCAGAATATTTGTTGGTTAAAAACTTGAGAGTATCCAATCATCCAAGGTCAGTGAATGAGGGCATATCGGTCAGTTTGGAAAGCAGTTTCTAAGCTTGCTCGCTTGGTGACTGACTTAACGAGCTGATTAATTGAGTCATGTCCACAGGATATTAGACAAGCTGCATCCAAGTTGCAATCCAAGGTGTCAGCAAAAGTAGTTACCCTTACTGAAGGTTTCAAATTGGCATACTCTTAACTTCATTTACTTCTGTTTTGTAAAATGTAGCTTGATGAAAGGAAAGAATAGACATGTAAATGTAATTCTCTTCAAAATTTAATTGCGTCTCACAACAGATGTCCTCTTGAGAGCACTGTACCATATTCCCCAGTAAAGGAAATGTCATGTGCAATTTCTCTAGATGGTTGTAAGTATTTCTAGTTTCGATGCACATGATAAATCTGGCTTGTTTTGATCCAATCATGGCTCACGATTTGCACTCATACATCATACACGAAAGTTGGAACAATGAATGATTTTTTGCATGTCATGGACACTAGCTTGCGTTGGGTGGAAGAAGCAGGCCAATCATAAGGTTTAGACTTTTGACGTGAAGAAACTTGTTAGCGGGTACATCTATCAAATCGTGGGCAAAAAATGGATGACTTTTGTGGTTTCACTGATGTTAGCTGATGGAGAATGGATGCAAAAGCATCGTTCCAACAAATAGATTTGAATACTAATTTCTTCTCATGAAGTCATGTTGCTTGCCTCCTTTTTTTGGATCAAAGAATCTCTTGCGGATGCTATGTTCTTTAAATGGACGCTGGACCATTGTCGGATTTTCTTACATTTAATAAGATGACAGCTACCAGCTCGCCAAGTCCCTGTAAGTATGAAAGAACATGGATACAATACAGCAATTCAAAAACCATACTACTATTATTTCGTTGCTCTCCTAGAAACTATGAGAAGTTCCATTGATATTTCGACAAGGTCCTACGCCTACTGATCATCGAAAAGTATTCAACCGTGCACATTCCTCACTTCGCTCAGAAATTGAACGAGCCTTTGGCGTATTAAAAATGAAGTTGAAGATTTTTATTAATATGCCAAGTTATCCTTATGAAAAGCAAGTACAAATTGTCATAGCTACAATGATTTTGCACAATTTTATAAGAAAAAATGTCATAATTGATATGGATTTTGTAACAGCAGATTTGGATCTCGAGTACGGATATTCAGTCAACCATGATGTTGTAAATAAGGGGACAAGTACTTCAAATGATAATGCATTCCCTAATATGGCACTTTTACATGATAAAATAGCTATAAACTTAATATATAGTTAAGAACATTTGTAATATTTAACGATGATTTATTTCTTTCTTTCAGACATATGTTGTCATGTTTATTGTAATGAAATTACTCTATTTTTAATTGAGTTTGATGTAATTTTTTTATTTAAAATTTTACTAATATGTCTCTTATACATTATTCTCAACTTGAAAAAAAAATATATATAAAAGTTAAGATCATTGATTTTTGTTTTTGATTTTTAACAAATTAAAGTTGCAAAATTTTAAAATTAGCACATGAAAGGACTTTCCAAATGTATGTGTTTACCAAACAGCATTTTTCCCAAGTTTACCAACAATATTTGCATTTAACCAAACCCTTTTATTTGCATTTCCCCAAGGACATTCTCCCAAAACCGAACCAAACGGGGCCTAAGTATTAACTAATAATATAAGTCATACAATCAAATAAAACCCCACGCAATCCACAATACATTTCCCAACATCTACTAAAGATATCGAGGAAGTCCATATCTTCTTTCAGGTGGGGATTTGATAAAAGCCTCCCTCCATGTATCACTAATGCATATGCCCGTTCCACTGCTTTATTGTAAAGATCTTGCTCTAACTCATGCATACTAACTAGGACATCAATCAAAGCAGATACCGAGAAAGGGTCTATAGGTGGTGGTGTGACCTTTGAAGTCACAGAAGCGCTCGTAGATTGACTTGTTCTAACTTTTATCAGATCTTGTATGGCTTTGCAATCGTCAGCCACACCAAATGAGTTACTCTTTCTTCTCCTCTTAGTATTTGGAGTCCTATCCAACTTGTGTTTGTCATAAACTGGAGTTGCAACGTTGTTGGATGTAAAGACTCTCTTATCAATGCGATGTTCACTGAAGTCCTCTGCATTGCCACCACCATTGTCACATTTCTCCGACACCATCAAATCTTCGGCATTTCCCATAGCGTGATCCCCACTAGCATATGTATCACAAAATATAATACATAACTCGGGATACTGAGTAAATCCATCCTTCTTGAATTTTGCTCACTCAACATTGTCCTGCAATTTTCATAATAATGACATGTCAGCAACATATTCATACATTTCAAAAATTACATCTATAATGATATCAAAATAACCAAAAGTTAAATTAAAAAAAAAAAAAAAAAAAAAAAAAAAAAAAAAAAAAAAACCTTGATATGAGATTCCCATATACTTGGATCATCAACAATAACTGTTTTTGTCATACTATCCCAACCAAATCCGGACTGTGAAAGGAGTTTTTTAAAACTCTCATATTGTTTTCTTATATTGTTTTCTAGTTTGTTCACCTTGTTCTTGAGCTGTAGTATGCTCTATTAGAATCCTGTCTGTTTAATGAATTCAACTTGTATGTTATTCCACCCTTCTTTGTTGTAAGTAGAAGAGGTGCGATTCCCCTTTTTAACCTCCTCTACCAACAAACTTACAAACAGGTTGGTTAAAGACTCAGTCCACTTTGCATTGAATGTTTATTTCTCAGATGCCATTTAACCTTGACCAGTTGAGCAGTATATGAGTAATGAATTAAAGTAATAACATAATAATGTATGAATTACATGCAATACACACGACCATTCTCAAGAGATGCAAGCAGAGAAGACTCTAAAGGCAAAGCATTGACAATTCTTGAACTAGCTTGTACAAAACATGACAAAGATTGCATTTTGAGCTACAGGGGCTACTATCGATGATCAATGAAATAATATACCCAAAATGAAACAAAGAACACTATGAGAAACCTATCAGATTTTGGAGATGAGCAAGATTTTGAAAGCACCAATGTCAATGGATCTACGCAATTAGCAAAATGAATAGGTCAAGTGAGCAAGTAGAAACTGGTCGAGTGAGAATGAAAAACGATCGCAATGACAAGAAGTAAGCAAAAACCAAATCGAGCTCAACTACACAAATAGAAAAAAATTGACTTCGTGACAGCCATAGCCCTAAGCCCCCTAGCCCTTATAGTTCAGCTTAGCTGGAGATTGAGAAGGGTTAGTCAAGTGGAGTGCAGTCTTGATAAACTCTCATTTTCAAAAGGTTTTCACTGGTCCAAAGCCAATCTTGGACATGCACAAGCTCAACCCAACATGTCATACTACGACTTGGGCCTAGTCAACAAAACAAAACAGAAAACTAATGATCATGCTCTCACACCAGCAAACCAACAAAAGAGAACTAAGCGTGAACCTCATTGATGTTAACATGTCGACATTGCTCAGAGGAACGGTTAGGTCTACTGATCTGGATAGCATAAAAACCAATTACCTAAGCTCAACTTTGTGCATTTGGCAATCAATCACCAATTAAGGGCATGTGTATTTGTTGATGCAGGAAATTGAGCGCGAGGGCTCGAGCACGAGCCGTCACCCAGATTGGCGAGCGCGGCCCTCGCGGATCTACTTTGCATTGCCTACAAAGTTAATGTTCATTCCAAAATAGATCTAGACTAATCTTCAGACTACACTGCATAAATTTATTTAACAAACAAAACAGAGAGAGAAGAAGGGACTTTCTGATCTTTTGTTCCCCTGAACTATCATTTGCAATAAAACCAGAAGATTAGCGAAACTCCATTTCACCGACGCCTGATGGAGTGACGCGAGTTTTCTTTAGTTTTTGGGTTGCTAGCCAAATTATCTCACGGATGTCAACTTGCTGTTTCAATGTTTCACCAACGGGTCGCTCGAGCGAGTGCAGCGAATGACGAGGGCCAAGCTCGCCGAAGCGAATTGTCGCCTCATCCCCACTCGCTCGAGCGAGCAGCGCTGGGTCGGGGCTCGAGCAGAACGCGAGGGCTCGAGCGAGCCGTCGCCCACATCAACGAAGGCTTCGACGTGTGTGGCCCTTGCAGACCTGGGCGACGACTCGCTCGAGGGCCGCGCTCGCTCGAGCGAGTACTCGCCTAGATCGGCGACGGCTGCACTCACTCGACCAAGCCCTCGCCAAAGGCATCCCTCCCATAGTGTGCAAGTAAGCAAGATGGGTATAACTTACCTCGAACGACAAGCTTGAGTCGGTGAAGGAGCAGCACTTGTCGGCGCCGGAGGGAATGAGCAGTCGAGAGGCGCCGGATTACGGAGAGAACGGCAGAGACGATTGCAGTTGAGAGGCGCCGTAGAGAATGACCAGAGAGAGAGAGAGACAAGAAGTGAGACAGAGAGAGGAATTCACGACAGAGAGAGAACGCCTTGAAAAAAAGAAATTTTATTGTATGAATGCCAAAAGACTATGAAAAGTTATATTTGAATCTATTTATCCAACATTTATATATTCTGAAAGTTGTCAAATGTTTCAAGTTAAAAAATGAATAAATATGCATACGGTAAGATTTAAAGTAAGTAAACAATAAATAAAAATCTATCTACATGAGACTTTTAATTGCATTTTTAAATTAATTTTAGGACTTATGGGCATTTATCCAATTCTTTGATCAAATAGGAGTTTCTTTTATGGATACGCAAAACAAACCGGTGGAACCAAACTGAATCAGCTAGTTGAGTCCGGTTCCTTGGAGTGTTGATCCGATTCCAATTCCTAAAAGTGAAACCAATATCCAAGCGGTTTAATTCTTGATTTTAAGGGTGAATTGGATCGGACCAAACCAACTGTACACACATTATTTCCTCAAACAAAATTAGCAAAATGTTAAGTAGTTTGATTCCAATTAGTGGGAAAAAAAAGTGACCATGTTGGAGATATAATTTGTGCAATTGATTTAATTGAAGATACTTAAATCAATCTAAGGTTTAGATTGATGTCGATAAATGATTTAAAATGATTTCACATGTTTATATTTTCCTTTTATTGTTTACACTTCGTAATATAAACATATATAAAGAATACATATCAAATCAGAGTGAATACAAAAAAATTCCTTAAGCTCCTTTTTTCTTTCACTTCGTGTCAAACTGGTAGTTTGGTCTGATGCTCGATTCCTAATTCTATCCCCATTCCACCTTGAAATCGGACCAAACCAAAAATCAATCACCCCTAATTTCTCCGTGTCCTTTATATATATCTTTTGATAGTGGCAGGCACACCGACCCACCAGTTTAGGCAAAATGCAATTGTAGCACAAAAAATAAACGGGGCAGATAAGTTGAATCTCATAATGACAGTTTATCAAAACACAGCAAATTGCTCCACCGAGCGTTTCCCTCTTTATCTTTGGTTTCTTTTATGGCCAGTGATGGGCACTGGGCTGGTCACTTTTCGAAGCGCTAAGCTGGCGTCAATGGCGACCGTCCCTCTCCTGCAGCACTCGCTCTCCGTCGCCGTCTTCAACGACGGCTTCAAAAGGAGCAATTTTGGGCTCATGGGTGTCTCCAGATCGCGTCGATCTTCTCGCTCCTACGCTGCTGGGCCGAGGGAGTCTTGTATCCGGTATTGTTTGAACGCTGCTTGAGCAGAACCGCCGGATAACTTCCATTTCTTCTCGTCTGTTGTTTCGTCTAGTTCTGTGTGCTTGTTTTAGCTTTGGAGAAGCTCTTGTGGGGTGTGCGGTGATGGGTCTTGAAATTTTTGCCAGCTGAGTGGAAGGTGCGAAGTTCAAGTTTAAAGTTCTGGGCGAGTGCAAGAACTGTCGATTAGTTTCTGAGTGTCGCTTAGCCTTTTGAATCGTGGCTTAATTGGTATTGAATATTGAAATTCTCATGCTGAAGTGAAACCTTCAGGAAACAAATCGTGTAGCTTCTAAAAAGTGATGAAGTTGTAGGTGATGAAGACCCAATTTTTTTTTTTCTTTTTAATCTCCTCCCTGCCTTTTTGCAAGAAAACTGAAAGAGAGAGAAAGCTGTGTTTCCATCAGTTTGGCTATGGGCTAATTTACGGTCCAGGGAGTGTTCTGTTTGAAAGAGTTTGAATTCAGGGAATGGATAACTACCTCGAGAGATACAAAAAGAGTGCTTGGTTTTTCTGGGACTTAGGTTAATACCAATTTGATTTATATCTTAAGAAAACACGCCCACAGATTTTGTTTTACTTGAGGCAGAGTCTTGGGTGAAAATGTTTAAATGGAAACTGTAGCGTAGTCCTATTGGTCTGTAATAGAGATGTCTGTAATTGTCCAGTCATTTTAGAGTATGGAGTCTCCTTTTAGTTTATACAAACTCATTGGAGTTGGAAAGTTCCACCATTTCCTCATGCTGCTTGTATTGACATAAACTAATTCTAAATTACCAAATAAAGAGAAATGGTTCCATGTTTTTTGTACTGCCAGCATTGCATGATTGATTGAGCTTCACTTTGAATGTTTATTATCAATACTTTTAATGACAGATGTCAGTCAACAAGTGCAGATGAACCGAAAACAAAAAGGAATCTTCTCGACAATGCTAGCAATCTTCTTACTAATCTGTTGAGTGGGGGAAGTCTGGGATCGATGCCAATAGCTGAAGGTGCAGTGACGGATTTATTTGGCAAGCCTCTCTTCTTCTCACTGTATGATTGGTTCTTAGAGGTACTCATGGAAATCATTGAAGTTCTTTGCCGATTTTCTTCTTCCTCTTTTTTTTTTTTTCTTGGCAATTAGGCTGTTGGTTGACATCCAATTAACTTATTTTCTCCTTAGGAGTTCACTATTACATGTTGCTGCTTGTCATTCTTTATAAATGTGTAGAAAGTTCATAATTCAATTGAACTACCAACTCAGTTGTTTTTTTCCCTGCAATTTCTTATAATGCCAATCATGTCAAAAAGAAAATTTCAAAAGGTACTTTATCTGCTATCTTGTACTGGTTGTGAAGGCACTCAGTCTCACTTCAATCATTGTGCAGCATGGAGCTGTCTATAAACTTGCTTTTGGACCGAAAGCATTTGTTGTTGTATCCGATCCTATAGTCGCAAGGCACATCCTTAGAGAGAATGCCTTTTCGTATGATAAGGTAATGAAGTTATATGCTTCTGTGACCTGTCAAGGTTCATTTTGTACCATTTATGTGCTTGCGCTGGAAAAATAAAATAGCAAAATTTCCCAATTTTGTAATTGAGATAATCTGGTTGTGTGAAAATGATTGAATAATTAGATCCAGAGACAATTTGGTAATTTGAGCATTTGCTAAATGCGTAGGATTTCTGCCACAAGTTTGAGAAAGAGAGAATGGAGTATACAAATTTTTGGATGATCAGTATAGGCTACTTACTTCAGTTTGAGAGTTTCATCATATCTTAGTATCCCTTCTAAAGGCTCACTGGCGAGTGTTTTGTGCTATAATAGGGAGTTCTAGCTGATATCCTTGAGCCAATAATGGGAAAAGGACTTATACCTGCGGACCTTGACACTTGGAAGCAGAGGAGAAGAGGTGAGCAAGTTAAGATTATGCCATTTTCAGGTTTGGGCATGGGTCTAGATCAATCTGGAGTATCTGCCAATCAGTTTTAGTTAAAACTCAAGTAGTGTATATGCAATTCAAAATATTTTCTTAGAAAAAGTTATTGGCCTTCTTACAAGTAATACAGTGTATAAATTATCTTGAGAAGCAATAAACAACTGTTTTAGCAAAACAATCATACAATGATTAACTCCAATCATATCCTTGCTTATTCATGGTTTGCCAATCATGACTGCATACTTTTCCTTCAAATGGGTATGTAGGAGATCAATGGAAGAAATATTATTATGGTTTAGCTTGTTTTGCATCAATATCATCAATTTCTCAAAGTGTCCTTAAGATTTAAATTAGAATTCCCTTTGTTTGATCAGAGTTGTTTCAGATGACAATGTAAGTTGGATGCTGGTGCCTCAATTAATTCCTTTTAGCATCGCACCTTTTGTTTAAAATAAGTTATTGTCAAATGCATACTGTTGATACTTCATCTAATTTTTCTGTTCTTTGTCATCCTATCATTAGCTATCTATTGTAAGTTATGGCTGGACCATTGCCAGCTCTTCAAAAAGCTTAAGCTATTAGAGTGTGATGAGAAAATATTAATCTTGAATTATCAAGCGTTATTGTAGTGAAGTGTTGTGCTCATTCTTTTTGGTTAATGTATTTGTAATAACTTATTCATTGCCTTGGTCATCAACAAACTATCAATGTTCTTGTTTAAATTGCAAGGGTAATGCAAGTGTATGTGGTCTTGTCTAAAAGTTAGCATAACTTGTCTTGAAAACTACAGTTATTGCTCCTGGGTTTCATTCGTTATACTTGGAAGCTATGACCGAAGTGTTCACAAAATGTTCGGAGAAGACCATCCAGAAACTTGAGAAGCTATCTGAAGGCACAAATGAATATGGAGAGGGGAAAATTGAGCTGGATCTTGAAGCAGAGTTTTCAAGTTTGGCTCTTGATATTATAGGCCTTGGCGTCTTCAATTATGACTTTGGTTCAGTCACAAAAGAGTCACCCGTCATCAAGGTTTGATGAGTTGTGACTAGTCTTTTTCCTTTAGTGCCATTCATTTTGTTTAATCTGTTAAAGATGCTTCCTCCTTGTGTAAACTGTTCTCAATACTATTACAGTTAAAAAAATCTATATAAACTTAAGGCTTCAAATATTTGTCAGTTAGAATTTTGGTTTCTTGTGTGGTTTTGATTTTACTGCCATCATTTAAGGGAGAAAGGCTCCACATAGGACCACAATTTCAGAATAATGACCCATTGAGTTCGCTTTCTGAATAAAGACTAAGATGTGGTGATATTTTAGTGGCTATATTTTGCAGGTCTTATTTTAATGCAAGGTACTTTCACATTGATCAGGTCTCATCCAACATTGCTCGAAACATCTCATTTTACATTTTTCTCTCATATTAATTCGTGCCTTAGAATTGACAGCTAGTTCACTGGATCTTAAAGGCACGATTCAAAATTATCAGTTCATGGTGCCAATCTCTCTTTGACAGCTTGATGATACCTTTTGTCATTTTGGTGTAGGCGGTTTATGGTACTCTTTTTGAAGCAGAGCATAGATCTACCTTTTACATCCCTTATTGGAAGGTCCCTTTAGCTTCTTGGATTGTGCCTAGGCAGCGGAAATTCCAGAAAGATCTCAAGGTTATCAATGACTGTCTTGATGGACTCATAAAAAATGCAAAGGAGACCAGACAGGTTAGAAAATAACCGCTATATAGAGTGTGTGTGATATAGCTGTTGATATTTAAAAAAACATAGGGCTTGTTCTCTTGGCGATGAAAACCTTCACCTAAACAAATTTTGTATTCTTGGATGGTGTAATCTATGAAAGAAAATTTGCCCTCCATTTGAGAAATTTAGCAGCAAGAACACCAGTTGCGGAGACATGGATTGCAAAATGCAAATGAATTACATCTATGTGAAGTGGGAGCAGCCTGTGTGAAAATTTGCTGTTTAATTCTCTTACTTTCAAGTTAAACCATTTGAAGATTTATCTTTGATGGAACTAAACTGCAGGAAACAGATGTTGAAAAGCTGCAGCAGAGGGATTACTTAAGTCTCAAAGTGGGTAGACATTTTTTAATTTCTTGTGCTTTTCAATTTAAGAGTCGTTTGCATAAGTCAATGAGCATATATATTATCAAATCCAGGCCATGTGTTTTTGAAGTTTGCAGGATGCCAGTCTTCTACGTTTTCTAGTTGATATGCGCGGCGTGGATGTAGATGATCGCCAGGTAAAGTATGATTTTGTAATCTTTCAAAGCTTCAGCTAGGTGAAGTTTCCCCAGTGGTTAACAGTAAATTGCTGTTGGGTTTCTCGAACAATGTGATATCTCACTCTGTGCAGTGCCTCAAGTTGTTTGCTGTCCAAGGTTTGTTTTGAAATCATTGTCGTGCCAAGCTTGTTTAGGAAAAGTTCACAGGGCTAAACTGGAGAAGTCAAACTTCTAAATCAAACAAATATTATTTCTCGTTTTCGATTTGACCGTTAGTGCTATTGTTAAGGGTTCTTAATTCCAATTGGTCTGATTAGACTGTTGTCCACAATTTTAAGTAATATTTTTCAGTAATCGCAGGTAATGAAATATCTGTGATTCCATGTAAAACATCCTTTCAAGCCGAAGATCCATAAGTGCTCGTATAAATTTAAGTATAAGTAAAATATATAGAGAAAAATTGTAAGGATGTCTTTGGTTTATCTGTTTTGGTTTACTTTTGAGATGGGTGATTCTGAAACCAGACCAAATCAATCAATTTCCTTTTTCTCAACCAAAAAACCAAAGAATACAACTCAGTTCATTTGCACTTTAGCAGTGTCATATTTCTCTTTGCTTTCACCACTCTTTATTTTCAAGAACTGTTTCTATTTGATCATCTTGGACACACATATCTCTAAAGGGTGTTTAAACACTAAACTAATATCTCTTGCAAAGTCTGAAGCCCAGGTATAAGTGCTGTATCCATCCCTGGCTAGAGGTATGCTCACACGTAGTGAATGCAAGTTGCTCATGCCTACATTGGATCATATGCTTCTAAAAAATTCATCATAGTAGTGCACCTATGCTTCTGAAACTCCTTGCTTTAGTCACAGATTTAGTTCAGCTATGCACCTTTGGCTTTTTCTGAACCACTCATTTTAACAGCTGAGGGACGACCTTATGACTATGCTCATCGCCGGACATGAAACAACGGCTGCTGTTCTTACCTGGGCTGTTTTCTTACTTGCTCAAGTATGTGTCTGATCACCAACTTCATTGTCTTGCAATCTTGTTTTGTTTTTAACGTGTCTGTGCTGCTTGAAATTTACTTGCCTAAGGTTGTCATTTAAATTATTGACTTTTATATTCTGAATGCAGAACCCATCAAAAATGAGAAAAGCACAAGTAGAAATTGATTCAGTGCTTGGTCATAAGAGGCCAACTTTTGAATCTCTAAAGAAGTTGGAGTAAGTCACGTATCTACTTGTACGATGTTAACGTTTGTTTTGGATGATCTTCCTTTTTTTCCAGTGCATATGTGAATACTGTAGTGATAAATGAGTGTGGAAGTTGATTCATGCCCATCTTTGAGAGATTTTTCTCCCTTCAAGGGCAATACTCCTTAGCTCAGAATCAGAGTATTGTTTCATCAATCTCTTTCTTGAAGGCAAGGCTTATGTAAATGGAAGTCATTGGTGCTACTTCATATTAATTTCTCTGCTTTTGCTACTCAAAGTTAATTCAAATTGATTGCATTTTAGAGAGAGAGAGAGAGAGAGAGAGAGAGAGAGAGAGAGAGAGAGGGATCGTTTGCAGAACTGCTCCTTCGATCTTTTCCGATGATGGCATTTGTTTGCTCTTTAACTGCAACTTCTCATCTTAGTGTTTCTATTTACTTCCCAAAAAAGACCGTGTGGAAAAGAAAGATCTCCCGGAAGTGCTTTTGTTTTCTCTCATCAAAATCCATCTACGTTAGTAGCAAGCTCATGCATGTTTATGAACTGTATGTAATAATGGAAAGGTTTCTCTTCTCTAATCCTTGGTTTGGTGATTCCCTTGATTGGTTTTGTATCTTGACTATTTTTTTTTCTTGATTTTCAAAATTCATATGCCTTTTCCTTTCTTTCAGGTACATTAGACTGATAGTAGTAGAGACACTTCGTTTGTATCCTCAACCACCTTTGCTTATTAGGCGTGCCCTTAAATCAGATCGGTTGCCAGGTAATACTAGCTACTAAATCGTAAATTTGATTGCTAACTTAATTTTACACTTGATAATTTGTACCAATGCTACCTTGGGATAAAAAGCCTGGTTGTCGCTTAATCTCCTCCTATAGTTCAGTGATCATTTTGGTGCAATAGCAGATAACAGGAAAGAAAATACGATCAGTGGTTGAGATGACTGCTGGTGAAAGGAGATATTAAGCCACTTGTGGATCAAATAGGAGAGAAATTGTATTTGAAACTCTCAACAAATTTATGTCTCGATAGATTAAGTATGAGTCAGTCATGTTGATCTGCGGGCATTACCATCTCAAGTTCATTTTGAAGGGACGACTTTTGGTGGTTTTCCAGGAGGTCATCCTTAAAATAATTGATAAACATGGTTTGCAATGAGTTTCTCGACTGCAAGTTCTCCTCTGCGTGAGCTAAAGAGTTATACTGGGAAGTCCCTCATCTTATTATTTTTGTTCGAAAAATTTTACGTGATGATCAATAGGGAATATCCAATTGACCAAGTGAAATTCAAACGAGCTGCTAGTTGAGGTGGCATTATTCCATGGGACAAAAGTGTTTGTTCAATGCATCGCTGTAATAGAACCATGTCGACGGAGAATGAAGACATTGTTTTATTTTTGTAATCATCTAGTCCTCACCTTATTTATGAACTGGAATTCTAAATTTTTTAGTCAACTCTGCCTTTCAGGAGGTTATAGAGGTGACAAAAATGGTTATGCGATCCCTGCTGGCACAGATATCTTCATTTCTGTAAGTAGTTGCATTGCTCGTATATTAGTTCTTATCAGTTTGCACTGCCACTTATGTTAAAAATCTGTAGTCTGTCCCTTCTGCTTCTGCTCATTCTGGTGTGCATGACTTTTTGTCCTTTAAATTTAATTATTCAGGTGTATAACCTTCATCGATCTCCATATTTTTGGGATCGCCCCAGTGACTTTGAACCGGAGAGGTTCCTGACACAAAGAAAGAGTGAGGGGGTTGAAGGGTGGGCTGGCTTCGATCCATCTCGGAGTCCTGGAGCGCTATATCCGAATGAGGTGACCTTCCAAATTGGAATCTCCACGCTTCAAGCACTTTGACTCATTCTAATCGGCCAAAAAAATGCCTCACATCCTTCGTCGAATGTTAATCGTTTGTTGTGATGATCAGATCGTCTCGGATTTTGCCTTCTTGCCGTTTGGTGGGGGGCCTAGGAAGTGTGTCGGGGACCAATTTGCCCTAATGGAGTCGACGGTGGCATTGGCTATGCTGCTCCAGAAATTTGATGTGGAGCTGAAAGGATCTGCCGACTCTGTGGAACTTGTTACGGGCGCAACAATCCACACGAAGAACGGATTGTGGTGTAATTTAAGGAAGAGATCTGATCAGCCGCAAATCTGATCGTCAGAATGCATTACAAGCTATTAATGGTTGGGCAAGTCAGCTTTTTCTCGGGTTGTCTTTCTGTCTCTTATCTTGCTATTGATAAGCAGATCTTACATTTGCTTTTCGCAGACTCGAGTTCACCGGCATGGTACAGATTCAACCGGCAAAGCCCCTCTTCCCCAACCAAGAGTTGAGACCAGATGCAAGAATCTGGTGTTCTATACAATGACTTTTATCTTTGATTTCATGTCATATGAGACTTGAACAGCAATTCATATGCGGAAAAACATAATGAGCACTCGTTGCATGCGCCTACTTGGATGTCTGTAGGTTGTATGGACGGAATTGGTTGCTACCAAAAAAAAAATATATATATGAATTGCTTCATTTGGGGAAAAAAAATTCGGGTATTAAGTGGCTATCTTATCGGTCGTGAAATTTCACTTTTCCAATATGTTTTACGTTTTTTCCAGCATAGGGCTGAGCGTTATCTTAGCACTTTACCAGATATTGCTAATACGATTCACTGCAGCAAATGAAGTATCCAATTGACAATTCTTAGCTTGATTTGGCAACTACAACAGTACAACTAGAGGTGTTAAATGGGTCATTGACCCATTTATGAAAATGGGTCGTTAATTAGTCAAGCCTCATTTCCTAAAACACCCATAATGGGTTTTGAAAATAAAAAGGCTGAGATATATGAGTTTTAAATGGGTATCCATTAAAAATGAACTCATTTATAGAGAGAGACTCTCTTCTTTATTTAACTTTACAAAAATATTTTTTTATAAAAACTGAAATTATAATTATTTTTTATTTTAATTTTCTTTTTTCTTTTTTCTTTCTTCTTTCTTCTTTTTTTTTTCTTTCTTTCTTCCTCTAGTCGCCAGCACGGCGATGGCCGGCGACCGGCCAGGCGAGCCTCGAGCTCACCGACGTCGGGCGAGCTCGAGCTTGCCGACGTTGGGCGAGGCTCGAGCTACTCGGATCTAGCGGGGCGAGGCCTTGCGGATGTCCGACGAGGGGCGAGCTCAAGCTCGCCCGACACCGTGAGCCTCGAGCTCGTCAGATCTGGCGAGGCGGAGGCCTCATCGACGGCCGGTGAGGCTCGAGCCTCGCCAATCTGGGGAGACTCAAGCTCGCCAATAGTGGGCGAGCTCGAGCCCGCCAAATTTGGCGAGCTTGAGGCTCGCTTGTGGCCGGCCATCAGCCGTCATCGTGGTCGACAGCCAGCCAAAGAAGATTAACTACAAAAAGAAAAGAGAAAATTACGAATTAAAATTTTAATTTTTAAAAATAAAAATAATTAAAATTCGATTTTTTAAAATTATTTTAAAAATATAAATAATTAAAATTTGATTTTTTAAAATAATTATTTTAAAAATTATAAAAATTGTCCATTAAATTTGCGTTGTATAAAACTATTTTAGTAATACCATTTTTTTAAAACATATATATAAGAAATAAGCTTTTTTTAAGTTTAATTAAATGGATCGGGTATAGATCGAGTATGGATCGAGTCGGGTCGGGTATAGGTCAGAAAATTTACATTAAGCATAAATAGGTCATAAATGGTTTAATGGGGGATCGGACCATTAATGCCTTGACCCAAACCCGACCCGACCCACCCATTTAACACCTCTGACTCCAACACACAACTGAGAAATGATGACAGATTCTGATTTGCTACATGAACTAGATTGAATGCTTATGACAGGAAGAGAAAAAGGAGGTTGCCACGACAACTCCCAATGCGCGTGCGCGAGAGAGAGAGAGAGAGAGAGAGAGAACATCATTCGGATACACTTCTTGCAATTTGTCGCCCATGCTCAGCTAATTAGAAGAAAAGGGAATGTACATGACGCTGGGAGTTCCTCTTTCCCCCCTTATAGATGTTGGGAGCTAATTAAAAATGCTCTTGCCATTTTCAACTTCAATAAAGCCACGGGAAGGTCAATAGGTAAATTCAACCGTGCAATTTCTTATCCTGCCAGTTCTTCAATGCAATGCCCTGAAACTGCAAATGCATCGAACCAACAGGCTGTCCCTGCACAGCGCCAAGCTTAAGGGTCCAATACAATCGGAAAGTCAAAAAGAAAAGGCACAACTTAGTTCTTAAGATGCGTACAGTGCTTTGGAAATCACTATGGACGGGGAAACACCCAGGAATCTCTTGTGCTCTAAAACCAACATGTCCCTGAAATCAACAAACTTGCTCCATCAATTAAATTGTTGAAAGAAATTCTCCTCACCGGGATATTGGTTATTTAGATTCTGTACCAGTTCCTGCAAACTTTGTGGGGTCCCACAGTGAAAAACTCGTGACGGCACTGAATGTAGACGTCCCTAATAAGATCGAGGTCAGGATCAAAGACCAGAAGATATGGCCAAAAGGATTACAGAACTATGCATTAGAAGTTGACAGAATGCAGGCACGTAATACACAAACCAGGCCACCCTGTAAATTGCCATTATAACCATCGCGAGTGGGACACGTTGAATCTAGTAGTTGCCACATTTAGTAGAACAAAAGAGCTCAATACCACTATCCATGACAGGTAAAATCCATTTAGCAAAGATAATAAGTTTCCATACCACTCCTTGCATACTTTGATGAGCATCACCAGGGCCATCTAGACTTGCTGTTCTGAAATTTAATTCCTGCACAGTTGAAAGAAGACAATATGAGAGAGACAATAACCACAGCATAATCTTGAAATATTTTCCATGCTGGATACCATGTCTTGCATGCCCTGTTGGGAAATCCAACGGTTATCCTGGCCTTCTGTTCTTGAACTTGCTTGTTCCTACAGTTTAAGACAAGTTACACCATTTCTCAATGTACAAGCTGACACTATCATAACAACGGAATGAACTAAAATGAAAAAGCCTAACCATATCATGGGAGTTATCTTGAGTCCTGATAGCAGCACCTCCTTGCTCAAAATGCACCACCTGCAGCATGAATAAGGTCGTGCTCAAGGGCTGAATCACGTAACAGTAGCTGCAACACATTTGCTACTCAAAGTGTCAAATGCCAAGTGTAAACTGACCTTTCTTTTCTTACATATTTTCTTTCTCTTAAGTGAGTTGACTACGTTCCCGTTATTCTCTTCTGGGGCTTCAGCATTTTGGTGAACAGCAACTAAGCCAGGCTCCGAAACACTCCACCTAGAATTAACCCTTGAATACTGTCTCGACACTTCCTCTAAGGCCTGACATGCAATATTGTAAGCTTCCTGAGATAAAGAGCCCTGTTCCCCCAGTTTAATTGCTCTCTTACAAAGATCGTTAAACCGCTGCATTCTGGAAGCAAGCAATTCTTTTGATTTTTCAGATTCAGTTTCCCTTATCTTTGCATTCTTTGTCCAGCGCTTTAAAATATATTGACATGGGATGCTAGAAACGCCAGATGTTTGAAGAACAAGCATCGCATGTCTACAAAGGAAACCTCTGTATTCAAATGATTTACATGAACATAAAATTTCTGAGTCAACTTCCTTCCAAGAGACAACAAAATTTTGACTTTTCCTATATTCTTCAACTCGAAAGATTGCAGCCGGTTCATTTCCATTTTCTCTTTGCAGATGACACAACTCAACTCCCAGAACCTCGTCCTGAAATTGCTTGAAAACTGCATTTGTATAAATTGTCGACAGTTGCTTCTCAAATGTTAAGGCAGACCTTACTACAGGTGGTTTGTACTGTGATTTGGCATCCGATGCAGCCTCCCTTTCATACCTTTCTTGCAAATACACTTTGTATTGCTTCAAAAAATCCTTAAAAGAAATTCCCCTATATAGGTAACTATCAAAAAAAGCAGTCATGCTTCTAGTTCGATCAGCTGAGGACATTCCAGCTAAAAATGCATCCTGCATGTAAGTTGGGACCCACTTTTTACGATCTTCATATAATGAGCAAACCCATTCATCCTCCCCTACTTCAAATTTATGAATCAGTTTCTGCCATCTCTTTTCAAACTGTTCCTCCGTCCAAGACAGATACACACATTTGTTAAACTTATCCATGAATTTATCATATTTATCTAAAACATGTGCCAAAGTTAGAGGAATTTTTCTGAAGATGTGCCACAAGCAAAAACAATGGCGTATATCTGGAAATACATCTGCCACAGCTTCTTTTAGTTGTTTGTCTTGATCGGTTATGATAACTTTAGGAGCTTGATGACCCATTGCATTGAGCCACGCCTGCATTACCCAACTATAAGACAATTTCCCTTCGGCCCCAATTAATGCACATCCAAGCAGTAAGTACTGAGCATGGTGATTGACTCCAACAATAGGAAGAAAAGGAATACCATATTTTTCTTTAACATAGAAGATATCAAAGTAGACCACGTCACAGAAACTGCCATAATCATGCCTACCTTTAGCATCAACCCAGAAGACATTTCTCAAGCATTTGTCAGGGCCCAAATCTATTGCATAGAAGAAATTGGGATTCTCCTGCTGCATGCTCATGAAATGTTCAAGCATCACTTGTGTGTCTTCCTCATTTAGGAAAGCTTGTAGACCCTTCTTTTGATAGGCTAAAGCACCAACTTGCTTGGTCCTTCCCCAGAGGGAATTATAGAAGTCATCTGGGTCAATGTCATGGTTATGCTCCTTGACAACACTATATATAATCCATATGCCATCTTCCCTCCTCTTCATATTCATTCCGGCTTTGCAGTTCGTCTTCATACAGGGGCGCGGATGGACAGTTGAACTGGACTCGCGCTTGCTTCCAAATCTAGAACAAGCTATCTTCACATCAATAAACTTCCCAGATTTCTTTGAGCGACGGCTAGCTTTTATTGTGATGCCAAATCCAACAGAGCGAGCGTACTCCCTGTAGAAAGAGTATGCTGCTTCCTTCGTTTGAAATTCTAAACCAATCCGGGGATCCGTACTCAACAATCTATGATGAACATCAACAATGGAGTTTGTCCCCACCTGATTCATAATACAAGCATCATTTTCCTCACTGTCATGCTGGGGGGCTACCATCATATCTTCACCCCCATTAAGAGAATTTCCATTTTCCCCGCTGTTACAGTGGGGTGCTACCAGAATATTTCCACTCCCCTCGTGAGAATTTACATCCTCTTCCTCAGCAGGCATTATGCTGGAAGACTCTACAACATCCAAATCTACATTTTTGTTAGAGTCCGACCTTTTTTTTTATCTGAAGGAAGTTCAAACTACCTTATGAACTCTTAGATTCCTGAAAGAACATGGGAAAATTTTTCCACAAATTTCAGGCAAAACAAAGAAGTAAACTTTCTACAGATGACAAATCCAGAAACATATTTCATGAAAAATGATATGGCAATGACCAAATATTTTAGTTTCAGGGGGTAAGAATTCATACTATGAAGGTGGAAAATACTTCAAGACAAACTGAATATGCCTGTATAAATTCATTGCTGGCCGTTCGAAGATCTTTCAAGAAACTTAAGTTTCGTGGAATGATGAAAAAAATGGGTACTCCCCTCCACCACACACCACAAGCCAGGTCAATCTGAGCCATTACATTCATTTTAATCAACTTAAATAACTAAGTAACTCAATCCAATCATTTGTGCGTGCGTGCGTGAGTGTGTTGATTTTTCCGCTCACTCTGACGAAATTGAACAAAAAATTTTCACATGATTGACCTGACCCCATGCCATTGTAAGCCAATGACTGATTAAACAGTAACACCCGGCCTCAAATAAAAAAAGGAGAATTCACTACAAAACCAACCAACAAAGCCTTCAGTCCAAGAGCTCAAGTCAGGGACAGCGCCACCATATGATCAGTGGGTGCAAGTGCCCCCACTGAATTTTCCGCACTCTCCAAGTAGTGAAGTCTAAACCTCATACGACAATAGCACCTACAATAATGTAAAGTATTTCTCTAGTCATTGGAATTGGATGTATCAACTTTTATCCATATCCTTGTGCACTGTTACAAATCTTTATGTAAACAAGTAACAGACTATGCGAAGAAACTAAATCCATTGTACTCATCTTACACAGAAGCATTTCAGTAGATGAATAATTGGCATAGGAAAAGAAATGATGGTCGCAGTACGACACTTTCCATGCACCGAAACACGTCAATGACCGCAAGAGGCCGTCATCACGTAATTCCATTCGACCGTAGTCAATAATTTGTACGCCCCACTAGTCACCAACACAGAGAAAAGACACGAAGTATTGGATATAGAAGAACGCATGTGGAAGTCCGAAACTTAGTTATTTTTTCTTACTTGTATGAGGAATTCTCCTCATGTTTGATACTCTTTTTCGCCACGTAACAAGACAACCCCAGTGAACCCACGTCGGAGACACTCCTTTTCACTTGTCCAAGGCTCAAATCTGTCACCTTTAGAACCATTTGTCTCGTGGGTGATTTATGGGTACGACAAAATGAAGACAAAATTCGCATTTTTGCGTCATTACGCGATTGCCCACGCCGACAAATGACCCGCCCCGGCTCAAGTCATGATCGGGGAGCACAACCGCGAGCCACTCGAAACTCGCGAGGCCGTAAGGCGAAGATTGAGCTGAGGAAATGAAGAGAGGGAGGCGCCGGAGAGGAGATTTACCCGGAAGAGAGGAAGCCGCGGCACGAGACCTTGTCCGGAGTGGCGATCGGTTCGGCGGCGGATGAAACGACAGCGTTCCGGTTCAGGAGCTGGCGGCTAAGCAGATGAATTCGGGAGCTTCTGGTCTGATTTGATGATGATTGGAAGAAGAAGAAGAAGAAGAGAGAGAGAGCAGAGGAGAAGCAGGCGACTAACCACTATTGTAATTTTTCAATCACCGATTATTTTAATACTGTGCCTAACCACTATTTTGAGAGTTGGATTGTTACTGTGTTTAACAAGTGCCTCGAACCATTGAGTGACATGGCTTTTATAATTGTATAGTCGATCATGATTAATCATTATGTACCAAAGATTGCAAAGTGGGATGTCATCCCTACACATTCAATTAGTCTAGTTAACTTCTTGCATTAAGGATAACAACATTATCAGCATCTTTGATATATCTGTTAGTTTGATTGAATTCTTGAAAATTTAGTTAATATGCGATGTTATTTTTGAACTTTTAATTAATTCGATTGGATCCTTAAATTAGTCCTAAAGTGTTTTATATTATTTGGTAACCATAGCAACGTGAGAACCCAAGAGAAAAAAAAAATGTTGTACCTAATAGATGTTTTCTACGATCACTCAAGGAATCAATTCACCGTCCTAAATGCGTTTTATACTAATGCGTTTTGACATACCTTTCGGCACAAAATTGTTTTACCTCGCAAACACATCAAAAGTGTTCGGTAAACCATCAAAATTTGTTCTTTTGTCATCGGGGATCTGTAATAGTACCCTTCGCCAAAAATGTTTTGAGTCTAACGTTTGCATCCGAGGAAAAAACTAAACCCGCATCGTCTGTCTACCTCGAGGATTCAATCATAGACATGTCGTCCAAGCTGAACTTAGCAAAATTCGCAAGAAAACACAGCTGAATCTATCATACCCTCACATTGCTTCTGCTTCGCGGCTAAACTCTATGGACTTAAACAAGGAATTTACTCTCGCGTTCATGAACATTTCATAAGGTGAAGCAAAAGCAGGTCGAGTACCGACGAATTCCGTTCTTTAGGCGAGGACAGTCCATGACCAGCTCTGGATGAAGCCTCAAATGGGCAAGAGCCGACAGGAAGAAAACAGAACGAACCAGCTCAGCGAGGATGTCACACAATACGATCTTGAAAATGCGAAGGGCAGAAAGACATGAAGGACAAAGATGAGACTGCGGACAAAGCTTGTGCAGAACAACTGTTCAGTTTAGAACATACTCACCCCAGATTTCTGTGTCCTATTTAAATCACTGCATTAAATGGATATCCGACAGACTTGAGTTTTGTGAAGTACTCAAGCGAAGGAATGTGTAACAGGGCTGCACGTGCCGACACACACGGTACTACAAAGTTTTGACCCTTAAACCAAATCTATTACATGGGCCAAGGATCTTAGTTTTGCTAGAAAAGAACACCTATGTGATATCCCACATTTAGTACTTCTGAGGCGGTTGTTGGGTTGGCAGTAATCCAAATCGCTTCTTTAAAAGAACTCTCTGCCTTGAGTATTTGTCATCAGGCGAGAAGCGAGCTGCAGAAAGAACATGATCAATATGTAAATAAATACATAAATCAAAAAACACTTAATATTGTAGAAACCTTATTAAAGAAATTCTGCAGTAAAACAATTAGCTGCAATACGTGAGGCATGATTCAAATCATATGGACTAAAAACACTAGGTGGTTTTGAAGCATATATGTTTCATCCCTACTGAACTGCAGCTTCACTGGAGGAGGAGCGCAGGATAGTTAAGAGTGACATTTGATCTAAGTCCATTAGCATTCAAAGCTAACCATTGCCACTAGACTTCTTAGCTTTGCCAAGATGGACTATGAAGGCAGGATTCAAGGGGGTCCACACACAAGAAGAATGTGTGAATAGATAACAAATGAAAATCCAACTTCTGGACTAAGAAAACTCGGCGGTTGAAGCATTATATGTTTCATCTCCACTGAACTGCAGCTTTATTGGAGGAAGAAAGCGCAGGATAGTTAAGAGTGACATTTGATCTAAGTCCATTAGCATTCAAAGCTAATCATTGCCACTAGACCTCTTAGCTTTGCCAAGATGGACTTCAAAGGTAGGATTCAACCAAGTCCACACACAAGAAGAATGTGGGAATAGATAACAAATGAAAATCCAACTTCTCCCATAAGGGCAAAAAATGTTCTCGACAGTGGTAGAGAAAGAAGATAACTTAAAAAACTTGAACAGCCTTGTGTAGCAAAATCAAACAAATATAACAATCAAATACATAAGAAAAGAAAATGAAAGATCAAATGAGGTGAGGTGACTTACCCGGATGTGCAGATTGTGTAGCGAGACCCAAGGGTGATTCTTTCTGCATACAATCAAGCAGCCGTTTTAGGACACAGATTGACAAAATAGTATGGAAGTAATAGAGGCCCCAAGTGGGCACTGACTGCTACCCAAAAACCAATCACCAATCAAATCGCGCTCTTTATAAAGCGAACAAGCTGGATTCTTGTATAATTTTGTAATTATCTGTCTACTAACCACACGAATATCACTCTCTGGCAGGACAATCACATGTTACAATTTAAAACCCGATGCTCCTACCCAATTCTGTGAAATGTTTTAAGAGAGTCGAAACAACCATCATAACATCCAAAAATAATTTTCATTTACTCCCCGCAAGGCATATACCGAAATCACACGACATTTGCACAAGGACTCTGAAGCAAAGCTCATTTTTCCTACTCTGTTCGATAAAGTAGCAGGCATAAACTACGGTGTCACGTTAAGCTCGACGTCTCTTTTCCTAACTCAAGCGTCACCAGATGAATCCAATCAGCAGGCGCGAAATTAGTATCATCATCACCATTTCAGAAAACACAAACAACCCATGTATAAACAAGACAAAATCAATATCTAGAGAAAAGGAACAACACAGCACCTTTGTGGTGTACACTTTGTCACCATTATCGTTAATGTAGAACTGAAGATACATCGTGGCTCGGCAAAACCTGCAGATACGGGAGCAAAATCAATGGACAAAGACCCAGATAAGCAGTAGTCCACCATTAAAATTCCAGGAACCGAAATCCAAGCATCCACGTAAAACAACGAATACCCAATAAGCCCAATACTACGTTAACCACCAGAAACTTTCAGTGGACAACGATGGCAAGCTTCCATGCGGTTCATTACGAGCAAAGCAGAAACTTTGTATTCACAACCAAAAAAGGGTTGCAACATGCGAATAAACCATCGCTTGAATTCGTAGAACTAGCTACAGAGAGAGAGAGAGAGAGAGAGAGAGAGAGAGAGGCATACACAAGGCAAGAACTGAAGAGAGAGAGAGATCAGAAACGGGTCGGCGGCAACTTCAGCTTCCCCGCAAGCTTCTTTAATAGCGACGAGAGAGCAGGGCAAACTAGGGCTCCGAAGGGCTTTGAGAATATGGTTCAAGGCAGATTTTTAGTCCTCTGAATTTTGGTAGTTGTGTAATTTGGTCCTTTTAAATTTTATTCTATGCAATCAAGTCCTCAGAATTTCTGGATTTGTCCAATTTTATACTTTAATTTTTATTTTGCACAATCAAATTAGTATCACATTTGTTTGCACGCTGTAACTAATAGTATCAAATTAGGATTTCCTTTTTCTTATATTTCTCGTTTATTTTTTGCTCATTTGACGTCAAATTAGTATCACATTTCATTTTCTACCACATAAGCAATGCCACTTACCCAAAAAAAAAAAAAAAAAAAAAGCAATGCCGCTTTATTAGCTAATTTGACAGGACGGTTAAAGCGGTTGGGGAAGGCTCTATTGCAATAAAATGAGAAAAATAGAGGATTAAACTGCACAAAATATTTCTTAGAAATCAAACACACAACTATAGAAAGTTATTAAAAAAAAAAAGTTAGAGGACAAAATTGCACCAAATTAAAAGGATCAAATTTGTACATAACCTTTTAGGTCTCCAAGGAAATGATTTGAACGGAATAAATAAATAAATAACATGAAAAGGAACGGGTTTTTTGGGGAAATGGGGGCTAGCCCACCCAACCCGAATCTAACCGAACCCATCCATTTGACAGCCCTAACCCAAACCCAAACCCATGGGCCTTTTTTCTCATGAGGGAATAGGGAAACGGTGTATTATCCAATCGAACTGAATCCAACAAATCAATGTTTTTAAAAATATTTGTGATTCTTGATCTATCATTCATTTTTGCCAAGCAATAAAATTGAAATATGTTTTTTTTTTTTTAAGTTAATGTTTGAACCGAATATGCCATAACTAGAACTAACACATAGAGGGAGTTTCTAGTGGTGATCACTCTTCTTCACCCGTTAAAAAAAGAGAGTATTATTTTCCTATACAAAATAGAGTTTATAATTTCTTATATCACCTATTTAAGCGTCATTTCAATTGAGATCGTCCATGTCGAACTTAATTGTGTTGATGTGATAAATGTGTTTCTTTAATACAAATTTGTTTCATGCATGTCTAATCTTTTGAATTGTTAATCATATTAAAATGACGTTTAAATACATGTAGGCACGTTAAGATATGTCTAAGCACTCTGTCTTAGAGCTCATTTTTACAAAAGGTTTTTGTCCAACTTGTATGATAATGTGTGGTTTTTGGCTTTCAAAATTACCACAGGTTATTGAATTGATAATGTTCGAGTTGGACAAATATCGCATGTGATACAAGCATGACCAAAAAAAAAAAACATGAAGCATCTTCCCTGACAGAAGTAAGCCCACAAAATCATATTAGAGAGCAACAGGGGTTTACCTCAAGACACCATACCCTATTTTTCATCTATCATCTCCTCCTCAATTCGTAAAAATGGATTGTAAAATAATGGCTTTTGCCTTCTTCTTCTTCTTACAATTCGGGGACATAGACGACATAGACATGAAGAAATGGCTACTTGAAGGGCTACCTAAAGGTCCGACCTTCATAAACCAATTTTGTGTAGGTAATCTTTTTTTTATTTTTTTGGTCAGTTTTACTCTACTTGAATTTTAACTCTCACCCTCAGATTTTTTTTTTTTTTTACACTACTTCCTTATAGGGCATGAGAGTCAAAATCTACACTTGAAACTAAATTATTCCCACCCCAAATCTTTTAAAAAGGTGAAGATTCGAATTTCCCACTTCTCCTTTCTCAAGTGGAAAGGGTGAACCTAGTGGTTTGTGTGCAGGTAACTTGACTCAGAATACAATGTACATGGTTGGTAAGATCAATTTGATATACCGACCTCATATTCCCAAGATTACCTCTTTGCAAGTACTCATGACCACACATTAGAAAATTAGCTGGCTCCTTGGCCAGTGATGAATGCTTTGATCTTACTCCCTGCGCTCTTTCCCCTCCTGTTTCTTCTTTGGTTGCTAACCTCGCGCGGTTCCCATTAGAGAAAAGGCTCCGTGCAAACGATTACAAATGTAAACTCGCACCTCATTGGCCTGAGAAGCCTGTCAAAAGATTGTCAAATTTATTTCCACTTGAAGTGGAAAGGCCTGCCTGTATTCCACCCCTATACCCCCACATTCCTCAATGCAGCATCAATCCAGGGGGGTGTAATGAAAACACCGAGAGAGAGAGAGAGAGAGAGAGAGAGAGAACCCTGCTGCTGGCAAACGTTAACATAATAGATGAGACCGAATAAATGGAGAATTTACTGACTGATCTCAACAAATCCTATTTCTAATTGAGCCTGATGCAATCCAAGATACAACAGGAACAACAGCCTGTACAACTGACGACCCTACCTCGAGCTTACCCTGACTTTCCTCAGGATTCCATAATTAATACAACAGCCGATCTATGGTGATGAAAATCATTAGACTATCCGCTATCTTACAAACACTACAATTGGAGACTTATGTATTACTTCCATTTGAGATGTAAGTTCAACTGCCGCCCTTCGGCAAACTACAGCTTCTGTTTCCTGTCGAACACAAAAATGTAAGTCAAATATTGACAAAGTTCCAACAAAAATTAAGAGATCTATAAACTGCATGCTATCACCTCTCTTATCTAACAGATGTTAAGCATGTCTTGATGCATCCTCATGCAACTGTGCTGCTCTGACATTGGAATCATCCTGGACCAATTGAGGAGCAGAAAAACCATCATAAGTGTCTCCATTTAAAAGACACAACCACGTCTGACTAAATCTGGCAAACTCACCCGAATACTGTAAGTAAAACCGCCTGGGGATCTGAAGAAGTCCATCTGTCCCTGCGAGAGTAATCACATAAATTAGTCATGCAAGAGATCTACCAAACCCCATAAACTATTCTAAGCCTGAGATACATTACCAGCCCATGCATACTCTGCTGAGGAGTATAGTATCCATCATGACTTGGTGCTATTGAGTTGAGTTGCCCCTACAACAGTGGAATCCAGATGCTACATCAGTAACCCAAACTGCATGGGAACAACTTACAACAAGCTTGTCCACTTTATTTACAACATACCAGCCCTTGAATCGTCTGCTGACTCCCATAGTAATTATCCCGAGTAGGTGCCATTAAATTTAGTTGTACCTACAAGAAAGTTCCAGCACAGAATTAGCTATACAATGAATTAATAGCCCCCAAAGCAAGGATAAAGAACATGTCCTACCATCCCCGGAACGCTCTGCTGAGTGCCATAGTAGCTGTCAAGGGTGGTCACCGCTCTTGGGGTTAGTTTCTCCTGTAACAAAGAAAGAAAAAAAGAACTCAACTCAACGACATGAACATCCAGCATTTTCCATTCAGCATATACTAGCGAAAATTTTACTGCATTTAGCAAGTCGTCTGAATACAGGACCCCTTGGCAAAAAGTAGTAGATTGATCATAGATTATCACTCCAAGACGAAGAGAGGGGACAAACCATTTGTTGCAAACTTTCTTGTGCCCCAATTGTCATTATATCTGGCTCAGAGGTCACCTGTAAAAGAAAGGAATTGGTGTCATAATCAGATAGGAAGGATGCCAGAAAGAAACAATTCCAATCACATTGACAACCAACCTTTCTTTTCTTGGTTGGGTTCTTCTTTTTATTTGTCTTGCTCATTCCTCTGACTTGGCTGTCATCTTCTGCACACAATAGACTATGAGTTGCTGATGTCCCGGCTTCAGCAAGACCCTTACTAATAGTGTTTTGACCAACGCAGTTTCCAAAAGCTTCCTCAATTGCACGGGATGCTAGACTGTAAGCCTCCTGGGACAACGATCCCTCTTCACTCAATCTCATTGCCCGCTGGCATAAATCATTGTACCTTTGTACTCTGGATTGAACCTGTTCAGATTCCTCTGTCATCAAAAGCCTGTTCTTTGCATCTTTGGTCCATCTTTTCAAAACATAAAATGATGGAATTGCAGAAAGACCACACATTTGTAGAACAATCAGCGCATGTCGACACAGATAACCTTTGTACTCAAACAACCTGCATATACAAGAAATTTCTGACTTCATCTCATTCCACGTGACAGTGAAATCTTGGTCCTTCTCAAAATCTTGAACTCTGAAAATCGTGCCGGTCTCATCTTGTCTTTCCTCTTTGGGACGACAAGCAACTGCACCCAGAACCTCAACTTGAAACTTCCTAAGAACTGCATGTGTATATGATCCCGAAACACTCTTCTCAAACGGAGAAGGAGATTTCAGCACAGGTTGCTTACTCCACGTATCAGACTCTCCTTTGCCTTCCTCTTCATACCTATCCTGCAGAATTGCTTCATACATTTTTACAAACTCTTGCACGGTGGTCTTCTTATGTACATACTTGTCAAAGAAGGCGTTTACACTATCAGCTCGCTGAATGCTACACATTCCAGCAAAGAAAGCATCCTTCAGGAAGGTTGGCACCCAATGCCTGCGATCCTCATACAACGAGTGCATCCACTCATCCTCTCTTAGTTCACATCTGTTTATAATCTTCAACCACCTTTTCTCAAATTCTGCCTCAGTCCACGACCTATTGACACATTTTTCAAATTTCGCCATAAAATTATCATGCCTTTTTATCACATGACTGAGATTTTCAGAAAGTTTCCCCCATATTTGCCACAAACAGAAGCAATGACGAGAGCTATGGAAAACATCTGAAATGACTGTTTTAATGGTTTTGTCTTGATCAGTGATTATTACTTTTGGATGCTGACCACCAACGGCTTTCAACCAAGTTTGCATGAGCCAAGAGTATGTAGCAGCACTTTCATCCGACAATAATGCACATCCAAGCAACATGAACTGGTAGTGCTGGTTCACACCAACAAATAAGGCAAGAGGCATCTTGTACTTGCTTCTAATGTAAGTCGTATCAAAGGAGATTACGTCACTGAAACTACTGTAGTCATGCCTACTCTTCGCATCAACCCAAAGCAGACTTCTAATGCGCTGATCATCAGCCAGGTCCACCGCATGAAAGAAATTTGAATTTGAGCATTGCATCTGTGAGAAAAACTCAAGCAAGATCCTTGCATCTCCACCTTCTAATAGGATGTTACGACCTTTCTCAAAGGGAGTTCTCGTGTCATTCTTCAGACCAACCACATTTTTATATTCAGCAAACTGTCTAGCCATTGCAGCATACATCTTTCTCGTCTGTTCACTGATAGCTTGGGCCGGTAAAAGTTCATGGTTATGCTCCTTAACAAAGGTATGTATAACCCATTTTCCGTCCGACCTTCTCTTCACGTGCATACTTGCTTTGCAATCCGTCTTAGCACAAGCTCGTCGACCAGTTGCATTATCTGGATCTTGCTTGCTTTGGCGGGCCCGAGGCCGATTAAAAGACTTTTCATATTCTCTTTTTGTTCCGTATCTAGAACATGCGAATTTTGCATCAATAAATTCTCTAGACGTTTTTGAACGACGGCTGTTTTGTATTGCGGTGTTGAAACCCATAGACCGAGCATACTCTTGATAGAAAGAATAGGCTTCTCCGTGCGATTCAAACTCCATACCTGAAAGCGGTTCAAGGTTCATATACTCTTTCACCTCCATCATATCTGCTGTGGGGGGATTCAGAGCACCTCCATCTGAAGCATGAGACACGTCTCCAAGATCTGCCAGAGTTGTAGTCACCATATCGCCATTATGCAATTTTTCATCGGCATCCAGCATGTTGTCAATATCATGCGGCTCTTCTTCTTCTTTTTCATGTCCACCAGAAGGTAGCCTCAGATCAATGTCCATGACTTTAGACGATAAGCTTCAACAATACGCTATTCTTCGGTACCTGAAAAGTGGAGAAAAAAGTGGGCATTAAAGCAACTCAAAATACTAACCATGCCAATTCTAGTTAGTATATACAAAGGACATGACAAACCACACAAGCCCAATATCAATAACAAAAGTTCTCATGAGTATCAACCTCTTTTATGATCCAATCGAAGTGCATTCACATTTTCAAAGCATTTCTTGGCTGCATTGCAGACATTCACACGAAAGTGGCATAAGAATCAGCACGCGGAGATGGAATTACACAGCTTCAGAAGCAAACAACAGCTCATCTCATAGGATGACCGCAATATAAAGAAAATTGACTAATATCTTCAACTACCTTGGAAAAAGAACAGGTCATGCACATGATCCTCCTGAATCCAAAAGAATAACATAAAGTAAACGGAATGAATGACAAAAAATAAATATAATGGTTCCTTGATAGGAAGTCATTGCTTAGAAATGCAATCAAGCCCATTTTAAACTGTGCATGCTCAGGGCTATCTCATGTTGAACATCCAGTAGTAGTTGGTGTAGACTTCTCCTTTTTCTTTTTCTTTTTTTTTTTTGGGGGGGGTGGTGGGGGGTTCGAGTAGATTTCTCCATTTAGAATGGGCAAAAGTGGAGAATAAGCCCATTTTGCAATTCTCAATTACAATGGTGAGCTCCTGTACGTCTCTTTCTGAAAAAAAAGGACAAATGACACTACTACAGTTCGCCAAATAAGACGAGAAGGGTTCTCTTCCAAACAAATTTCAAGCTTAGTACAGATTGGCTTGTAAACAGCGAAATACTTACTCTCACGTGATAAACCAAGGCTAGCAAAGAAAAAAAAGTAAAGAAGCACGTCCCCAAAGGAGAGAATTTGGAGCTAGTCGATTACATTGGAAGAAGAACACTACACATATCACAGCAAAACGCAATTTTGCCTCACACCCAGTTCTCAGAATCCCCAGACAAAGAAAGATAACCCCCATTTCCCCCCTTGAAATCCCAACGAACAAGATCATCGCCATTTAAATTAGCCGAAACCAACGCCCGAGACCTTTCCCTAAGGATTTTCTACCTACCCGAAAGACACAAACCATTGCAGGACTATAGAAGAGGAGAGGAAACGATCGGAAAGCCGAGAAGAAGAAGAAGCAAACGGCAGGAAGCAAGAACCTAAATTCCCACCGTACGAGCCCCCTAAACCTCGCGAAACCAGACGCATCAACGACAATTTCACATCCCCCAGTCCCCCACCATAAGCCGAGCGAGCTTCGCCGGCCGAGGACGGAACCGCGCGTCGACGCCGAATCGGGGCACGCGAGCGCACGCACGCACGCACGCGGACGCGAGCGCCCGACCCATTCAAACGTCGCGTCGGCGACGTCACGCCATCGCGGCCGCTCATCCATCGATCAATGGCGACGTCCCCGATCGCCGCCCATCGCGATCGTCATCGATCACGAATCCCACGGGAAAAGAATCGGTGCACAGAAAGAGAGAGAACGAGAGAGGAAGAGAGAGAAGCGAAGTTGGGTCTTACGAGTATCGACGAACTGGTGGGAGGAAGAGCGATTGGAGGTACAATCTCTGGGGGAGAGCGTGGGATCTGGGAGCGGGGGAGCGGGGGGAGGCGGCCTCACGCGACGGGGTGGGGCGAGTGGGGGGCGCTGGATCTCCCTCCTCCTGCTGCTGCTGCTGCGTTAGGGCTCGCCAATTCTATTCTCTCTCTATTCTCTGTCTCTCTCTCCTCCCACCCGCACTCGCCACTCGCCTTTTGCTCGCACTCGCACGCCCCGCGCGTGCCGACATCCCGCTTCCGTCACCCCCTCGCCTCCCCAGGCGCGTGCCAGCTGGTGCCCCCTACCCGCCCCCGCCCCGGGCCTCCTGTCTTTTTCCGCTGAGTGGGAATTATTATTTTTTTTCGATTAGTGTTTTCTTAATCAGAACCCGGAAAAGATTGGACCTAAGCAGGTCCTTAAAAAACATCATGTGGAATAAAAGGGCGGCATCGTAAGGTGAGAAACTCCATATCGTCACTCTCCTATTCCCATTTGCTAAGTTGCCTGTTTGGTGAGCACATCGCCACTTCAATGCTGGTAACGGTCGAGTTGGGAAGTATAAGGTGACTTGAGGGTGAGTGAAATGCCTACTCTAATGCACTCAAGTCTTTTAGGGCGCGAATAATAACCATTCTAGTTAGAAAATAATTTCTTTTTATTTATATTTTTAAATGAGTTTTTAAGCAAAACTACCAGTTTGATAACGATATAAGATTTCTACTCTAAAAATATAAATTCATTTAATAATAACAAAAAATTTCTCTCTTTCGGACGACGGTGATTGGCAAACGGCTATGGCGGTTGGCGGCTGACAAACAGCGGCGGCGACCATTGGCGGACGGTGGTCGGTGGCGATGGATGGACGATCGGTTCGTAAGACGAACAATGAGGAGAATTTTAATTTCTCATTTCTATTCCATAAATAGACAATTAGAAAATTTTTAGTTCTGATTTCTATTTCAAACCTATTTCGAACAAAAATCTATTTCATAAATAGAAAATGAAATAATTTTATCGGACGCATTTCTATTCTATAAACAAATCGGAAATAGAAAAATTGTTTCTAGAACAGAAATTTTGGTTTCTCATGCACCCCCTTACTGGCTCCCAACACAAGACCCTTGATTAAAAGGCTTATTTAGAAATATTAATTGATATAATCTCATGGCTTTTTTCCTCTCATTTTTTCGACATTCTAAAACTACTTTCGTATTAATTTTATAACCGTCTACGTACTTGTTTCCATACTCGAAGTAATCACTCAATTTGTAAGATACACATTGGGGCTCCGATGGTAAAATATAGAAAAAAACGCATGATATATATGTGCAAAATGTACGGAAATACGTTATAGTTATTTGCATTTAAATTCATACCATAGTCGGAAGCGTGTGGAAAATACATTATAGTGATTTGAATTTGAATGTATCCCATATCTAATGAGGGAAAATATAGGATTCCAATGTATACCTAATGGCGGCTTCTATAGTCTTTGCATTTGTTTAAGTAAAATGTGAAAGAGTAGAGAAGCAGTTTCAATAAAAATTGAGGTTGCTATTGATGCCTCGTCATCGGTCACGGGTGAATCAAGTAAGGATAAGAGTCAAGGCAGATGGAAAAAATGAAAAAGGGGTGTGGGTACCACAATTCCTTTGTTTTTTTTTGGGTCGGTCAATTCCTTTGTTTATTAAGTTCAATATACTACTTACCGTAAATTATAGAAGACCTAATATTAACTATGACATTTAATTGAAATAATTCGATTTCGATTAACATATACCATAGTTTATCGTATTAAAAGTATAAGCATATAATTTGAAAAATTAATTATGGATAATAACTCAATTATTTGTAATATATTAATTGAATCTTACAATTTCGTTTTTTATTGCTCATTGTTTAAGAAATTAGAAAATTTACTCACAAATTATAGGGTTAATACTGGAAAAATCTAAAACTAATATACTAATGACAAATTCAATTTAAACAACTTTTTTACCACAAAATATTCTAAATTAATATACATGTGATAAATTTATTGCAAATTAATTTTTTTATTATCAAAAATCCAAAACTAGCATACTTGTAACAAATTTAGTATCATTAGTTTCCTTTGAATTAGATTATCACCATGAAAAAATACGAATCAATTTATCATTGACAAACAAAAGGTAAAACCCAAAATTGGTCCGACATGGTAATTTATAGTAAAATTTAACGGAAACTAAATGAGGGTAAGTTTGTCACATATGTACCAATTTAGGGTATTCGGTTGTCAAAAAATTAGCTTGAGATAAATTTGTCATATGTATATCAGTTTTGAATTTTACGTGGTATTAACCCTAAATTATATTTGCTATGTATGATTTTGATTTCATTTCCATTAGTTGCTTTGAAAATATAATATACAAATTTATAATAAAGTAGATTATGAAATTATTCAAATAGTCATAAACTTGTTGTATTTATATCGATTCAGTTACAAATATTTTAATTCTATTAGTCTAGTTCTAAATCTTTTCACATTTTGCTTATTAAATTTATCCGGTTAATTTTGATTGAAAATCATGCTCTTTCCGCTCTTTATTGGCTCACACCCCACTTATCGTGGTGAATTGACTATGTTATCCCTCGTAGTATTAACCCTAAATTATATTTCCTAAAAGGAAAACTTACCCACATTCTTTCCAAACAAGTCGTTTTCATTCTAATTGTTTCCTCCACACCTATTTCATTTTAACGCATCCTTAATGTTTGTTCTGAACTCATTCTTCATTATCATAATTTAAGCAAGTACCATTCATATATTGTAGTAAAGAAATTTTGATTTTATTTGCAAATTGTTTACTTCATTTCAATATATTATTTTTACGATCGTGAAATTTTCACTTCGGCCTTTTGTACAAATTTATGAGAATTTACTTAAAAATTGAATATTGTGGGTGATATATGCATTATATAAAATTTATTCGAAGATTATCTTCTTACTCATGCTTAACTTATTCTTTGAATAGCAATTTTCTAGTACAAAATAAAAAGAAACGAAATATAGAACTCATTAACAAAAGCAATAGTTTTTTTGCTTAGAAATACAATAGTTAGTTAGCTATTTACAAAAGAAACTATTTTGTGGAAAAGATGTACACTAATTTTTTCTAAATGGTAAAAGAAAAAGAAAAATCCAACAAAGGAAAAGAAAGGTAAACATTAGTCTTAAATCAAGAGTCGCCCCATATTTAATCTCAATAAATGTTATTTGAAAAGAGTATGAGTAATTTTGTCTCTAGCAAAATTGAAATAAAAGAAAAAAATGTAATAAATAATTTTAAATCAAGAGTGAGATCCTAAGAGATAATATATTCAATTGATTATGATAGGAGTGTCAAGAGCCAATAAAAGAATGAAAATAGAGCGAGCCTTGAATTTTTTTTTTTTTTACTTTTTATTATAAATCTCTTGAGTTTTGTTGTTTTTCACTTAACTCTTGGAATTTTTTATTTACTTAACCAAGCCTCGAATTTATATAAATTTTATAATCAAATTTCTTCCACACTAATCCCCGTGATTTCGAATTGACATGGCCACATGATGTGAAAAATGTATTTTCACGATATCTTATGCTCATGCCAAAAAAAAAAAAAGAGAATGATCTCACGAGGCTTTCTCATAATGGAAAAGATCAAGTCACCAGTGGCTCATTATTCCTGGAGGTACAATTCTATAATCTTTTTATCTAAGATGGTTTCATGGCCACATAGGCTTGAGTTTGTTAGAATTGGTGTCAGATGGATTTGATTAGAAAATTTATGTGAATTCAAAAAATTTAAAATAAAAATTTAAGAATTTGATCGAAAAGGGCATGTAATTTCGTCATATGAGAACTAAGCCTTTTTTCCCCACCCAGACAAAGCATAATCTTTTTCGACAAAAAAAAAAAAAAAAAACCCAAAGCATAATCTCTCGGAAACAAAATAAAATTTCTCTCTCTCTCTCTCTCTCTCTCTATCTGGCGTCGACTTATCTCCCTCTGCTTTTCATCCACACAGTGCAAATGACTTCGCCCCCTCCTCTTCAAATTGCCCAACTGAGTCTCTCTTCGGCTCTGCCTTCCTGGGTCAATCTGTAAACAGCTCGAGTTCGTCCGACGAGGCCCAGGACCGCGAAGTGCGCAAAGAAGCAGAACTACCCGCCTCCTCCCTTCTCTGGTTCGTGCCGATTCCACCTTCAAAATCACGTCTTTCGTTTTCCTCTTCTTTTTGCGTGGGTTCGTGTGCTTTTTTGCGTATGAATCTTAGGATCGGAACTGGGTTTGCTGCGTGTGGATATGAATAAGAGATTGGAGTTGGGTTTGCGTGCAAAGAAGCAGAACTACCCGTCTCCTTCCTTCGTTGGTTCGTGCTGATTCCACCGTCAAGATCGCGTCTTTCGTTTTCCTCTTTCTTTTACATGGGTACGTGTGCTTTTTTGCGTATGAATATTGGGATTGGAGTTGGGTTTGCTGCTCATGGGTATGAATAGGAAATGGGTAGATTCGCCTGTCTTTGAATTTTCTTGATTGTTGTCGCTTTTTGAGGATGAAAAGACGATGGGAAATCAAGCAGGCATTGACCGGTGGCGGCGAATGCTCTGTTACTGCATGTCTAGTTTTGGGTTGCGTAGTTTTCCTCGTTAGGTCGAATCTGTGATAGAGAAAGTATATCTGCTCTCGAATTATGTCTTGAGAAGTTGTTGGAATTGGTTGTGATCCTGCGAAACGGGTGTGAGTAGTCCCAAACACTTTTGGCTTTGGTGTGAAGATGTGGGATTCTCGTGGTTCTGCCGTTACCCTTGTGCTGATTTTCCCCCTCCCCCGTAAGAAGATGTCCCCCTTCTCTTGGTCATTCGCAACTTTGTGCAGAAAAGCCACTCCCCTTTGCTTTCCGATTCCATAAATCTGCAGCTCCGCTCCTCCTCCTCTTCCTCCTCCTCTGAATTGCTTCTCCACGGTCATAATGCCGGCGAACCTCGCCATGCTGCAGTGGCGGTGAGCAGACAGCATTATCTCATCAACGAAGGGTCATCATTGCTTTGACTCGGTAAAGGAGCTCAGTCTCTCTCTCTCTCTGTTTAAGGGAAATCTAGTGTGCGAACTATACAAAAAGTGATAAGGCAAGGAGTTGGACAATTTCATGTCCATCTCCAAGATAACTTGACACATAAGTAACCAGATATGTAAAAAATGTAGCTAGAGGGATTGAGATAGATTCTTGCGTTTCTTTGATTTGTCAATCTGCTTCTGATTACGCTTCCTGATGCTTGATTTCTTTCGGAGTGCGAGGTCTGTATTCTGAGTGGTATGTGTTTTTCGGGTCGACGTTCATTCTTTTGTTCTCTTAGGGATTCAACCATTGCTCTTCTGTGCTTGTGCTGGGGTTTGGATACCTGTTGTCCACATTATCACCCGATCTTTTCTTAAAGAACTCTCCTTCCTTAGAGAGGAGCGCTGGTTATTGTCTTTTGATTGGTTAGACTTTTGGAGTACCACAGGTTCTGTGCTTTTTCCAGGAATTGATCAACACCCCTGAAATAGAAACAGATCGTCAGTTGTCTAGTACCACTTACCAAAATCTTGGTGTTTTGGGGATTATGAAGGAATCAGTAGTGAGAATGGATCTAACACAAAATATAAAAATTATCTGGATGTAGAAACCTTTATATCCCAATTTTTTTTATCGAGTTTAGATCATGCACATTGATTTGATCCTTTCCTTATGTTTGTTAAAAATGACATATCAGTGGATGACTAGAATGACATTTTGCATTTCTTCAGGTAGCCTGTGTAGAAAGGGTCTGGTTCTCTATGGAGCAAGCTTTCCATAGATTACTACATCACAAAAGTTCAAGAAAATGTGCAAACCATATTAGTTTCATTTTGAGGAATGTATATTGATTAACTTGCATCACTTCCTTCATAACGTGCTTACTGCGTAAGGACAGTTGCTTAAGCGCATACAGGTACTTGCACAGATAAGTGATGGACTTTTGTGCGTGGGATTTTTTTTCAACGGAGATTTGTGCAGTTTGGTGCATTGGGTTGATGATATTTAGGGTGTAATTAAGTTATACCAGGCAAAGGATATTTATGGTTTGCCCTATTTAAAAAATGTAAGATGATATTAATTAGCTAAATGGTTGGCACAGGAGGAAATAAAGGTGATGTGCCAAATTCTGTTTCCATGGAATTTATCTAGTGCTATACACATGCCTAATGATTGTTTTTAATCATTGTAATCTAGCTTCTGTAACCAAAGCTATCTCTTGTTTCTTCTGGTGTTTTGGATGCATTAATTCATATGCATTGTTAAATTGCCCTTATATAGACTATTCGGATCCTGATCCCCTACACTGACCTTTAATTGTGATGGATGTCTATGGCTTCTGAGTTTTCACTTGGAAACTCTGTGCGTTCACTTTCTTTTAATTTTCGTGCCAAGTAGTGAGGCTTTTAATCTCATAGACCGTTCCAGTGTTCTGCTTGTTACAAAGTTGATGTCCGTTTGCTTTGGTTTAGGTCTGATCCTCATGTTTCTTCCTAATATCTGGTGTATTGGCATTTCTCTTGACAGGTCTTATCAAGGGCTATAATTTTGCTTTAATTTGCTCAGGAGAACTTGTTTATATATTTTTTCCTAAAGTCCAGCTGAAATTGGCAGGACGGTGGTTGACGTTGTAAGCTCATGTTTGCTGATGATACTACAGGAGGTTAAAAACCTATAAATCTGAACATTATCAGATGTAATCATGGAATTTTCTCTCCCTGTCTCATCCCATAACAATCAGCTCATCCTGGGATTCAAGTCCAACTTCCTTTCTCCAATTTCTCCTTTAAAATTTGCAAGGCATCATTTACTTTGCAGACACACTGATAAACAATATGCATACAGTTGTCCTTGCCATTCAAGGCTGAAGATTGTTAGGAATCCTTCACTGGACAAGCATGTGGTGAGGCAAAACAAAATTCGTTTTGTTCTGAAACTGAAAACGCTACTCCTCTCTAAACCCAAACACTTCATCCCGCTTCATATTCTGTCCAAGTGCCGGTCCTACCTTTCACTCTCGGATTCTCGCTCTGTTCTTTCTATGATACTTAGATATCCAGCCATTTTTGAGCTCTTTACCATCCCGACACCTCCCACACCCTTTAATGCAACAAAATCACTCTTGCAGCTCTGTGTTCGTCTCACGCCAGCTGCATCTGCTCTCGCAGCCCGAGAATCCAATCTCAAGTCAGCTATCTCCAATGTCCTGGCTGCCAAACTACAGAAACTTCTTATGCTCTCATCTCACCATCGCCTTGTTTTATCCAAACTGGTTCACCTTGCCCCTGATCTGGGTCTACCTCCAAATTTTCGTTCTCGCCTTTGCAATGAGCATCCGGATAAATTTAAGACTGTTGATACATCCTATGGCCGTGCTCTTGAGCTTGTTTCATGGAATCCAGAGTTGGCTAGGCCACTATCATTCACGGAAGTTGATTCTCGTGAGCTCATAGTTGATCGGCCGCTGAAATTCAAGCGCTTAAAACTCCAGAAAGGGCTGAATGTGAAGAGACGCCATCAGGACTTCTTAATCAGATTCAGGGAGTTGCCAGATGTATGCCCCTATACCACTGTTGCATCAGAGCTAAGCAAAGGATCTATTGAGGCAGAGAAGAGAGCATGTAGTGTAGTACGCGAGATTTTGGGCATGACAGTTGAAAAGAGGACTTTAATAGACCATTTAACTCATTTCAGGAAGGATTTTGCTCTATCTAATAAGTTGAGAGATATGATTGTAAGGCATCCAGAATTGTTCTATGTTAGCGTGAAGGGGCAGAGAAATTCGGTCTTTCTAGTCGAAGGATATGATGACAATGGTACTCTTTTGGAGAAGGACCAGTCTTTAGTAATTAAGGATCAACTAATGGACCTTGTTATGGAAGGGAAAAGGATCAGAAGAGAAAGGAGAAAGAGTGAAATGAACAATATTGGTGATTTTATCGTGGAATCCGAGGAGGCTTACAGGGATAATGGGGAATTTTCTGATGATGGTTTTGAGAGTTTATTTGAGTCCGAAGATTCCGATTGGGATAGTCATTTTGACAGCGACAATGAAAGTGATGAGCTGCTGGGGGAAAGGGTGACGAGAGACTTTTGGATTGCAGATGCTTCTTCTAGTATCGAAGGGTTAGACGCGCATTCAGAAATTTGGTGATAAGCGAAAAGTAATGACACTGTAAGTCCTCAAACACAGTTTTAAGGTAGGACGAAGTCCTTAGTGGTACAATAGTCTCAAGAAACTCACAGAAACCATCGCACATCCTTTTTAGAGATGCAATTGAATGATTTCGTTTGGCCATTCATGCTAATTTCCTCATTATACTTACTGAGCAATGATGTTGCTAACAGACAAGCAATTCTGGATCACTTCCTTCCACAACAGCTAGCAGTCGGTAATACCACTACTATCAATTAAAAGGTGCTACTAGGCAAAAGCCTCAACCTCTAGCCAGTAAGTAGCGACCTCTATCACTGGCACGCGGGAGATATGCTCCGTCGCAAAAAGGATAGGATGACCTGCTTCCATTCCATCTGCTTAAAGCTCGTGGCTCTCAAGCCTTGTGGATATTATGATTTGTCATTGGTACTTTTTTGGGTGGGTTGGGTGTAACCCTCCCGGTATCCGGAACCGAAGCCCTGACTAATCCGGACTCGGGGATTAGAGCAGCGAAGGTTTCTTCCCTCCCAGCAAGGGTCTCTCCGAGTTAATTTGCTGGCTGAGATGTATACTCTTAGGTTGCAAGTTCAGCAAGTGTAGCCAAAGTTGTGACAAATGTGTGGATAATTTTCAGCAACAATTGTCGAGTATTTTGAACTTGAATCAGTTTTGACTTGACTGAGAAGAATATGCAGGTTAGTTTTCTTCAAGCATGTACTGATTAGAGAAGACCGCGTGGTGGGTTAGTCTTCTTCAAGCATGTACTGATCAGGACAGCAAGCAGATAAAGAGTTGTGATGGTGAGATCAGTAGGTGATGCTTTGGTTGGAGGCTGTAAAGGGAGTGTGTCACCTATTGTGCTGGATGTCGCGGAGGCAGGGGCTGTTTGTCAAGCAATTTAGTTAGCAGCATTACTGGCTGCCGCGAACGTTAGGCCTTTCTCACCATTGAAACTGATGACTCTGCCATGGTCTATAATAGCTGCGAGGGGAACGAGATGGTTCTTAGTTGCAAGGCCGAGTTTAGCCCATGCAATATGTGCAGCGGATTCTAGTGCGTCAACAAGCAAATGTAGGCTATGACTATTCTGCTGTATTGTTAGAAAATGGGATGTCCCCATTGGACCAGAATGGAATATTCATGTGTCAGATCCGGATCTCCTGTATCGATGGTTGAACTCATGTGTTGCGGATGACCCCCTTTCCTTTGAAGGTTTTTGTCTTTGCTATAGATCAATTCAATGCATAGGGCATGAATGACAAGGGATGTATTGATCTTTGGAGAGACTACTTTACCATGAAGTATGTTCTTGTTGTGCTGTAATGTTGGCTAATCTTATTGCTTTTTTCTTTTTTTTTTTGTTAAATATAAAAACTCGTTGAGCGTAATATAATTTACTAACCACATGAAACCACGCCCGGGATTGATTACCCGGGGAAGGCGTCGCGAGTATCAGAGTGGGTTTCGAACCCTCCGAAGGGGGTTTGTGGCCGGAGAGCCCCGTGGGGGATATTATCTCGTTGTTTTACAACCTGGGAATCCCAATTCGGGTTGAAGCCTTTTAAGGACTTGCTCAGGTCCAAACAGATTACCTTGAAGTATGTTCTTGTTGTGCTGTAATGTTGGCTAATCTTATTGCTTTTTTTTTAATATATAAAAAACTCATTGAGCGTAATATAATTTACTAACCACAGGAAAATCATTAGAAAAAAAGTTATTAAGACATGAGAAAATTCTTTGCACAATCTAATTATGATGGAAGGTTCGCTATTACCATAACAAACTTTGTAATTTTTCAAGACTTCTCAGTAATATCATAACTTAAAAAGTAATTCAAAACTTTCCAAAATTAGTTAACTTGTGAACATCATAAACGAATATACATATAGACATGCACAATTTTTTTTGCGTCGATTTGCAATTTCTCAATTATGGATGCAATTTTCTCTATTTAATTGTTAGTTACAATTCTTAGCAAGTCGTCAGTATATCATTTCAAATTAATAATCGTTTGTAATTACCATGAAAGTTCCTTCGTATTAATAATTTTCGCAACATATGTGTAATTTCCATCAGATACAAAATCTTCGTTTTTGCTAAAAAATATCACTAAAAACCCTGCACGCCACTTGCCAGTTAGAATTCCACTATCAACGGTGCTCATCATATCTTCTTGGGAGAACGCCAAGATGCTCCGAGCATTATTATTTGCGGAAGAGCCCCCACGGGATTTTTTTCGGAATTCGCGTAATCACCGACAATGACAATGCTTTTGTTTTTTTTTTTTTTTTTTTTGGTGACCCAGGGAACCTCCGAACGCGCTTCGCGGGAGAGTAAACCTCGAGGCCCCCCCACCGCCGACCCCCAAGCGCAGTAAGACGCGCGTTATGCGTTGGATCGCTTCCACGGAGGCGTCGAACCCTTCCCTGCGTTTGGGGTGCTGCCCCCTAACCAACGCTTCCACCGCGGGCGGTGGTATGACAATGCTTTTGTGATCCTCAAGAAAGACAAAATAAAAATAAAAATAACACAAATAATCCGTAAATGCTGCCTTTTAATTTATTTAATATGATTATGAAAATTGAGCCCAATGATTTTAATTTGTTTAACGTGATTCTCGAACTTTTGATATATTTTCGAACTGACCTTTAGATTATATGAATAATGTTGGGTATTTTTTTTAGTTTGAATATGCGAAATAAATAACCACTAAGGTTTACCTCATGGAAGGGGGAGGTGAGGAGTTCGAATCCTTACATTCTTTGGAGAGTTGAGGTGGGAACGAATTAGTTTCAGAGGTGATTTTCGAATCTCATATTCTGTAAAGAGGTATGGCAAAAGTCTGAGAAAGTGAGAATTAGAATAGGAATAAGATAGGACTGACAAAAAAGAAGAAGAAAAGAATATGCCAAATAAAGTAAAAGTTTAATTTCAGAGATTATTTGTAATTTTATCCAAAAAGAAAAAGAAAAACTTAAAAGTTAAGTGGGACCCACCAAAAAGGCCCACACATTTAACAACATCACCTACTCACCTAATGCCCTCGCACACATCTCATCTGTACATTCACCATACCCTATGATTTCTTCTGGCAAAAAAAGGTATTCATTTTCATATTATTTATTCCTTCATTTAATTATATTATTTAATAAATATTGTTTTCTTCTGCTTTTCCTTTTCTCGGTCATTCTCAACTCAACTTTTGCGCAGAAAAGCTGTCCCCCCGTTTCTCTCTCTCTATCTCTCTCTCTTCTTTCTCACTCCGCATCTCTCTGCTGCTCCCTTCCCTTTCCGATTCAATGAATCTGCACCTCCGCCGCTCCTCCTCCTCCGCCGCCGCCGCCGCCGCCGCCGCGACCGCCGAATCGCCTCTCCACGGCCGTAATGCCGGCGAGCCTCGCAGCGCTGCTGAGGCGGCGCCGCTCGCTCAGTGACTGAGCGCGGGGGACGGCATTATCTCGTCAACGGACGGTCGTCATTGCTTTGACTCGGTAAAGGAGCTCTCTCTCTCTCTCTCTCTCTCTCGCACGGTCGGCCGGCTCGCCTCGCGGTGAGGCGCGTGTGTCTAGGGTTTCGGTTCGTCCTTTCGTTCGGCGGCGGTCTTCGGTGGCGCGGCGCGCGGGGGGAGTTTACTTTCGGCAGAGATGGTGAGGAAGCACGGATGGCAGCTTCCCGCCCACACTTTACAGGTACTTGACCCGGCCCGTCTCTCTTCGATCGCATTGCTGTTTCTGGTGGCGTTCTCGCTCGTGCTCGAGCTGGACTGTGATTCGCGCTCTCTCTCTCTTTCTCCCCGTCCGCTTTTTCCCTACTTTTGGGATATTTTGGTTTCTGAGAAATTGATGGAGAGGCGGTGCGTCTGCCTCTAGAGCGTGGGCGCGTGAGTGAAGCGCCCATGAGTTGAATTTCTGCGATTTTGAGTTGAAGCGCGGTCCTGGTGGACCTTCTGTGTTGCGCTCTTGCCGAGAAGGGAGTGAGGGGAGTAGCTAAAGACTTGCCGAGAGCTGTGAAGCTTTTCGTTGGTTACTAGTGAGGAAGTGGTGAGATTGAGCTTTTGTTTGCAGTTTGAGAAGCGTGAAGACAGGCGAGTGTGAAATTTCGGAACTTTCTAGTTTCTATGAATATATATTTCTTTTTGATGAAAAGAATTATTGATACGAGACGACGAAGGTATATGATATGGGGGGAGAGTTTTCCGTATATTGGATCCATACATTACCGCTTGTTGAAGAACTCTTCTTTCTTAGAGAGGAGCGCTGGTTATTGTCTTTCGATTGGTTAGACTTTTGGAGTACCCCCTCTCTCATGCCACCAGACCGAGATGCAGTGGCGAGAGGACGGCTGGGTATGAAATTTGTAGCTGTTCTCAACTGCTTGGCAAATAACCTTGATTTATTTGACCATTTTTAATCAATCTCTTGGGTAAAAAATATGTTAAACATCTAACACAACTTTCTTGATGCCTTTGAAATTGTCTCTAGTTGGCATTGTTAAGTGAGATCTTTGATGGTCCTCGTCTTTTTCGATTGTATAGCATTCATCTTTGCCAAACTTACTCTGGCACCTAGATTGTATTTTTATATCTTATGTTTGACACATAATATTTTAAAAGCTCGAATTTTCACCTATGTAGGTTGTCGCAATTACTGTTTTCTGCTTACTGGTGATTGCCTTCTATGCTTTCTTTGCACCTTTCCTTGGAGGACATTTGTGGGAATACATCTTGATTGGCACTTACACGCCTGTGGTATGTAAAACTCTTCTCTCTATATTTTGAGGCTTTCTTGCCCCATCTTCATTATCTTTAATTTTTTATGTGATTTTAGATGAGTTTATTTGGATGTTTTTATCCCTCCTTTGTGGGCCTTTCTTAATGTGATTTTGGAGTTCAGAATTTTTGTTTTTGGTCTCTCAATCAGAAGACCGGACTGTTTAGTAGATGCTGTCATAGCGAGTACATTATATTTTGCTTCATGTAGTTCTTTGCAAATGTTTTTTAGTTCTCACAAAGGTATATGTCTTGTTTTTCCCTGCTGGCATTTCAGGCGCTTCTTGTTTTCATTCTTTATGTCCGGTGTACTGCAATTAACCCTGCAGATCCTGGCATTATGTCAAGATTTGACCCACAGTCCAGGACTCAAACTAACCAGAATAATGGGTTGGCTGCATTGGGCCCCTCTGGACATCTTGATGAAGCTGGTGCTGGTGTGGTTTCCTCTCCATCATCAGCTTCCAAAAGTTCCGTAGCACCAACTTATACTAGTAAGAAAGTCATGGATAGAGATGTGGAGAGAGTAGATACTTCTTCGAATCCCGCCCCCATCACGAGGAAATCCGGTTGTGGAATTGGAGGAATTTTGTGTGCTCTATTTGTGCATGAAGATTGTCGAAATGAGAATGGTTTGACTGAGCAAGAGGGCACTGCTGAAGATGCTTTGTTTTGCACATTGTGTAATGCTGAGGTAAATCATATGGCTTCATTTTGGTATTACATCTGAGTTTCCTTATGGTACTTAACGAGCAATTATGCATGTTCAGTTTTTATGTGGATATCTGTTCTAGTGAGAAAGTTTCTTGGCATTTATTTGGAGCCTTTACATTATATATTTGCTTAGAAGGTTTGTCAGAACCTCTTATCCCTCCATTGTGCATACTTGTTTGCTATTCCCGACCACAGTTTCGTTGAGGAGTTGTGATTATGGATGAAGACTAAGCTGCAAAGTTGAAGGGGTAGAGAAATATTTAAAATAGATGTGGCAAAGTGGGTCAAGAACCTACTTTTTAATTCAAACACTGAGGCAAGAGAAAATGGATACAATTCTGAAAAATGGGTCACTATAAAATAATAGCCTAGCAAAATGGGATTTCTTGATTTTCCAACATTCTCTCAAGCCATTAGAGAAGAATAGTAACATAATTCCTAAATCACTACAAACCATAAAACCCTGAATACCCATACACTAATCTCTTTCATGTGTAGCTCCCCATTTCCTCTGTCTCATCTCACTCTCTCTCTCTCTCACCCTACAACAATTGCTGACTGCTCCAACATGAGATTGCTCTCCACTGCAAGCTGCAAACTTTCCCCTTCCTTCTCTCTCTCTTTCTCTCTCTCTCTCTCTCTCGCATGGCTGCATGCTCATATGTAGCAACCCTATGGATATTGTGGACCTCTGGTGACCTCAATTCGGAGGTTGCCTGAGGTAGCGGCCTCACAGCATGGTCGCAGTCGGCAGATACACAAGCACACACACACAGACAACCACACTTACCCGCCAAACCATCATCTTTGGCATCAGGCAATAGCACCACCAGTGCCAGCTAGTTGCCTTCTAAGACCATTGCCATGCTAGCCATCAGTACCACCACGTCCATCAACTAACGGATGTTGCTAACATTGATCAGTTGGCTTGGCAATGGTATAGCCTCTATCTTGAATGAGTATCTGCTACTATCACTGGCACCATGGAACATATTGCAAAAGGATGAGAACTGCTTCTCTGCCATCTGCTGAAAAAACTCTATGCGCTCGTGTATGCTTTCGCATGTGTAAAGTGATTTGTCCCACCATTATATGGTCTGGTGGATGAGACATATCTTCTTTGCTGCAGGTTCGCAAGTTCAGTAAACATTGCAGAAGTTGTGATAAATGCGTGGATGGTTTTGATCACCATTGTCGGGTACAATTTGGAACTTGAATTAGTTTTGACTTGACTTGATGATTAAGTTAACCTATTATTACTGTTGTCTAATCTCAACCAATATTGCATTGCTGTAGTGGCTTAACAATTGTGTGGGACGGAGAAATTATGTCACTTTCATATCTCTCATGGCTTTCAGTTTGCTTTGGGTGAGTATAGTTAATGTTCATTTCAAATAAATTGTTTCTCAACTGCTAATGTTGCCATTGCTTGTCTCAGCTTGTCATTGAGGCGGGAGTTGGTATTGCTATCTTTGTACGTTGCTTCGTTAACAAGAAAAATATGGAGACTGAAATTGTTGACAGGCTTGGAAATGGTTTTTCTCGGATCCCCTTTGCATCAGTGGTGGTATGTTTCTTGCCAGAAATGTCTTAATTTAGTCATCAAATCTATATATCTAATTTACTATTACATTGCATTCTGGCTATTTGTACTGCAGTGTATTAGTCATAACATCTATCCCTAATTGACTGTTACATTGTGTGCAGGCTGTTTGTACTGCAGTGTCTATGTTGGCTTGTGTACCTTTAGGTGAACTTTTCTTCTTCCACATGATACTGATTAGGAAGGTGAGCATATAAGCTTTGTAATTGTAAACAACTATGTTGAATCTCGTGATCGTTTGTAGCTGTAGGGACACTTGTTCTGGAGAAGCTAAGTTTTGATTCAACAGGGGAATTAAACATGCAAGTCATGTCCTGTCTAATTAAATCTAGACTAGTGTCAGAATCCGTCAAGAGACCGATTCACGAATCGCTTAAACTAGTGGGCCGCCAGTTCAACATAATGTTTAAATTCTCCACCTAAGATTGAGGTCAAAGTGGCCATCCAGTTTGAGATGGGTGTAGAATGCCCAATTACAAACAGGTTGCATGTTGGAATATTTTTGGTCATTTTTCTTTTAGTTAGTGTTTAGGTCTGCATTTTGTCTGATATGTAAGAAGTTTATACCAATCCATGAGAAAGTGTTTGGTCCAATGTTTGATGTGCTTTAACAATCCCAGGAAAGTGTGCTGACATGGACTTCAGCTTATTATTCCTAGATTGTTGTTTCATCTTTTATCAAAAGAGTCAGATGATTGGATCAGTTCAACCCAGTATAACTGTTCAGCTGGATCCATTGAACCAAGGAATGCCAGTTCAATCCATGTTTTTGACCAATTTTGTTTCTTAAGGTTAAACTGGAGCAGGCGTAGCCTGCTTCATGACCAAAACTGCCAGTTCCTACTTGGTTTCAAAACCATTGTTTTGGAAAGCTACTGAAATTTAAAAGAAATAGGAGATTGAATAGTTATTTTTCTTCATTAAACTTGATGGTCTGGTTTTCTTCCCTAGGGAATTACAACTTATGAGTATGTGGTGGCAATGAGGGCCATGAGTGAAGCACCTGCACCAGCATCCGTAGATGAGGAACTTCCTAATCTGCTGTATTCTCCATCGGGATCTGCTACAACTGGCTTCAGTGGTGGCAGTTCTCTTGGCTTGCAGTACAAAGGTTCATGGTGCACCCCTCCAAGAGTTTTTGTGGACTATCAGGTACTTCCTCGGTGTCTATGATGTTTTTATTAATTTTGGTGCACTTAATGATCCAAGTGAGCGTCATGGCATATCCTTTGCAGCAGATTCCTGTCCCTGTAAGGGCTTTAGATGGCTGACTATGTGGTCTAGCCACTTCTAGAGGGGTTAAATATGAGGTTTTAAATGGGTAGAAAGGAGACTTACAAGTGAGTAAGACTAATTAAGCCCAGCTACGCAATTAGTAAGGATGTTTTTGCTGGCTTTTGCTTTGCTCCTGCAATTTTACACATTTCTTAGATCTTTCAGCCTAAATTGTTAAATTGGGTAACTTGGATTGACGACGGCTGAACTTTGAGACCGCTTTCAATTAATTAACTGATCGTTTTAGAATATTCAATTGGATTAAATATCTGTCCAACAAGTGACAAAATGGTGAGATATCACTTAATTGAAAGTGTCTCCAAACTTAATTGGCCCACAAATAATTTACCGAATCATTTTTACAAAGGTCCAATGCTTTTTCTCCTATGTTCTATATTGTAATGCACTTTTGCCTTTCCTTACTGATCTGTTACAGGGGTTGGTACCCCCTTGGTAAAACGCTGATATGCTTTCACTTTTCATGATCTGTTTTTCCTCTTTAGGTGCTGATTCTACCTTCATCATCATTCTTCCTCTCGTGTGCGAGTTGAAGTTACTCTTTTTCTTTATGTATTGAATTTCATAGATTTCCTTAGGCAACATTTTTTTCATCATCAACTTCCCATCCATTCGGCGGGTGGCGTGCTATTTCATGCCATCTTCTTCATGTGCATGGTTATCTTGGGCTGGTTATTCCCTTGTGCGGGTTTCTCACTTTGATTGCAGGAAAGCATCCTTTCCAACATGCCAATAATAAGCTTCGACAAAGTTGATGGGTTCTTACATAGCTATTATACTGCACAGGACGAAGTTATACCTCACCTGGACCCTGGAATGGTTCCATCAACTGTGGACCCAGATGCAGCTGGAATTGTAGACAGAGGGCAGAAGGCTCCGAAAAGGCCAGTTCGTATTAGTGCATGGAAGCTCGCCAAATTGGATTCTCATGATGCCATGAGAGCAGCAGCCAGAGCTAGGGCATCGTCCTCGGTATTGCGACCTGTTGATGGTCGGCGTTTACATGATACTGATTTAAGCTCTAGTGAAAACATCAGTGTGAGAAGTAGTGTGAGCACCGACATGGGGGCAAATAAGGAAATTAAAAATGATCTGAGGATGTCTCAGTTTAGGAACTCATTTGCTCCTAGTCAGGGTAGCCAGGAAGAGAGTGAATTGTATACTCAAAGTGCAAGTAGCATAAGCAGTCCAAGCCATGTTCACGAGACTGTTACGCTTAGCCCTCTACCGCAAAGCTATGGTTTGGGCGTTTCAGTTCCTGGAATTGCTCCTGATCGGCCTGTAACTTCCGGGGCAACTTATTCTGGTCTGAACAATCCAGTAACGAATCCTGGACTAGGATTTGATAATAAAACGGTGCAAAAGGGAAGTAGCACTGACCCATTACTCCTATCGGCTCCAGCCCACTCTATTCTTAGAGATGTCAAAAGGACATCAGTTGTTTGGGACCAAGAAGCAGGTAGATACATCTCAGTCCCTGTATCTGCTTCAGAAGCTCGAAATAGATTATCCAATCAAACTTTGGCAAAGCCAAATCCTAGAGTAGAAAAGAATAGTTATGGAAGAAAGCTTCCACAGCAGGAATCTTCATCTTCTGAGGCAGTATCGTTGGTGCAGCAGGCAGAGAAACTCACATACACAGGGGATTCTATCTTCTTTGGTGGTCCACTTTTAAGCGTCCCAGTAAGGGATAATTTGAGAGCTGAAGGTGGTCAAGGTTCTAGAGAGGCCTTCGAGAGGGTGGCACTGAATTTACCACGTGAATCTCGGTTTAAGAGAGATGCGGCTTCAAAGCAGTTGCCAGTGTTCATCCCAGGGGGACTTGATCAGAAACCTCCATCTGGGTCTGGTTTAAAGTTGTCGTTAGGTGATCAAGTATAGGATTCTGACTTGAGTGCTTGGTAGTACTTCCTCCAACCATCAAGTTTTGGTGAGCTGAGAAATTGGAATTCACTTGAACATAAGCTGCTTGCGGACACACGACGATTGCAATTTGTGCTGCTGATCAGTTCATTCTGGTGCATTTACTGACAGATTTATCTGTTAGCATCACGGCATATTTACTCTGTTCAGATTTGTTAATGAGAAAGCGCCTGGGGATGGTTCTTCCCCCATCCAAACTGCAGCTGTCTGGCGGCCGCATGTTGTATTGTGATCAGCATTGAGATATTCAGGGCCAAGTTTTATGTTTGTCTCTGGTGAGGAGGGGCGACTGTTGACTTTACTATTTAATCTTGTTTGTACATGTAGTGAACACCCTATTCCATGCGTTGGAGAACTTCTGCTTTCATCTGATCGGTGTAGGTTGGCTATTCCTCAAGAATGTGCTCGGTACTCCATTGATCGACTTTTGCTGCGGCTTTAGGACCAACATTTGCTTGGTACCTTCAAGTGTTACAGAACATGCATATTCTTGAGCGATGATTTCAATTTCTCGTTTGCACTAGCTCAGCATTAATCACATTATCTGTTATTTCGCCTATTCTGATTCATCTGTGCACTTTTAGATAATGTATACCAAGTATCTTATTTTTCCCCTCACCTCTGCCTGTAATTTCTTCCCATTCCGCTGTTGATGAAAAAGAAAGGCATTCTACCACAATGTAGTTGCATGGGCGATCAGGTGATCTTTGCTAGCCTTATCTGTGGCCATGCATACTTTCATGAAATCAAGTTGGTGTAGGAACGACTTTTGTCGATATAGCTTTTGAGTGAGATTATCTGAACTTGGTGAACATGCGGGTGGTCTGAGAGCAAATGCAACGGAAAGCTGGTTGTGGGTGGTTTGTGATAGCTCATATGTGGACCTCTGTTTAATTTGACTTGCTTAGTTTATTACTTGCCTAATAGAAGGAGGCTATGTCAATAACTTTTCGCCGAGTTCTCTCTTTGATTTTCCAAATCATTATCTGATTTGAGAGTTAAATGCAGTTTAGTAATCTAATCTCAGCATTCGCTGCTTGATCTCGGGGAAGTCTCCCCACAAGCATCCACAGTGAATGAAATCCATCACATGATGCAAGACCAAGTAACTCGGAATGCAAGATGGGTTCAAGAGGATGAAGTTTTTAACGATGAATTTAGATGATCTTTAGCCCCGTTCATAAATTTGATCTCATGATGTTCAGGGCAGGACTTTTAGCTTATAACTTGCCTTTCGGTTATTTGAAATCGAGATTTATTCTTTTGGTCGATTGACTCTTTGACTTAGATATTGTCATTGTTTCCCTGAGTGCTCGTCTTCAACATCACCCATTCTTGACCGTCGTTTTCTTTTGTCCATTCCGTTTGTCTCCATTGCAAGAAATAGGAGGGGTGGATTCAATGTAAAATCCCATCGAGTTTCTCCATCGGAGGAGATTTGCAGGCGATTCATACACGAGACCGTTCGATACGGCCTTTCAATACAGGTTCAACGGTGAAAAAGGATGCTGCAGTTTTCATAATGTATATTATTTGGGAAAAGTACCAAAAAAGTCATAAATTTTTTGTATTGGTATTAATTCAGTCTTAATTTTTTTAATTGGACAAATTTAATCCTAAATCTTTTTACATTGGTATAAATTCAGTTCATTTGGCTAATTTAAGTCGAAAATTGCTAACATGGCCGCCGACGGTCTTATGTGGCATAACGTGGGACAAAATTTATAATTTTTTAAATATTTTTTTTTCAAAAATTTTAAATTATGATTATTTTACCACTTGGCCGGCGAGGTTGCTGGCTGACCATTGTCGGTCGTAAGCTGGTTGGGGCGAAGGCCCCCGCGACCTTGCCGGCCATAGGCAAGGGCATCGGCCCTTGCCCAGATCTAGGCGAGGGCATGATGGCCCTTGCTCGTGGCGGACGAGGGTCCAGCGGCCCTCACCCAAATCCAGGTGAGGGCACGACACCCTCGCCCGCCATGAGGGAGGGCATCAAGCCCTCGCCTAGATCCATGGGCAAGGGTGTCGTGCCCTCACCTAGATCTGGGCGAGGGCCACGACAGCCTTGCTTGAGGCATTGCGGCTCTCGCCTACCACGAGTGTGGGCCTTCGCGCCCTCGCCCTTGGTTGGCAAGGGTTGCCACGCCCTTGCTTGTGGCCGACAACGAGGGCGTGGTAGCCCTTGTTAGTAAAGGGGTGAGGGTTTGGGCCCTCACTTGGATCTGGGTGGGGGCCGACGCCCTTGCCAGTGATCGGTGAGGGTGCGGGGGCCCTCGCCTCAACCATCCTGTGGTCAGCGATGGTCGGCTGGCGACCTCACCGACCAAAGGGTAAGGAGAAAAGAAAAAAAAAAAGAAAAGAGAAAAAATAAAAAACTGAAAAAAATATAAAAATTTATAAAATTTGTCCACGTGAAGCCACATAAGACCGCCGGTAACCATGTCAACAATTTCTAGCTTAAATTAGCCGGAAGAATTGAATTAGTACCAATATAAAAATGTTTAGGACTAAAATGGTCCAATTGAAAAATTTATGACTGACTTGGTACTAATGGAAAATGTTTAGGACTATTGTCGTACTTTTCCCATACTATTTAGACACTCGGAGTGGTATCGCCCCCGGTTTTATGCAGTTTTTAAGAAGTTTCCATCGTCCAAAGTTTAGGTTGCATGGTTTTCAAAACATGTATTATGAAACATAAGAGTCATGGCAATCACATCACACAATTCGACCGTAGGTTCAGCTGCAGCCGTAAATCTAAATTTGAGGTCCCATTGTAGCGTACTCAAAAATCGTGGTATTCACTTAATTATAAAAGACTAGAAGGACGAGGGGGACGAAATACAATTTGACGTATAGCTGGGGATGAGTCAGCAATTTCTCTTTGCTTTTGCAGCTTTTCCTTGTCTACACAATGGACTGATTCCTACTCTTTAGTTCGCTTTATTAGGGAGTTAGGACGGATGTCATTGTGGGCGGCATTGCGAGAGCCCTTGGTTGACCATTTGTAGGTTTGACCTTTGAACTTTGCATATCTTAAAACTACTAGTCCACGTAACTTTTTGTGGGTATTATTAAAGCAGAAATCCAGCCAAGATCTAGTCATTCTGCTCTGTTCCAGGGCCCCCCCCAAACCCACCTGTGCCCACTTTTCATTTATGGTGAATGTTTTCTTTAAAACTTTGTTTGACAAAAAACTATAGTAATTAGCATCCTACCTGTTTCCTAAATCAAAATTTCTCATTATATTACCAGATCACAGATATATTAACCTGTGAATTATATAAATTAAGTAGATCTTCAGTGTTAAAATCCTTTTTAGGACTACATTTTGGTAGACTGAAGTTTTGCCACACAGCTATCAGCCGAATTCCAAGTCTAACATTCAACATTCAATTCAGGGGTTCTTGACATATATATTGCCGTTTTCTAAACGCCCCAATTTCAACACCATCAACGCCAAAATGAAGGAAAAGAAGTTCCCATCTAGATTCTTCAAGAAATGATGACTATGAATACTTAGAGATTTCCTTACCGTCTCATTTAAGTGCGCTATCTAAACCATTTACAAATCCGAGTCAAAAATCAAGAGAAATTATCTAATCAATTTTAAACCTATTGTTTCAATTTTGAATTTCCAATTTTGTCAATTTTGTTTTAAATTTTTTGTGCGAAATTCCAATATAGTCATTTCGACCGTAAATCATTGACATGACAAGTGACGAATGGATTGCCACGTTGACAATTCAAAAACAAATTGGCTAGAAGGACTATATAGGAATTTCAAGTAAATGTTTAAGATTAAATTGATAAAATTGAAAAATTTAGAAACGAACCGACATTCGTATAATTGTTATAGAATTGACTAGGTGATTTTCCCCGAAAAATCGTCAACATCTGCACTACCCTCTAACAATGATGAAGGATGAAATTGTGATTTATTCATTCTCAAGACGACCTCAAAATAAATTTCATGCTTGTACATGTGTGACACACATCGAGTTCTAGTTATGCAAATATATCTATAATATAGCCACGATAAAGAGTACAAGTGCAGCACTCCGACATATAAAAAGCCAATAATTTTTTAAATGTTGGAGCGTTTAGAATGTAGGTCAATTGTAGTGTCCCAAAAGAGTTCCTGCACCATCAAATGGAACAAACCCTAATTCAAGTTAACTGGTTCCTTAAATGCCTTTTGGTACATGAAGAAAGGCATCCATTGAGTGCACGCATGTAATTTCTTGCTGCCCCATTATTAGGAGAACCTAATTTCAAAGTTGCTCCCAAACGATGCTTAGACGCATGAAACTCCAGCTTCTTTTTCTTTTTCTCCTATTTAAGAGGGAAAAATCAGCACATAGCAATAAAATAAAATAAAATAAAAATTCGATTTTATTACCTTTTTGCTGCCGTTAGTTAATCGGTGCCAATTTTAATATTTTTTTCTTCGAAATATCTTTTATATAATAATAAGCTAGAAAAAGAGGCATTGGAGAGGTACTTCTATTTCTTGTCTCCTATATTGCTTTTTGGATTTTTAGGCATCAAATAAATAATTTTTTTACTTCTTTATATTATATTTTTTGATTTTTTTATATCTCCGCATCATGGAAACTTTATTTATACAGACAATTGTTTTGACCACGAAACATTGGTCGAATCTTGCTGAGATTTCTCTTTAAAAAGAAGAAAGATGGAGATAACTTGAATGGTTGGTGCACATCTTGAAAGTAAAAAAAAATATCGATGACGTTAGACAAATGAACTTCCCCCACGAATCCCGAATCTTGAATCTTTAAATGGAGCATTAAACAACTAAAAAAAAAAAATTAAATCAAGCACGCCTTTAAAAAGAGAGTAAAAGTAGAAGACAGGATGACTCTACCCAAAAAACCAACATTAGTTCATCTCAATTGACGATCGATGCTTTACCATAATTTATTATATAAAAGAGAATAGGCGATTGGATGAATAATCGCAAATCCAACCCCTCCCCACAAATATAATCATTTTTTCGGAATAATTGGAGCGAATTTTGGGTTGAAAAAAAAAATCACGTACTCAATAGTTCGGATATACAAGAGGTTTCTTGATTACGATGGTATTGGGTTTCTTACAAGGGTAATGTTTAATGGGTCGATACACGTACGCCCAACCCCTTTTAATTTCTCTTTGTAACTTTTCCTTTCTTGGAGGGGGAAATACCTATAGGTGCTTTACGTTCAAAAGTTGGTAAGACGAAATAGTTTAAGGGCTTACTTAAATCCAAAGATCTCTTAAATTATGATGGTTTGGGGTTCCTGCAAGGGTGTAAATGACAACGAAATGTTTTAAAACCGGGGCTAAAATAGAATAGATTTATTTTAGTTTTTGGGGAGGTGATTGAAAAGTTCAATATGAAAGAACCTCAATATACAAAAAGGGAAGAGCGAGTGTCTTTTTCAACCAAAGCCAAATGACAGAGTCGGCATCTGACCCAATCTTTCCTGCTGCGCATGGGGAAGGACGGTTTGGTCGGTCGCCCGGTGGCCGCCACTTTGAGACCAAAAAGGCCATCGTTTTTTTTTTTCTTATTTTGTATCATTTGCCCAATGACCTTCATGTCCTCCACATCAGCATTGATGACAAGACCTTGAGAAAGGGCCGGCTCTTGATGGACTTTTACCACGGCGGAGTGAGCAAGAATGAATCGAATTGCACACCGGAAAGAAATCCCGAGATTATGTACATGTAAAACTGAAATTAGCTAATAAGAAACATCTTTTGATGTAATGGCTGGGGTAGCTGTCTTCATTGGTAAGATTGCTTAGGCCAAGAGTGCTACTAGATAGGGGAGTTAATTCGGGGATTTATCGAACGTGACCCGGAAAAAATCAGCCGCCACGTCGCTGGTTCACCAAAAAGTTTGGAGTTTCCAGTTAAAATTTGCAAAGAGTCTTGCAAAATAAGGGATGCTAAGTATAGGTATTGAGATTGATCTAGAACATTGGTATTCTAATTGAGGCGATGGATTATTGTTAAGTGTCGAACATGCTTATTTTATATTCTCATGTCAATTTCTTAACTTACTCTTAGGATTTGTTTTTTTGAAGGGAAACTATTTTTGGGAATTTATTTTTCAATTTTCTAAGTGTTTGGATGACCGAAAGTGTATCGCATGGACCGAAAACAACAAGTTTATGTGGGAGGAAAATGATTTTCTTCTTATGATAAGAAGGAAATCATTCTCCTTACAAATAAGACCTTTGGTTTCGTTTGGTTCGCGAAAAATAAATGATTCGAAAAATAATTCTTGAAAATAATCGCACATATCTTCTTGTAAGAAGGAAATCACTTTTCGTAACTCACCAAATAAATAAATACCTTGACTCCATTTATTTTCATGAAAAATAAATGATCTAAAAAAATATTTTCTAAAAACAATTGCCGGCATCACAAATAAATACGAGTAGATAAAAATCGTCCACGAAAATTATGCGATATAAATTGTCGTGGATAATGAAAATATCTCTTTTTGATTAATTATTTCAACTGATATATTTTTGATATTATTAATTTTTCGCAAAATAAATGCATCATTTAAAAAGAAAACGTTTTACTTTAACGTGAAATTTTGAGCGAAACGGATGGGGAGTGGTCGTGAAGTGACGGCGGGTGAAACGCCAGCAAGCTGAGGGAGGGGCACGACTGTAAAATGGAGGCGGACCCGGGGTTCAAATGGGAAAAAAGCACGTATATAGAAGGAAAAACAAAGAAAAAAGGGGTTGGGGTGGGGAGGGGAGGGCGGCGCTGCGGCAGCGGGCAGGAGAGACCCGGTGGACCCTACTGCGCGCTCCGTCGGATGGGGCCGTGGCGGGGCGGTGGGACCCGCATGGGGCGGGGGGGTGGACCCCACGCCACTCAGAAGAAGGAAGTGGACTCCTCCTACTACTCCTGCCATTTCCCCTTCATATTTCAACCATCTCTTCTTTCAATTCCATTCACCACCACCACCACCACCATCCATCATCACCATCACCATCATCATCAATCCCTCTCCTCCCTCTGCGTCACTCCCCTGTTCTGCGAAGGAAAACAGAGCGAGAGGAACTCAGCACCGCCCGATCTGAAACGCCTCCCGCACACCTCTCTCTCTCCAAGGCAATCTCTCTCTCTCTCTGTCTATCGTTGATTCCGCTTTGGCTTTTGTTGACCGTTTTGCTTTGTGCCGTCGCGCGGCGTCGGCTGCGGCGGCGGCGTGTGCTGAGCTTTGTGCGCCGTCCCGTGTATCCGGCGGCGGATTCCCTGATTCCGATCGGCGGCGCGATGGACGTCATCGCCCGTCTCGTACTAGTGCGTGCTTGCTGCGTGGCCGTGTCCTGTTTAGTCTTCGCGCGCCGGGAGCACGGCCGCGGCCGATCGCCGGTAATCGCTCGATCGGATCGAAGCCGCAGAGTTAAACGTGGATCGCTGGTCCTAGTTCCGTCGAACTTCTCGGCCGGCTCGATTTTGATCGGCCGTCCGGGTTTCGCCATTCCCCTGTTTCTCCTCCGCGGTTTTTTTTTTTAACGTCTCCTTTCCGTCTCGCTAATATCTAATCTTCCGGTTTTGGTAAAAAGTTCCGTCTGATTTCGTCGCTCCCTGTTTTCCCGACCCCTGTTTTGATCTCGATGATTCCGATCCTTCAATCTGACAAGCTTTTTTCTCCTCCACCGCACCTGCAAATTCCGATCAGATTCACTTCTCCGATACCTTCACTCGCACGGAATCTTCCTTCTTTGATCCCACTCAATCCATCGTTTGCGCTCGGACTCTCCGCGGTATAGGCGCGTGTTTCCAGATCAAACCGCATCATCGCACGCCATTTCTCGCTACTCTCGAAGATCACCACCGTCTCTCCACTTCTGGAAAACCGTCCCGCTGTAGCCACACTTCCTTTCGGTTTCCACGACCGTACGAGCATATACAGCAGTGGGCGATTAGCTGTCCCTCTCCTGTTCGAGGGTGGCTTTTCTCTGTAGGCGGGGGCGCTAATCAGTCAATTAATCAAGGAGGAATCGATGGTTTTTACGAGGAAGGCGGGGAAGGAATCGTTGTGTCTCTCTCTGTCTGTGTGATTGAGCTGTCCACGCGGTTAAAAAACTCTTCTCGAAATCCATGGGGAAAAAGCGAGGAAAAAAGCTAAAGGGCTGTGAAAAAGAAGGAGAGAGGAATCTGGCCCCACCTCGATTATGGGCTCCACCCACTTATGCTTTCTTTGGTTTATGTGTTGAAAATCGCACAGACAGCCACTCCTGGCTTGTTTTATTTACTTGGAAACTATTTCTTCCTTTCCCGTGGGACCCCGCCCCGCCCCGGCCCTGAGCTTTAGGATCTATTTACGGTTGAACCATCATCGGTCAGTGCTTTGCTTGCCACCGAGTGTTTCCTCCCCCGCAAAAGGAGCGCCGCTGCTTTCCATCGTGGTGAGCGGCAAAGGCCTTCCTACTGGGTCGAAATGATATAAAGAAAAAATGCCAATTTGTCGTTTGGAATTGGATCTTTTGCTGAAAATAGAAGGCTGGGTTGGTGTGCGTCGCTGTCTTTAGCCCTGGCTTAGGTTCGGATTGCGCACGTATGGCGAGTATCTCGCGCCGTACGGTGGATTTTTTTATTTTTATTTTTAACGTGGATTGCGGAAAGGGCAGTAATTTAAGTGGAAAGAGACGAGAAAATATTGGGTACGCCTTATGTATCAACGTGGCAAACAAGAAGGCGCTCGCAGCGCGACACGTGTCGCGCGGGACCCACGATTTCAGGCGCCATTTTGAAAATATTTCTGCACTGTAGCTAGGGTTTTCAGTTCTTTCCTTTCGTCTCTCTCCTTTCGTCTCTCTCTACACTCGCTCTCTCTCCCCGAACGAACTCCCGACAAACTCTCTCTCTGTGCCCTAGCTTTTTCCGACCGGCGAACCACCGCGAGCAACCGACAAAGCAGGAGGATACCGGCGAGACGACCACGAGCGACCGACCGGCGTGCAACCTCCCTCTCTCTGCCCTCCCTCGATCCTGGTCAAAAATATCAACCCCTACTTAATAGCAACAGCCTCGGCATCGGCTTCTTTGGCGAGCACCAGAAGCAGCCGCCTTTCATGGGGGCGACGGCTATTGTGTCTTCATCTTGCGATAGCTCGAATTCAGGAGCGTAGTTTGGGGTTTGGAGAGAAGGAAGGATTTGAGCTTGCGGAAAACGGGAACTCGAGGTTGGGGGCAAGGAGTCGTCGGCAGTGAAGGAGGAGCTGTTGATCGCGGCGTTTTTTCTCGAGGACGTAGAGGTCCTTGGGCCAGGGAGATGAGGTCTTCCACCGCCGAGTCATCGGCGTGAGAAAGGTAGTAGAGGTCGGCCGTGGGTTTCTTCTGCTTCTTCATCTTCTTCTACTGGGTTTGTGGTGATTTCTGCTTTCTCTGGCACAAAAGTCAAGATCGCTCTCGCTGCTGTGCTCTGCTCCGCTCCTTTTCTGGGTGGAGAAAATTTCGAATTCTGGAGGTGGGCCCCAATCGAGCGCTTGATTCGATCTCTCCCCATCTTCTCCCGCACCGTCCCGATCTAATTCGCGATCCATCCGTGAGTTTCTCTTCTCCTCCTCCTCCTCCTCGTTTGCCGCCATTGCTTGTTTTACGTTCGAGAGCTCGAGTTTCGACCTCTTGTCTCGCCTTCCGATTGCGATTGATGTTGATCGCGAGCGTCGGCGGCACTTCGCTTTCATCGTCAAGGGGCTCATTCTGCACGCATTTTCTCTGTTGGGGTTATCCGTTCTGGGTTTTTATTTTTCTTTGAATCCGATCTCTTCCCCGTGATTTCCCGGAAGAAGGTTCGATTTTTGGTGGAGGGCGATCCTTGGTTTGCTGCTCGAAAGCTTTATCTCTGCTGAGTACCGGGTGTGGAACGTGATCAAAATGCAATTTTTTTTTTGTCCTGAGGTGTTAGATTAGGGTGCAATCAGGTTGCTTTGATCCGTTACCCAAGGGTTCCGACGATGTACCCTGGCATCTTTGGTTGATCTCTCTCTGTTTTTAAGCTCGAGTGTATGTCTTCCTGTTTTAGATGGGTGAAAGGTCGAACTTTTATGATGTTTGAGAAGAGGACCGGGGACAAGGAGCTATCTTTATTGCTTCTTAAGGTTAATATATGGGTAGTTATTAAAAATAGTGAATATCATGATTGGGCGATAATTTGGCGTATCTGTACCTTACGTCCTGCAATCCTCAGTCGCTCTTTTTCCCTGTCTTTCAAGACGATCAATGATCGTGAATTTGAGGTTGATTGAACTTGATTTGCCTTGATCTGCAATTTCGTATACCTGATGTCACTTACTGTTTTGACTGAAACAAGGTGTTAGATAAAGTTTTTTGACTTCGAGCCCTTCTAGACATAAAAATACACTTTTAGAGCTTCGATTTGATATGTCGCACGCCCATAACCGATGTCATTTGGTCACTGAAAAGCACCTACAAAATCTTTACCTTTAGCAGAAACAACTGCTTTTTGCAAATATTTGTTTGTGTTTCAAACGCAGTTTGATATGCTCCTTCTCGGTGTCATTGGCCATGTATTGATGCAAAATGCTTAGACGCCTGGTATAATTGCTTTCTTCTCGGTGCATGTGAAACCTATCAACTAATGAACTAGTGGACCCAAATCAAGGTGTCCCAAGACCACTTGACACTTGTTCTGTTCCATAAGAATGGCCTTCAAGTTAATATTTCCCATTTTCATTGTCATGATAAATAATAGTTCATCATATAATGCTGTGAGATGACATTGTCCAAAGATATGAATCTTCAGTTTTTTAAGTTTGTCTAAATTAGCTTAAACATGACTTTGCGACTGCTCGAAGCAATCATTCTATAGCACATGTCCAATCTGTCAAGCGTACTAAAAGAAGCATGGGGAAGCTGCTCTCATCTCTTGGGAATTTTTTTTTCTTGATGGATGTTGAAAGAAAAAGTGAAAATTCAAGTATTGTCGTTTATTGCCAAGAAAGATTGGACACCTTCTATAGTTTGAGTGCTAATTTTTCATTACTTCATATGTTCAAGATTGAATTATTGTCTAAAGACAAAACTGTGCAAACTAAAACAACAAAAGTGATAAACGAGATGTCGACTATCAAGTCATTTTCAAACAGTAAAACAAAAGAAATCAATTTTGTCGGTGTATTTGATCAATTTGGAACTTATGTTGCATAGTTTTGAAGACTTTTTACTTTGAAGTAATGAAAAATGGTGGCTGATCGCATGCTGTTCCTCTTTAACAGGTCAAGCATTTGGTGTTACACGTGTAAATTTATTGGATGGCTGAATCAGAGGTAATTTTTTACTTGTATTATTCAAACATATACTGTTTTCTTAAGTAAAAGTGGGATAATTATATTTTGTTCTTTTAATTGCAGCTTGAAAGTTCCCATCTTGTGAGACATAGAGCTACAGTACAGCGTGCATTGGATGGTCCTAGCACGTTTCTTGTGAGACCTCAAAGTGCCCTAGATAGGTCCCGTCACTCCAATGGTACAGGGGCACATTTCAACAGATGGTCCTGGCAGGTTTTTTGCCTTTTTGTACAATCTACATGCAGCTGCATTACATGTTAATGAGCATGTGGGGTAATAGGGTCTATACCCTTTATAGCACGATATTTGTCATCTTCATTATTCTGCTCATCACAATTTCATTAATCACCGTGGCTCTGACGCACTTTCAGCTAGCTGCCGAAGATCATCGATGGTGGTGGAGCTACATCTCTCTCTCTGACATGTTGATGTACTTTCGATCAAGGTCACAAATGAAGCTCAAGCGGAAAATGTCCTATTTGGAGATGTTGGTGCAATCCCAGGTAACTAATTCGTTTCTATATTTGTTTGATTTTTCATGTCTCTATTGACATCTTATTTGGTTTAACCTCAGTGCTTGCAGCTTGTGCATCCATAACTCTTTCTTCCACTGTTTCTCCCGGATTCATGACTCAGCTGGAGCGATGATTGCAAAGTATGTCCTTTGTCATGCAATGGATTCATTTAAAAGATGAACGCCCATCTAAATAAGAAGAATAAATTTAAATGTCAAAATGATGCCGCATTGAATGAGGGAAGTTGTGCAGACACTCTTAGCTAAACAACGTTCACTTTTTTTTTTTTTTTGAAAACAGAAAACTAAAAGTTTTATTCGATAAACTAAAGGGTTTATTTGCCAGCATTCTTATTCTAAATTTCGTGCTGCATCTGTCATATTGCAGGTGAAGGAAAAGATCTAAAATTGGCGGACGCCCTGTTTCTGGTCATGTTAAAAGAGCTGCTGAGGGAAGTCGATGACTTCTCATATGGATGTGGACAGGCCCCTGTTTCTGGTCATGTTAAAAGAGCTGCTGAGGGAAGTTGATTACTTCTCATATGGATGTGGACAGGCTTTAAAGAGTTACGGACTTGATGCCAAAGGTTTTTTCAATGCTACCGGGTTCAGTTCAGAATTGATGCCAAAGGGTCAAGAGAAAGAAAGCCAGGCAAAGATCAAAAGATACATGACCATGATGGACTCAATGACAAATGAAGGCAAGTCATGCAGTAATATATAGTTTAGCTGTTTATTATTTTGGCTTATGGCTGCAGTGAAAGTTTTAAATTCAAATCCTTGCCTCTGAGCCTGATTAAACAAGTTTGATTTGTTTCAGAGTTAGACAGTTCAAATCCAAAGATCGTGAATGACTCTAGAATCATGCGGATAGCAAGGGGTTCTGGTCGCCATGTCAGAGAAGTTATGGAAATGTTGGAAGAGTATAAGCGGCTTGCCAAGATTTGGAGCAAAATGAAGGGACTTAAGATCCCAACGCGGGGTGATATGAACATGCGGTCTCGAAACATGAATGCACAGCACATGAGCAGAGTTCTTCCACCTCAGATGCTAAAGCAGATTGGTGGCATGGGTGGTTTACAGAACTTGATGAAGCAAATGGGTTCTGGCAAGGATATGATGGGTATGTTTGGAGGTGGCGAGTCATAATGGCTGATTTGTTAAGTGTATCATTCAGTTGTAACCTCTGGGCGAAATTAAGCAGCCACAGTTTGGTTCCACTAAGAATTAGACGGGCCTTATTTCCTCAAGTGACAAGCCATACAGCTATGAATAGACATGGGAGAGTGAGTTCTAGTGGAAGGGTCGATGCATTTGATTTGCATTCTTATGTAACTAGTCAAAATGCTGGCTTGGAATAATTACAGGATTTTTTGTTTTTTGAGTTAGGATTATGGGAGAGCAGGTGTACCTTTTGGTTTTTTTTATAAGTCAGCTGAAATGCATTACTGAAGTTTTTGTGTGTTTCCTCCCTTTCTCGGTTGAATTTATTGATTCCATATGACAAATCTTACCTTGGAGCGCCTGGAATGGATGTTTGAAGAGCTGTCGGCTTGTTTCTCTTTTATGGCTTAACGGCACCCTTTCCTACGGTCTTGCTAATTGACAGTAGGTTTGCTCCCAAGGTGAAGTTGGTCCATCAACGGACACCACTTTGTTGCTAGAAAGGCGGTAAGTAACTAGTCTGTGAAGCTGTTCTTGAAACATCAAAATACTGAGGGAGACTCGGACATTCCTAGAGACAAAAACACAGAATGGGAAGCTTCAGCTCGTTGCGTAACTAGAGTAAGTTGCTCTTCCGTAACATTGAGAAAGCCATCAAAGCAAAATTAACTTTTGTTACTAAGAAGCAGACCTCTAATTTATAAATAATCGTGTATGCATTAGCATCAGTCTTAACAACGCAGAAGATGGGAATTAAATGAACCTCCTTCATCGATGAGTCCAGATTGAATGTAAAAGAGAGAACTAAGCTCATGGGCAAAGAAAAGCTTTAGTAATCATCCTCTTACGTGAAATTAAGATTGTTTAACTCCACTTGTGCACGTACTCATCCTCAAAAACACAAGCGGTTCATCAAATCGCAACCCATTAGTTTTTTGATGGAGGAGAATTGCTTTTCATTTGGTTGCGTTCGCTCTTCATGCAGGGACAAATTGACGAGGCAGCCAAGTTTACCATCGACCAAGAATTTGGCAGGTTCATGGTACGCTTTATTTGGCCGATCCTTGTCTTGTAGGGAAGACAAGATTTTGGGATATAAATTCCGAATGATCAAGATCCGTAGTTGACAATATCATCTGCATCACAAAGATGTGTGTCCAAGTGCAAACTCACATGACATGCAGCATTTCTGTGGGAGACGGCCATAATAGTCAGATAAAGAGGGATGCTGTTTTTAACGATCCCAAATTAGCTGAACTATTAAACAAAATGAAAATCTAAACCGCAAGCACAATGCAAAAATACTATGATTAATTTGATTGGAAAGGGGGACGATCTAACACATGAGCGCAAATCAAGAATCCACCAGTCGGATCTACCGATTCAACCTCTGAATAATCATCCACACAAAGATAAGCTAAACTAAAAAAGTAGAAAAGAAAATTCGAAATTCTAAACCTAAACTTCAGCTTTCACAAATGCATTAGAAGTCTCGGACGATCTGATCGGAGCCAGCTTCTTGGCGCAAACAAGAGCTTCAAGTGTAACTGGACGCAATGAACTCGCGATAACTGTCAATCTTCTTGCTTTGGGTGTCAAAGACAGCACCAGGATCAACAATCGAGATTGGTATGGACAAAACATCAGCAGCCATCTTGGAAAGAATGGGGTACTTCAGGTTATTTAATTTCCACCAACCCAATAGATCGAAGTCCTGTACCCTCGGCAGAAGAGACTCCTCCAAATATTGATCTAACTCGGACTTTGTTTGCTGGCCACTAGTGATCTCTGAAATGTAGACATCAAAATCAGAAAGCCCATCCCCAAAGGAGATGACCGCACCATCATGTGGCAGCTCTTCATGAGACACTCCTTCCTCAGGCATTCCTTCATTTGGCAGCTCTGATTTTATGATGCTCTTGGTGCCGTTCTCCATTGGAGCTTCCGGAAGAGGAAGCATGGGTGAAAAATAATCAAGAAAGAGTTCGTGAATACCATCATCAACAAGTCCAATCCATGTTTCAGCATCCTCGCCAAAATTCTCGAGAAACTAAATTCTACAAGTTTCATCTTGAATCTTGGATCCATGACTACTGCAACAGCCAATATAAGGCAGCATCCCCTCCAATATTTGTCGAACTTTTCTTGTAAAGGCTTGATTAGGTTGCTTACAAATGGGTCCTGGCTCGTTGCAGCATGTGTGAGATCCAACTGAAGTTTAGACACTTCATGGAAGAAGGTACTGGCAGTTGGGTAGGTCGGGCCAGTCAATATATTTGCGGCATCAAACAATATCTTCAAATAAGAACAGAGAGTCTCTACTTGCTTCCAATCATCCATTGAAGGGGTAACCTGTCTTGAAATCTTGCATAAGATCAGCGGCTGTTGAGACAATGGTCATCATAACCCCACATGCTGCTAAACCAGCTACCACACCCCCATTAGACCCGACCAAAGATGCCATCATGAAGAGTCCAATCTTCCCATAAGTTGAGGCCAAACTCCAATCCGTTAAGCCAGTACCATAAGAATTGCAGAAGGCGAGTGCAGGAGCAATAATGTATGAACTTAGAACCAGATACCAACGAAGAGGTGGAAAAATCATTGGAATTGTCACGGTGGATATTGCAGCAAGGCCCACATAGCCAGATGCTGCAAACCAGGAGGGTATTCGGTCTTTCAAAAATACCTGATCTCTTTTCCTTTGCTCCATCACTATCTTGGAACTCTCACTGTCTGCATAATTCACAATAATCAAACACCAGACAAGGGCTATCTAAGGGGAAAAAGGTGAGCCTATGGATAGATGTTCAAGGACGATGTTCTTCTGCAGGCACTAAATAAAAGTGAAATGAAATGACTCTCGCACTAGTAGAGCAGATGCATTTATTTTACATTACAACTAAAAAGTGAATGCCCATTTTAAGAAATTGGAACCAAAGATGTTTGAAAAAACCAGAAGATAACATGAACATTCAGAGTATACTACTGTCCTGAGCAGGTACCCAGAGTCAATAACTGAAGTTCAAAATATGTGTTCTGATTAGATAACCTAATCTAAAGATCATTCAGCAATCAGATAAAACATCAACAGCGACTGGAAGAAGCCATAGGTCTGATACAGGGTGCTTGCTAAATTATGCAACAGATTGGCCACACTGATTATAGAAAGAATTTCTTAGCATCTTCTACCGCTCTAATAAACCTTTTTGGCTCACAAATAGGTTTCAGATGCAATTTATTATAAGAATTCATTATATAAGCAGTCATCATAATATGAGAAAGCCCTTCCATCATGAAATGACAACAAGTAGGCCAATTTCTCATCCACTAGCTTCAATTATAGAAAAGCAACACGATTGATGTCCTTACCAAGAGACTCCATGATGATCGGCAGGTTGCTAGTCTGGCTGCCTTTGTTGAACATCTCTCTAACAGTTATTCCTATTATCTTGATCAAATTGTAGAGACCATCCCCAAGAATGAGTGAAATAGCAATGAAAACCTGAAACAGAGAGGAAAGAGAGAAAAGTTGCTCCACAGTGAGTAAGCAATGAGAAAATTTCACAAAAAAAGATGCCATCTCCTACTCAGCTTCATCAGCCAAGACGAAATTTTGCAACCAAGCACATTAACAACAAAACTTGTGCTCAGTGCTTATCTAATAGTAATACGGATCCAAGCTAGTAATTAACATAAATGTTCTTGTGAAGTACCTTATATCCATAGAGACCTTTGAAGTCATTGCTGCCAAGATCAGCCGAATACCAATCCCCAGCGTGTTGTGAAATGAAAGGCCAGAGGAAACCCCATGATATAATTGCCCCAAGTAGAACAGAGCAGTTAACTATGTGGGGACAGATTAGTCCGCATCCAACATAAGTTGGGCTAAAGTCAAAATAGAACCTGCATGAAAAGCGTGACACGTGATCAGCACAAACTCCTCACGCAGTTTAGCAAGTGCTGGAAGTCAAACATGCAAAGTCGACGCTTAGCGGCGCAAGCATGTGTGTATGTTAGAGAGAGAGAGAGAGAGAGAGAGAGAGAGAGAGTTACGTGTTCTTAAACAGAGTCAAGCCAAGGCTGGGGAAGTTATCAAATCCACATGAATCACCAATACCACTGAAGAACCACTTGAAGCAGCTCCATGATAGACTTATGCTCAAGTATTTTCCAAGGTAACTAACTTGCTTGCTGGGAAATCAACACAGCAGAAAATCATAAAACGCACAACTAATTAGGAGAGATATCCCGAGTAAAGAAAGATTGTAAAGACTCCACAGACTAAAGCTATGTTAGCAGCTTACACTGTTTTCCTGATTAGGAATTTTTTAGCAGTTTGTTTAAGGAATCTTTTAACACTTTAAGACCAAATCTAGCAAATGTAGACTACAGATGGGAAATATTTTCCAGTTCCATCATTTCAATGGAATCCTAATCATCTAAAATTCATAGCTGCAAGCTTGAAACTCCTTGCAAGCAGAAAGTAGAGCAGTATAAAGCAAATGGTTTACTTCACCCTTCCTTACCCAGCAAGTTCAGCTCCACTGTTTGTGTGGAAGCTGTTTATTAGCATAGCGGTTGCAGTACCACTTGGATAAGTAAGCTTATAATCCATGACCATAACCTGCGATAATTGAACTGAGAAAAAGAGAAGACTAGGACAGGATGACAAGCAGTACTGCTCGTGATATTCGCAAATATATATTTACAGCATAATAATTCAGATTATAGGGTTGTAAACCTACAAACCAAGTATGCACTTTCATAAACTGTTCCACTTATAATATGGATAAGTTGTATCTACCGTCACCAACCTTTCGAAGAGGAACAAGGCTAAAAAGTCCCAGAAAGCTGACAACAAACAAGAATCCAATCATCCATCCCAAGCCTGGGTTTTTAACATCTTCTGCCCGATTATCGGGATAATCAGCACCGATGAGCTGATATGTCTTTTCATCCATTGCAATCAGGTACGAACCACCTGTCAATAATCAAACCAGAAGTTAAGCCCATAAAAATTATGAAGTGATCATCAAGATTTATGTGGGAAGGAGTGCTGCTAAGAAGACGTTCAAATGGAAAGCGATCGGACAACTTGTGCATCCGTATCTCCTCGATGACCTAACCGTACATCAGAATCATAACAACAATCGACGATGTAAGGCCGATGCCATCCATCAGCAGATGATAGTGCCTCTTTTTTACTATTCTGTGCAGGAAACTAATTTTCCTTTTGGTTAGATGGAAAAATTCTTCCAAATAGACACCCCACCAGAAATCATCACGGTCGTATAAACTCGATAAAAGAAATCGCACGACAGAACTTCAATTCCATTAGCACTCTAAAAGATATTGCCAACGATGATAGCAACCGCCGCTGAATGGACAGAAAGCGCATGGCAATTCCACTACAACAGTAAATTTAAGCTTTTTAGCACCCATTTGATTGCTCAATGCAGCTCAGCTAACAGCAACAACAGAGCTCAAAATGCAATCAGCATTTAAAAAAAAAAAAAAAAAAAAAAAAACCACTAAACCAATCTACATTCGACGCGCCGAAAATTATAAAAGAAGAAGAAGAAGAAGAAGAACTGACAGTTGAAGGCCAGCCCATAGCAGGCCACCACGCAGGTCTGGATCACGGTGTTCTCCTGGCGAGTGAAGGGCGTGACGGAGAAGCCCAGCCGCGACAGGAACCCCGTCCACGACTTGACGAAGAAGAACCCCAGCAGCCCGGCCGCGACGTTGAGGGACGGGATGATGCCGACGGTGAGGTTGAGCTTGTGGATGGTGATGCAGAACAGGCTCCCCACGACGGCGCTGACGGCGAGCCCCCGGACCGTGATCTGGTCCTTCCAATCCGGGATCCTCTCCTCCCCGTCCCCCTCCCCGCCACCGTCGGCGCCGCCCTTCCGCGGATCCGGCAGCAGCGGCTCCGATATCTCGGTACCCATCGACGGCGACGTGCAGGATGGAATCGAGCGCGAGAGTAAGAGGGAGGTAAATTGACCGATCCGATGACGTTGACGACGACGATAATGATGGAGAGAGGGAGTTCGTCGGGGAGAGAGAGCGAGGGTAGAGAGACAGAGGCGCAAAGAAAGAACCCGCGACTGAAAACCCTCTCTCCAGAAGCTACAGTACCGGAAATTTTCAAAATGTGGGCGCCGAAATTGTGGGTCCCACGAGGACACGTGTCGCGCTGCGAGCGCCTTCTTGTTTGCCACGTTGATACATAAGGCGTACCCAATATTTTCTCGAAAGAGACGGGGTAACAGCACGAGATTGAGACATTTTTTTTTGTGCTGATGCCGCTTCACCTTCCGGTCTGCGATTGTTCGGATCTTGGATTGGTCCACCTGACGGCATCACATGTATGCGTAGATCACGAGACCGGGGGGTAGTCTGACATTGAGCGTCGCTGAGAGTTTTATACACTGTTACAACGAGAATTCTTTCTCTCTCCCTTTATTTATTTATTTATATATTCTGGAGTACAGTGATGCCACGTGTGATCTCATGATGTGTTCTAATGATACTAATGATTTCCTTCCTATATATATTTCTTTTGGTCACAAGATTTCCTTCCTATTTAGAGAGAGCAATTCTTGCTTGCTTCCCTTTTGTTTTTTTTTAACTCTTGTCGTATTGTCACCTCTGATCTCTCTCTTTATATGGCGTTTTGATAAGATTTCCTTCCTATTTAGAGAGAGCAATTCTTGCTTGCTTCCCTTTTGTTTTTTTTTTAACTCTTGTCGTATTGTCACCTCTGATCTCTCTCTTTATATGGCGTTTTGATAAGATTTCCTTCCTATTTAGAGAGAGCAATTCTTGCTTGCTTCCCTTTTTTTTTTTTTTTTTTACTCTTGTCGTATTGTCACCTCTGATCTCTCTCTTTATATGGCATCCTCACACATTGGCATCCGTCGATGTCTAGAAAAAAAGGTTATTTTAGTTTGACGTGGGCCTTCCACTATCTAGCACGATTTGCTCTCAATATGGTCATTGTAATTTATTGCACGAGACATAGAATGGGTCTTTTTGGGTTATTAAAGGACATGGATTTCTTCCCAAAAAATTGCATAGATTTCTTCCCAAAAAATTGCATAACTTTCTATCGAAATGCAGATTTTATTTTATACTTTCAAGTGTTATAAGGAAACTTTACATGCTTGTAGATTATTTTGGATTTCTAATACTATATATGAAAAGGTTTCGATAGGGGATGAAAAATGGTGGCAGATTATAAAGCGGTGTACCCTTTAGAGTTTTAAAGTACATAAAGACTGGGAGCTGAGAATCTTGAGGAGGTGTCATCGTGGCCTTTGCATGTGTGTCTGATTTGGATTTGTGAGATTGAAGGGACCCCGCTTTGGATCCCCCGTCGGTGTTGTCGGTATGCTGTACGAATCTTGGTTGGTGTGGCTGGTGCCTTAGAGATATCCGTGCATTTTGCATTATCCGAGATCATTCTCTTCTTTAAAATAGAATTTTTAAACTACAGATGGGGAAGAATTGATTTTCATTTGTTATTTATTGCGACAAATATGATTTGGTTTTTCTTTAAATTAAAAATAATTGAAATTAAAAAAAAAAGCAAAAATTTGATGCATACATACTCCGTCTTTTTTTTTTTTTTTTTTTTTTTTAAATTCAAGCCATATTATATATTTCGGTAGGATGGTTAAATCAAAATGAGCATAGGATTTGAGACAAATGAATTTTTTATTTTTCCATTTTCTGTTTCAATTGTCCAGATGTAGGAGTACATCTTTTTATGAGTAATGCAGGTGTACAAAATACAAATTATATTACAACTTTTTTTTTTTTTGGTTAGTAAATTTTATTTTACCTCAACACGTACATTTTGTTTATGAAACTAGAGTGATATATTATTAGAATTGTTCTACTATATATGATCATCACATTTCACAGATTTAATATGAGAATGGTCATTTCTATGAATTTTTGTATTTCTTAATGAATTATCGGTAAAATTGTTAAAGAAAGATCAAATGAAGTAGAATTTATATCTACATATATATGTTATGTATGCATGTATGTATGTATGTATTTCATTCTTTTAATCATTCTCTAGATATACTTCTGCTTAAAAATGGAGAGATGGATCTCTAACTTATATTTTTACAAACTTTTTAGTTTTCTTTTATTGGAGAACTTTTGAGATTTTGTGTGATTCTATGACAGTCAAGGGGTCCCATGCTTTTATAATCTTTAACCGTTGGATCGAAAAGCACAAAATCACAAAGCTCCAAGCTGAAATATATATATTTGTTTTTCTTTTTTTTGATTGAGGAGCTGATATATGTTGAACGATTGAGATTTGCAGCATTTTAATCTAAGGGTGAAAGGTTATAAGACATGATACCTCCTAAGGACTGAAAAGACTCACATTTTATCTGTCTTGTTACTTGTATTTTCTTAGAACATCTTTAGAAAATAGAAAAGGAATAATAGCCTATTCGTTCTTACATCAGATTGTGTCAATCTTGTACGAAAAATTATCAGCCCTCCTCTCGATCCAGTTGTGTTATGGCCTTTTATTCGTTGTGCTTCTACTTATTTTATATTGGCATTGCATTGCATGGAAGTATATATTAACACCTCGTCTTTACTGAACTTGGTACGACTTGGTGTTATACATTTTTCATTCCATTAACTCATTTGGATTATATAGTTGCCCAAGAAATAGTTTAACTGAATATTCCCACAAACTGATGTTCAAATGTCCTGCATGGTAACAAGTTTTGTTTGCTCAAAGTCATCAAAGGCCAAGAAGATCTTTATTAGTTCTCCTGTAATCTGTGGTTTTCTATTCTTGTTTTCCAATTATGTTTTTCATAGCTAATTGTAACTTGGGAATGAATTTGCCAGGCATTCTGGACGAACGGAAAGGGGTACTTCTAGCTTCCCTTAGAAATGGATGAAAAGACAACAGCCAGTCCAGTTGTTCCTGTCACTAAAGCCATTGATGAAAGCGAGATCAATGCCGATCTTGTTAAGGTAGCTATTAGACTACATTCCTCCCCACCCTTTTTTGGCTATACGCCTTATATTATATATTGATGTTGAATTTAACAACTTTAATATGGGCTTCTCAAGTCACTCACTCACTCTCATTTCCCCTTAGCATTTACTTAGGATGAGTTTCTGGACATTCTGCAGATGGAAGAAGTTGATAATCTGTTTTATATTTTGGCTACCTTCGTAGTTCTGATCTGCTGTTCTCAGAAAAAGCTAAAGATGGGTAAAGCAATTGCCCTTGCAGTTGTATTTATAGTTATATGGCGATTACTATCATTTCCTACTTAAAAGAATTTGTGAATTACTCTTGAAAACACAAATCTTAAAGTGATACTTCCCTCCCTTTTTATTAAAAAACTGTATTGCCAAGGACAATCTGTTCCTTGGATATAGTTGTTACAATATTTTGAGCTTTTAGTTTTGGGGAGGATCATAAAAGGGGACCTTTGTGAATGTATTCAGTGGTACTTATATGAATAATGATGATCTTACTATAGGCTCTAAATGGAGACGCGCCTCCTGCTGCCAAGGAAGGAAAAAAAGAGGAGGAGGAAACTGCCTTGGATGGTGAATTCATTAAAGTAGAGAAAGAGTCGTTTGAAGGGAAGGACAGTCACCACATGGTGGAATCAGCTTCACCACAGCACGATACATCTTCTCTTGAGAGAAGTTCAAGTAATTCTGTCCGTGAATTGCTAGAAACCCAAGAGAAGATGAAAGAGCTAGAGATTGAATTGGAAAGAGTGGTTGGCGCATTAAAGCATACCGAATCTGAGAATATTCAGTTGAAGGATGAGGTCTCACAAACAAAGGAGAAGTTGGAGATAAGTGGAAAGAAGTATGAAGAACTTGAACACAATCACAAGAAATTGCAACAGCAGATTACTGAAGCTGAAGAGAAATATGGTCTTGAACTTAGCACTTTGCAGCAGGCTTTACAAGCCCAGGAAGCGAAATACAAGGAGCTGATCAATGTGAAAGAGGACTTTGATGGTCTTCAACTTGAGCATGAGCACTCAAGGAAGAGGTTGCTAGAGTTGGAGCATGAGCTCCAGTGCTCGGCAGGTGAAGCACGCAAGTTTGAGGAGCTGCACAAAGAAAGTGGCTCACATGCTGAGTCTCAGACGAAGAGGGCCTTGGAGTTCGAACAACTTCTGGAAGTAGCAAAGCTGAGTGCAAAAGAAATGGAGGATCAGATGACTTCCCTGCAGGAAGAAATGAAAGGCCTCTATGACAGGATTGCTGAAAATCAGAAAGTGGAAGAAGCGCTTGAGAAAACGACAGCAGAACTTTCTGCTGTCCAGCAAGAGCTGACGCTTTCAAAATCACAAACGCTGGAACTCGAGCAGAGACTTTCTTTGAAGGAAGGTGCCATAACTGAGTTGATGCAGGAGTTGGACTTGATAAAGGCTTCTGAATCTCAGGTGAAGGGAAATCTTACAACCCTTCAGGATACTTTGGAATCTGTGAAGGATGATCTTCAAGCGAAGGTTAAAGAACTGGAGCAGATCAAATTAAAGCTGGAGGAGGAAATGAATATGAGGGGAACATTTGAAGGTCAGTTCAAAACCCAGGAGGTACAGTTTTTGGATGTACAAGAAAAGTTGGCGAAACTAGCCACCGAGAAAGAAGCTATTGAGGCAACTGTGGGTGATCTCAATGCTAATGTGGCGCTCATGAAGGATCTATGTGTGGAGCTTGAAAGCAAATTGAAGCTATCAGAAGACAACTTCTCCAAAGCAGATTCTCTTCTGTCTCAGGCATTGTCAGATAATGGAGAACTTGAGCAGAAGTTGAAATCCTTGGAAGAACTCCATCATGCTTCTGGAGAAGCAGCAGCAGCAGCTACACAGAGGAATGTTGAGCTTGAGAGTATTGTTCAAGCTTCGACTGCAGCAGCAGAAGAAGCAAAGGCCCAAATGAAAGAGCTAGAGGTGCATTTTATAGCAGCAGAACAGAAGAACAAGGAGCTGGAGGAACAATTGAATTTAGCAGTACAGAACTTTGCTGCTAAGGGGTCAGAACTCACTACCACACTGAGAGAATTGGAGGGGGCAAAGGAACAACAAAGTACTTTAATACAGGAATACCAGGATAAAATTAAGCAGTTGGAAGCTTCCCTGAGCCAGTCATCTATGAGACATTCTGAACTTGAAGAGGAATTGAAGAGCATTGTGGGAAAATGTGCTGAACATGAGGACCGTGCCAAAATGACCCATCAGCGTAGCCTTGAGTTGGAAGATCTGATTCAGATCTCTCACTCCAAAGCAGACGATTCAGGCAAAAAGGTGAGTGAATTGGAATTGTTACTTGAGACAGAGAAATACAGAATTCAGGAGCTTGAAGAACAAATAAGTTCTTTGGAAAAGAAATGTGCCGATGCAGAGGCAGATTCCAAGAAATTCTCTGACAAGGCATCTGAACTAGCATCAGAAGTTGAGGCATTCCAAGCAAGGTCTTCAAGCTTGGAAATTGCACTGCAAACAGCTCAGGAGAAAGAAAAAGAGCTGACAGAGTGTTTGAATGTGGCTATGGAGGAGAAGAAAAGGTTAGAAGATGCATCCAGCAGTTCCGCTACAAAGCTTGCTGAAACAGAAAATCTATTAGAACTTTTGAGGGATGAATTGGGTTTGACACAGCAGAAGCTAGAGAGCATTGAGAGCAATCTCAAGGCTTCTGGAATTAGAGAGAGCGAAGTCCTGGAAAAGCTTAGGCTTGCGGAGGAGCAAATGGAGCAACAAGTGAAATTGTTGGAACAAACTACATCGAAAAACTCAGAGCTTGAATCCTTGCATCAATCTGTAACTCGGGATTTCGGGCTGAAACTTGAAGAAGCAATGACAAGCTTCTCCAGCAGAGATTCTGAGGCAAAATCTCTATTTGAGAAACTGAAAATTCTTGAAGACCAAGCAAAAGGTTATGAAGGTCAAGTTGCTGAAGCATCGGGAAAATCTGCCTCTTTGAAGGAAGAATTGGATCAGAGTGTGATGAAAGTGGCTCTTTTGGAGGGTACGGTGGAGGAACTCAGAAAGCAGATTGCGGAAGCGGAAACTTTGAAGGAAGAATTGGATCAGAGTGTGATGAAAGTGGCTCTTTTGGAGGGTACAGTTGAGGAACTCAGAAAGCAGATTGCGGAAGTGGAAAATAAGGCTTCACAATCCCTTTCAGACAATGAGCTGTTGGTCGAGACTAATGTCCAACTAAAGAACAGGGTTAATGAACTCCAGGAATCACTGAACACGGCAATTTCTGAGAGGGAAACCACTGCTCAGCAGCTTGTTTCGCATGTCAGCGACGTTAACAACCTGAAAGATCAGCACTCTAGAGCTATAGAACTTCATACAGCTAGCGAAGCTCGCATACTGGAGGCAGAGAAGCAATTGCAAGAAGCTGAACTCAGGTTCAGTCAGAAAGATACAGAAGCGAAAGAGTTAAATGAGAAGCTCATTGTTCTGGAAGGCCAAATAGAAGCATTTAAAGAAGAAGCTCATGAAGTATCGAAGACTACTGAAAAGCAAAAGGTTGAGCTGGAAGAGACCCTATTGAAGTTGAAGCATTTGGAAGATGTTGTCGAGGAACTACAGGCCAAGTCAAGTCAGGCACAAAAGGAGAATGAAGGGTTAGCTGAGGCCAACCTAAAACTTGCTGAGGAATTGGCTGCTTATGAAGGCAAACTCAACGATTTACAGGTGAAATTTTCAGCAGCAGTAGCTGAGAAGGATGAAGTTACTGAGCAGCTTCAATCATTGGAACTGCGGCTTACTACAGAGGGGCAAAAACTGAAATCTCAGGTCTGATGTTCTTATCTCAGCATATCATATCAAATGATCACAGTGGAGTTTCCTTGAATGGTTTTTCGTAATAGAAGTTTTATTTCGTTTTGTTTTGTTTTGTGCTATAGATTAATTCACTCATGGAAGAGAAGAACTTGCTTGGTGAAACATACGGTAATTCAAAGAAAGAACTTGAATCTTTGATGTTCCAGCTGGAAGAACGAGCAAAGGAGAAGCAAACAAGTGAAGATACTTTGCAATGTGAAATTGAAAATCTTAAGGCCGAGATCCTGGAGAATTCTGCGCTGCAAACTCGTCTCAAGGAACTTGAAGAGGTGATCGCTAAGAAGTCCATTACCGAAGAGGTTAGGAAATCTGAGTACTGTTTATTTGTTCTAATTCATGTGAGATCACAAGACGCCACCAGCAATACTAGTTCGCTGGGAATAGGTGTCTTTTGCCATACTTCAAAGCACATCTTTTGACTGGAGATTTGGACCAGTAAATAAATGGAGTTTCTGTTATTCACTGAAGCAGAGGGCACGAGCGGAAGCAGAAACGCTTGTGGAACGAGAAGCATCTTTAAAGGAGTCCCTTGGAAAACTTGAAGAGAAAAGCAAAGCGGTCGTAACTCTGGAGCAGCAAGTCACCGAGCTTGAGCACAAATTACAACAAGCGGAAGCTAAACTACTAGAAAAGGTCGGTTTCTTCTAAGAAAAGAAAGTTCATTTTTTTAGGATGAAGCCATCCAATGTAAACAGGAAAAAACCAATTCGGTGCAAATTCATGCCATGCTGCAGTAGATTGAGTGTAAGTGCATTCAAACAAGTTGCTGCACACTGAAGAGGGGGTCATATGCAACTGAAAATATATATAAGTTGGCCTAAAATCCTCTTCTTTCCATAACGTCCTTGAGCCACCATGCTCTTTCTTTGTAATATGTATGGATTGTCGGCATTCACATACCTTTTCCCAGTAGTGATTTGTTTGTGTTCCGACTTTTTTGGTTTAGTTTCCTTAGGGCATCATGAACTTGCTGACAATCAATGTCTTATTTTCGCAGGACACTGCTGCTAGTGGAGTCGAACCACAGAATGCAACTGAGATAAAGTCCAGGGACATTGGATCGCCTGTCTCGACCCCATCCAAAAGGAAGAGCAAGAAAAAGGTCGAACCGTCGCCTCCTCTGGCCTCGACCTCTTCACAGACACAAGCTCAGGCCCACGACACGTCTCCCTTCATGACCTTCAAGCTCATCCTCGGAGTTGCCCTCTTCTCCGTCGTCCTCGGGATCATCCTGGGAAAACGGTATTAGCTCGGACTCGTCCCCACCAAGCAGGAAAAGTTTGCTGTCTCGGTTTGAAGTTTTGATATTTGGTTTTCCATTTTAATTGCGAATTTTATTCATCTATTATTTCGTTTTAGCCTGTTTCGGTTTGCAACGAGAGCCTGTTTTCTGCATGGTTTGTAGTGTAGGGTCGAAGCTGGTCGGGGAATCTATTTTTCATTCATTTCCCTTGCCCTTATGCACAGAGAAAGGGGTCCTCATGGATTCGATTGATGCATTGTCGTTGGTTGTATGTAGCTCTTCCTGATTTCTCCCGAATGTGATTAAAGTCTTTGAGTATTTCATCTGTCGAGTTATGAACATGCTTTCCAAATCAAGGGGAGCAGTCTGAGTTGGTTCATTGTGGAAATCAGCTTGATATGGCACGGGGTCCGATTCTAGGCTGGTTCTCGCGTGAATGAAATCTTATTTTTGATTCCCAATTCATGGAAATGACTAGGACTTATTGAATCGAGCTGAAGGTGGTTCTATCCACAAATCCATAAAGACCAATTCCAAATCCCCCTTTTTGAACCGATCATTATTGCGTCGAGAGTTTTGCAAAACCAAGATCGCTATGCAGTTGCATTCTAGGTTTTCTCGAATCTTCTTTATTTTAAGCTCAACTAGTATATCGTATAACGAGTCTGGAGTCGCGATTAACTCAATACCCAATGTAATCAAACTTACCTTGATATAAGTCCAAACGGACTATTTCAATGGCAATATTTGACAGAATTTTAACAGGCGGTACGTAACATCTGAGCGAGATGGAAGTTCGTGCGTCTATTTGTTTTTAAGCAAAGAAATGGTTTTGAATAGAAGTTGAAGTAAGAGACACCGTTTGGTGGCTGAGGGCTGAATACAAATTTCTATTCCCCACCTAAAAGAAGAAGAGATATTGTGTGGTGGTTGCTTGTATGCTCAATCAATGAAAGCACTTGTCAAAAAAAAAAAAAAAAAAAAAAAATCAATGAAAGCTAAGTCAGGGGCAAAGCTCAATATTCTGGACGCCTGGTTTGGGACCATCTACGCCATCTGGTTGAAATAACTAGACTCCCCCAATTATTTATTTTTATTTTTATTTATTAACAAGCCCTTTCAATTTCCTCATTCTAAGTGGATTAGGGTTAGCTGCCCATGCGATGGCATTTTGTCAGGAATCATAGGTTTTCGTGTTTGGGTGAACTAAACCTTGCCTAGTTGGATGATCTGATTGGATTAGGATGCCAACTAAGGGTGCCTTTGTTGCGGGGGAAATGAATGTTTTGGAAAGTGTTATTTTAAAATGATCGTTTATATCGCTTACAAAAATGAACGGGAAATGAATGATTTGGAAAGTGTTCTTTTTAAAATGATCGCTTATATCGTTTACGAAAATGAACTAATGGAAGAAATTTTATTTGTCCAAAAAAATATTCAGACATAAATTACTGTGGATAATGAAAATATTATTTTTTTGATTGATAATTAAATCAAGTGATATGAGCGATATTTTTTAGGGAAAACGTTTTCCAACTCATTTGTTTATCAGGAAACCGACAGAGCCTGCATCTTGTCGAATTTAGAGTTGTTTGTTGTCGTGCTGTGTCGAATTCGTGCTTTCTCAATGTTCCTGTCGGCTTGGTTGGTCGACATAAACGAAATCGAAACGATAAAAATGAACATCGGGCATGCAAAATGGAACAGATTCGAACCCACCCGTCGGTATAAATGGAGAAAAATAGGTTTTGGAATTCTGGTATGCATTACTTAAAATACTCGTTTCCCGCATCTTTTACTACGTAGATGTTCCTAACGATTATAATACTTCGAACTCTTAGAATATATCGCGATGACGTCGTGCGCATTGCCGTCCTTGATTTCCTGTGTTACTTTTTTATAATTTATTTATTTTTTCAATAAATCCTGACTTATAATACTATAACCAATTCAATCCTAAAAAAATTACAAAAATCATTCACAGTAGAGCCGGTTATGCCATCTTAGGACGGCTAGCATCCACATTAGTGACCTCCGCCTAAAATTAGCCGGTAGGACCATATTGAAAAATCGTCAAAAGATTAATGATTAAATTGTCTCATTTGAAAAATTTAAGACCAAATTGTTCTTAACTTTGAGACTTTTTGGATAATTATCTCTTTGATCTCTAGCAAATGTATTGGCATGTTTAGAGGGATTTACCTTCTTCCTTACATGCTTATTTTGGTAAACTTCTTAGTCCCCCAACTCTATCTAAAAGTGAGAAGACTTGGAGAGATTTGAGATTAACTAGTGTTTTAAGTTTTCTTTTTTCAAAGGACATTGCATTTCCTTTCTTTCCCCTTCAACTCACCCTACCTTCTACCAAATAAATGATAACGTCAATCCTTCATTCTCTCTTCCTGAAAGGTTATTCGGATTATTTCTCTTCATTTGATGTTACTCAATACGCTTTCTTTCAATTTTGTCCGATATTTATGGCTTTTTGATTTTCTTTTTGATAAATAAAGTGAAGAGGAGGGAAGGACAGAAGTGTAATTGCTCAAGTACCACATCATATGTGCGAGATCTTGTGATGATCTTGTGATGTCATTCATAGCTAAGATTGACAGTCAAATAGCTACTCTAGTGATTATTCGAGTACTTCTTTTGAGGATTTGGCTCACATATAATGAATTGGGTTTCTTGTAGATAATGTCAAAATATATGTATGATTCATAAAGAAATAGGCAATACCCAATCCGATGAGATAGACAAGTGATTGTTGACGTAGTGAACTTCTGGGACGATAAGGAATGGATCGAGTTGCATGTCGAATAAGAGGACTGTTGCTAGACAAATGCGTCAACTCTGATGAGGATGTTAGTGGTTCGAGAGGATATTTGTGATACCTCAATTCCAACATTTGATGGATGAGGTGTTTGTGATGTTATTCATAAATAAGAATCACTTTCCATATAGTCACAAACTTGTATTGTTATTCCTACTCCCGTTAGAAAATTGAATTGGTAAATTCTTAACAAAAGGATTGAGCAAACTCAACACAACTATTCCACATCTTGAATAACCCAAAGAAGGGTCATGTTATGCCCTTTTTTGAATACGAAAATACTTGAAAAATTGGTCGAGAAGTAGTCTTTTTGAAAGCTTAACCCAAATGAAACTGTTTAAGTCGGTTATGGCCTCGATTCAGCGTTCTCAAGGGGCTTGGGGCTTTGAGCCTCCAAAGGCCATTGGAGAAATATTAGGCATTTGACAAGCATTTTTGAAACTCCATTGACCAAACGTCAATATTGGGAATGCTAAAAACCCAATGTAGGTCCAAACCTACTTTTGGAAATGCAAGTCTACTTTTCATCCACGTCATTGTTCATCTTCTTCCTCTTTCATTTTGTTTTCCCTGATTTGCTGCCTAAGAGCCGAGCTTCTCCAACGACTGCCACTACCTTTGCCTGGGGGTTGCGCATCCCCAACAACCATAGCGTGGGGTGGCGCGACCTGCAATACAAGTGATGCCACTTGAGTGTGCGACATTAGGCGATGTTGTTGCTTGAGGTCATGTGACCTTAGGTGGCAATGTCGCCTAAGGTTGTGACCTCAGGCCGCTAGATTTGGCGGTCCGGAGGCTAGATCTGGCCTCCGCGACCTCAAGCGACAATGTTGCTTGAGGTCGCGCTCCAGGTGGCATCACTTTAGGTCGGACCTTAGGCCGCTAGAGTTGGCCGTTCAAAAGCTAGATTTGGTCGTTCAATGATGAGATCTAGTAGTCCAGAGGTCAAATTTAGCCATATGGCGGTTGGTCGACAGTTGGCCAGTGGCCAACCTACCCTGAATTTAATTTTCAGACTAATAAGAAAAAAATAGCAAAGCTCTTTACAAATGTGGGTCTTACCAACAGTATTTATGCTTGAGCTTACAATTTATCAAACGGTGTAATATTTCAAATAATCCCTTTATCTTAAAAGTATTTGTATTTTCCTAAAATCATTTTCCCAAAACCGAACCAAATGTGCCCTACGACCTCTTTCAATGGCACTTTGCATAAATGGCCAAAGTTTATGGGGCTAATCATTTGAATTTTCACCTTGATATCTTGCACATCTTGGTAAAAACGTCTCGACACTTTCGTTGTGTTTTACTAAAGGATGATTTTGACATGTTGTAGTCAATTCTTTGACTAGATACCTGATAATAATAACTCATATAGGGGGCTACGACTAGATTTTTTACTAAATGTAGCATGAAAATCTAAATGTCTCATCGGCTTGGAGTTATGGATGTCGTATGTTCAAATCCCATCAGTACTTACATATGGATATTATTTGCCAATGGGCATACCAAAGATAAGGTCATATATTGTGATTCCTTCGGTGTCCTTTGTAGACCTCGGGCGATCGAATTCAGACAAAAGCACAATCTTCTTTCGGACATGGTCCATCAATCGAACCCAAAATTCAAATAGCCAATTACTATATAACATGGATACACATTTTTTTAATCTCCACAATGAACCTAGCAAAGATCGTACAACTCTACTTTTCCAAAGCTTGTTAGAATCCCCAAAAAAAGGGGGGGCAGGAAAAAGGGATAATCTAATCACATTGCTCGCCTACATATGTATAAAAAAGCGACCAAATCTTCAAATCCCCAAAAGTCACGGGGGTCTCTCTCTTTGTTTACCAAAGAATAGAAATTTGATTCTTTTATTCCTAAAATTCAGGAGCTATAAACAATTTTTAAAAAAAATAAAAAAAGAAGACCCTTTTCGGTCTTCACAAAATTGGGTTTTTTTTTTTTTTCCCGACAAATAAATACAATTTGCCCTACTAATCCCTCAAAAGAATTACAACAACAACAAAAGCGAACGAGATTTGCCTTCGCTTCGGAATCACCGTTGTCCGAACGCTATTCCGCCTACCATTCGAGCCTCCCGAGGAATTCATCGGCTGCTTTTGCACGTACGGCAGCGCCCGTGCACCGATGTCCGCATCGCCCAATCAGGGGGCCGAATTTCCTTAATACGCCTCGAAATCGACGGGATTTGGACGCGCTCATTATTTAAATGACCGCACGCGTCGTATCCCAGCGTTACCCAGAGACCTCTTCGTGGCCGTCCGATCTTGATGGGGCGGCATGGGGAAGAAAAAGGGTAAGGTCAATCGGACGGTGACGGCTGCCACGCGGACGCGGTCAACAGCGAGAGGTCCTTCCAGCCCAGCTTCAGGCAGCCGCCCTCCTCCACCAGCGTGTAGCCCTTCCACGGGAACATGCCGAGCAGCAGCCCGGCCTGCGCCGCCGGGTTGCCCGCCAGAGAAACGGGCCGGAACCCGACCCGCCTGAGCTCCTCCCCCCACCGCTCCACCTTCACCTCGCCGGTCCGCTTCGGCCCGCCGACCGCCACGATGTTCCGGATCTCGCACCCCAGCAGCTGCTGCTCCACCACGTGCCGCTCCACGCTGTCGCCGTCAAGCCCGTCGCCGAGCGCGTCGAACAGCGCGCTGTAGTAGTGCAGCGCCTCCACGAAGCGGCCGAGGAAGTTGCCCCCGTGGCTGAGGTCCTGCTCGACGGTGGTGATCAGCTTGGGGCGGAGCAGCGCCAGCAGCCGGAGGGTGGCGAGGTCGCCGCCGGTGATGTCGTAGAGGCAGTGGTGCATCCAGTGCACCACGACGGCCTCCCCGGGGCGGACGGCGAGGCGGCCCGGGTCGGGCAGGCTCCCGATCTTGCCCTCGACCGGGTTGAACTCGAAGGGCAGGCCGAGGGAGCTGGCGAAGTCGGCGAGCCGGCGGCCGGTGGAGCCGAGCAGCTCGGAGCAGGACCCGAACCCGGTGATCCGGACGGACCGGATCTTGCGGGTCCGGGAGGCGAGGATGTGGAACAATCCGGGCCACTGGAGGCCCTGCATTATGTCGAGGTCGATGACGTGGACGCGATCCTCGCCGTCCAGGGCCTGGAAGATGGCCTGGTTCGCGGTGAAGTGGGAGAACTTGACGAGCGGGGAGATGGAGTTGTAGGACTGGAGCGCGTGGAAGATCCGCTGCGACTGGGCGAGGGCCAGGTCCCGGCCGGCGAGCGGCGCGTACGACCCGAGGAACGAGCTGACCACGCGCGCCTGCAGCGCGTGCGCGAAGTAGGCCGCGACCCGCTCCGGCGACGACCCGAACGGCGACGAGAGGACGGAGATCTCCGGGAGCAGGTCGTTGGCGTCGGCGAGGTTGTCCATGGCGACGCACTCGGCGCACTGGAGGAGGAGCCCCAGGAGCCGCAGCCCGCTGCCCTCCCCCTCGTCGGCCGGCGGCGGCGGCTCCAGCTCGGCCTCCTCGGCGGCGGCGGCCTTCTCGCCGGAGACGGTGGCGTCGTCCCCGCCGGAGAAGTGGGTTCGCTTCGAGGAGGAGGGGCGGTCATCGCCGGAGGAGGGGGAGCCAGCGCCGGCGCCGGCGCCGGGGAGGTCCCGGTCGCGGTCGGGGCGCTTGGTCTTCATGGAGGAGGAGGAGGAGGCGGGGCGGAGGAGGGCGGCGGGGGTGGTCGAAGGAGAAGCGATGGGGGATTGAGGGACGAGGGAGCTCTGAAGCATGATCGATGGGGGGAGTCAAGGTGGGGAGTGGGGGAGGGTAGAGAGAGAAAGAGGGGGAGTCGGAGTGGGTGGGGTAGAGAGAGAAAAAGCCGGGGAATTGTCAGAGAGAGAATCTGGAAGGCGGGGACAGCTTTAGGGGAAGCTTTCACGGGGAAGAAGAACAAATCCGAGAGGAGAAGGACAAGGCGAGCTTGTACAGAGGGAGTTGCAGAGATGTTGGTGTCAGGGTCAGAGACAGAGAGGTGTAACGTGGATAGAGAGAGAGAGAGAGAGAGAGAGAGATGGGTGGTGGCCGGTAGGGGATGAATGATGGAGAGAGAGAGAGATTCAGAGATTGATAATTCAACCTATCATTGTTCCAATGGTAAAATAACACACACCCCCTATAAAATAAAATGATAGGATAAATATGACATACATACAGTAATAAAAATAAGGCACGAATAATCATTGACCGAAAATGACACGAATGATTCTCAATTTTTTTTTTTTTTTTGCATAGGTGTAGCCTCATTTTTAAACTTTTAATTCATTTGATTAGCCCGTCAACTATCGCTAAGAGATGAATGATTTTAAAACTGTTTAAAAAATAATTATTTCTATTATTTATAAAATAAATAAATAGAAAATATTTTCATCCCCACGAAAATGTTTATACATAAATTGTCGTCAATGATGAAAACATTATCCATTGACGAATTATTTCGTTAGATACATGCAATTATTCTTAGGAAAATATTTCTATTTCCGTAAAACAAATGAAACCTAAATGTTTGGTCAACTCCTCAAACCTTCAATTTATTTTATTGACTTTCTATAATATTGGGCCAGAGTTTTAAGAATTATTTGTGTTGTTTTCTCTATTATCATACTGATTTAATTTAAAGGTGGCATGACAGATTGTTATTAATCATTTGATGGGTATTTGCTAGTTTGCTAACTCATATAATCACTTGCAATTTATCATGCCCTTTTCGTGTATCAATTTAGTATGTGAGTCTTAATATTCTTATCATGACACGGAAATTGATCACTCTCTCTCGGAGAGTTTGGACATGTCGTTGTTGAGTCGAATAAAATTAGAACGCGGGATTGAGGTCTTTGGTTAACCTTGTTAGGTAGTCCGTTTGATTATGTCGTTATGTCCATTTGTTATGGGGAGATAATCATGATTAGATTATTATTAATTTTTTTTTTGGGGATAAAGGTAAGATATGTATAGATGATTAGATTATTATTCATCCCTCCTAATTGCAATCGTCATTGGATTCTTGAGATGTTGTGTTTAAGGGACGATTTTTGATTAATATAATAAAAAGCTTCTGCCTCTTGTTTGGGTCTTTGATATGTCTTTGTTGTTTTTGTTTCTTTGTGCACTTGAGAAGAGGGTTTGTATTTACTTTGGGCTTGATCTTGGCCAACGGATGATTGCGACTTGGGGCAGTGGGGTTGGGGGATTTATTTATTTATTATAATTATGTTTTTTTAATCATAGTTTAAGCAGCTAATCAAACATCACGTTCCCACATTACCTAATGCAGCCAAAGAGATAATTACAATAGTCAAGTAAGCCTCAAAATGCATGAGTTCATTGTAGCATCTAATCCAATTGCCAATAGTTCTTGTTTATGTCCCCTCAAGTTTCCGCTAATAGAATTTGGATGATTATACAAATAATACTTGAATTTTGATTCAATATACAATATTGTCTTTGTACTTTTCAGTTGTTCAACATGGTCCACGAGTTTTATCTTAATGTATAATGCCATTTCTAAATTTTTAATTTGTTTAATGTGATCCTTAAATTTTTAATATACATTTAATCTAATCCCTGGATTATATGAAGATGTTTAATATTATTCCTGAACTTGAACTAATGGAAGGACAATATTAAACGCGTTTATGTAGTTCAAGGATCAGATTGAACATACCCTATAAAAGTTCAGGGACAATATTATATATCGGGCAAAGTTCAGAGACTATTTGTGTCATTTTCCTACTAGATTTCCAAAACCTAAATTGGTTATTGAGGAGAAATCTTCATGCACACAATGGTATGATGTCAAAACCGTACCCCATAAATGTTGGCCGCTAGATTAAGACGGAAGTTGAGCCTGTCGTGACCAGTTCTCAATCCCGGCACAATATTGGATGTCCAACCCAAAAGCAATGGGACGTCCGCGACAACTAAAAGTGAAATGTACGATGGTTTACGAGTGGATTTATGTATGGTTGTTAAAAAAAAAATAAAGTTTCAAATATAATGACGCTACGACATTTTGTGCTTGGTTCGATGGTGTGGAAACCTTTGTAAACCTTTTTGTAAATTATAAGGATTTAAGATATCCCCATCTTCACTTTTCATTGTCTTAATTCCAAGCCCAGTCTTTGTGCACATCTGATCATCTTTGGTGTCGGGCCAGCCCATCCATATTGATTATAAGAACGAACAAGTCCAATGGGTTCATCATCGGTGAAAAGAGACCAGGAGGAAATGACTTGTACATGCTTCTCATTCGAATTCCAAACTTTGGTTGGCCCGACAAGTCGCCTTGCCTGTGATCCCTTCTAAATTTCGCATGAATTCTTAGAGGCGCTGATTGTACCTATCATGGGAATAATCAATGTATTGAAAATTATAAAGTTCTTACGAAAAACTCATTAATTCTTCACACGTGGGCAAATCTCTTTCTTACCAAATTTAAGGCAAAATTTCTATTTCGGCGTGTCTTAAAATTCCCACGTCCACCCTTGTCTTATACAGGCCCAATTTGTATGAGAAGCGAGTACAAATTTTTGGAGTTGGGATACAAAAAGGAAATGGTTAATAACAATGGAAATCTCAAATTGGTACATCCGCACCATATGTATCTCGAATCCACCTTAAAGTTTTGTTGGGTTTGTCGCGGTTATATCCATTTAGGATTTTTTGTGATATGATTAGGATGGATGTATCCGTTCGGGATTTTTGATGGTTTTAGTCAAGAAAAAAGAAATGGGAATGGGCATTAACGACATAAAATCTGTTCCCAAGCATAACGGGCTTTACGATACCCAAGATTGTTACTTGTTTTCCCCAAATTATTTTCGATATTCCATGTTTTTGAGTGATGAAGAGAAAAAAACTGATGATATACATTAGATTTCTTGATATTCAATTTGAGAAATGATTGTGTGGCAATCTTTAATGTATTGTGAGACTAACAGTTTATTTTGGATTACAAAAAATCAAATCACAAATAATTATAAATTGTTGTGGAATCCACTTGTGATTTATAATAGATTATTATTTTCACGATACCCTAAAGACTATTATGTTAGCAAAGCCCATTCAATTTTCATGTCATGCGTTAGTAAAATCAACTTGATAGTGGGTTAAAATCGCTGCCATTTGTTATCCACAACATATGAACATTGACTTATATTCCAATAAAACGTTCCATCAATTCGCCTTATGGCAAATTGCACATCAATCCCTAAATGAAATCGAAACCATATTGACGTCTACATTATGAAAAGTATAACAAAATTAACACTCCATTTGTTTTATGAAAAATATGACAATTTTGGAAAATATTTTGTATAAATTTATGTTCTAGTTTTTGGTTGAAACCCAAGAATGAATTATAAAATATTTTTCGCCTTTTGGTATAAAAATTCTGATTTGATTTTTCAAGAGGAAATTACCAAAAGTTCAAAAATTTTAATTATTTTTTTTTTTGCTTTTTGCTTATTTTATTTTATTTTATCCTTTTCCTCCTTCCTTGGCCGATTGCTAGCATGAGAAAAAAAGAAAGAAAAAAAAAGAAAAAAAAGAAAAAAAAATTAAAAATTAGATTTTTTGTAAAAGAATATTTTGTAAGAACGAACATTTCATTGACAAAAAACCTAAACTTGAGCATTGAGAACCCACACACGGTCTCTGTGGATCCAAAGCTAAGTGCTAGGGACTAAAGCTTGAGGGTTGGGGACTTGAGCATTGCCTTTATAGACTTGGGCTCAGGTGCCAAGGAATTGGGCACAAGCACCAAGACTTTGGGCTTGGCCTTGATGGACTTGGGCGCTGCGCTGCTGGCAATCGGGGTTGGGCCTTGATGAAGTTGGGTGTCGGCATTGGTGGCTTGGGCTTGGCCTCAATGGACCAAAGCTATGGGAAACTTGGTCCTAAATTTTGGGGCCCCAAGAACAAGTGTCGGGTTTCCCGTGACTAAGCATCGAGTCTTGGGTCCAAGCATCGAAATTCAATCATATTTTGGAAAGTGTTTTTCCGATTTTTTAAAGAGAAAATCACCTTCGTGAATTTAAGAATATGTTTTTCATTGACTAGTAATACATATTCCTTTAACTCATTTTCCTAAATGAATCAAATGTCGAAAAATAAGACAAATGTTTCTCGCGAAATAAATGAAGTCTAAATGGGAGAATCTTATTAATCATACAAGTACAAGTCTCTTTAATATTGTACAAAAACATACGTCTCTCTACTCATTCTTTATTCTATTAATCAAATTTCCCAACTGCCTACTGCTCGAAATTGATTGCAGACGAGAGAGAAACCAATCTGTAGCAGTAACCAGTCGAGTGGAATAGTAGTGATTGGAGCTTGACTTCAACTTCCTGAAGTTCTTCGCTCCATACGTCGCATAAGCCCAGATAAGTACAAGATTCATTGCTCGTACGCCACATTCGTCTGCATCAGGAAGATGACTTCTCCAGAATCTCCAAAACATCGAAGGGAGCCAACAGATGAAGTTCTTGAAGATGACTTGATCGCCTAACTCCCCGGTAAGGGATGCAGGGAAGATGTCGCCGAGTGGTTTCCAACGTGGTCTTCTGAAACTATACACCTCCACTTGGGAGGTACAGTCGTAGATATGTTCACGATGTGTTTTCACATTGACGACTTTAAAATCATCCTAATGACCACTTAAGAGATTGAATCCAAACCCAACCAAGTCCGACACATCTGATGTCGGTCGAGGAAGGGGTATCCCGTCACCAGTTGACAGGTTCCACAAAGATCTTTTGAGTGGTCTGGATTCTCGCGGTCAAAGGTGAATAAACAGACAATTTCATTGCATGAATCACCTAATTTGAGTATCTCGCTATTTTCGACAAATGAAGTATCGAGATCTTATGATTTGTATATGGGAGAACGGTGAATCAGGACTATCGAACAGTTGTTGAGGTCGTATTTCAGAAGATCGAAGCTGTTCAGTCCGTTCAGTCCGTTCAATGTCTCGAGATAAGCTTCCACAAAAAGGGACTCGGAGAGAGGAAACTTCCAAGATCTGCATACACGCTTGAATCACATCGAAGGTCTTGCGGAGAGCCTCAAGAAGATCTCCGACAGCACGTCATTTGGAAAACTCTCCATCTGATCATGCGCATAGCATCTCTTTCAACTTCACAAATCGCTTCTGATTTCAATGTAAATAGGGTTGAATTTGTTTTGAGGTAGCGACTCATTCTGTCGTGCGACCATATATTCGTATTGGGTCGCAGCGATCTCGAGCGTTTGACCCAAGGAAGACAGCTATTATTTGGTGAAATGGCGTTTAAGGTTGATCGCCAGCATGACTCAGACCTCTGTAATTTGTGAAATTTTTTCCTTAATGGACTGGTTCGAGATGTTCAATTTGATTTAAAGTTTTCAGCTAACGAGGAACAATTTGATGTTCCATTTGGAATCGGGGAAAATTACCCGATCTGTCTTAAACTTATCATAAAATGCCAATTTAATGATAAACTTTCTAACTTTTACCGTTTAGTCTTGATGCGAAATACTAATGTAATCATTTTGATCAATTTTTAATGGAAATCTCTAATGTGGTGGTGGTTCAGTCATCGCTGACCATCCTATGTGGCATATTGTCACGTCAGTGAGTTTTGACAAAAATTCGCTGGGAGGATTGTATTGAAATTTCACACAAAGGTTGAGGATTAAATTGCCAAAATTGAAAAATTTATAATTGAATTGATATCCATATGATAGGTTCTGGATTGATTAGACAATTTCCCCAATCACCTAATGCTCAACAATTTGGCCAACAAGATCGAATTATCTGATTTGGTTGATCTGTCAAGATGAGCTTTGATGAAAGGTGCTCGTCAGAAAGAACGTTTCAAAATCTACATGTTCACCTGAATTGAACAGAAAGGTCTTGCTGGCAGCCTCCGTTCAAGTAGCTAATGTCTTTTAACTCCATAATTGCTCCTGACCTTGATGCAAACTATGAGGCCTTTTCGTTGGACCTAACGATGCCTTCTGACTTATCAAGAAGGCATCATTTTGGCCCTCTTGAATTGTTGCGTCTTAATAAATGATCTTTGTCAATTTGAATTCTTTTTTGTTAACAAAAAAATGGGAGAGATCCTAGTGCTGACAATTTTTCTTGAGCGACATAGAGATTACAATGAAAACATCGTAACTTTTTGAAAATTTAACTACTAGAAAAAAATTTAAGTTTGCGAATGAGAAGACAGAATAATGAGAGAAACTTTAAAACCTAAGGGTTTTGGTTTAAGTAGTTCGAAAATGGAGCATGTAGATAGCAGAATGCACTACATTCACTGGCTTTCTTGGTAAGCTGACTTCAAAGCAGTAAGGCAAAAGAGAAGTTTTCCTAAAGTCCAAAGGCATCGTCACATCCAAAGAAATTGACAACCATTTACATAGATATCATAAGCAACTTGTGAAGATTAAAGAGATCTTGCTGAGCACTCGTAAAAGACTGTGCGAAGAACAATGGCGAGGTTCCCAATTAACATCCTAATGGAGATCTTATTCAGCCCCTCGGCAACACCTTTGATCCGATTCAGACCTGTCTGTAAATCATGGGATTCTCTACTATCTACCATCAACCAAATTGCACAAGTTTGATGACCTTGACAACCTGGCCAGAGTGCAGGTGTGGCGTCCTGTCAAATACGAATTATTTGATCTCGGTTCTTCATTTTCGTCAACATTGCAATGCATTCGGTTTTGCTGGTGTTGGAATGGCATTAACGGTATGTGTTAGCATGTGTTAGATTTCTTGGTATTCATTTTAGGTAACATGTTACTAAAATCAACCTGAAACAGGGTTAACAATTTTACTATTTCTTCTACATCACATGAATATTCACTTACATACCAATCCATTCATGAATCTGAAAACAAACTAAGAACTAGAGCATGAAAAGTATATGGAAATAAAAGACAATCTTACTCATACAGAGAGAAGTCTCTTTGATATAACAAAACATATAATTCTCCATGTGCTCTTTAGTCTGAAAAGCAATTCCACCAGCCTCCTAATGCTTAACATCGTTTGTGGAGGAGAGAGAAATCAAACTCTCTAAACAAGTAATGAGTTGAGTGGTATAGTAAGGCTTGACCTTCACGTTAAATGTCTCAAACTTTTTACTCCGTATGTCATAAAGTGCCAGAAAATGGTGAGATTTGACTCGCAATCCCCCATAGAAGGTATCTATGATGAAAACTTTTCCAGAATCTGCAAACCCAATTGGCTGACGTCTCACACCTTTTATCGTAGACGCTTCAATCGTATACAATTTGGTCCATGATTCATCGACACCAAACTCTTTCATAATCCATACTTCACATGGTTTAGTCAATGAATTTTGTGCTATTACAGACAAGCAACCATCTAGTAAGCTGATAAGGTTTTCCCCGAGAGGCATTATTATATCTGGAAGTGCTAATTTTTGGAAAGCATCTTGAGCTACATCATATAGGATCAACAGCGAGAGGATCTCACGATCAAGGCGAAAACAAGGGCACCAACAAATGAAGTTCTCGAAGATAACTTGATTGCCTAAGTGTTGGGTAAGCGATGGAGGAAAAATGTTGCCAAGTTGTTTCCAGCAATTTCTTCTAAAACTATACACCTCCACTTGAGAGGTATAGTTCGGGCATTTTTCAAAATATATATTCACGTTGACTACTGTAAAATCATCTGGATGACCACTTAAGGGATCGAATCCGAATCCAACCAAGTTGGACACGTGATATCTAGGTTGAGGAAGGGCCATGTTTTCACCGGTTGACGGGTTCCATAGAAAGATTTTTGAGTTGTGAGGAATTTCATGGTCAAAAGTGGATAAACAAGCAATTCCATTGCACGAATCAACTAATTTGAATTTTTGGCCATCTCTGATAAATGATGGATCAAGATCAGACAATTCATTATTGGGAGGATTATGAATCTGTACTCTTGAAAAGTTGTCCAAGTCATACTTAAGAAGATTAAACTTATGCAATTTGGTCGATCTCTCAAGATAAGCTTTGATGAAAAAGGGGCTGGTGAGAAGAGAATTCCAAGATTTACATACACACCTGAACCGGACCAAAGGTCTTGCAGAGATCCTCAAGAAGATCTCGGTTAGAACGTCAACCGGAAAACTTGCCATTGATCTTGCACACTTGTTCAAGTGCTTGCCATCTCCTTGAACTTCACCAATCGCTTCTGATTTCAATGTAAACAGTGTTGAGTTTCTTTAGATGTAACGATGCCTTTTAACTTTATCAGGAACTTCTTGGGCCTTGTTGATCTGTTATATCATATCTTGTTAAATTGTCCTTGTCAGCTAGCGTTATCATGAAAGAATGATATCATGCTGTTAATCTTTCAGCCGGCCTTCCAATGGCAAGACATGTACAAGAGTTAAGCGTGCTTGAGTTGAGCTTTATTATATTCAGGCCACGAATGGACTATCAGTTCGTTCACAAATGGTAACCGTGTCTTCGACTAATCGATATGTTTAATCCATTTGCGACATGCTTAGGTCAATATGTTACCAATATCAACAGGATATATTTGGATATTTTTAGATAACTTGATATACATTTATTAAAATTTTTGTAAACACACCGATATATGTGCATCGATATTTTTCTATTTTTAGGAATCTTTTTATATTTTTTTTTTGTAAAATAATACGCACATCTTATGATTTTTCATTTCATTCATTTTCTCCAGCATGTAACTACCCATATTGCCCAACTTTAAGCATGCCCCGACGTGTGCCTTGACACTACTTAGAGTGATGTAGAAAATGATTAATGTTATTTTACTAAGTCATGTAAGAAAATCGATAGTCATGTCGTGACCTCTACCCCCACGCGGCATTAGGCTAATGGTTTTATTATGTCTAGGCTTAGTTCGGGCTCTCCCAAGTTCATCAATTCATGACTTATGATCTGAGTTTTTAACTTGCAAGTTATTTTTATTTATGAGTCGTCACGAATCGATTTGTAAGGGGTTGATTAGGGTCTGCATGGTAACATTTTTGTTTCCGTCAATTTCTGTTCTTTTGTTCCCTAAAATAAAAAAAGAACAAAAATCCGTTTAGTAAAACTTTTGTTCTTGAGAACAATTTCTCTATTTTCTTGTTCCCGGGAATAGTTTTGGAACATAAATAAGAAACAAAAAAAAGTAGCTTATTGTTCCTGGGAACAATTTTTAGAAATAAGCCAATTTTCTTTTTTATTTTTCTTTTATTCCTCTCTCTTGCTGCGGCCACCTCCAACCGCCTAGAGCCACTGCCAGCTGCAGCCGGTTGCTGCCGCCAATTGCGCCGCCGTTGCCGACCGTCGGCTATTGCCGCTGACTGTCGACGGTCGGCGATCCGTGAGCAAGAATAAAAAACGAATAAATACAAAAAAAGAAATTATTTCATACCAAATACATTTCTATTCTTTTTTATTTTATTTCAAGAGTAGAAATTTTGTGTAGTTACGAAATACCTTATTTTACTTAGAAATTGTTTCCCGGAATAGAAAAAGAAAAGAACTATTTTTGAAAAGAAACTGTTCCCCAACCAAGAAACGTTACCATGCGTACCCTAAGAAACCAAAGTAAAATATTAAGAGAAATAATTTATTCCTAAGCAATCAAATAAAGTAAGATCGGGAACTTATTACACTAGTTAATCAATTAATATCCTTCCGGCATCTAATTTTTTTTTTTTGTTTAAATTTTGAAATTTGATTTTTTTGAAGGACTTTTCTGGATTTTTTTTTTTGAAAACTACCCAAAAACTATTTTTTAGCCTTTTCCTAATTTCAGATATTTTAATTTTTTTTTGAAATTTTAATTTTTAATTTAATAAAATAAAATAAAATAAAATAATATCATATAAATAAACATACCCGGGTCAGACTTCCGCGTCCGACCCGGGTTGGACTAGGCTCAACGAATGAGCCTAGTTTGGTAAACACATTCAGCCCAAAATGAAAAATCAAAGAAAAGAAAAACCCGGCCCACGATTAAATCACCTGAGCCTAAATCTAACGGGAGCCAGCCCACAAAAATAAAATCCTAGCCTAGAACCAAAGTGAACCGGGGTCTTTTGTCAAGCCAGTGGCGTGCGTGGTCTACCGGGCGAGAATGGCGGTGAGCAAACGCGGATCTGAACCCGAAAAAATCGTGCAACCAGGCCACAACATTAAGGAAATGCAATATTCATGCATACGGGGTTGGGGGACGAAAGAGCTGAGCGAGACGGCTCCACTCAAGGAGCCTGAAGATGGAGCATAAAAAAAAAAAAACAAGGAGGCTGGAGACATGGGTGTCTGATCTTGATAGACCTAAGTCTTGGCATTGGAGACCTGATCCTGAACATTGGGGACCTGAGAATCGGCGTCGAGTTCTCATGTCCAAGTGTAGAGTTTTAAGTCTAAGCATCGAAATCTAATCATATTTTAGAAAGTATTTTCTGATTTTTTCAAAGAGAAAATCATTTTCCTGAATTTAAGTATAGGCTTTTCGTTGATTAGAAATATATTTTCCGTTAACTTATTTTTCTAAACGAACCAAACACTAGAAAATAAGGAAAATATATATTCCGTGAAAGAAATGAAGCTTAAATGGGAGAATCCTAATAATCATACAAAGGATAGTCTCTCTTCAACGTGGTGCTAAAACATGTCTCTCTACTCTTTCTTTACTCTATGAATCGAATTTCCCAACTACATACCGCTCGAAATTGATTGCAGACGAGAGGAAAACTAAACTCTCTGCACCAGTAATTAGTCGAGTGGAATAGTAGTGATCAGAGCTTGATTTCGACTGCTTGAAGTTCTTCACTCCGTACGTCGCACAGGCCCAGATAAGTGCAAGATTCTTTGCGTGGACGCATCGTCCGTCTTCTTTAGGAAGACAACTTTTCCAGAATCTGCAAAACCCAAGTAGCCAACAAACCATACTGCTCCTCATGTTCAGTCTAATTGTATACAACTGGGTCCACCGTTCGCGGACGTCCAACTCTTTCAGGATCCATATTTCAAACTGCGGGGACGCGATTTAGTCGCATCAAATAGGGTCGACGGTGTTTTGAATCAGCGCTGGAAAAGAAACGAAGGGCGGCACCGACAGATGAAGTTCTTGGAGATGACTTGATCGCCTAACTCCCCGGTAAGGGTTGGAGGAGAGATGTGGCCGAGTTTTTTGCAACGCCATCTTCTAAAACTATACACCTCCACTCGGGAGGTACAGTAGTAAATAAGTTCACGATGTGCTTTAATATGTCGACTACTTTAAAATCGTCCGGAAGACCACTTAAGGGATCGAATCCAAATCCAATCAAGTTCGACACATCATATGTGGGCCAAGGGAGGGGTATCCTGTCACCGCGGGTTTCATAGAAAGATCTTTGAGTGGTCTGGATTCTTGTTGTGAAAGGTGGATAATCAAAAAAATTCTATTGCATGAATCACCTAATTTGAATTTCTTGCTATTTTCGACAGATGAAGTATCGAAATCATATGGTTTGTATCTAGGAGAATGATGAATCAAAACTCTCGAATAGTTGTTGAGGTCACACTTGAGAAAATCAATGGATTGATTATGTTCAATGGATTGATTGGAATAAATTCGTTTGGAGAATGTTAACAACTAGTGTCATGGCCTTGACTCCATCTCCAGGGTCTCGAGCAGCAAGGGTTATTTTTTTGACGGCCTGGCGCATCGCTCTCCCGTTTCTTTTTATCTTTTCATTAAGCACATGCGGGAGCGCACATATAACACCCAGACAACAATAAGCAGCCAAGAAAACAACCACTTGCAAACACACAATTACATCAGTTATATTTATAAGCCATTTTTGTCATGGGCCATTATATTTACAACCATTACATGCTTTATACTTAAAAAAACCGGGGTAAATCTTAGCTCCTCTATTGAGACTACAACTCCTTTGTACCTACAATTTTGAAAAACAACGGGGTGAGTTATGGACTCAGTAAGTAAAATCTCTAATTCTCTACTAGGAGGACATTTAATCATCAAAATCTAGTAGGTATAATACTTGAAATGCAATGTCGATGTCAGATCATTAGCAAACTTATTACTATTCTTGACTACATAGGAAGTTGCCATCATAGGAAATGCCTGTAATTATTGAACTTCCTAGGATTAACAAGTATATAAATAAAAGTGGTGCTTTTGGAAATGTTTGTTGTTGTATTAATATTATCCCTATGATTATGTTTGACTGGGTTTTTATAATATGCTTCCACTTGCATTTAATTGAAAGAATAAAAGAATGGGTCGACAACGCGTCTTAAGTTATCGTAACTAAATGACTAATGAGGGATGTTCGCGCGCTTGGGGGTTCAGGGCATGACACCCAAAGTGGCAGATCTTGGCTTTGAACAACGGCTCTGTCACCATGATGTTGCTGCTCTTGATGTTGTTGTGGACAAGGATCATGTTGAGGCCGGTGTTGTTATGGATCTAATTGAGGCCGTGCATGGTGTCGGTGGCGATTTGCATCCTTGACATCTAGGTCATGAGGATTATGAAATTGGGCATTTTAGGGTTCCGCAGGCAATTGGAGAGGCTGGCGTCGTCGACGAACTCATAGACCAAAAAGATGTTGTCACCAAAGACGAAAGCACCAAGCAGCTTCGCGATGCTGACCAGATGGCTTTAGCAGATCACTTTGAGGAGGTCCTTTACATGGCCCATGTCGATCTTGCACTTGAAATTGCGTTGGAAGATGACGATGTCCTTGTCACAAAATGAGATAGCGCTAGGAGGAGGAGGAGGAGGAGGAGGAGGAGGTGGAGCAGAAGAGCTTGGTGAGGAAGTTATCGGTGGTAGCGTGGAGCTTGGAGAAGTCGTAGATGACATGGTTGTCCAAGAGGGAGTGGCGGAAGCCGGAGAGGGAGGAGATGTCGATGTGGGTCTTGGAGAGAGCTTGGGGAAGGAGGTCGAGGTGTAGAACCCACTATTGGAAGAAGCAAAGGCGGACGAGATGAGGGTCAATGTAGGGGTCCGGGATGAAAAAGTCTCGAGGAGGAGGGGGTCCTATCGTAGGAGAATGCATGCTAGAGAGAGAGAGAGAGTGATGAGAAGAGTTCTTATTTCTTGTCATTCGACTCCTATCACAAAGAAAGTAATTAATATCAATTGTAGTTTCAATCTCGTAGCAAGTGGATCAAAACTTTAAAATAAGCTCGAAACTTTATTTGAAATAATCTTGTGAGTTGGAAAGTGAAGAATGTGTAACAAGATTTTCAACCCCTATCACGCAATTTACATCAAAATGTGAAAGAATAATAAAATAAAAAAAGCACAGAATAAGCGTTGTTTAACTTTATAAAATATTATTCCGGAAAAATGCCCACAAGGTGAAGATCGGCTAGATGATTGGATTGAATTTTAATTTTCAATTCTGAAATGAAGGTTTGTTGAAAGTACTTAATAAAAAATTGCACTCATAAGCCATCATAAATGGAAATTTAACATCTTCTATGTAGCTTTTTGTGAATAAAATATGAGACCATGAATTAAAATTAATAACCTTTCTACACAAAGTGATAACAGGATGTGGGATAATATGATATCTTGTTGGATATAATTGGGCATTTATATTATGAAATTGATGGGAGAGATGATAGAAATAAATGCAGTTTTTCTATTAGCATGAAAAAAATAAATTGAAGTAGAAGGGTATATTGGTTAGTTTTTTTTTTTTTTAATATCTATAAAAAGGAAGCAATTTCTTAGCCAAAATGAGGGTGGAAATAGCACCGTACTGTTTGTTTTGGGTGCCAAAAACTCTATCACGATTTATATTTAATTGTATCTTTTGTTTTTCATATTGACAAATCTTCTGATATTAAAGGCAGAGTATGCACACGAACCAGTCATTATGATTATGTTTTCCCCTTGGCAAGGGACTTCAGGGACTATCAAAGGTTGCTACTTAAATGTCATGCGAAGAATGTCAAGGTTTAAAACATCTAATGGTTGTGAATATGACACACAAGCTCATCAAGATTACTTAAGGAAAATATCTCCTTGTGTATGTGTTGTTTTTTCCCCGACGATGTCGAGCTTTTTTATAAAACATGGAAAAGTAGCGAATGAGAAGACAGAATGATGAGATAAACTTTAAAACCTAAGAGTTTTGGTTTAAGTAGTTCGAAAATGGAGCATGCAGATAGTAGAATGCATTGCATTCATTGGCTTTCGGGGTAAGCTGACTTCAAAGCAATAAGGCAAAAGAGAAGTTTTCCTAAAGTCCAAAGGCATCGTCACAGCCAAAGAAGTCGACAACCATTTACATAGAAATCATAAGCAACTTCTGAAGATTAAAATTTTTTTTTGCTGAGCACTCGTAAAAAACTGTGCGAAGACCAATGGCAAGGTTCCCATTTAACATCCTAATGGAGATCCTATTCAGCCCCTCGGCAACACCTTTGATTTGATTCAGACGTGTCTGTAAATCATGGGATTCTCTACTCTCAACCATATTCTTCATCAACCAGGTTGCACACGTTTGATGACCTTGACAACTTGGCCAGAGTGCAGATGTGTTGTCCTGTCAAGTATGAATTATTTGATCTCGATTCTTCATTTTCCTCGAGATCGCAAGGCATTCAATTTAGCTGGTGCTGGACTAGCATTAACCGTATGTGTTAGCATGTGTTAGACTTCTTCGTATTCATTTTAGGTAAAATGTTAGTAAAATCAACCTGAAACAGGGTTAACGGTATTACTATTTCTTCTACATCACATGAATATTCACTTACATATTATACATTCATGAATCTCAAAACAAACTAAGAACTATATCATGAAAAGTACATGGTAATAAAAGACAGTCTTACTCATACAGATAGAAGTCTCTTCGATATAACAAAGCATATAATTCTCTATGTGCTCTTTAGTCTGAAAAGCAATTCCACCAACCTCCTAATGCTTAACATTGTTTGTGGAGGCGAGAGAAATCAAACTCTCTAAACAACTAACCAGTTGAGTGGTATAGTAGCAATCGACCGCCACTTCAAATGTCTCAAACTTTTCACTCCGTATGATGTGACTGGGAGATTTGAATCGTAATCCCACATCGAAGGCATCTACGAAGAAAACTTTTCCAGAATCTGCAAACCCAACTGGCCGATAACTCACAATACTTCTCGTAGACACTCCAATCGTATACAACTTGGTCCACGATTCACATACACCAAACTCTTTCATAATCCATATTTCATAATGTTCAGTGGATGAGTTATGTGTTATTACAGATGAGCAACCATCCAGTAAGCGGATAAGTTTTTCCTCAAGAGGTATTATATCTGGAAAAGCTATTTTTTGGAAAGCATCTTGAACTACATCAAATAGGATCAACGAAGTGACCATCTCACGACCAGGACGACAAGGGCACCAACAAACGAAGTTCTCGAAGAAAACTTGATTGCCTAAGTATTGGTCAGGCGATGGAGGGAAAATGTTGTCTTGTTAGATTGTCCTTGTCAGCTAGGGTTATCATGAAAGAATAATATCATGGTGTTAATCTTTCAGCCGGCCTTCCAATTGCAAGACATGTACAAGAGTTAAGCGTGCTTGAGTTGAGCTTTATTATATTCGGGCCACAAATGGACCATCTGTTTGTTCACAAATGGCAATCATGTCTTCGACTAATTGATATGTTCAACCCGTTTATGACATGCTTAGGCCAATATATTACCAATATCAATAGGATATATTTGGATATATCTAGATAACTTGATATACGATTATTAAAATTTCAATAAACACGCCAATATATGTCATCAAATTATTTTTCTATTTTTAGGAATCGTTTTATAATTTTTTGTAAAATAATAAGCAAATCTTATAACTTTTCATTTCATTCACTTTCTCCAGCATGTAATTACCCATTTTCTTTTCATAGAAAATTGCCCAACTTCAAGCATGCCGATACGCGAGCCTCGACACTAGTTAAAGTGACGTAGAAAATGATCAATGTTATTTTAATGAGTCACATAAGAAAATCGACAACCATTTCGTGACCTCTGCCCCCATGCATAGCTTTACTAAGTCTAGGCTTAGTCCAAGCTCTCCTAAGCCCACAAATTCATGACATATGGCTCGAGTTTTTAACCTTCAAATCATTTTCATTTAGGAGTTGTCATTATTCGATTTTTGATGGGTCAATTAGAAATTTAAGTAAAATACTGAGAACTCCTAAGCAATTAGAGAAACTAAGATTGGGAACTTATCATACTAGTTAATCAACTAATACTTTTCTAGTATCTAATATTTTTTAAACTTTGAGATTTGATCTTTTTTGAAGGGCATTTCATGAATTTTTTTGAAAACTATTTTTTAGCCTTTTCCTAATTTCAGATTTTTTTAATTTTTTTTTTGAAATTTTACTTTTTAATTAATAAAATAAAATAATAATATATCATATAAATAAACGTACCGGGTCGGACTTCTGCGTCTGACCCGGGTTGGACTAGGCTTAACGAATGAGCTCAGTTTGCTAACACACTCAACCCAAAATGAAAAATCAAAGAAGAAAATTGCAGCTCGCAATTAAATCACCTGAACCCTAAAAATCGCGCAAGCAGGCCACAACATCAGAGAAATGCAACATTCACACAAACGGGGCTGGGGGACGCAGGAGCCTAGCCAGATGGCTTGATTCGACGAGCCAAAAAATAAAGCATAAAAAAGAAGGGGGCTGGAGACAGGGGTGTCCGGCCTCGATAGACCTAGGCCTGGGCGCTGAAGACCCGATCCCGAATGCCTGGCGTCGGGTTTTGGTGTCCAAACATAGAATCTCATGCCCAAACACCAAAATCTAATCATATTTTGAAATATATATTCTGTTAATTCATTTTCTTAAACGAATCAAGAGCTGAAAAATAAGAATGAAATCTAAATGGGAGAATCTTATTAATTGTAGAAATAAAAGTCTCTTCAACATGGTACAAAAACATGTCTCTCTACTCGTTCTTTATTCTATGAATCGAATTTCCTAACTACATATTGCTCGAAATTGATGGCAGATGAGAGGAAAACCAAACCCTCTGCACCAGTAATTAGTCGAGTGGAATAGTAGTGTCGGAACTTGACTTCGACTTCCTGAAGTTCTTCACTCCGTCCGTCGCATAGGCCAAGATAAGTCAAGATTCTTTGCGCGGACGCATCGTTCGTCTGCTTCAAGAAGATAACTTCTCCAGAATCCGCAAAAACCCAAGTAGCCAACAAACCATACTGCTTCTCATGTTCAGTCTAATTGTATACAACTGGGTCCACGGATCGCGGACGTCCAACTCTTTCAGGATCCATACTTCAAAATGCGGGGACGCGATTTAGTCGCATCAAATAGGATCAACGGTGTTTTGTATCAGCACTGGAAAAGAAACGAAGGGCGGCACCGACAGATGAAGTTCTTGAAGCCGACTTGATCGCCTAACTCCCCAGTAAGTGTTGAAGAAGAGATGTGGCCGGGTTGTTTCCAACGCCGTCTTCCAAAACCATATACCTCCACTTGGTGTTAAGAGAACTACACAAAGTACTAGTGATGTCAAGAACAGAGAAGAGAAAGAAGACTTCGAGAACAGAGGAAAGAAAGAAGGCGAAGCTAATGGAAAACCAGTAAGTGCTATCAAGTACAAAGAAAAAAGAGAAAGCGTCGAGAACAAAGGAAGGAAAGAAGCTGACGAAAATAATGGAAAGAAAGAAAGCAACAACATAGATTATAGCACGTGTAAAACTGATTTACCATTGAGGAATCAGTATTCAGTTTTAAGTTTGTAAAGTCAAACTTTCTGTTCTTTTGCTTCAGTTAGTTAGTTGTTCTGTTAAGCTAGTTGTTTTTCGTTCTGTTGTCATTCTCCGGTTGATATAAAAACTGATGAGGAAAGAGTAAATGGGAGTCGAGCCCTTTTGATGTAAGCAAGCATTCATTGAATAAGAATACACTTTCTCTCTGCATCGTTTTTCATTTTTGTCCCTCTCGTTTCCACTTTCTGTTCTGTTCATCAAATCTCTTCATGGTATCAGAGTCGTTTTCCTGAGAGTACAAATCAACTTTGTTCTCTATGAAAAGATGATGAATCTGCAACAGTTTGAAGTCACATTCAAGCCTCATCGATCGCTGTTTTCTGCTGTTAATGGTGGTATGTGTTCTTTAATTGGGGATCTGTGAATCTTTTACATCACTAAACAAGAACTGTGAGTTGTTCTTACTCTTCAATCGAGTTCTTATCATCATCAGTAATAGATTCACAACTCTATACTGCAAAATCAGTAGGAGACTGTTTCAGTAATAGAGCATCTCCTAGGATCTGAAAGTGTGAAAATGGCAGTAAGAATGCAGAAGTATCCATTGCCCATTCATGTCAACATCTCTAAATTTGTTACCATCAAATTAGCCGAAGGTAATTTTCTTCTTTGGGAAGCTTAGTTTCATAGATTCCTGAGAAGCCAAGATCTATTTGGTTTCATTAGTATAGAAATTCCATCACCTGCCAAATCATTGCAAGTTGAAGGAGAAGATCAGGGTGCTGAAGTTTTAAACCCCGATTACAATGATTGGATCAAGACAGATCAACTTGTATCTTCTTGGATTAGTGGTGCTGTTTCAGAAAACATACTCAGTCAAATAATTGGCTTGGATATTGCATATGAGGTATGGCAAACCTTACTCAATCGATTCATGGAAAAATCTATGGCTAGAGAATTTGAGTTGAGAGGAAAGCTGCAAACATGTCAAAAGCGTGATCGAGCTTTGGCTGTATATCTCAGAGAATATAAGTCAATCTGTGATCAACTCAAGGCAATAGGAAACCTGTAGATGAGATAACAAAGTTGTTTGGAGTTTTGGAGGGTTTAGGATATGAATACGAGAGTTTTAAAACCAAAATATACTGCTTGAAACCACAACCGGAGTATGATGAGGTGATATCACACTTAGAAAGATTTGAAGCAAGATTACAAAACTATTCTTCAAATCAGTTCAGTTCTAATCTAGCCTACTATGGTCAAAGGAAAACTGAAGTCCTACAAAGGGAAGATCTTGACAGAGAACCTGCACAACAAAATGTCAGTTTTGGAGAACCAAGAGGATACAATCGTGGAGCCAGAAGTTATGGAAGAGGACGTCCCTTCAATAATCGATATCGCAACTATGGATATTCTAGAAGAAATATGAGCAACGGACTAAATAATTCGAATCATGATAAGGGAGAACAGCAATTCAAGCAATTCAATACTTTCTCTGGCATTGGTTCTGGTCAAGGCTTTAGACCATATGTTGGCTCCTCACAAAGGAATCCAGATACCAAGTCATATCCCTCAAACTCGTCAAATCTAACTTTTCACAAAAATCTGCAGGAAAATAAAACAACAGATAACACTCGTTTAGTGGGTCAGATCTGCAAACGCCCTAGACATTATGCACTTCACTGTTGGTATAGATTCGACAACTCTTATCAAGCTGAGGAAATACCAACAACACTAGCAGCAATGCATCTTGAAGAATCAAATGGCAATGAGTGGTATCCAGACACTGGCATGACTGCTCACATCACTGCTGATGCTGGTATTCTTCATAATTTCTCTAAACACATTAGCAATGATACAGTTATGATTGGTAATGGCTTATGCTTACCTATTACACATATTGGTGATGCATTACTACATACTGCAGTGGATACTTTACCTTTGAATGATGTGTTAATTGTTCCAGAAATTAAGAAAAATCTTCTGTCAGTTTTGAAACTAATAGATAATTATCCGTGTTCATTTGTCTTTGACATAACTGGTGTGTATATAAAGGACCACTTCTCCAACACAACCAAGATGCTCGGAAGGAAGGTTAAAGGACTCTACCGAGTAGATCCTCATGTTACAGAAGTCTTTTTTACTCAAAAACACAGGACAGTTGGAGAAGATGTGTGGCATCAATGTTTAGCTCACACGAATCTAAAAATCTTAAAGTACATGGAGACTCAGCAGTTGATTCACTGCAATACAAAGCTACAGTCTATATGTAGGAGTTGTAAAATAGCTAAGAGCACTACTCTACCCTTTCCATTATCAGACTCTGTAGCTTCTAGGCCTTTAGAACAGATTCATTGTGACATCTGGGGACCTTCTCCAGTTAATTCATTTCAGAACTTCAAGTATTATGTGATTTTTGTGGACAACTTCTCTCGATTTAGCTGGATCTATCCACTGAAACTGAAGTCAGATTTCTATAATGTCTTTCTCATGTTCCAGAGGTTAGTAGAAAATCAGTTCGATTGTAAAATCAAGATCTTCCAATGTGATGGTGGAGGAGAATTCATCAGTCACAAATTCAAGTCTCATTTATAGAACTGTGGGATTCAACAGCGTGTGTCCTGTCCTTACACACCAGAACAAAATGGCATACCCAAAAGGAAACATCGACACATTGTTGAGTTTGGACTGGCTATGCTTTATCATGCAAGACTTCCTTTGAAATTTTGGGTTGATGCATTTATAACAGCTAATTACATTGTCAATCTTCTTCCCACTCCAAAGTTACAAATGCAGTCGCCCTACAATATGCTATATCAGCAACAGCCGAGTTATGACCATCTCAGGATCTTTGGCTGTGCGTGCTATCCATGTCTCAGACCCTATGCACAAAACAAGTTTGATCTTGGCCCTACAATATGCTATATCAGCAACAGCCGAGTTATGACCATCTCAGGATCTTTGGCTGTGCGTGCTATCCATGTCTCAGACCCTATGCACAAAACAAGTTTGATCCAAGATCCTTTACTTGTGTATTTCTGGGTTACAGCGATCGCCATAAGGGATATCGGTGCCTTATTCCCACCACTGGTCATGTATACATAAGTCGTCATGTTATATTTGATGAAAGCTTCTTTCCTTTTACTCAGAAATTGACAACAGACTATCCCCATTATACAAAACTGTACCAGCTGTGGACAAAGGAAGTCCAATTCTTCAATTCTCCAAATGAAGAATGCATACAATCCACATTATCTAAACATACAGGTCATTTACAAGACACCAGAATCATCACTACAGCTCATTTACAAGACTCTCCTAGTTCAGAATCATCTTCAACTTCATCTTCACCCTCAAACTCATCTTCGTTACACATGTCATCTGCTGGTTCTTCGAGTTCAACCTTACCTTTGGTACATCTGTCCCCTACCAATTCTGCTGAGTCAGGAGTTCCTATTTCCACCACTGAATCACCAAGTGACCTCGCTATTGCTCAAACCGCTTCTCCTTCTCCAATTACCTCACCGGGTATTCCATCTACTCATCCTATGCAAACCAGATATAAATATGGTATTATAAAGATCAATCCTTGATATGCCTGCCTTGCTGAATATCAGGTGCCTCCTGAGCCACGATCACTTAAATCTGCTCTAGCAGATCAAGGCTGGTATAAAGCCATGAAAGATGAAATGGATGCATTAGATGAAAATCAGACTTGGATCTTAGTTCCTCGCACTAGTCAAATGAATGTTATAGGCTGCAAGTGGGTATTTAAGACAAAACTTGCACCAGATGGCAGTCTTGATCGTTTGAAGGCTCGGTTAGTAGCCAAGGGCTTTCATCAGGAAGAAGGAGTGGATTACAGAAATATTTAGCCTTGTTGTCAAGCATGCCACTATCCGCATTGTGCTTTCTATGGCAATGGTACAGAACTGGTCGATCCATCAACTCGATGTTAAAAATGCATTTCTTCATGGCAACTTGAATGAAACAGTATACATGGAGTAGCCTCTTGGCTTTGTACATCCACACAAATCTCAATATGTCTGTCTTCTTAAGAAGTCCCTTTATGGTCTTCGCCAAGCACCGCGTGCTTGGTTCGACAAATTCAGCAATTTCCTACTTGAAGTTGGCTTTTTCTGTAGTACCACAGATCCATCTCTTTTTATACTGCGAGATGGACAAGAGACAGTTCTTCTTCTATTGTATGTTGACGATATTATCTTGACTGGCAGCTCAGATAAGTTACTTCATGCTTTGATTCATTCTCTCAGCCTTCAATTTCATATGAAAGACCTTGGCCATCTTCATTATTTCCTAGGAATTGAAGCAAAGCGCACCGCGACTGAGCTATTTGTATGTCAAACCAAATATGCTCTTGATTTGCTCACACGAGCACACATGGTTGATTGCAAACCCATCTCAACTCCTCTGTCCCTGCGACCAGTCATCTTGAAATCTGATGACACTCTTCTCTCCAATCCAGTTGAATATCAAAGTTTAGTTGGTGGCTTGCAATATCGAACCATCACTCGTCCTGACCTTGCCTTTGCCACAAATTTGTTATACAAGAAAATGCAACAACCTACTGTAGGTGATCTTCATAAGTTGAAAATGGTACTTCAATATGTCAAAGGCACAATTCATCTTGGCCTCTTCATTCGTTCACACAGCTCTATGAACTTATATGGTTTCTCTGATGCAGACTAGGCTGGCTGTGTTGAGACTAGACGTTCAACAATTGGTTTCTGTACTTATCTTGGTTCGAATCTTATTTCATGGGCAGCTAAGAAACAACCTACTGTCTCCCGCTCCTCCACTGAAGCAGAATACAGAGCACTTGCTTCTGCTACAGTTGATCTTACTTGGATTAGTTTTGTTCTTCGTGATATTGGACAACCTTTGCACTCTCCAACTCTTCTCTTTTGTGATAACCAGTTTGCTATTTCACTTACAACAAATCCTGTTCTCCATGCTCGCACAAAACATATTGAAGTCGACTTTCACTTTGTTCGTGAGAAAGTTTCTTCTGGTTCTCTTCGAGTTCAGTATGTTCCGAGCATATGTCAACTGGCTGACATTTTTGCTAAAGCTTTATCACGGCTCACACATTCTACTCTCCGGATCAAATTGGGCATGGGCCTTTTACCCCTTCCCAATTTGAGGGGGGATGTTAAGAGAACTACACAAAGTACTAGTGATGTCAAGAACAGAGAAGAGAAAGAAGACTTCGAGAACAGAGGAAAGAAAGAAGGCGAAGCTAATGGAAAACCAGTAAGTGCTATCAAGTACAAAGAAAAAAGAGAAAGCGTCGAGAACAAAGGAAGGAAAGAAGCTGACGAAAATAAAGGAAATAAAGAAAGCAACAACAGAGATTATAGCACGTGTAAAACTGATTTACCATTGAGGAATCAGTATTCAGTTTTAAGTTTGTAAAGTCAAACTTTCTGTTCTTTTGCTTCATTAGTTAGTTGTTCTGTTAAGCTAGTTGTTTTCGTTCTTGTCATTCTCCGGTTGATATAAAAACTGATGAGGAAAGAGTAAATGGGAGTCGAGCCCTTTTGATGTAAGCAAGCATTCATTGAATAAGAATACACTTTCTCTCTACATCGTTTTTCATTTTTCTCTCTCTCGTTTCCACTTTTTGTTCTGCTCATCAAATCTCTTCACTTGGGAGGTAACAATATTAGATATGTTCACGATGTGCTTTGACACATCGACTACTTTAAAATCATCTGAATGACCACTTAAGGGATCAAATCCAAATTCAATCAACTTCGACACATCAGAGATGTGGATCGAGGGAGGAGTATCTTGTCACCATGTGTTCCACAGAATGATCTTTGAGCGGTCTGGATTCTTGTTGTGAAATGAGGATAATCAAACAATTCTATTGCATGAATTACCTAATTTGAATTTCTTGCTATTTTTGACAAATTAAGTATCGAGATCATATGATCAGTATCGGAAGAAGTACTCCTCAAGTGCCAAAACTTGGTACAAAGGGACACTTAAGTGCCATCTTCGGCGAATCCCGCCGGAAATCTTACGTGGCAATTTTTTATTATTTTTCTTGCCTACGTGGCTTGTTGGAGAGCTGACTTAGGAAAGAAATGCAAAAACAATGTCATTTTAACGTAGATTTGAATTTTAATATAAAAATTAATTTAATTTAATTATAAAAATAAATAATTAAATAAATAATTTTTAAAAGGGGGGAGGGAGCAAGAAAGCAGCTGAGGGCTGAGCCTTCGCTGTCGCTGCCTCCCCGCCGTCGCCAGGAAGGGCCAGCGAAGGTGGGGGGAGGGGCGGCCGGGATCATTGAGCCCTGGCCAGGGCCTACCGACCTCGGCTAACTAGTGGCAAGGGCCCGCGAGCCCTCACCCAGATTTAGGGCGAGGGTCACGGCCCTCCCCTAGATCCAAGGAGGGTTGGCGGCCCTCACCTAGCCGGGCCAAGGGATGCCATCCGCTGGGGCGACGGCAAGGGCTCAATCTTTAGCTGCGTGCCTTCTCTCTCTCTCTCTTTTTTTTTTTTTTTTTTAAATTGTTGTAAATAAATTTAGTTTTTAATTTAATTTAATCATTTTTTATATTAATTATTTACCATATTATAAGCAAAATAAACGTTGTTTTTGCATTTATCTAGCCACGTCAGTATCTAAAATGATGTTGTTTTGCACTTACATTGTTAGAAAATTGCCACGTTAGCATTTTGGCCAGATTTTTTCGCCGTTGGCACTTAAGTGATCCATTTCTCTGCGATTTTTGCATTTAAATGTCACTTTCCTAAATTTTGACACTTAAGTGTCCACCCGTGCTAAATTTTGGCACTCCAAGTGTCCAGCACTGTATCTAGGAGAATGACGAATCAGGACGCTCGAATAGTTGTTGAGGTCATACTTGAGAAGATCGATGTTGTTCGATCCATTCGATCTCTCGAGATAAGCTTCCATGAAAATGGGCTCGGAGAGAGGAAACTTTCAATGTAAATAGGGTTGAATTTGTTTTGAGGTAGCAACTCTATTCTGCCCTGCGACCAATCTATTTGTGTAGCATCACGACTATTATTTAGTGATATGGTGCTTAAAGTTGGTCGCCACCATGACCCAGATGTTCATAATTTATGAAATTTTTAACTTAATGGATTGGTTCGAGATGTTCAATTTGAATATTTTGACCTAGCAAGGAACAATTTTAACACTAAAAATATTTTTAGGTACTATATTAAATAGTGGGATTTTAAAAAAGGAAGATATAATATTTTTGGCTCAAACTGACTGTGTACCCACACACGATTATTTTCACCAGGTGTTTTTAATATGAAGAAATTAGGCCAAGATCGTTATCGTAATTGAGACATTTAAGTAAAAAGGACAATACCCATGGTTGTGATTGAATGATCGAGTGATGGGTTATAGTCATGGCAAGATGACTATTGAAAGATGAGGTGACATAGGTTGTGTTGAGGAAACCCAACGGGTTGTGACCCGGTAAAGAACTAAGTACTACACGATAATGAAATCTCATGTGAGCCACCTCTAGTATCTTGTACCGTTGCTTATTGTAGTCAAGGTCTAAGTGCTACATGGTGACTTGAGTCATATGGGAGCCACTTCTCGAAGCCTTGCAGTATTGTCATGTATAGTAAATGGGCTAAGTGCTATATGATAATGAGATTTTGTATGAGTTACCTCTAGAACTTTGTATTAGTGCTTTTTATAGTTAAGAACTAAGTACTACATGACAGCGTGACTTCGTGGGAGTCACATTTAGTACCTTGAGCTGTTGCTTATTATAGTCAAAAACTAAGTGCTACACCACAGCAGGACGTGAGAGCCACCTCTAGTACCTTGTACTATGATTGATTGTGGTCAGGGACTAAGTGCCACACGATATCGGAATTTCGTGGGAATGGGGGCACCTCTAGAACCTTGAGCTTGGTATTAAGTATTGAGTCAGAATATTGAGTGGGGATGTTGAGGTTGAATTGGGAATTTAAATATTGAGAGTAAATATCGAGTGTGGATAGAACACAAAGATATGATTTGCTCGCGCCTGATTATGGGATGAAATTGTGTGACATGGTATGTGACGTGTCATAATGATTTGACCTTATAATCAGGACTCCTGCAATCGATCGATTGATTGATGGACTGATTGATTGATTGATTGAATGATGGATCGATTGTATTGATTGATTGAATGATGGATCGATTGTATTGATTGAATTGATTGATTGATTGATCGACTAAGATTGAAATGAGATGTTCCAAATGCTTGAGTGTTATTATTGCACTTAAGTGATATATGAATTGTGCTAACATGCATGAGGGAACTGAGGCGATGTAAATCCTCTGTATTGTGTGTATAGACTGCCTTTAGGCATATTTACTTTCTATTTGGGTTTTAGGGGAGTAAATTTGCTGAGACATTATCTCACTCTATCATGGGCTTAACTTTTCAGGTCCCTAGATGGAGTAGCGTCACGTACGCTATGGGGTCCCGAGGGAGGTAGATTTCCAACGTTCCTATTTCCCAATTATTGGGACCGGCCTGACTCGTGAGCTTATTGAGTCCACTGTCTGGGTCGATGAGGGTCTACCCCACCTGGTACCTCATTGTTTCAAGGCGTGGTACCTCCACAAGCCCGACAGGAGTTGGGAGGGTCCTATAGGTGGTTTTGACGAGTCTCCCGTTGGGACTGAGGAGTGGGAGATAGGGCAACCTTTGGACATCGACACCCTTGATGGTGCCGTGGAAGACCCGGAGTCGATGACTGGAGAGTCTAGAGTTTAGTTGGCTTCGTAGCCCCTTTTTGATCTAGATTTTTGTACATAGACCTTAAAGTTGGCCTCTGTGTATAAACTAGTTTGTTTATAAAAGTGTGGTTTGTTTTATATGGTTGTCCTGCTTTTCTATCCCATGTCTGTTGTTGTCAAGGGATTAGTTAATTCGCTTTCTCATGTGCATAATCGAGTGGGTTGGCAATGCGTCATGGGAACATCGCATTTTTATCGACCACCGAGAGATGCACGTGCACTTGAGGTTCGGGGCGCAACAATGGTTGGCGACCTCGATGGAGCATCACTGGTCCATGACGACGTCGAGCCACAAAGAGGCTTGTTGGCCCTTGTTGGGCCACCTTAGGTCGGCCTCACCGGACCACCTCCATGTAGGCCTAGCCGGTGGCTGAGCTTGGCCTCACCAGATTTGGGCCAAGTTGACCTCGCCCAACTAAGGTGAGGTCGAGCCTCGCACAGCCATGGTGAGGCTCGGCCTTGCCAGTCGACACAAGGCACGGCCTTGTCAACCGATGCGAGGCTTGGCCTCCCTAGGCCAGGGCAAGGCCAAAATTGGTGAGGTTGAGGTTTACCTTGGCCAAGCGAGCCTCTGGCGTGCTCGCTGAACCTTGCCCTGGCCTGGTGAGGCTTCAGTGAGCTCACTAGACCTTGCCTAGCCGATTGCTAGCCATTGCCGCAGCCGGTGACCAACTGCCAAGAAGGAGGAAGAATAAGAGAAAAAGAAAAAAGAAAAAAGAGAAAAAAGAAGAATAAAAAAGTAATATGAGTATTAAAAAATTAAAAGAAACAAAAAAAAAGAAAAAATAAAGAATTCGACCGAACGCATTTCCATCATGGGAATAGAAATTTTGGATAGTCGCCAAGCATGTTCTTTTTCTCAGAAATTGTTCTTAGGAATAGGATTAGAAAAAAATCATTTCGATAAAAAATTGTTCTTCTGATTAGAATCGTTACCAAACGTGCCTTTAGTATATCAGTTTGAGATTTTACTCTTTGTTTGTCACATCTGTATCTTTATTTTATGGTATTAATCTAATTTAATGAATGATATATTTGCTATAAATGCATTAGTTTGGGGTCTTTGGCGGTCGGGCAAATTAGTTTGGGATAAATTTATCACAAATGTACCAATTTGAGGTTTCTTTGTGGTCATTTGAGATAAATTTATCATAAATGTACCAATTTTAGGTTTTTCGTGGTAAAGAATTTAGTTTTGGGTAAACTTGTTATAAGCTTATTGGGTTTTTCAGAATATTAACCTTTTATATTATGAAATTGATGAGCTAGATGATAGAAATAAATGCAGTTTTTTTATTAGCCTGAAAAAAAAAAAAACAAGAAATTGAAGCTAGAAGGGTATTCTGGTCAGTTAGTTACAATAATAATAAAAAAAACAAGAAGTGTCTTAGCCAAAATGAGGGTGGAGATAACACTTGATTGTTTGTTTTGGGTGCCAAAAACTCTATCTCGACACTTTTGATATCAAAGGCAAAGTATGCAAAAGAATCATTCATTATGATTATGTTTTCCCCTTGACAAGGGACTTTAGGGACTATTGAATGTTGCTACTTAAATGTCAATGCTTGGTAGAAAAACGAGGTTACATACATTATCATGTGAAGAATGTCAAGGTTTAAAACATCTAATGGTTGTGAATATGACGCACAAGATCATCAAGATTACTTAAGAAAAATGTCTCCTTAAGTATGTGTTATTTTTTCCCCGATGATGTAGAGCTTCTTTATAAAACATGGAAAAGTAGTGAATGAGAAGGCAGAAGAATGAGAGAAACTTTAAAACCTAAGGGTTTTGGTTTGATTAGTTGGAAAATGGAGCATGTAGATAGCAGAATGCATTGTATTCACTGGCTTTCTTGGTAAGCTGATTTCAAAGCAATAAGGCAAAAGAGAAGTTTTCCTAAAGTCCAAAGGCATCGTCACATCCAAAGAAATTGACAACCATTTACATAGATATCATAAGCAACTCGTGAAGATTAAAGAGATCTTGCTGAGCACTCGTAAAAAACTGTGCGAAGAACAATGGCGAGGTTCCCAACTAACATCCTAATGGAGATCTTATTCAGCCCCTCGGCAACACCTTTGATCCGATTCAGACGTGTCTGTAAATCATGGATTCTCTACTATCTACCATCAACCAAATTGCACAAGTTTGATGACCTTGACAACCTGGCCAGAGTGCAGATGTGTCGTCCTGTCAAATATGAATTGTTTGATCTCGGTTCTTCATTTTCGTCAACATTGCAATGCATTCGGTTTTGCTGGTGTTGGAATGGCATTAACGGTATGTGTTAGCATGTGTTAGATTTCTTGGTATTCATTTTAGGTAACATGTTACTAAAATCAACCTGAAACAGGGTTAACAATTTTACTCTTTCTTCTACATCACATGAATATTCACTTACATACCAATACATTCATGAATCTGAAAACAAACTAAGAACTAGAGCATGAAAAGTATATGGAAATAAAAGACAATCTTACTCATACAGAGAGAAGTCTCTTTGATATAACAAAACATATAATTCTCCATGTGCTCTTTAGTCTGAAAAGCAATTCCACCAGCCTCCTAATGCTTAACATCGTTTGTGGAGGAGAGAGAAATCAAACTCTCTAAACAAGTAATGAGTTGAGTGGTATAGTAAGGCTTGACCTTCACGTTAAATGTCTCAAACTTTTCACTCCGTATGTCATAAAGTGCCAGAAAATGGTGAGATTTGACTCGTAATCCCCCATAGAAGGTATCTATGATGAAAACTTTTCCAGAATCTGCAAACCCAATTGGCTGACGTCTCACACCTTTTATCGTAGACGCTCCAATCGTATACAATTTGGTCCATGATTCACAGGCACCAAACTCTTTCATAATCCATACTTCACATGGTTTAGTCAATGAATTTTGTGCTATTACAGACAAGCAACCATCTAGTAAGCTGATAAGTTTTTTTCCGAGAGGCATTATATCTGGAAGTGCTAATTTTTGGAAAGCATCTTGAGCTACATCATATAGGATCAACAACGTGAGGATCTCACGATCAAGGCGAAAATGAGGGCACCAACAGATGAAGTTCTCGAAGATAACTTGTTTGCCTAAGTGTTGGGTAAGCGATGGAGGGAAAATGTCGCCGAGTTGTTTCCAGCAATTTCTTCTAAAACTATACACCTCCACTTGAGTATGGTTCGGGCATTTTTCAAAATTCATGTTGACTACTGTAAAATCATCTGGATGACCACTTAAGGGATTGAATCCGAATCCAACCAAGTTGGACACGTGATATCTAGGTTGAGGAAGGGCCACGTTTTCACCGGTTGACGGGTTCCATAGAAAGATTTTTGAGTTGTGAGGAATTTTGTGGTCAAAAGTGGATAAACAAGCAATTCCATTGCACGAATCAACTAATTTGAATTTTTGGCCATCTCTGATAAATGATGTATCAAGATCAGACAATTCATTATTGGGAGGATTATGAATCTGTACTCTTGAAAAGTTGTCCAAGTCATACTTAAGAAGATTAAACTTATGCAATTTGGTCGATCTCTCAAGATAAGCTTTGATGAAAAAGGGGCTGGTGAGAAGAGAATTCCAAGATTTACATACACACCTGAACCGGACCAAAGGTCTTGCAGAGATCCTCAAGAAGATCTCGGTTAGAATGTCAACCGGAAAACTTGCCATTGATCTTGCACACTTGTACAAGTGCTTGCCATCTCTTTGAACTTCACCCATCGCTTCTGATTTCAATGTAAACAGTGTGGAATCTCTTTAGATGTAATGATGCCTTTTAACTTTATCAGGAACTTCTTGGGCCTTGTTGATCTGTTATATCATATCTTGTTAAATTGTCCTTGTCAGCTAGTGTTATCATGAAAGAATGATATCATGTTGTTAATCTTTCGGCCGGCCTTCCAATGGCAAGACATGTACAAGAGTTAAGCGTGCTTGAGTCGAGCTTTATTATATTCAGGCCACGAATGGACGATCAGTTCGTTCACAAATGGTAACCGTGTCTTCGACTAAACGATATGTTTAATCCGTTTGCGACATGCTTAGGCCAATATGTTACCAATATCAACAGGATATATTTAGATACTTTTAGATAACTTGATATACATTTATTTAAAATTTTTGTAAAAACACACCGATATATGTGCATCAAATTATTTTTTTAGTTTTAGGAATATTTTATAATTTATTTGTAAAATAATATGAACATCTTACAACTTTTCATTTCATTCACTTTCTCCGGCATGTAACTACCCATATTGCCCAACTTTAAGCATGCCTAGACGCGTGCCTTGACACTACTGAGAGTGATGTAAAAAATGATTAATGTTATTTTACTGAGTCATGTAAGAAAATCAACAATCATGTCGTGACCTCTACCCCCATGCGGCATTAGGAAGTCTAGGCTTAGTCCGGGCTCTCCCAAGCTCATCAACTCATGATTTATGACCTGAGTTTTTAACTTGCAAGTTATTTTTATTTATGAGTTGTCACGAATCGATCTATAAGGGGTTGATTAGAAACCCAAGTAAAATATTAAGAGAAATACTTTATTCCTAAGCAATCAGATAAACTAAGATCGAGAACTTATTACACTTGTTAATCAATTAATGTCCTTCCGGTATCTAATTTTTTATTTTTTTTTTTTAAATTTTGAGATTTGATTTTTTTTTTGAAGGACTTTTCTGGAATTTCTTTGAAAACTACCCAAAAACTATTTTTATAGCTTTTTGCTAATTTCATATTTTTTTGAAATTTTTTGAAATTTTAATTTTTAATTAATAAAATAAAATAAAATAAAATAATACAATATAAATAAACATACCCGGGTCAGACTTCCGCGTCCGACCCGGGTTGGACTAGGCTCAACGAATGAGCCCAGTTTGGTAACACATTCAGCCCAAAATGAAAAATCAAAGAGAAGAAAAACCCGGCCCGCAATTAAATCACCTGAGCCTAAATCTAACGGGAGCTGGCCCACACAAATAAAATCCTAGCCTAGAACCAAAGTGAACCGGGTCTTTTGTCAAGCCAGTGGCGTGCGTGGTCTACCGGGCGAGAATGGCGGTGAGCAAACGCGGATCTGAACCCGAAAAAATCGTGCAACCAGGCCACAACATTAAAGAAATGTAATATTCATGCATACGGGGTTGGGGGACGAAAGAGCTGAGCGAGACGGCTCGACTCAAGGAGCCTGAAGATGGAGCATAAAAAAAAAAAAAACAAGGAGGCCGGAGACACGGGTGTCTGATCTTGATAGACCTAAGTCTTGGCACTGGAGACCTGATCCTGAACATTGGGGACCTGAGAATTGGCGTCGAGTTCCCATGTCCAAGTGTAGAGTTTTGAGTCTAAGTACCGAAATCTAATCATATTTTAGAAAATATTTTCTGATTTTTTCAAAGAGAAAATTATTTTCCTCAATTTAAGCATAGATTTTTTGTTGATTAGAAATATATTTTCCGTTAACTTATTTTTTTAAATGAACCAAACACTAGAAAATAAGGAAAATATATATTTCGTGAAAGAAATGAATCTTAAATGGGAGAATCCTAATAATCATACAAATGATAGTCTCTCTTCAACGTGGTGCTAAAACATCTCTCTCTACTCTTTCTTTAGTCTATGAATCGAATTTCCCAACTACATACCGCTCGAAATTGATTACAGACGAGAGGAAAACTAAACTCTTTGCACCAGTAATTAGTCGAGTGGAATAGTAGTGATCAGAGCTTGACTTCGACTGCTTGAAGTTCTTCACTCCGTACGTCGCACAGGCCCAGATAAGTGCAAGATTCTTTGCGTGGACGCATCGTCCGTCTTCTTTAGGAAGACAACTTTTCCAGAATCTGCAAAACCCAAGTAGCCAACAAAGCATACTGCTTCTCATGTTCAGTCTAATTGTATACAACTGGGTCCACCTTTCGCGGACGTCCAACTCTTTCGGGATCCATATTTCAAACTGCGGGGACGCAATTTAGTCGCATCAAATAGGGTCGACGGTGTTTTGAATCAGCGCTGGAAAAGAAACGAAGGGCGGCACCGACAGATGAAGTTCTTGGAGATGACTTGATCGCCTAACTCCCCGGTAAGGGTTGGAGGAGAGATGTGGCCGAGTTTTTTGCAACGCCATCTTCTAAAACTATACACCTCCACTTGGGAGGTACAGTAGTAAATATGTTCACGATGTGCTTCAATATGTCGACTACTTTAAAATGGTCTGGATGACCACTTAAGGGATCGAATCCAAATCCAATCAAGTTCGACACATCATATGTGGGCCAAGGGAGGGGTATCCTGTCACCGCCGGTTCATAGAAAGATCTTTGAGTTGTCTGGATTCTTATTGTGAAAGGTGGATAATCAAAACAATTCTATTGCTTGAATCACCTAATTTGAATTTCTTTCTATTTTCGACAGATGAAGTATCGAAATCATATGGTTTGTATCTAGGAGAATGATGAATCAAAACTCTCGAATAGTTGTTGAGGTCACACTTGAGAAAATTGATGCTATTCGATCCGTTCGATGTCTCGAGATAAGCTTCCATGAAAGGGACTTGGAGAGAGGAAACTTCCAAGATTCTGTTTAATGGATTGATTGGAAGAAATTCGTTCGGAGAATGTTAACGACTAGTGTCACAGCTTCAACTCCATCTTCAGGGTCTCGAGCAGAAAGGGTTATTTTTTCGACGGCTTGGCGCATCACCGTCCAGTTTCTTTTTATCTTTTCATTAAGCACATTCGGGAGCGCACATATAACACCCAGACAACAATAAGCAGTCAAGAAAACAACCACTTGCAAACACACAATTACATCGGTTATATTTACAAGCCATTTTTGTCATGGGTCATTATATTTACAACCATTACATGCTTTATGCTCTTAAAAGCCGGGGTAAATCTTAGCTCCTCTATTGAGACTACAACTCCTCCATACCTATAATTTTGAAAAACAACGGGGTGAGTCATGGACTCAATAAGTAAAATCCCTAATTCTCTATTAGAAGGACATTTAATCATCAAAATCTAGTAGGTACAACACTTGAAATGCAATGTTGATGTTAGATCATTAGCAAACTTATTACTATCCTCGACTACATAGGAAGTTGCCATCATAGGAAAGGCTTGTAATTATTGAACTTCCTAGGATTAACAAGGACATAAATAAAAGTGGTGCTTTTGGAAATGTTTGTTGTCGTGTTAATATTAACCCTATGATTATGTTTGACTGGGTTTTTATAATATGCTTCCACTTGCGTTTAATTGAAAGAATAAAAGAATGGGTTGACAACACGTCTTAAGATATCACAACTAAATGACTATTGAGGGATGTTCGTGCGCTTGGGGGCTTGGGGCATGACACCCAAAGTGGCAGATCTTGGCTTTGAACAACGGCTCTGTCACCATGATGTTGCTGCTCTTGATGTTGTTGTGGACAAGGATCATGTTGAGGCCGGTATTGTTATGGATCTAATTGAGGTCGTGCATGATGTCGGTGGCGATTTGCATCCTTGACATCTAGGTCCTAAGGATTTTGAAATTGGGCATTTTAGGGTTTCGCAGGCAATTGGAGAGGCTGGCATCGTCAACGAACTCATAGACCAAAAAGATGTTGTTGCCAAAGACAAAAGCACCAAGCAGCTTCACGATGCTGACCAGATGGCTTTAGCAGATCATTTTGAGGAGGTCCTTTACATGGCCCATGTCGATCTTGCACTTGAAATTGCGTTGGAAGATGACGACGTCCTTGTCACAAAATGAGATAGCGCTAGGAGGAGGAGGTGGAGCAGAAGAGCTTGGCGAGGAAGTTATCGGTGGTAGCATGGAGCTTGGAGAAGTCGTAGATGACATGATTGTCCAAGAGGGAGTGGCGGAAGCCGAAGAGGGAGGAGATTTCGATGTGGGTCTTGGAGAGAGCTTGGGGAAGGAGGTCGAGGTGTAGAACCCGCTATTGGAAGAGGCAAAGGCGGACGAGACGAGGGCCAATATAGGGGTCCGGGATGAAAAAGTCTCGAGGAGGAGGGGGTCCTATTGTAGGAGAACGCATGCTAGAGAGAGGGAGTGAGTGATGAGAAGAGTTCTTATTTCTTGTCATTCGACTCCTATCACAAAGAAAGCTGTCGCGACCTAATTTTCGGGTGAACCACCTAAAATTTGGCTAATGGATTATTAAGCCTAGATTTAACTCGGGCTCTCCCAAGCTCATACCAATTCGCGACTTAAGTTCAAGTTCTTAACATGCAGATAGATTGTATCTAGGAGTCGCCACTAATCTATTTTTGGTGGGTCGATTAGAAACCCAAGTAAAGTAATGGGAGTTTTACTTTACTCCTACGAACCAGAGACTATGGGTACGGGGACTTGGTTACACTTGATTTCTTTAATGCCCTTTCGGTACCATTCTTTTATTTTGAAAAATGTTTTTTTTTGCAAGCAGCTTAAATTTTTTTTACATCTATTTCCTAACATGTAAGGTTATCATGCAGGTGTGCAAACCATCAATTTAACACCCAGATAAACAATGGATAAAATGCAAAACTTACCTCAAAGCAACCAAAGCATCTGCAATGTTAATTCAAAATCCACATCAACAACCCTAGATATGATTTCTAATTAACATGCAATTTTTTTTTTCACTTAATTAATAAAAATCATGCAATATGCAATGCAATATTAACTAAATGACCTAATTCTAATGACATGTAATTTCTAATTAAATGGTTCGCGGGTTGTAGAGGTGCGGTGGCGTTGGGCTCCGAGCGGATGCGTAGGCGCTGGCCGAGGGGGTTCAGCAACTGCTGCGGGCGAGCGACGGTAGGAGGGAAGTAGCAACGGCGCGTCAGGCTCTGGTGGTGCTGCAGTGGGACAGCGGCGGGGCGATGCTCGGCGTCAGGCGGGGCAGCAACGGCGTCGGGTGGTAGAAGCGGCTTGGGAGAGACCGGCGAAGCAGCGGTGGCGGTGCTGGCGCGGTCGGAGAGGTCCCTTTAGGGAAGACGACACTGTAGTGTTTTCCCTTTTTTTTTTTTTTTTTTTCGCCTGTGCACGCTGTCTCACATCACTTCTCTCCGGACTTTTCTGAACACTTTGCTGACCTTGACTTTTCCTCTAAAAAACAAAAACGAAAGAACTCTTTTTTTTTTTTTTTATAATTTCAAACTCTAATAAAATGAAGGAACCACTCTCACCTTTTTTGCTCCGGAAAAATTTTCTTCCCCCGTATTTGCTCTCCAATTTTTTCGAAAAACTCCCCCCATTTTATTTATTTTTTTTCCTTTTATTTGTTCCAATGCAATTTTTATTTTCTTTATTTTCCTAGATTTGCTAAAATTAGGTGTCAACAGCTGCCCCTCTTTGAAGGTGAGCTCGTAGAGGTTGCCTTCAAAGACAAGTTGATACCTAAATGTTACTCATGCACAAGTACTGAGTGAATTTTTTATTTTTATTTTTTATTTTGAAAAATGAATTGCATTTGGAAATGAAAATTATATGATGCATGGAAATGTTAATGCAAATGATAAAGAAACTTACCTGGAATTACTTACCTTCGGGGATGGTAGAGTAACTCAAGATAGATTGGTGTTACATGTCCAAGACCCGTACCATTTTATGGTCGCCCAGAATAGTAACATGACTTCACAAAGTGACTGCTTTCCCAGGACCCGTACCATTCTACGGTCGCCTAGTATGGCATTGTTTGGTTGTGTCTAGACCCGTACCATTCTACAGTCCCCTAAACAAAAAAATGATTTTCCAGGACCCGTACCATTCTATGGTCGCCTGAATGTTGTCTAGGACCCGTATCATTTTACGGTCGCCTTGACGAAAAAATGATTTTTTCAGGACCCAAACCATTCTACGGTCGCCTGAACTAAGGTTGTCTAGGACCCGTACCATTCTACGGTCGCCTGAACTGAGGTTGTCTAGGACCCGTACCATTCTACGGTCGCCTTGACGAAAAAATGAATTTTCAGGACTCGTACCATTCTACGGTCGCCTGAACTGAGGTTGTCTAGGACCCGTACCATTCTACGGTCGCCTTGACGAAAAAAATGATTTTCCAGGACCCGTACCATTCTACGGTCACCTGAACTGAGGTTTATTTTTCAGGACCTGTACCATTCTACGGTTGCCTAAACTAGGATTCATTTTCAGGACCCGTACCATTCTACGGTCGCCTGATGAATCTGAGAAAAATCTTTGGGGGGCGACTCTATCGAGCGCCAGTGCTTGAAAAGGAATACCTGTACAATGACAAGTATTTAAATTATGGATAGAGATAGACTTACCTGATGACATCTCTGTTCCTTGGGGATACGTTTCCTGCAAAACACAATTGTAGGAAAAGCAATATGCATTCACAGGCATGCATTAGTTCAAGTGAGGCTCATGCGTGATGATTTCTATCAACCTTGCATTACCTAATTTCCATTGGGAAATATATCAAAAGAATATTCCAATATGAACACATGAGTGTCATGGATGTGTCAAATGAGGGATCTTTTGGTCTGAAAGGACTTTTCTCTCATCCTTATCAAAAGAGTTGTTTCATCCTAACCTTTGACGCATGATTTTAACAATCACTCTATCTCACTGTCATCATGCTAAACAAGGTTTTGTGCAATCTTGCAAGTGGTATGACCTTACCAATCCGAGAGGTCTTGAACAAAGACCGTAATGTGGGCTTGGTCAATGGCTTAACAAAAGGGACTTTTTGAGTCAAGGCTTTTGAAAGAAAGAGTGATATTCTATAATAATCTATGAGTTTATAAATCAAGAACTCTGCAAAATGAGAAAGAAATAATCTTGCTTGCACTTCTTCGAGCGATGCTTAAAAACATATGAACCCCTATGTTAATTCAAGTGCCATAATCTGAAGAGACTTTGTAAGGGACGTAACATAGGCTGGGTTCATGGGTTAAGAAACGAAAGGATCATTAGGCTAAAAAATGTGTATAATGGTCAAAGCTGATGATCATCTAGGCATTGTCGCTGGTCTTCTCTTTCGCCAGGGATGCGCCATTGATCTTGACTCTTTGACTACTGCTCCGTTGAGATACAACCTTTTGCAACTGATAGTCACCTATCATGACTCTTTCATTTTCATTTTCATTTTCATTGGCATTACTTCTATTAGGCACATCACTTTTTCATGCCCTTAGTTTTCATGCATTTTTTTTTATTTCTTTTTCATGGGCATCGGCCTTGCTTTTACCAGGCACACTGCTTTTTTCAAGCCCCTTAGTTCTATTTTGATTTCAATTCTTGCGCATAGTGCATGCGTCAATGAATTACACTCTAAATGACACTCGAACTTTCAAGGGTCTTCATCCGTCTTTTGCCTTGCCCCAGTGTGGGGGATGATCACCAACTTGGTTTAAAGAAATGAAAATTGCAGGCTCAAGTGAGCTATGCAAATGGTATAAGTATGTAGGATAGAAAAAGAAATGCTCTTCGTCATCCTAAGGCACTTAAGTTAACACATGAATTCAATGCAATAGCACGACTTGAAAATTGATGCAAGTGAGAACAAGAAAATTTCAATTCATTTTTCTCATCTCATGATACCATTTTATTTCCCATTTGCCCCAATGTGGGGTGATTCTTGACAGGGGTAATTCGAAAAGAATATCCATAAGTGTATGGGCTCAAAAGGGTTAAGCAATTGATCACCTGTAGTGTTTGGGATAAAGAAATGAATTGCCTCTCATTATTTCGGTTGCCATATCTTTTGCGAGAGAACTCTTTACCTTGTGTATATGAACCTTCCTACACTCATCTCACAAGTGTATGTGTAAGGGACTGTGTATAGGATAATGTTGGCCTTTCATCATCCTGACTCGTCTCATTTAGTATGCTCAATCAATTCCACATCATTCATTAAATTAGTCCATCTTGATGTTCTTTAGTGAATTGGTGGCTAAAAGTCATCATGCAAAATCCTCTTTTTAAAAGAACTCAACAGCTTTAGGCATGAAAAATTATCAACTCCAAAACAAATAGTTTTCCACATTACAAAATGGCTTTAAGCATTCATTCAAGGATTCATCTACAATGGGATTGTCTCGGCAGTTGATGTCTTTGGAATGTCCCTATCCGCTTTTGCCCCTGCACAAGAGAACGTGCATGAATAGGATACTATGCAACATCAAGGTGAATTCAAATTGCACATTCATTTTATCTCAGTTATGTCACTACTAGAATTGTAGTGCTCCCAATTCGACATCTGTTGAGTAACAGTTAAGCCAATTGATCTATCATTGCAACCTAATGTGCCTTTTCAGATGCCTTCTCATCATACCGAAAAAGTAATGTTTTGAAACATGAAATAAATGAGTTAGAAAATTAAACAATGCTAACCTAATGCATGCTTTTGAAAATGGCTTCAAAAGTAATTTTTTTTTTTTGGATGAGGAAGCATGAAGAAGCCCAGTCCTCAGAATTCTCCTTGGATGATATTTTCTTTTCATTGTTGGATATCGTCAGTGGACTAGTTTGGTGTACCTCATTATGCCCTCAAAATAAAATTTGTAATTTTATTGAAATTCATCAATCAATTACATTTATTGAATGAAAGAAAGAAAAAAAAACTCAATTACTAAAAGAAACTGAAAACATCATTCAGAAAATAATAAAAATTCCCACGCAGGGGAAATATGCAAAAGCAGTAAAAGAGTTACTCTTGTGGGCCAAGGCCCATCTCTTCAAGGGTCCTTCATCAATGACTTCTATGATGAGGTTGTCGAATAAGCTTGCAACTCCTTCCAGCTCATCATCAGGGTTCTCTGTCTCCGGGGGTGTCGGATCATCCATGCCACCCCATCCATCTGGGATTATCTCGCAAGGATCAATAAAAAAGCTTGGATACTTCACCAAGTAATCGAACCTCCCACTAGGCTGCCCCAGAGTGTCTATCACTTCCGCTTCATCCTGCATTATTCTTGGAGGACCGGGGAATATCTCATGAATGTTAGGGAAATCCCTTATAATGTTTTGAAGATGACAAAATAAATCAAAGGCTACTAACATGTTTAATGGTTAAGTAATAGACCATGCAGATGATAGAACATGTAAATGATTTTATCAAGGCGAGAAGACTGAACGTAGCTCATGTCCAAAGTATATTCTGAAGATATCCAGACTTCTGTGTCAAAGTCTGAAGACTGCCAGACTCAAGACTCAAAGTTTGAAGACTGCCAGACTCAAGACTCAAAGTCCGAAGACTGCCCGGACTCGGATTGTAAAGTCTACGAGACTCGAGACTTTACATCCGTTCGATGAATCGTAACTCAAGCCCAATCATACAACGGCTAGTGATCTGGTTTGGATTCCATATCAAGATTGATTTGATTGATTCAATCTATTTGATTGACGATTGGATCTTGAAGACGAGAACTTTCTATACGAAGAAGCTTTACTTATGGAAACCAAGATTTCGTTTGTATGGGCGATCGGAATCAATTTGGGATTTTACCTTTGTCACTCAACGGCTACCAAATCTTCTAGATACGAGCTGTCCAATGGGTATATTGGAAGACGATTCTCCGGGATGCTGTCCAACGGGTAGTTTGGAAGTGGAGGAGTATTTAAGGAGATCATGGACCGATGAGCAAGTAAGAGACGGAGCGTAGAATTTATAATTCCAAAGTCTCGAGCGACTTTCGATTATACACTTGTCTTTGGAGAGCTTAAACGTTTGTAATCGTGAGAGAAATACCAAGAGAGTGACTTAGTGAGATAGTGTGATCTACTAAGTGTTTGCACTCGAAGTTGTAATCTCTTGTTGATTGCATATTGGAATCCAGCCAAGGAGGCTGTCATCGTGGGAGAGTGGACGTAGGCTTGGATTAAGCCGAACCACTATAAATCTTGTGTACTTATTCTCTTCCCTAACTCCTTTATTTTGTTCATACTAGCACTCTCAATGAATGCTTGGGGGTAGTGGGTTTTGCCTCCCTCGCCCTTGGTCAGGTGACAAGTTCCACCTTTTCTATATTTGTCATCCAGAATTTTCTTCACCTCTTCCATGATGTCTTGATCCAACAGAATGGGAACTCTGAGGGGCTTCAGTGGGATTTTGAATGCCTTGACCCATTCTTCCAAGACCATATGGCATCATCTTAAACCTCAAAAGTGAACAATACGCCGGTTTTCCCTAAGGAATAAAACAAGACTAATTTGCGAAACCTTGTCAGGGACCGACGAAAATTGCGATGAAGTAAGTAAATTGTGAAGTGAAAATTCAGACAACTTACTTTTACCGGGAAGGGATGACAATCACATAGACACACGCATAAAGTGTGAGGCTCGATTTCTATTTAGACGGCTTAGCAAGGTGGAGTTAAAAGGGTGGGATGACTTAGTTGCAGCCTCGCATACTAAGTCAAGTCCTCATAACTCCGGCTCAGTCAAGAATGATACCCCAATGCGACGCAGCCTCACGGGCAAAGGTAAACATTCTTGACACCAAGAAAAACTTTCGGGATTGAGTTGGGCAACCTCTACTACGCGGCCTCGCGGTCGAAATCGTATCCAACTCAATACCATCCTAAATATCCTAGTGCAGCCCAGGTCCGGCGGCAGGTTGTGTGTGCAATAGTGTAGTGCAAAATGCAAAGCATGCACAACAGTTTATATCAAGCAACACTTCAATATGAAAATAAACCATACATTCATACACATCCCTACAAAACAAGGGTTAGCAATCACTACTCCCTTTATACCTCCCAATCTGCAAAAACATTTAACACCTTAAATGTTAGGGACGTACCTGGAATCCTCGATGCCAAACAAAAGCATTTTTCAAAAAAAAGAAAATTGGCCTAAGTCCAATAAGTGTTTTAACACAGTTCCCCAGCGGAGTCGCCAAGCTGTCGCGATCTAATTTTCGGGTGAACCACCTAAAATTTGGCTAATGGATTATTAAGCCTAGACTTAACTCGGGCTCTCCCAAGCCCATACCAATTCGCGACTTAAGTTCAAGTTCTTAACATGCAGATAGCTTTTATCTAGGAGTCACCACTAATCTATTTTTGGTGGGTCGATTAGAAACCCAAGTAAAGTAATGGGAGTTTTACTTTACTCATACGAACCAGAGACTATGGGTATGGGGATTTGGTTATACTAGATTTCTCTAATGCCCTTTCGGTACCATTCTTTTATTTTGAAAAATGTTGTTTTTGCGAGCAGCTTAAATTGTTTTTAAATCTATTTCCTAACATGTAAGGTTATCATGCAAGTGCGCAAACCATCAATTTAACACCCAGATAAACAATGGATAAAATGCAAAACTTACCTCAAAGCAACGAAAGCATCTGCAATGTTAATTCAAAATCCACATCAACAACCCTAGATATGATTTCTAATTAACACGCAAATTTTTTTTTCACTTAATTAATAAAAATCATGCAATATGCAATGCAATATTAACTAAATGACCTAATTCTAATGACATGTAATTTCTAATTAAATGGGCCTAGCAAAAATACTAAATGACATTCATCTTAATGAATCTAACCTTAATGACATGCATATGACATTTTTTTTTCCCTAAAAGAATTCATTTTATCCTAAATAATAAAACTAATTTAACCTATGACATTTTTTGTATTTTTTCATGAAATTCGAAATTTGGTGAAATGTGAAAATTACCTAATTAGATTAAGATCCTATTTAATTTATATAAGGAATTAGGTTGAGCCAAATCCTAATTTAAACTAAAACATTATCTTAACTTAAATAATCCTAAAATGCAATATATCTAAAAATCCCTAAACTTATAACAAATTAAGAAAAAGTATTATATAAAATTAAACTAAGTGCAATTTAACTCTAGTGTAATGATGTACAAAATATGCCCTAATTATACATGACATATTTTTGTTCAATTTCAAAATTAATAATTGCCTAATAATTAAACTAATCTAGCAACCTAAATTGATTGATTTGATTTTTGATTTTAAAATTCGAAATAAAATTCCTATTTTAAATATGTAAACCCTAAAACATGCAATATTATAACTCAAACACATTTCAAGATAAATAAAGCAATCAAGACCATTCAAAATTATCAAAAAAATATCACACATCGTATAAATCAAAAGATGGTATTTCGCTAGTAAAATTGATAAATTGATCTTAAGCCTTAAAGATCAAAATATCAATTTTATTCCCGCTTGATTAATTATTTTATCTAAAGCCTTATAGATGAAATAAAAAACCCGGATGCGGTTGCGAATCTACCGATATGTTGAATTTCCAATCACATACTAAAGACTAATTATACTAAAAAAAAGATAAAATTAAAATAAATTAAATAAAATAAACTAAAGAAAACTACCTAATGTGTTTTTTTTTTTTTTTTTCAAAATTGGGCTTGGCAGCCGTGGGGAGTAAGCACGGGTGGACCGGCGGCAACGATGGGCGAGCGGGTCGCGGCGGTGGTGGTGCGGGCTGAGGCGCGGCGACAGATCTACGGACGTCGCTGGTGCAGGCGTGGGTGAGGTGGCGGGAGCAGCGATCCACGAACAGTGGCGTCGCGGGCTGTTGCAGGGGTGCGGAGGTGCGGCGATCAGCGTCGCAGGCTGCTGCAGGGGCGTGGAGGTGCGGCGATCAGCCCGAGCTGCTGATGAAGGGAGACGTGGTTGCAGTGGCGGCTGAGCGTCGGGCGGAGGCAAGCAGGGGCGGTGTGGTCTCCGGTGGCGTCAGGCAGCGGATCCGGAGCTGCAGGCGTTGGCTGGGCAGTGCTCGGCGCTGGTCGCGGGTTGTAGAGGCACGGCGGCATTGGGCTCCGAGCGGATGCGTAGGCGCCGGCCGAGGGGGTTCAGCAACTGCTGTGGGAGAGCGACGGTAGGAGGGAAGCAGCAACGGCGCGTCGGGCTCTAGTGGTGTTGCAGTGGGACGGCGGCGGGGCGACGCTCGGCGTCAGGCGGGGCAACAACGACGTCGGGTGGTAGAAGCGGCTCGGGAGAGACCGGCGAAGTAGCGGTGGCGGAATTGTGGTGGCAATCTTTGGCGCGGTCGGGAGGTCCCTTCGGGAAGACGACACCGTAGCGTTTTCCCTTTTTTTTTTTTTTTTTTTTCTTTTCGCCTGTGCACGCTGTCTCACATCACTTCTCTGCAGACTTTTCTGAACACTTTGTTGACCTTGACTTTTCCTCTCAAAAACAAGAACGAAAGAACTCTTTTTTTTTTTTTTTTTTTTATAATTTCAAACTCTAATAAAATGAAGGAACCACTCTCACCTTTTTTGCTCCGGAAAAATTTTCTTCCCCGTATTTGCTCTCCAATTTTTTCGAAAATCTCCCCCCATTTTTTTTATATTTTTTTCCTTTTATTTGTTCCAATGCAATTTTTATTTTTTTTTTATTTTCCTAGATTTGCTAAAATTAGGTGTCAACAAAAGTAATTAATATCAATTGTAGTTTCAATCTTGTAGCAAGTGAATCAAAACTTTAAAATAGGCTCGAAACTTTCCTTTGAAATAATCTTATGTGAGTTGGAAAGTGAAGAATGTGTAACAAGATTTTCAGCTCCTATCATGCAATTTACATCAAAATGTGAAAGAATAATAATAATAATAAAAAGCATAGAATAAGCGTTGTTTAACTTTATAAAATACTATTCCGGAAAAACGCCCACAAGGTGAAGATCAGCTAGATGATTGGATTGAATTTTAATTTTCAATTCTTAAATGAAGGTTTGTTGAAAGTACTTAATAAAAAATTGCACTCACAAGCCATCACAAATAGAAATTTAACATCTTCTATGTAGCTCTTGTGAATAAAATATGAGACCATGAATAAAAATTAATAACCTTTTCTACACGAAGTGATAACAGGATGCGGGATAATATGATATCTTGTTGGATATAATTGGGCATTTATATTAGGAAATTGATGAGAGAGATGATAGAAATAAATGCATTTTTTCTATTAGCATGAAAAAAATAAATTGAAGTAGAAGGGTATATTGGTTAGTTTTTTTTTTTTTTTTTTAAATATCTATATAAAGGAAGAAATTTCTTAGCCAAAATGAGGGTGGAAATAGCACCGTACTGTTTGTTTTGGGTGCCAAAAACTCTATCACGATTTATATTTAATTGGATCTTTTGTTTTTCATATCGACAAATCTTCTGATATTAAAGGCAGAGTATGCACAAGAATCAATCATTATGATTATGTTTTCCCCTTGGCAAGGGACTTCAGGGACTGTCAAATGTTGCTACTTAAATGTCATTCGAAAATTGTCAAGGTTTAAAACATCTAATGGTTGTAAATACGACACACAAGCTCATCAAGATTACTTAAGGAAAATATCTCCTTGTGTATGTGTTGTTTTTTCCCCGATGGTGTCGAGCTTTTTCATAAAACATGGAAAAGCAGCGAATGAGAAGACAGAATGATGAGATAAACTTTAAAACCTAAGGGTTTTGGTTTAAGTAGTTCGAAATGGAGCATGTAGATAGTAGAATGCATTGCATTCACTGGCTTTCGGGGTAAGCTGACTTCAAAGCAATAAGGCAAAAGAGAAGTTTTCCTAAAGTCCAAAGGCATCGTCACAGCCAAAGAAGTTGACAACCATTTACATAGAAGTCATAAGCAACTTCTGAAGATATAAATTTTTTTTGCTGAGCACTGGTAAAAAAACTGTGCGAAGACCAATGGCAAGGTTCCCATTTAACATCCTAATGGAGATCCTATTCAGCCCCTCGGCAACACCTTTGATTTGATTCGGACGTGTCTGTAAATCATGGGATTCTCTACTCTCAACCAGGTTGCACACGTTTGATGACCTTGACAACTTGGCCAGAGTGCAGATGTGTTGTCCTGTCAAGTATGAATTATTTGATCTCGATTCTTCATTTTCCTCGAGATCGTAATTCATTCAATTTAGCTGGTGCTGGACTAGCATTAACGGTATGTGTTAGCATGTGTTAGACTTCTTCGTATTCATTTTAGGTAAAATGTTAGTAAAATCAACCTGAAACAGGGTTAACAGTATTACTATTTCTTCTGCATCACATGAATATTCACTTACATATTATACATTCATGAATATCAAAACAAACTAAGAACTATATCATGAAAAGTACATGGTAATAAAAGACAGTCTTACTAATACAGATAGAAGTCTCTTCGATATAACAAAACATATAATTCTCCATGTGCTCTTTAGTCTGAAAAGCAATTCCACCAATCTCTTAATGCTTAACATTGTTTGTGGAGGAGAGAGAAATCAAACTCTCTAAACAACTAACTAGTTGAGTGGTATAGTAGCAATCGACTGTCACTTCAAATGTCTCAAACTTTTCACTCCGTACGTTGTGACTGGGATATTTGAATTGTAATCCCACATCGAAGGCATCTACGAAGAAAATTTTTCCAGAATCTACAAACCCAACTGACTGATAACTCACAATACTTCTCGTAGACACTCCAATCGTATACAACTTGGTCCATGATTCACATACACTAAACTCTTTCATAATCCTCATAATGTTCAGTGGATGAGTTATGTGTTATTACAGACGAGCAACCATCTAGTAAGCAGATAAGTTATTCCTCAAGAGGCATTATATTTGGAAGTGCTATTTTTTTGAAAGCATCTTGAACTACATCAAATAGGATCAACGACGTGACCATCTCACGACCAGGACGACAGGGGCACCAACAAATGAAGTTCTCGAAGATAACTTGATTGCCCAAGTATTGGTCAGGCGATGGAGGGAAAATGTTGTCTTGTTAGATTGTCCTTGTCAGCTAGGGTTATCATGAAAGAATAATATCATGGTGTTAATCTTTCAGCCGGCCCTCCAATTGCAAGACATGTACAAGAGTTAAGCGTGCTTGAGTTGAGCTTTATTATATTCGGGCCACAAATGGACCATCTGTTTGTTTACAAATGGCAACCATGTCTTTGACTAATTGATATGTTCAACCCGTTTATGACATGCTTAGGCCAATATATTACCAATATCAATAGGATATAGCTGGATATATCTAGATAACTTGATATACGATTATTAAAATTTCAATAAACACGCCAATATATGTCATCAAATTATTTTCCTAGTTTTAGGAATCGTTTTATAATTTTTTGTAAAATAATAAGCAAATCTTATAACTTTTCATTTCATTCACTTTCTCCAGCATGTAATTACCAATTTTCTTTTCATAGAAAATTGCCCAACTTCAAGCATGCCGATACGCGAGCCTCGACACTAGTTAAAGTGACGTAGAAAACGATCAATGTTATTTTAATGAGTCACATAAGAAAATCGACAACCATTTTGTGACCTCTGCCCCCATGCATAGCTTTACTAAGTCTAGGCTTAGTCCAAGCTCTCCTAAGCCCACAAATTCATGACATATGGCTCGAGTTTTTAACCTTCAAATCATTTTCATTTAGGAGTTGTCATTATTCGATTTTTGATGGGTCAATTAGAAATTTAAGTAAAATACTGAGAACTCCTAAGCAATTAGAGAAACTAAGATTGGGAACTTATCATACTAGTTAATCAACTAATACTTTTCTAGTATCTTATATTTTTTAAACTTTGAGATTTGATCTTTTTTGAAGGGCATTTCATGAATTTTTTTGAAAACTATTTTTTAGCCTTTTCCTAATTTCAGATTTTTTTTTTTTTTTTTGAAATTTTACTTTTTAATTAATAAAATAAAATAATAATATATCATATAAATAAACGTACCCGGGTTGGACTTCTGCATCTGACCCGGGTTGGACTAGGCTTAATGAATGAGCCCAGTTTGGTAACACACTCAACCCAAAATGAAAAATCAAAGAAGAAAAATGCAGCTCGCAATGAAATCACCTGAACCCGAAAAATCGCGAAACCAGGCCACAACATCAGAGAAATGCAATATTCACACAAACGGGGCTGGGGGACGCAGGAGCCTAGCCAGATGGCTTGACGCGACGAGCCAAAAAATGAAGCATTTAAAAAAGAAGGGGGGCCGGAGACAGGGGTGTCCGGCCTCGATAGACCTAGGCCTGGGCGCTGAAGACCCGATCCTGAATGCCGGGGACCCGAGGACTGGCGTTGGGTTTTAGTGTCCAAACGTAGAGTCTCAGGCCTAAATACTATAATCTAATCATATTTTGGAAAATGTTTTTTGATATTTTAAAGAGAAAATCATTCTCTTGAATTTAATTATAAGTTTTCCGTTGACTAGAAATATATATTCTGGTAATTCATTTTCTCAAACGAACCAAAAGCCGAAAAATAAGAAAAATATTTTTTACAAAACGAATGAAATCTAAATGGGAGAATCTTATTAATAGTAGAAATAACAGTCTCTTCAACATGGTACAAAAACATGTCTCTCTACTCATTCTTTATTCTATGAATCGAATTTCCTAACTACATATTGCTCGAAATTGATTGCAGATGAGAGGAAAACCAAATCCTCTGCACCAGTAATTAGTCGAGTGGAATAGTAGTGTCGGAACTTGACTTCAACTTCCTGAAGTTCTTCACTCCGTTCGTCACATAGGCCCAGATAAGTGAAGATTCTTTGCGCGGACGAATCGTTCGTATGCTTCAAGAAGATGACTTCTCCAGAATCCGCAAAACCCAAGTAGCCAACAAACCATACTGCTTCTCATGTTCAGTCTAATTGTATACAACTGGGTCCACGGATCGCGGACGTCCAACTCCTTCAGGTTCCATAATTCAAAATGCGGGGACGCGATTTAGTCGCATCAAATAGGATCAACGGTGTTTTGAATCAGCACTGGAAAAGAAACGAAGGGCGGCACCGACAGATGAAGCTCTTGAAGATGACTTGACCGCCTAACTCCCCGGCAAGGGTTGAAGGAGAGATGTGGCCGAGTTGTTTCCAACGATGTCTTCTAAAACCATAAACCTACACTTGGGAGGTACAGTAGTAGATATGTTCACGATGTGCTTTGACACGTTGACTACTTTAAAATCATATGGATGACCAGTTAAGAGATCGAATCCAAATTCGATCAACTTCGACACATCAGATGTGGGTCGAGGGAGGGGTATCCCGTCACCATGGGTTCCACAGAATGATCTTTGAGTGGTCTGGATTCTTGTTGTGAAATGAGGATAATCAAACAATTCTATTGCATGAATTACCTAATTTGAATTTCTTGCTATTTTTGACAAATTAAGTAGCGAGATCATATGATTTTTATCTAGGAGAATGGCGAATCAGGACTCTCGAACAGTTGTTGAGGTCATACTTGAGAAGATCGATGCTGTTTGATCCGTTCGATCTCTCGAGATAAGCTTCCATGAAAAGGGGCTCGGAGAGAGGAAACTTCCAAGATCTGCACACACACGCACACCTGAACCGCATCGGAGGTCTCGAGAGGACCCACAAGAAGATCTCCCATAGCATGTCATCTGGAAGACTTTCCATCTGATCTTGCACATAGCATCTCTTTCAACTTCACAAATCGCTTCTTACTTCAATGTAAATAGGGTTGAATTTGTTTTGAGGTAGCGACTCATTTCTGCCGTGCGACCAATCTATTTGTGTAGCGTCACGGCTATTATTTAGTGAAATGGTGTTTAAAGTTGGTCGCCACCATGACCCGGACGTTCATAATTTGTGAAATTTTTTACTTAATTGACTGGTTCGAGATGTTCAATTTGATTAAAGTTTTGACCTAGCAAGGAAAAATTTGATAGTCCATCAAATGGGGGAAATTACCCGATCGGTCTCAAACCTATTGTACGTATACCAATTTGATCTTAAACTTTTCAATTTTACTAATTTAGTCTTAAATCGAAATATCATTGTAGTCATTTCGGTTGATTTTTGACGAAAACCACTAACATGTCAGTGCTCTAGTTGTTGTTGATCATCCTATGTGGCACACCACCACGTCGGCAAGTTCCATCGAAAATTGGCTAGAAGGATTATATTGGAATTTCGCACAAAAATTTATGACTAAGTTGGCAAAATTGAAAAGTTTATAGCTGAATCGATATCTATACAATAGGTTTAGGACGGATTGAAGAATTTCCCCAGGTTAATAAGATCGAATTCTGCGATTTGGTTGATCTCTCAAGACGAGCTTTGATGAAAGGTGCTCTTAGGAAGAACATTTCAAAATTTACATATACGCCTGAATTGAACAAAAGGTCTTGCGGGAAGCCTCAATAAGAAGACCTCCTCAACCCGAAAGCTCATCATTGTTTCTATAAAATCGTTCAAGTAGCTAATCTCTTTGAACTCCACAGTTGCTCCTGACTTTGATGCAAATTATGATGCCTTTTCATTGGACCTAGATGCCTTCTGACTTATTGGAAGAATCATTTTCGCCCTTTGGATTGTTGCATCTTAATAAATGATTCTTGTCGATTTGAGTTCTTTTTTCTTTTTTAATAACAAAAGATGGGCGAGATTGTTAGCGTTGCCAATTTTTCCTGAGTGATATAGAGATTACGATGAAACATCATAACTTATTGATGTCGCGACTCGATCTCGCCAACCTTGATCCCTCACCATCATGAGGAGAGAAAATGGGGAAATGTCGGATTTAGGGGTACTTGATCACGAGAGTTCCTTCACGGCTTCCGTTCCAAAAGATGTCATCACCTTACCTTTCAGAACAAGCCTTTCACGAGTTCCCTTCACGAGATCGCGAGCTCTCCCAAGCTCGTATCCCGCGTGACAGTGGAGTGTCGCGATCCATATCCACACAGGTGACACACCTAGGGAGAAGAGGTCAGGTGTGGATATTGGATTTCAGGGTACCTTTACCATTGTAGCCTTCTCGACTATACGCTTTACCCATAAGGGTGTCATCACTTCATCCTTTGGGTACTCCCATATTGAGTATGCTAAACCATAGTGAGTTTTATCGAAACTTGTATCCCGCGTGATAGGTTTATTTATATGATCCATTTGTTTATGATAACCTAAAAATAAGACGGGAGTTGCCACTAACCTCGTTTTTGGGGTTGACTAGAAAACCCCATCGAGGGTCGGGAGTGTTTTCTCATTCTTACGCAATCAAATATCTAGGTTCAGGGATTTAGATTACGCTAAATTTCTATTAGCGCTATTTCGGTACCTAAATAGTTTCTTGTGTTTTTCTAACGTGCTTATGTGTTTCTTCTTACATTTTCGAGATCATTAGTCCTAAACTAAGTGATCATGCGTGATTGGTCATTTTCATACAATCCTATTTCTAGAAAACAAGAAAGAAAGCAATCAACGGAGTTGAAATTACGAGACAATAAATAAACAATCAAGAAAAGCAGTAAATCTACCATGCAATCCTAGAAAATATAAAAAAAGAAACATAATTGAAAAAAAGATAAGAGGAAGAGAGAAAATTCACAACTCGTCGGTTTTTATACAACAAAGAGAACCTGAGACATATGTTGGGGAAATGAGTAGTACATGATAATGGTCAGAATGGACATTGACCTTCACTGTCTTCACGTTTTCTCCATCTTTGGGATTCTATTCTAAACCTAATCTTGGAAATCTATAACTAGGTACATACAATGGAAATAAACAAGCATACACATCAAAACAATAAAAAATACGACATCATGTTAAGATCAATCAATTAAAGAAAGTTTAATGCGAAAATTAGATTTTGGGGCCTCGGGGTCGGTTTTTGTCTTTCATGTGTGGGTCCCACTAAGATACCAACCTAATCCATTTTTATGACTTATAATCATTATTAACCAATTGTGTTCTCACATGATCAATAACCCTTATAAGTTTTGTCGTGACCTACCCTCGGGGGGAGGGAATAGGTTTAGGGGTATTGCCTAAAGGACGGACTTAAGGCCCATGATTAGGCGGGGGCTCTCCCAAGCCTGTACCTCGCGTGATATTGGGATATTCTAAAGAATTTCACAAAAAGGAGTCGCCACTAGCATATTGGGGTCGGCTAGAAACCAAGTAAGGTATGGGAGTATACCTCACTTCTTACGTAACTAGAGAGTCTAAGATCGGGGACTTGATTACACTAATTAACCAATTAATGCTCTTTCGATACTTAATCTTGTTCATTATAGAAGAAAAGATTTTTGTTAGGTAGTTTAGATTGATTTTATACTTATCCACTAACATATGAGGTAATCATGCGGGTGCGCAATCATTAAATTAACAATCATCGCTACAAAGATCCTAATTGCAGTAAAATTAACACATGCAACTAATCAATTGCAAACATAATTAAACATGTAAATTAAACATGTAAATTAAACATGCAATTTAATCAATATACGAGCAAATAAAGACCTAATTATACTAAAAAGGCAATACATAGCAATTCCTAACAAAACCCTACATTTTTTAATTTTTCAATTTTTTTTTTGGAATTTTTTTTTTGGGCGAAATGGGTCGGGTCCAGTTTGGCCTGACCTGGTGCGGCCTGGTCTACGGAGGTCGGGTTTGGTCTGACCAAACTCGAGTTCGGCTCGGTTAAGGCGAGTCAAGCCCAGTTGGCTTAGGCCTGATCGGCCTTGATCGAGCCTTCACTAAATTCAGATTGGGCCCGATTGAAGGGCCCAAGCGGAAACCAAGGCCAAGTGGGCCAGATCTGTGATGTGGCTCAACTTGGCTTGCCCTTTAGTCTGTAACCACTCGGTCGCGACCAAAGGAGGCCACGGCGGCGCACAGCTCTAGCGATGGCGATACGGTGACTCTTTGGCTAGGTAGGTGGGGGCGAACTAGGATCTCGAGGTTGAGGTTTCGGTGGTGACAAAAAGGTCGCCTCGGGGTGAACTTCGGCGAGGACGTGTGTTTGAGAAATCGCTCTAGAAGATTTTGAAGCTGACAAAACGTTTCCATCAGTCTAGTCTGGTTATTTGCGTCTGAAGACTTTCTGACCACCAGACTTATAACTCCAGACTCATAACTCAAGACTCAAGATTCAAGACTCAAGACTTAAGACTCAAAATTATTCTCATTGACAAATTATCGATCCAGTGTCGAAGGAAATCCAAATCGAGGATTATGATTAAGGATTTCATCTTGATCTCTCGGAGAAGATCTTTTGGCTGGACAAATACAACGGATTCTTTGATTCGTATCTAGATCAATTGAAGATCCGATTATCGACGAAGTATTCTTGGAAGGTTCTATTCATGGAAACCAAGATCCCGATTGTATGGGCGAACAGATTGATGGGCTATCGTCGATTCCTTTAATAGCTCGGATGATCTTCTTGATTGATTCCGTCCAACGGGTAGATTGGAGGAATTCCTTTGGTAAGTGCCAACGGTTATGATGGCATAAAGGAGTATAAAAGGAAGACGTTCCGGTTGTTCAATGAGTGTGATAGATAGAGAAATTCCAGTCTCGAAGCACCTTGATTATTAGTCGATACGATCGAGCGAAATTGTATACGAGAGTGTCTATACTTGGTGATACCTTGAGTGAGTGTGGTAGTTCATCTACACCCGAAATCAAGGAAGATCAACGCTGTAACATCTCTTTGTTCATAGTGGAATCCAGCCGATTGGCATCGGTGCGAAGAGTGGACGTAGGCTTGAATCAAGCCGAACCACTATAAACCGCGTGTTTAATTCTCTCTTTCATTCACTGAGTCTTACGATTAAATGTTATTTGTTGCAATTCCTTAATTGTCTAAGTATTGTGCGAAAAATCGTTTATATACCTATTCACCCCCTCTCTAGGTACTAGCACTAGCTATATCAATTGGTATCAGAGCTCGTGTTCTTACTTTATTTGAAGTGTTTTACTTCACAGTAAAAGATCCATGGCTAGTATGCGGCACCGGGGCTGATGGAAGGGCAAAGCAATACCAGACCTCCCTACTTTGATGGAAAGGATTACAACATCGGAAGAACAAGATGAAAGCCTTTCGCGATCAAAGGATCCTCCGGAATGGGACGTTGTGGAAAAAGGGATCACTCCTCTGCTGCATCGGTTTACGAAAGAGGAAAAGAAACAATTGAGACCGGTGGAATGACTCAGGAAGAAATCAATAAGAGACAAGCACTCGATGCAAAAGCAATTTACTCTTTATATTGTGCTTTGTCACCAACTGAATATAACATAATATCTTCTTGTGTTACAGCAAAAGAAGTATGGGACAGATTACACATCACCTATGAAGGAACAGATCGAGTGAAGGAGACCAGAATCAACATTCTTCTTGGTCAATATGAATCCTTCAAAATGAAACCAGGAGAACCTATAACTGACATGTTTAGTCGCTTTACAGATATTGTCAATGGTCTTGAGAACCAAGGACAAAAGATCTCCGATCCCATGAAAGTGAACAAGCTACTTTGCGTGGACTTTCTAAGGATTGGAATCATATAAAAACTTCAATAAGAGAGACGCAAAGAATTATGCCACTATCTGTTGATGAGCTGATTGGAACTCTTCAGTCTTATGAAGTGGAACGAATCAATGAAGACGAAGATCCAAGAGGTAAGAAATCTATTGCATTGAAATCAAATGATGATTTTGATGATGCAGATTCTGAAGATGATCTGGACAATGAGGAGCTTGCTCTTATGATAAGAAGGTTCAGAAAACTGAATATAAAAGGAAGAAGGTTCAACTCCAAGAAACAAAATTTTCAAAGACAGCAATCCAAGTCTGTTGATGATGAGGAACCAAACAAGGATGTAGTTTGTTTCGAATGTAAGAAAAAGGGACACATAAGACCCAACCGTCCTCTTACGAAGAAGAAGAAAGGAAAAGCTGAAAAGTTTCGAAAAGCACTCAAAGCCGAAACTTGGAGTGATACGAGTGTGAAGAAAGTGAGGATGAATATGCCAATCGTGTCGATGGCACAATCGGACTCGGACTCGGATTCGGATCGAGACTTAGAAAGTGAATTTGAGGTCTCCGTCAAGAAAAGGTAAAATGGTATCTTGACAAATGGATGTTCAAGACACATGACGGGAGACTCAAATAGCTTCATAAAGCTTATTCAAGTGAACGGATGAAAAGTTTCATTTGGAGGAAACAAAGAAAAGGAAATATTGTGGGATTTGGAACTGTCAAAATTGGAAATCTCATAATAAACAATGTTTCTCTAGTAGAAGGACTCAATTACAATCTTCTTAGCATCAGTCAACTATGTGATACTGGATTCAAGATTTTCTTCCAAGAAGGAACATGTTCTTGAATCAGTAAAGACTCTACTCAGTCTTTCAAAGGTCGAAGGCATGGAAATATCTATCTCCTAGATGTGAAACCGGAAGATTCGCAATGCTTAATTTCAATTCAAGACGAAGCAAGTCGTAGGCACGAAAGCTTGGGCATATTAATATGAAGCAATTAGCCAAAATCTCGTCAAAGCAGCTTGTTCGTGGTTTACCCAGTTGCCTTATCAAAAGACTCGAATCTGTGTACTCCTTGCATTCTGGGAAAGCGGGTAAAAATTCATACAAGTCTATAAATCATGTCTCTACTAATCATGTACTGCAAATTTCTGCATATGGATCTCTTCGGACCAACCGAACCCAGTATTGGAGGAAAGAAATATTGCCTAGTTATTGTAGATGATTACTCCCGTTTCACTTGGGTATATTTTCTTGCAAATAAGTCTCGAAACATTCTCGTATTTTGAAAAATTTGCTAAAAAGATTCAAAATGAAATTGGATGTGTTATATCAAGTATAAGAACTGATCATGGAAGTGAATTTGAAAATCAAAATTTTACAAAGTTTTGTGATGACTCGGATTTAAACATGTATTCTCCTCTCCATATACTCCTCAGCAGAATGGAGTGGTGGAAAGGAAGAATCGATCTCTTCAAGAAATGGCTAGAACTCTTTTAATCGAAAGCAAAATTCCTTCTCGATTTTGGGCTGAAGCTGTTTCAACAGCATGCTATATAATTAATAGAGTCTTTTTAAGACCTATTTTAAAGAAAACCCCCTATGAGTTATTCAAAGGAAAGAAGCCTATTGTTTCATACTTTCATGTATTCGGATGCAAATGTTTTATATTGAAAAATGCAAAAGATCAAGTTGGTAAGTTCGAAGAAAGATCGGATGAAGGCATCTTCCTTGGATATTCTACATCAAGCAAAGCCTACGAGAGTCTATAATAAGAAGAGCCAGTCTGTGGAGGAGTCAATGAATGTCAAATTCCAAGACTCTACGCAAAATGAATCCAGTCAGACTCAGCATGAAGAGTCTGAATCTGCTCCAGACCCTCAAAAGATTACAACTCAAGAAGCTTCTCAGACTCTGGAAGATCAGCATCAAGCTACTCGAGAAGACTCAGATAAAGAAAGAGATCTTCAACTAGTCAAATCAACCAGTAACTGGAAGCATAAATCCAGTCATCCTAAAGATCTCATTATTGGAGAAATTAATGAAGGAATCCACACTAGATCCAAAAGGCGTGAAGAGTCTAGTGCTATAGCTCTTATTTCTGAAATTGAACCAAAAAGCATAGAAGAAGCTCTATCTGATGAAAGCTGGATTGAAGCCATGCAAGAAGAACTCGGATAGTTCAACATTAATGACGTCGGGATCGACATCTAAACCAAAAGGTAAAACTGTTATCGGAACCAAATGGGTGTTCAGAAACAAGATGAATGAAAAAGAAAAAGTCGTACGAAACAAAGCAAGACTCGTGGCAAAAGGATATACGCAAGAAGAAGGAATAGACTATGATGAGACTTACGCTCCCGTGGCAAGGTTAGAAGCTATTCGTCTATTACTTGCGTTTGCTTGCTATAAAAATTTCAGGTTATTCCAAATGGACGTCAAAAGCGCTTTCCTAAATGGATTTATCCATGAGGAAGTTTACGTGGAACAACCTCCGGGGTTTGAAGACCCAAAGAAGCCGACTCGTCTTCGGGCCGAAAAGGCTCGTATGGTTTAAAGCGAGCACCTCGAGCTTGGTACGACGGACTAAGTAAGTTCCTATTAAAGAATGGTTTTGCCAAAGGTAAAGTTGATACTACTTTATTTATTAAAAAGGAAAACAAAAGTTTTATACTTGTTCAAATATATGTTGATGATATCATATTTGGATCCCCAAATGAAAGTCTCAGGCAAGAAATTTTCAAAGTCTATGCGGGATGAATTTGAAATGAGTATGATGGGAGAATTAACATTCTTTCTTGGTCTTCAAGTAAAGCAATTGAAGGAAGGAACTTTCATTTGTCAAGAAAAATATGCTAATGATCTTGTCAAAAGGTTCGGATTGGAAAATTGCAAAAAGACTGATATACCAATGTCAAGTTCGTTGAAAATAGACAAAGATGAAGAAGGGAAGAAAGTTGATCAAAAGCTGTACGAAGCATCATCGGTTCACTTCTTTATCTTACTTGCCTCTAGACTTGACATTTTGTTGAGTGTTTGCATCTGTGCTAGGTTTCAATCAGATCCTAGAGAATCTCATCTCAAGGCTGCAAAACGTGTTATTAAATACGTCGCCTCGTCTTCAAGCATCGGTCTATGGTATCCTAAGGATGGAGACTTTAATCTTCTGGGATATTCAGACGCTGATCTGGCCGGTTGCAGAGTCGATAGAAAGAGTACTTCGAGAACCCGCCGGTTGCTTGGAAGCAGGGGCGTGTCTTGGTTTTCAAGGAAACGAGCACGTAGCTCTCTCTACAACGAAGCGAGTATGTAGCACTTGGAAGCTGCTGTTCGCAAATTCTATGGATAAAACAACAGCTACAAGACTTTGGGATTGAAGACTCATGCACCGAGATCGAGATGTGACAACACCAAATAAGCAATCAATCTCACCAAAAATCCAATCCTTCATTCAAGAGCAAAGCATATAGAGATTCGACATCATTTTATTAGAGATCATATTCAAAATGGAGAAATCTCAATTCAATTTGTTGATTCAAAAAGTCAACTAGCGGATATATTCACAAAGCCATTGGAGAAAAATCAATTCGATTTCATCCGTACCAGACTCAACATTTTGAAGCTTGAAGAAGTTAAAGTCGATGAATTTCCATCAATCGACTCTATCTTTCGACTACGAATTCTCGGACTCGACCTTCATTGTATAGACTGTAAGTTATTCTTTTAATCTCGAAAAGGTACGATCTTTCGTTATATTTGATTGATATAATCTTTAATTTCCGAAAACATGCCTTTTTCAAAAAGGGATAATCTCTTTTAAAATGACAGTTATTATTTTTTAAAGAAAGACGACTGTTCACTTCTCTTCGTAACGATTGCTCTTTCCTTTTCAAAACGAGTTATATATACACAGTTTTCTCTTTTTACCCGATTCTCAAAACCCTAATAGGCATTCTTCTCTCAACCCTGTTTTCTACTTCGTATTCATACTCGAGAAAGTTGTCGTTTTTCCTTGGAAAAGCAAGTGAAGGAATCTTCCATTGACAAGAAAAGATGTCTTCTTCGAGAAAGTCGTCAAGGATCGCAAGCAGGGGTCCACAAAGAATGAAGGAGGGACCGATGCACTTCGATCTCACCGATGAAGATGATTTGTCGAGACAGCAACAGAGTCTTGTTCCTTCTCCACCTCATCACTCACCATCTACCCCACAAGGTGCGGGTCATCATCAGGAGGAAGTCATTCTAGAGGACGTTGAACCCGTGAGAGCACAAAAACCCTCATTTATTTACATGCTCTATCGTGCGTTGAAAGTTTCTGGTTCTCCTCTCGAATTATATAGATGCCTTTCCTTAAAGATAAGAATTATGGGAATGAGTACAGATTTTTGAAGCGAATGGAGGAATTGGGAATTGCTCCCAAATGTAAGGCTGAAGAGTCACTTGCGAACATTCCAAGTGACCCTCGTGTTTCGGACCGATTCCTAATGAGGGGATCGAAGATGATAAAATGTTTAGTGATTTTCAACCGAGAATGGGCATTGCTTTGCAAAGGTGAAGGGAAAGAAGATGGAGTTGTTTAGATCGAATGAACAGGGAGAAGCTGTTCTTGATCCGTTGAAACGAGGAGTGATAAACCCCGAGTGTTGATTTTGATTTCTGGATGCAATTAATGTGAACTTAAGGGAAAAGTTCGAACCGCTTTCAACTTGAGCAGTTTTGCACCGATACCACGATGGTTATGCACACTTGATCGCATATTTCTATTCGAATCTAAGTTTTCTTGATGCGAATAGAATATCATTCATGTTCGAGATCGGGATTATGTGATAGATGTGGACATGTTTGGCGGACATAATTGGTGTTGAACGAGGACGTTATCAACCAATCAAAGTCTCGATTGCTCGTGCTACTCGGATCTTGTCAAAAACAGAGATACGAGGCGAAGATTACCTACTCGAAGATGAATGCCATCAATATTGTGCTGCACAAAATTGTGATCAATTGTATCGAGCCAAAGTCTACATCAAAGACGATGTATCCAATTCGGAAGCCAAATTGATGTATGCAATCAACTCGGGAAGAAGTTCTCTCTCGCCTCATATTATTCTCTTCCATATGTACAGAGCAATGTCGAAGAACAAGGGACAATTGCCTTACCCAAATCTTGTGACAAAAATCTTCGAGACACATGAATATCGAACGCCACACACTCTCTGTTGTTAGACCGTGCGATAAAATGGTGGTAGGTTTGAATATGTTGACGAAGATGCGTCCGAAAGAACTTAGCAAGGAAATGGCAAAGTTCAAGGTGAAAACTCCGCTCTCTTCTGCATCAAAGAGAAAAGGGAAGGAGCCCATTGGTACTCCATCCAAAAAGAGAAGAACTCTCATCTTGGAGGATGAAGAAGACGATGAAGATCTTTCTATTCCTGCCTTTGGTAAGGACTAGACGTTACGTATCTCGATCAACGAACTTCAGTCGAAGCAAAGAGAAGAAGAAGAGCAGCGAGAAAAGGAAAAAGAAGATGAAAGAAGAAGAAGAGCGAGAGAGAGAAAGAGATAGAAGCTGAAGAAGAAGAAGAGCGAGAGAGAGAAAGAAAAAGAAGAAGAAGGAGAAGAAGAGAAAGAAAAGTCTGCTGATGAATCGGAGAAAACAATCAAGAGCATGATAATCACTCCACCCATCTTGATGTCTTAGAGACAGGGGAGTTGGCGAGCAAGACTTTGATGTCTTAGAGACAGGGGAGTTGGCGAGCAAGAAAATCCTCACCTCATGCTGCTCCGAAGAGTCTCCATTGATTGAAGAACATCATGATACATCATCAAATCTGCAAGGTCATACGAAGCGCCATCGTCTGCATTTACTCCATCTGAGAAAGTAAATGCTAGTATGCAGACAGACAATTCAGCGGATTTTCATCGTATTCTTGATATTCTTATGGAAATGCAGAGCCAAATCTATGCTTTGGACTATGAAATTCAAGCCATCAAGAATGCTGGCCAAGCATCTTCGATTACCCCGGAAGACGAGAATGAAAGACCTCGCTCTGCGATTCAAGCCAATGCCAAAGGAGAAGAGGTAGCAAAATTAAGGGAAGACTTGAAGAGGCTCGAAGGCATAGTACAGTCCATGGGAGAATTCTAGATCGTGCGCATTCCCAAGCAGACATGACTCTTTTCTCACCTTTTTACTGATGACAAAAAGGGGGAGAAGAAATTTGAACCAACCATCTTTTTCAAACATTGATTTTAAATTTGTTTTTGTGGTTGTGAGTTTTTTAAGTTTTTTTTTTTTTGAGTATGACTTGTGTGAACTTGAGTATGGACTGAATTTGGCCGTGGATTGTGATGCTTGACTGTTGGCAATTTATATCGAGTGTTGTTATATGGTATTACTCATGAAAGTCTAACCAATTTTCGTGGATGATGAGATTAAATCTTTATGAGATTGCCATTTGAAAAAGTGTTTTTGCAGGTCAAGGTTGTTCAAATCTACGGGAAAGTTTTGTCATCATCAAAAAGGGGGAGATTGTTGGAGAAATCGCTCTAGAAGATTTTGAAGCTGACAAAACGTTTCCATCAGTCTAGTCTGGTTATTTGCGTCTGAAGACTTTCTGACCACCAGACTTATAACTCCAGACTCATAACTCAAGACTCAAGATTCAAGACTCAAGACTTAAGACTCAAAATTATTCTCATTGACAGTCTATCTGATCCAGTGTCGAAGGAAATCCAAATCTGAGGATTATGATTAAGGATTTCATCTTGATCTCTGGAGAAGATCTTTTGGCTGGACAAATACAACGGATTCTTTGATTCGTATCTAGATCAATTGAAGATCCGATTATCGACGAAGTATTCTTGGAAGGTTCTATTCATGGAAACCAAGATCCCGATTGTATGGGCGAACAGATTGATGGGCTATCGTCGATTCCTTTAATAGCTCGGATGATCTTCTTGATTGATTCCGTCCAACGGGTAGATTGGATGAATTCCTTTGGTAAGTGCCAACGGTTATGATGGCATAAAGGAGTATAAAAGGAAGACGTTCTAGTTGTTCAATGAGTGTGATAGATAGAGAAATTCCAAAGTCTGAAGCACCTTGATTATTAGTCGATACGATCGAGCGAAATTGTATACGAGAGTGTCTATACTTGGTGATACCTTGAGTGAGTGTGGTAGTTCATCTACACCCGAAATCAAGGAAGATCAACGCCGTAACATCTCTTTGTTCATAGTGGAATCCAGCCGATTGGGTCGGTGCGAAAGAGTGGATGTAGGCTTGAATCAAGCCGAACCACTATAAACCGCGTGTTTAATTCTCTCTTTCATTCACTGAGTCTTACGATTAAATGTTATTTGTTGCAATTCCTTAATTGTCTAAGTATTGTGCGAAAAATCGTTTATATACCTATTCACCCCCCCTCTAGGTACTAGCACTAGCTATATCAACGTGTACGAGGGTTGGTTTGGCCTCGATCTCCATCGACTTCAGCGACGTTGCTTCTAGTATCTTGACCTAATCAAGGTAGAAGGGAGAGGGGTGTGAGACGGGGAGAGAGAGAAGCATGAGGGGGCCTTAAACAACAAAGAACAAGGGTGGCTTTCATTGGGGCATTTCACCGAACAGGTGGCATGCGCCACGGATCCAAAGGCCTCGAGCTCGGCCGAGGCCCACACACGAGTCTAGGGTCGAAAGAAATAAGCTAGGACAACGGGGAACATAGCAGGGGGATGGGTGGTGGCCGGAGCTCACCTGCATCGGTCGGGAGGAGCTCTGGTCGGCTCGAATCAAAATAACGCACACAAGATGCTTGACGAAATGCCTACCAGAGTTTTGTGAGAAACGGTGGTGGTTGGTGTCGGTCGGGCGGCTCGCTGGTGATGGTAGGGCATCTCAGTGAGTCTCCTCTCTCTCAGCTTCCTCCTATAGCTGTTTTTCCCTTCTCCTCCTCTTGTTCTCCCCCCGCTCTCTGTTTTTCTACTTTTCAATCTCTTCCTCTCCCCTCTTCCTGTTGCCATTCCTTTTCTTTTCTCTGTTCCCACTCAGCTCGCCCGCGTGACTTTGTTTGACCAATTAGTCGCCTTTGCCAGCCGGCTCTGATAGGAGGATTGCGCCGCTTGCTTGCCCCTGTGAGATGATGCTATCCCTTGCTACCTTGGCGGCTTTGCTTTTGGCTTTACGGGTTCCCCATGCAAATGACGGCTGAGGGAGAAGATAAAGGCACAGGTGGGGCCGAAGGGAATAAGGGGGCTGGGCCATGCGAGGGGAAAGACTTGGGCCGTGAGTGGGGGAAGGGCAGGAAAGAGAGGTGGGCTAGGCCAAGGCCAGTCTCGGCCCAACTGCCTTTCTCGCCACCCTTTTTTTTAAAAATTAATTTAAAAAAAAACTGTATTTGGAAAGACAAATTAGGTGTCAACAGCTGCCCCTCTTTGAATGTAGCCTCGAAGATGTTGCAATAAAAGATGGAAGACACCTAAATTATTTTTGCGGTAGAGAGACCGTGGGTGCATAGGCATGCACTAGGTCGATGGAAAATGACTCATAACTATGGAAGTGCATCGCATCATAAGAAGAGCGAGAGAAAGACTCTGAGCTGCAAAAGCTTACCGTGTCATAAGAAGAGCGAGAAGGATTTTGGGCTACATAAGCTCACTGTGTCATAAGAAGAAGGAGAGAAAGACTCTGGGCTATAAAAGCTCATTGTGTCATAAGAAGAGAGAGGAGGACTTGGGCTATAGAAGCTTACCGTGTCATAAGAAGAAAGAGAGGTACCTCGGGTTATAGAAGCTCGCCGTGTCATAAGAAAAAGGAGAGGGACTTCGGGCTATAGAAGCTCGTCGTGTCATAAGAACAAGGAGAGGGACCTCGGGCTACAGAAGCTCGTCGTGTCATAAGAAGAAGGGGAGGACTTCGGGCTACAGAAGCTCGCCATGTCATAGGAAGAAGGGGAGGACTCCGGGTTATAGAAGTCCACCGGGTCATGAGAAGAAGGAGAGGGACTCCAGGCTACAAAAGCCCACCACGTCATAAGAAGAAGGAGAGGGACTCCGGGCTATAGAAGCTCGCCGTGTCATAAGAAGAAGGGGAGGACTCCGGGCTACAGAAGCCCATCGAGTCATGAGAAGAAGGAGAGGGACTTCGGGTTACAAATGCCTACTAGGTCATGAGAAGAATGAGAGGGACTCCGGGCTACAAAAGTCCATCGGGTCACGAGAAGAAGGAGATGGATGAAGTTTCACCATGTAACAATTGTTTTCGACCGGGTTGAAAATATATGGTTTGAGGAAAACCCATGAACCTTTGGAGATGACATGATTTAAGGCTGACCATGAACCTTTGTTGTCTTCAGAGAAGCATCCTCTAATCCCTTGAAAACTACATGACTTCACTGAGGAATTCTATCAAACTCAATTTGAGCAAATGTCATTAAGGACGGCATTAAGAGATGTATTAGCAACATTGAAGCATTAATTGAACAAGATAATCAAGTTAAGTCCAATTGCTAAAAAAAAAATTCGATATCAATCAACATAATGTGGCGCAAAATTGTCATCTTGCTCGGGGATGTATCATAAATAGTCAAATTCTCTAGGAGTCAAGTTCTCATTAAAACGATTTTTATTCGTGAAAAAGGCTTATTAAGCATGCCAAACTAGAGCTTATTAGTTAGAAAGGGTTTCTCACATACTCTTGATAAAACGGCTGCTTGATCTCATTCATTTACGTGGGAATTAATTGATTGCTGAGGGTATCTCACTTATGTCCAAGGTTTTCAGAAACATTCGCGATGAACACAATTTAGTTGATCAAAGAGGTCTTTTGAAAGGACTGCAATATAGGCTCGGTTTGGGCTTACACAAAGGGAATATTTCTTTGAGGCCAATAAAGGAACATTTGTCGCTATCTTCATTGGGTTCACAAGTCAAGAACTTGGAAGATGAGACAAGATAGATTTGCTTCCACTCCTTCAAGCAGTAGCTTCTTTGTGGCATTCTCATTTTCACTTGAACCATCCCAATTGGAAGATGCTTCAGAAAAGGGTTATAATGTTGGCTCAAGAAAGGTTCGTAAGGTTTAAAATTTTCAAGAGGGTTCTTAAGAGTCGGTGATCATCATGGCATCGTGACCAGGTCACTCGACCTTTCGAAATAATTTGGCTTTTGAACACATCACATCTCGAAAGTTCATTGACTAATCATTTCTACATTTGAGCTTTTCTCATTTCTCTCATTTCCTTTGCTCTTGTGATGATCTTTTAATGCATGCACTTGGACTTTTGATAACTTTTCTTTCACATATGATTCAGCATTTTGGCTCTTTTTCTTGATGGGCATTGGCCTTACTTTTACCAGGCACATTGCTTTTCATGCCCTCTAATTTGTCAAACTTTTTGCTCTTTGAACTTTTGGAGCTCTTATGACTTTCGAGATGCTTTTCACATTTTCTTGTAAATGCCAATTGTATTTGGTCAATTCTTATGCCTTGCCCTAGTGAAGAGAGATGATCACCACTCGGGGTTCAGAAATGAATAATCAGGCCCAAATTGGTTAAAGTAATGGGTATCGGTGTTTGGGTAGAGAAGGAAGTGCTCTTCTTCACATTGAGATGAGTCAAGCTTTGATGAGGATTCCTCTGAAGCTATCATCAGAAGATTGATGCAAGTGAAAATAATAGAATCTTTCTTGATCTTTCGCTCTACAACATGATCGTAACCTCCTATGCTACCCCAATGTAGGGTCGTTCTCGACAGGGGTACTTTGAAGGATCATCTTTATTTGGCCCAAAGGGGTAGCGAGAAATTAATGCAATACTTGGGGTTGATGAAGGAAACGCCTTTATCGTTTCGATCTTTATGCTCAAAGCGAATGAATCATTCGTCCTAAGAGAAGGTTGCTTTTCACTCAACTCTCAAAAGTGTTTGAAGGATGTGTTTGGAAATGCTTGCCTTTTTTCATCCTAAGCACTTCTTGTTTGGCATGGTTAACATTTCGCCTTTTACCCGAATAAAATCATTTTTACGAGCCCCCCTTTTCGAGGGTCACCGAAATAAAGCACGCATGGTGACACTGAAAATAGGTCATACGAATGATGCCGTGCTTTTTTATATTTTTATTTTTATTTTATTTTATCATCTTGGTTTGCCTCTCATTTAAGAAAAAGAGATATTCAACCGTTTGTGCGGAGACTTGATGGGTCCTCGAATCAACTTTTCCCTCTGCCATTTCCTCATTGAACGGAAAGGTGCCTGAAACACAAATATATATGTGTGTATGTAACATATGCCTAATATCTATGATGCTATGCATAATGCCATGCGACTTGGATTGTGCATGAAGTGGCTCCTTGGCCTGGATTTCAATAATGGAAAATATTTCTTGATTGCATCAATGTTTACAGGTCTGGGCAATTCACTGCCATCCATTTCAACTAAAATCATAGCACCATCAGGAAGAATCTTCTTAATGACATACGACCCTTCGTAGTTCGGGGTGAATTTGCCTCGAGGGTCTAGTATAATCGGAAGCACTTTCCTCAGCACCAAATCATTGACTTCAAAGTGTCTAGGATGCACCATTCGATTAAGGGCCTTTGCAACTCGTTTCTGATAGCATTGGCCATGACATACAGCTTGTAATCTCTTCTCATCGATCATGTTTAACTGCTCATGTTTTTGTTGCATCCATTTAGTCTCATCAAGCGTAGATTGGGAAAGGACCCTTAGAGAAGGGACTTCAACCTATATAGGCAAGATTGCCTCCATCTCGTACACGAGTGATAAAAAGTTGCCCCCATGGAGGTGCGCATAGAAGTTCGGTATGCCATTAACACATAAGGGAGCCTATCGTGCCAATCACGATAATTTTTGGCAGTCTTTGATAGGATTTTCTTTATATTCTTGTTTGCTGCCTCTACTGCTCCATTTATATGAGGACGGTACGGTGATGAGTTCAAATGCTCGATTCGAAACTCATTGAGCAAGCCATCCATGACTTTGTTATTCAAATTAGTGCTATAGTCGGTAATGATCGCCTCCAGCACCCTCATAACGAGCGACAATGTTGCGACGGATGAACTTTGCCACATTCTTGGCAGTAACATTAACATACGAGTTGGCCTTGATCCACTTGGTAAAATAGCCTATCGCCACCAAGATAAATCGATGCCCATTTGAAGCTTTGGGGTTAATGGGCTCGATCACGTCAATTCCCCACATCGAAAAGGGCCAGGATTGAGACATTTGGTGAAGTTCATTTGTAGGGGCATTTGTGAAGTTCATTTGTAGGGGCATTTATCTTGTCTCCATAAATCTGGCACTGGTGACACCGTGGTATGTGTTGAATGCAGTCGGACTCCATAGTCAGCCAATAATAACCGAGTCGCATGATCTTTCTCACCAAGAAGTGTCCATTCATATGGGGGCCGCACTCTCCTTCATGTATCTCCTTCATCAAACGGTCGGTTTCTTTAGCGTCGACACACCTTAGTAATGTTGAGTTGAAGGACGGGTTCTGTTTTAAATTGAATAAGTTGGGTTTTTCCATTGACACGTCTATAATTCTTTTCTCTGAGTTGGCCAGTCACAAGATAATTAGTCTATAAGGTGAAGCCGTTAAGGAATATAAACGCAATAGACTTGAGAATTCGACCAGGAATCGACTGCTCGACTGTGCTAATCTGCAAGGGTCATTACGACATAGTTAAGAATTGATTAGAGACCGGAGATGGGTTGATTCGACAGAGCCATGTGATAAAGTGTGGGTGATTCCACCTAATTGCAAATTTTTTGTCGATTGGCACTAGACCGATTTTTTTGTCGTTTTGGTACCATGTGTCCGTAGTTGAAACCTCAAGATTTTTACGATAATCGAAAGTCACCAATGTGTCGAAGATGAACAATGTGTATCGAAAATAATTGACCACGGGTCAATTGTGCTAAAAATTCCTAAAAGCTATCTGGTATGTTAGGTCACACTAAAATCGTGCCCGATTGAAATTAACCGCAAAATTGAACTCGATTTCTGAAGTTCTGTCATGTCACGATTCATTTTAGAAACATCGAGTCATCCTTCGAAGATTTTTCGGCAAGTCGGGGTTTTTGCCAAAAATTCAAAGTAAGGCTATTTTGGATCGGGAAATTCGAGGGACCGTTTTTGAGTGGATTTTTGGTGTTCAAGTTGGTTCAATTGATAAGGGAAAATGTGAATTTAAGTGTGGAAACCTTGACTGAATTTTTGAGCTTCAAATTGAATTAATTAGAAGAGGAATTGAATCCAATTGGAGGGAAATTGTCTAAAATTCGTAGGCCAAGGGGGTGTGCAACATTTGGGCACCAAATTGAAGCTTGTTGAGGAAAATTGAAGGGAAAATGGCTGCTGTGGATGAGACTTGGATGGTGGGGACAAGTGATGAGTAGAAGGGATATTTATGAAGACTTTTGGGGTGTTTTGGGTCCCCCCTCCAACAACTGCCTTCTTCTTCTTCCTTGGCTTCACTTTTTCCATTTTTGAAGTGTTGGAGAGCTCAAAGACTAGCCATCAAACCAGAGAGACCCCTTTGCCTGTCGATCACCCCCTTTGCCACCGTCCAATGCCCTCACGCCAGCTGGACCCGCTGTGCACCAGCCACACGCTCGTGTCGCTCATTCCGCCTCCAGCTTGCGTCTCTACGAGCCTAGCCGTTGTCCCGATGTCCTTAAGCTCGCCTGGCCGCCATCCGTCGCCGTTCCAGCCACTGGAGTCATTGCCTGGTCCTATCACTAGAACTCGCCAACCATGTGGCCATTTCCGCGCTAAGCAACTGCTCGACCCAAAGTAGAAACCAAGTCTCAGCCCAAGTTGAGACTTGCGGGCTATTTTCCGGTCTCATCCGGACCTCCGTTAGTGTCGCCGCAGACTTGGTTCTCGCCTACCTTGGCATTGTCGTCGTCGTGGACTCACCGGCCCGCTAAACCAGTGAGTTTACTCATTAAACCCTTATTAGGAGGTTAATAATATGATTATATTAGCTTAAGTATGGATTATGTGGTTAGTTAGTCGTAATTAGTGATTTAATTGCTTAATTAGGACAATTAGGTGGTTAGATTAGATTAAATAATAGTTAATTAGATTGTATTATTTATTAAGCATGGTGCATTATATTTCTAGGCCCGTTTAGGTGGTTAGATTAGCATTTTAGGCCTAGGTTTGTATTTATTGATTTAAATTGTATTTATTTAATTAATTTTGTAATTTATTTAATTATTAAATATTTTTCGAAAATTATACAGAATAGCTAGTGACCGGAATTTCGTGCCGATTGCAATGGTGGACTTAGTTTATGCAGTTGAATGTTAATTTGTGCAAATTGAGTGGTGATTGTGATTTTGAGTATTTATTTCAAAATTGTGAAATTAATTGTGAAATTTTGGTATTTTAATCAGAAAATACCGGGCGTTGGTTTTTAACGCCAAAAATGTTTTTAGGTAATATAATAAATAGTGAGATTTTAAAAAAAGAAAGATATAATATTTTTGGCTTAAACTGACCGTGTACCCATACACGATTAGTTTCATCGGGTGTTTTTAATATGAAGAAATTAGGCTAAGACCGTTATCGTAATTGAGGCATTTAAGTGTAAAGCACAATCCCTTTGGCTATGATTGAATGATCGAGTGATGGGTTATAGTCATGGCAAGATGACTATTGAAAGATGAGGTGACATAGGTTGTGTTGAGGAAACCCAATGGGTTGTGAGCTTGTAAAGAACTAAGTGTTACACGATAATGAAACCTCGTGTGAGCCACATCTAGTACCTGGTACCGTTGCTTATTGTAGTCATGGTCTAAGTTGTACATGGTGACTTGAGTCACATGGGAGCCACCTCTAGAAGCCTTGCAAGTATTGTCATGCATAGTAAATGGGCTAAGTGCTACACGATAGTGAGATTTCGTGTGAGTTACCTCTATAACTTTGTACTAGTGCTTTTTATAGTTAAGAACTAAGTGCTATACGACATCGTGACTTTATGGGTGTCGCCTTTAGTACCTTGAGTTGTTACTTATTATAGTCAAGAACTAAGTGCTACACGACAACGGACTTCGTGGGAGCCATCTCTAGTACCTCGTACTATGATTGATTGTGATCATGGACTAAGTACCACATGATATCGGAACTTTGTGGGAATGGGGCACCTCTAAAATCTTGAGCCTGGTATTAAGTATTGAGTCGGAATATTGAGTGGGGATGTTGAGGTTGAATTGGGAATTTGAATATTGAGAGTAAATATCGGGTGTGGATAGAACCATTGATATGATTTGCCCGCACCCGATTATCGGACGAAATTGTGTGACATGATATGTGACGTGTCATAATGATTTGGCCTTATAATCAGAACCACTGTGATCGATTGATTGAATGATGGATCGATTGCATTGATTGTATTTATTGATTGAATGATGGATCGATTGTATTGATTGAATTGATTGATTGATTGATTGATTGACTGACTAAGTTTGAAATGAGACGTTCCAAATGCTCGAGTGTTATTATTGCACTTATGTGATATATGAATTGTGCTAACATGTAGGAGGAAACTGAGGTGAGGTAAGTCCTCTATATTGTGTGTATAGACTGCCTCTAGGTATATTTCATTCCTAGTCGGGTTTTAGGGGGGTAAACTTGCCGAGACATTATCTCATCCCATTGTGGGCTTAACTTTTTAGGTCCCTAGATGGAGTAGTGTCATGTATGCTATGGGGTTCCGAGGGAGGTAGATTTCTAGCGTTCCTATTTCCCAATTCTCGGGACTGGCCTGACTCGTGAGCTTGTTGAGTCCACCTTCTGGGTCGATGAGGGCCTACCCCACCTGGTACCTCATTGTTTCAAGGCGTTGTACCTCCACAAGCTCGACAGGAGTCGGGAGAGTCTTATAGGTGGTTTTGATGGGTCTCCCATTAGGCCAAGGTAAGCTCTTTGACTCATGGTTGTGCTTAGGTAGCCCCTAAGGCATATTTTTTCCTAATCGGGTCTTAGGGGGTAGAAATTTCTGAGACATAATCTCATCCCAATTGTGGGACGACATTTCAGGAGGAACTTGAGGAGAAAGAACTTGAAGAGGAAGACCTTGATGAGGAACCGGGGGAGGAGTCTGAGGATGATCCAGAGTATGACTCAGATGAGGACCGAGACCCTACCCTGTTTTGCAAACTCTAAGTTGTGATCTGATATGTGATAGATCTGACTTGTTAATAGTTTTGTAATATACTTTGTGACATCCCAGATTTTCAACCCTATTTTCTACTGAATTAATCGGGCATTTCATTGATGTGCCTATAAAGCTGTTCTCAGAGTTGATCATTCTCGAGATAACTAGACTATCTGAGGAAATCATTAAGAATTTTAAGGCAAATAGACTTGAGAATTTGACCAGGAATCGGTTTTTCGACCGTGTCCATCTTTAGAGGCCATTACGGCACAGTATAAAATCGATTTGAAATCAGAGATAGATTGGATCAACAAAGATGTGCGACTAATCGTGGGTGACACCACTAAATTGGAAAATTCTCGTTGACCGGCACTAGACTAATTTTCTTATTGTTTAGGTACTCTGTGTTTGTATTTGGGTTCTCAAGATTTTCACGACAACTAAGAGTCGCCAATGAGTCGAGTGGGTTCATTGTGGCTGAAAGAAAATTGACCACGGGTCATTTGTCCAATTTTTTTTTGAAAGTTACCCAGTAGTCTAGGTCACGCTAAAAACACACCAAGATGAAATTAACTGTGAATTCAAGTCCGATTTCAGAAAATGAAGTTTCTGTTATGTCACAATAAATTTTGGGAGTGTCGACTCAGTCTCAGAAGATTTTTCAGAGATTCCAAGATTTTTACAGAAAATAGTTTTTGACGTTGCGGAAAATTAGTGAAAATTTGGATCAGCCGAATTGAAGAAATTTTCGACTTGCAAACTGAACTATATGGCGAAGGAGACTTGTAGAAATTATGTGGAATTTTTTTACATCAAATTTGGACATCGAATTTGGGGATTTGTCAAAGAAATTGGAAGCTCAAAATGTGAAATTCGAAACTAAGGGAGGGCAGCATTATTTTGGACCTTAAATTGGTTTATTGGTGGAATTTATGCTTGAAAATGATGGGGGAGACATAGAGGATGAGATTGAGGCTTGTGGGACCAAAGCATTGAATGATTTGACTAAGGTTGTTGAATTTTTGTTCCCCCTCTTAGCTGGCTTCTCGAGCACGGTTTCTCCCCCCTTCTCCGTTGGCTTCAGTTTTGCTTTCATTTTCCTCTTCCTTCGATAAGCCAACCCACGCCTGCTCCTCCTCCATTTCATTTCCTTTGAAGCTTCACGTGGACGTCCGCTGCTCCCTCCTCTCCACTGAACTCCATCGTGCGCCCCTGCAGCTCACCGAAAGCCCACGTTCAACACAGCAGCTGCCTTCGCCCACACGTTGCTTCAACCCAGCGAGCTTCAGTCCACGCGCCTGTCTTCACTGCCCCAGATCTTTGACCGAACAACCCAGCCAATTGTCCACTTCAACGCTAGCAAGCTGCCCGAGCATTCTTCCCCATCTCGCGCTAGCAACGTCCCAGCTTCTGCCTCTTACGTTGACTGCCAGCGCCACCGAGCTCCTTCCTTCACTGGATTTCTTTCACGGTTGGCCCAGCGAAGCGTCTTCTTTAGCCCACGTGATCCACCGAAGTTTGACGCAGCAGCTCCATCATCTTGCGTCTTCTTCAGTCCAACATCCAGCAACGAAGGCCAAAGCCCACAGCCCCTCTCCTTCGTTCGTTCCAACACAGCCGCATCCGCGTGACGTCTCTCTGCAGCTGACCATCATCCCCACCGAAGATCCAGCTCCATCTTGCGTCTTCGGCCAGAAGCAATCCACGAAAATTTCGGCTCCTGCTTTGTCGTGGCCTTTGCTGCTTCCTCACGTGGCCCAAGCCCAGCAAACCGAAGCCCAGCGTTTCTCTCCTGGCCGCTTCTCTCGCTAGGCCTGGTGCAGTAGCCCGAGTTTCCATCAACGACCCATATTCTCTTCAGCATTTGAAGCCCATAAGCCTAGCAGTCAGCCCATCAATTGAACAGTCCAGCCCATGCAGATTTTCAGTTGTTATCTAGCTCACTTTAAGCCCAAGAAGTTTCAGCAATTCAGCCCGCGAAGCAAGTTGGCCCAAGTTAGGCCCAAGCCCAACTTTTTCTGTGGGCCTGCAAAGCTTGTAGGCCCGGTCCGAGTGTCCACCGACGCCGCCGAAAATTCGGAATTCGGCTGCCGTTGCGCCATCGTCGCGGTGATCTGGTCTCCGCTTTTAATCAAGTGAGTTTTGCTCACTAATGCTTTCTTAGTTTGCTAATTATGCTTAAGGGTTGATTAGATTTAATTAAGTGCAATTAGGTGGTTAGATTAGAGTAGATTAGTGATTATTATATAATTGTGATGCATGTTAGACAATTGAATTGTGCAATTAGCAAGTAGAGACGTACTATTATTTATCGAATGCATCTTGAGATTTTTCCCGACCCTTAGCGGGCTTCAATTAGGCATTACAGGCCTAAATTGGATATTTAGTATTTAATTATTAATTTTTTAAATTAATTTAATTAATTATTTATTCTTCCGAAAATTAGGCAGGGATAGTCGACGACCGGAATTTTATGCCGATTCTCGTGGCATAGTCCGTTTATTTATTTGAGCTCTATTTCATGCTGAATTGAGTTATTTGTGAAAGTGGGAATTATTCTTTAATTGGATAATCATTGGTTATTAATTGAAAAACAATCGGGCATCGGTTGATAATGCCAAAAATATTTGAGTGGACTATAAAAAATGTGGAAGTTATGGAAAGGAAAATATTATATTTTGGCTAAGGCCGACTGTGTTCCTACACACGGCTACTTTATCGAGAATGATAAAAAGATGGAATTGATTGTATGATTGGGATGGTATATTATATCGACCTATGGACGATATGTCAGCTTAGCACAGAGTAGTATACTGGTATACTATATTAGCCTACGAGCGATATGTCAGTTTAGCAGAGAACAGTATACCTTATTAGTTTTGATGGAATATGTCGGTATACTATATTAGCCTAAGGGCGATATGGCAGCTTAGTAGAGAGTAGTATACCTTATCAGCTTAGATTGAGTACTATCGGTTTACTATATCAGCCTAAGGGCGATATGGCAGCTTAGTAGAGAGCAGTATACCCGATCATCTCAGAAGCGATAACATGTAATCGACTAGCTCGCTTCTGAGATGATCGGGTATACTGCTCTTTACTAAACTACCATATTGCCCTTAGGCTGATATAGTAAACCGACAGTGCTTAATCTAAGTTGATAAGGTATACTGCTCTTTGCTAAGTTGCCATATCGCCCTTAGTAGTGAGCAGTCCTGATATGAACGGACTTATAGATAGTATGAGATGAGCTGACCAAGAAATGGTCGTGATGACATGTAATCGACTAGGTTGATTGATCATTGCTTGATCTGATGTCGTGAATTGATTGATTGAATTGAAGTTAACATGTAATCGACTAGGTCGATCGATCGATATATCGATCTGTGATGTGATTGCTTGGGTGCCTATTGAGCTGTGCTAATATGCAGTTGGAATCTGAGGCCAAGGTAAGTCCTTTGACCCGTGCGTGCATAGGCAGCCTAGATAGCATATCGGTTTACTAATCGGGTCTTAGGGGGTAGAACTTGCTGAGACGTAGTCTCATCCTAGTTGTGGGACAACATTTCAGGACCCTGATGAGGAGCCTGAGGAGAAAGAACCCGAAGAAGAGTACCTGGAGGAGAACCCCGATGATGATCTTAAGTACGACCTGTATGAGGACTAAGATCCATTCCTCTTTTGTGAACCCTGTTTATAGGTGGTTGAGTGTGAGACTAGACTTTTGTTAATAGTATGGTAAAATACTACGAGGCGTGGTTATATAAAAGTTGGTTGTGAATTTCAATATAAAAAATATGGCCATGCTTTTCTATCGCATTGCTTTATTGTCTTGGGATTTATAATTGCTTCCGCATGTGCTTATGAAAATGAAATGGTCAGCGATACATAGTCCTGGGATATTGCATTTAAAATCGACCAAGTAGAAGGATAGGCACACGACCGAGGATCGGGGCGTGACATATACTATGAGGTTTGCTTGTATAAAAGTGTGCTTGTGGTTTTTCAGTTGTGAAAAATATAGCCCTACTTTTCTATCCTATTGCTTTATTGTTTAGGGATTATTATTATATGCTTCCGTATGTGAATTAAAATGAAAGGGTCGGCGATGCGTCATGGGATGTCACTATTTAATCGACCAAGGTGAGGGATGTGTGCATGCTCGAGGATCGGGGCATGACACCATGTCTGTTGTTGTCAAGGGATTAGTTAATTCGCTTCCGCATGTGCATAATTGAGTGGGTCGGCGACGCATCCTAGGAACGTCGCATTTTTATCGACCATCGAGGGATGCATCCGCGCTCGAGGTTCGGCGTGTGACAATGGTTGGTGACCTCGCTGGAGTGTCACTAGCTTGTGACAATGCCGAGCCATAAAGAGGCTTGTTGGCCTTCATCAGGCCACCTTAGGTCGGCCTCGTCGAACCTCCTCCATGTAGGCCTAGCCGGTGATTGGGCGAGCTTGGCCTCACCAGATCTGGGCCAAGTTGACCTCGCCCAGCTAAGGTGAGGTCGAGCCTCGCATAGCCATGGTGAGGCTCGGCCTTGCCAGTCAACACAAGGCTCGGCCTTGTCAACCGACGCGAGGCTTGGCCTCCTTAGGCCAGGGCAAGGCCAAATTTGGTGAGGCTGAGGTTTACCTTGGCCAAGCGAGCCTTCGGCGAGCTCGCTGAACCTTGCCCTGGCTTGGCGAGGCTTCGGTGAGCTCACTAGACCTTGCCTAGCCAGTTGCTAGCCATTGTCGTAGTCGGCGACCAACTGCCAAGAAGGAGGAAGAAGAAGAGAAAAAGAAAAAGATAAAAGAAAAAAAGAAAAAGGAGAAAAAAAGAGAAAAATGTAATACAAGTATTAAAAAATTAAAAGAAACAAAAAAAAAAAATTAAGAATTCTACCGAATGCATTTCCATCCTGGGAATAGAAATTTTGGATAATTACCAAGCACGTTCTTTTTCTCAGATATTGTTCCTAGGAATATGATTAGAAAAAAATCATTTCTGATAAATTGTTCTCGTGAATAGAATCTTTATCAAACGAGCCTTTAGTGTATGAGTTTGGGATTTTACTCTTTATTTGTCATAGCTGTATCTTTTTTTTTTTTTTAATGCTGTTAATCCAATTTAATGAGTGATATATTTGCTATAAATGTATTAGTTTGGGGTCTTTGGTGGTTGAGCAAATGAGTTTGGGATAAATTTGTCACAAATGTACCAATTTGAGATTTTTTTGTGGTCATTTGAGATAAATTTATCATAAATGTACCAGTTTGGGGTTTTTCGTGATAAAAAACTTAGTTTTGTGTAAATTTGTTATAAGCGTATGTGTTTTGGGTTTTTCAGAATATTAACCATTTATATTATGAAATTGATGAGAGAGATGATAGAAACAAATGCATTTTTTTTATTAGCCTAAAAAAAAAAAACAATAAATTGAAGCTAGAAGGGTATTCTGGTCAGTTAGTTACAATAAAAAAAAGAAGTGTCTTAGCCAAAATGAGGCTGGAGATAACACTGGATTGTTTGTTTTGGGTGCCAAAAACTCTATCTTGACTCTTTTGATATCAAAGGCGAAGCATGCAAAAGAATCATTCATTATGATTATGTTTTCCCCTTGACAAGGGACTTCAGGGACTATTGAATGTTGCTACTTAAATGTCAATGCGAGGGAGAAAAAAGAGGTTACATACATTATCATGCGAAGAATGTCAAGGTTTAAAACATCTAATAGTTGTGAATATGACGCACAAGATCATCAAGATTACTTAAGGAAAATGTCTCCTTAAGTATGTGTTATTTTTTCCCCGATGATGTAGAGGTTCTTTATAAAACATGGAAAAGTAGTGAATGAGAAGACAGAAGAATGAGAGAAACTTTAAAACCTAAGGGTTTTGGTTTGATTAGTTCGAAAATGGAGCATGTAGATAGCAGAATGCATTGCATTCACTGGCTTTCTTGGTAAGCTGATTTAAAGCAATAAGCCAAAAGAGAAGTTTTCCTAAAGTCCAAAGGCATCGTCACATCCAAAGAAATTGACAACCATTTACATAGATATCATAAGCAACTTGTGAAGATTAAAGAGATCTTGCTGAGCACTCGTAAAAAACTGTGCGAAGAACAATGGCAAGCTTCCCAACTAACATCCTAATGGAGATCTTATTCAGCCCCTCGGCAACACCTTTGATCCGATTCAGACGTGTCCGTAAATCATGGGATTCTCTACTATCTACCATCAACCAAATTGCACAAGTTTGATGACCTTGACAACCTGGTCAGAGTGCAGGTGTGGCGTCCTGTCAAATATGAATTATTTGATCTCGGTTCTTCATTTTCGTCAACATTGCAATGCATTCGGTTTTGCTGGTGTTGGAATGGCATTGACGGTATGTGTTAGCATGTGTTAGATTTCTTGGTATTCATTTTAGGTAACATGTTACTAAAATCAACCTGAAACAGGGTTAACAATTTTACTATTTCTTCTACATCACATGAATATTCACTTACATACCAATACATTCATGAATCTGAAAACAAACTAAGAACTAGAGCATGAAAAGTATATGGAAATAAAAGACAATCTTACTCATACAGAGAGAAGTCTCTTCGATATAACAAAACATATAATTCTCCATGTGCTCTTTAGTCTGAAAAGCAATTCCACCAACCTCCTAATGCTTAACATCGTTTGTGGAGGAGAGAGAAATCAAACTCTCTAAACAAGTAACCAGTTGAGTGGTATAGTTACGATCGACCTTCACTTTAAATGTCTCAAACTTTTCACTCCGTATGTCGTAAAGTTTTAGATAACTGGGAGATTTGAATCGTAATCCCATATAGAAGGTATCTACGATGAAAACTTTTCCAGAATCTGCAAACCCAAGTGGCTGACGCCTCACAGATCTTATCGTAGATGCTCCAATCGTATACAATTTGGTCCACGATTCACAGACACCAAACTCTTTCATAATCCATACTTCATATTGTTTAGTCGATGAATTATGTGCTATTACGGACAAGCAACCATCTAGTAAGCTGATAAGATATTGCCCAAGAGGCATTATATCTGGAAGTGCTATTTTTTGGAAAGCATCTTGAGCTACATCATATAGGATCAACAATGTGAGGATCTCACGATCGAGGCGAAAACGAGGGCACCAACAAATGAAGTTCTCGAAGATAACTTGATTGCCTAAGTGTTGGGTAAGCGATGGAGGGAAAATGTTGCCGAGTTGTTTCCAGCAATTTCTTCTAAAACTATACACCTCCACTTGAGTATGGTTCGGGCATTTTTCAAAATTCATGTTGACTACTGTAAAATCATCTGGATGACCACTTAAGGGATTGAATCCGAATCCAACCAAGTTGGACACGTGATATCTAGGTTGAGGAAGGGCCATGTTTTCACCGGTTGACGGGTTCCATAGAAAGATTTTTGAGTTGTGAGGAATTTTATGGTCAAAAGTGGATAAACAAACAATTCCATTGCACGAATAAACTAATTTGAATTTTTGGCCATCTCTGATAAATGATGTATCAAGATCAGACAATTCATTATTGGGAGGATTATGAATCTGTACTCTTGAAAAGTTGTCCAAGTCATACTTAAGAAGATTAAACTTATGCAATTTGGTCGATCTCTCAAGATAAGCTTTGATGAAAAAGGGGCTGGTGAGAAGAGAATTCCAAGATTTACATACACACCTGAACCGGACCAAAGGTCTTGCAGAGATCCTCAAGAAGATCTCGATTAGAATGTCAACCGGAAAACTTGCCATTGATCTTGCTCAAGTGCTTGCCATCTCTTTGGACTTCACCAATCGCTTCTGATTTCAATGTAAACAGTGTTGAATCTCTTTAGATGTAACGATGCCTTTTAACTTTATCAGGAACTTCTTGGGCCTTGTTGATCTGTTATATCATATCTTGTTAAATTGTCCTTGTCAGCTAGCGTTATCATGACAGAATAATATCATGCTGTTACTCTTTCAGCCGGCGTTCCAATGGCAAGACATGTACAAGAGTTAAGCGTGCTTGAGTTGAGCTTTATTATATTCAGGCCGCGAATGGACTATCAGTTCGTTCACAAATGGTAACTGTGTCTTTGACTAATCGATATGTTTAATCCGTTTGCAACATGCTTAGGCCAATATTTTACCAATTTCAACAGGATATATTTGGATATTTTTAGATAACTTGATATACATTTAGTAAAATTTTTGTAAACGCACCGATATATGTGCATCAAATTATTTTTCTATTTTTAGGAATCGTTTTATAATTTTTTGTAAAATAATACGCACATCTTATAACTTTTCATTTCATTCACTTTCTCCAGCATGTAACTACCCATATTGCCCAACTTTAAGCATGCCCAGACGTCTGCCTTGACACTACTTAGAGTGATGTAGAAAATGATTAATGTTATTTTACTAAGTCACATAAGAAAATCGACAGTCATGTAGTGACCTCTACCCCCACGCGGCATTAGGCTAATGATTTTATTATGTCTAGGCTTAGTTTGGGCTCTCCCAGACTCATCAATTCACGACTTATGATCCGAGTTTTTAACTTGCAAGTTATTTTTATTTATGAGTCGTCACGAATCGATTATGTTTGACTGGGTTTTTATAATATGCTTCCACTTGCGTTTAATTAAAAGAATAAAAGAATGGGTCGACAATGCGTATTAAGATATCGTAACTAAATGACTATTGAGGGATGTTCGCGTGCTTGTGGGCTCGGGGCATGACACCCAAAGTGGCAGATCTTGGCTTTGAACAACGGCTCTGTCACCATGATGTTGCTGCATTTGATGTTGTTGTGGACAAGGATCATGTTGAGGCCGGTGTTCTTATGGATCTAATTGAGGCCGTGCATGGTGTCGGTGGCGATTTGCATCCTTGACATCTAGGTTCTAAGGATTATGAAATTGCGCATTTTAGGTTTCCGCAGGCAATTGGAGAGGCTGGTGTCGTCAACGAACTCATAGACCAAAAAGATGTTGTCGCCAAAGACGAAAGCACCAAGCAACTTCGCGATGCTGACCAGATGGCTTTAGCAGATCATTTTGAGGAGGTCCTTTACATGGCCCATGTCGATCTTGCACTTGAAATTGCGTTGGAAGATGACGACGTCCTTGTCACAAAATGAGATAGCGCTAGGAGGAGGAGGAGGAGGAGGAGGAGGAGGTGGAGCAGAAGAGCTTGGCGAGGAAGTTATCGATGGTAGCATGGAGCATGGAGAAGTCGTAGATGACATGATTGTCCAAGAGGGAGTGGCGGAAGCCGGAGAGGGAGGAGATGTCGATGTGGGTCTTGGAGAGAGCTTGGGGAAGGAGGTCGAGGTGTAGAACCCGCTATTGGAAGAGGCAAAGGCGGACGAGACGAGGACCAACGAGGGGTCTGGGATGAAAGAGTCTCGAGGAGGAGGGGATCCTATCCTAGGAGAACACATGCTAGAGAGAGGGAGTGAGTGATGAAAAGAGTTCTTATTTCTTGTCATTCAACTCCTATCACAAAGAAAGTAATTAATATCAATTGTAGTTTCAATCTTGTAGCAAGTGGATCAAAACTTTAAAATAAGCTCGAAACTTTCCTTTGAAATGATCTTATGTGAGTTGGAAAGTGAAGAATGTGTAACAAGATTTTCAACCCCTATCACGCAATTTACATCAAAATGTGAAAGAATAATAAAATAAAAAAAGCACAGAATAAGCGTTGTTTAACTTTATAAAATATTATTCTGGAAAAACGCCCACAAGGTGAAGATCGGCTAGATGATTGGATTGAATTTTAATTTTCAATTCTGAAATGAAGGTTTGTTGAAAGTACTTAATAAAAAATTGCACTCATAAGCCATCACAAATAGGAATTTAACATCTTCTATGTAGCTTTTGTGAATAAAATATGAGACCATGAATTAAAATTAATAACCTTTTCTACACAAAGTGATAACAGGATGCGGCATAATATGATATCTTGTTGTATATAATTGGGCATTTATATTAGGAAATTGATGAGAGAGATGATAGAAATAAATGCAGTTTTTCTATTGGCATGAAAAAAATAAATTGAAGTAGAAGGGTGTATTGGTTAGTTTTTTTTTTTTTTAATATCTATATAAAGGAAGAAATTTCTTAGCCAAAATGAGGGTGGAAATAGCACCGTACTGTTTGTTTTGGGTGCCAAAAACTCTATCACGATTTATATTTAATTGTATCTTTTGTTTTTCATATCGACAAATCTTCTGATATTAAAGGCAGAGTATGCACAAGAATCAGTCATTTTGATTATGTTTTCCCCTTGGCAAGGGACTTCAGGGACTGTCAAATGTTGCTTCTTAAATGTCATGCGAAGAATGTCAAGGTTTAAAACATCTAATGGTTGTGAATATGACACACCAGCTCATCAAGATTACTTAAGGAAAATATCTCCTTGTGTATGTGTTGTTTTTTCCCCCGATGGTGTCGAGCTTTTTTATAAAACATGGAAAAGTAGCGAATGAGAAGATCGAATGATGAGATAAACTTTAAAACCTAAGGGTTTTGGTTTAAGTAGTTCGAAAATGGAGCATGTAGATAGTAGAATGCATTGCATTCAATGGCTTTCGGGGTAAGCCGACTTCAAAGCAATAAGGCAAAAGAGAAGTTTTCCTAAAGTCCAAAGGCATCGTCACAGCCAAAGAAGTTGACAACCATTTACATAGAAATCATAAGCAACTTCTGAAGATTTAAAATGTCAGAAGACCAAGAAAAGCATCGAGAAAAGGTAGAAGGAATGTAGGAGAAGAAATTCTTGTATTCACTGTATATTCTCTATTGTGTAAAAAGTGTATTTAATTACAAAGAAAGAGATTAATAAAGGAAAAAAAATATTCTCCTATCTTTCTAATCCTAAAATAAACATGATTCTCTACCTATCAACGATTAGATATGATTTGATGAATCATATCTTTTAACACTCCCCCTCAAGCTGGGGGCTTGTAGATGTCCAAGACACCAAGTTTGCTTAGAAGATATGCATGTTGTCTTTGACAAAGAGGCTTAGTGAATATGTCCGCTGGTTGCTCCGAAGTCCTGATTCCTCTTGTCTTGATTATTCCTTCTTGAATTTTCTCTTGAGTAAAGTGGCAATCGACTTCTATGTGTTTTGTCCTCTCATGCAATACAGGGTTTGCTGCAAGCTTTAGCGTTGAATCATTGTCACAAAAAAAGTGTAGTTGGTCCTTCAACTTGTGCCCCGAGATCTTGAAGTAAACCCCTTAGCCAAACTATTTCACAAACAGTCTTGGCCATGGATCGATATTCAGCTTCGGCTAAAGATAGAGATACAATAGACTGCTTTTTTGTCTTCCATGAAAGTAATGATTCCCCAAATTTAATGCAATAACCGGTGATGGATCTCCTGCTCATAGGACATGTGGCATAATCTGCATCACAGTAAGCCGTCATTTTCATGTTGCATTTTCGAGAAAGGAGTATCCCCAACCCTGGACATGTCTTCAAGTATTTCACAATCTTCAAGGCTGCATTCATGTGAGATTGCTTCGGACTGTACATAAACTGGCTGAGAGTTTGCATTGCATAGCAGATGTCTGGCTTAGTCATAGTCAGATGTACAAGTTTCCCTACTAGTCTCTAGTATCCCGACGGATCTCTCAATAATGGATCATCAGAAGAAGAGGATATGCCAGAATCATAGTTGACAGATGTCAGCTTAGCATTTTGCTCAATAGGAATAATAGCTGGCCTACAACCTTATAATCCTGTTTCTGATATGATTTCCATTATGAATTTCCTCTGAATGAGAGAAATTCCCTTATCTGAACAAGCTATCTCAATTCCAAGAAAATACTTAGGTGGCCCTAGATCTTTGATATGGAAAGTGGAATGCAGATACTCTTTAAGTTTCTTCACAACAGAATCATCATTTCCCATGATAAGTATGTCATCAACATAAATCATCAAATAAATAGATGACATACCTTTTGTCCAGGTGAATAGGGCATAGTCATATTTGGACTGTTTGAATCCAATAGCCATAAGTGCATTAGTGAACTTGGCGTACCATTGTCGAGAGGCTTGCTTCAGTCCATAAAGAGATTTACGGAGACGACACACCTTAGACTCCCCCTGTCTCCATAATCCTGGTGGAAGATCCATATAGATTTCTTCATCCAGATCACCATGTAAAAAGGCATTATGTACATCCATTTGATGTAATGGCCAGTCATGAAAAGTAGCAATTGATAGGAAATAGCGAACTGTGACATCCTTTGCAACAGGCGAAAAAGTTTCATGGTAGTCAAAACCTTCTCGCTGTGTAAAACCTTTGGCCACCAACCTAGCCTTATATCTCTCCACAGAACCATCTGCCCTGTACTTGATCTTGTAAACCCACTTACATCAAATGGGTTTTCGATGAGCAGGCATTGTTACGATATCCCAAGTATGATTCTCCGTTAAGGCATGTAATTTGGCCTCCATGGCCTTTTGCCAACGAGGATTGTTTTTAGCCTCACTATAACTAGAAGGTTCTCGTTCTTTAGAAATACGGCTCATGCAACATAAATGTTATGCTAATAGCCTATCAAATGAGATGTAAGATGAGATGGGATAACGAGTACCTGCCGATCTTGAAGAACCACATATGTAATCCTTTGTCCAAGCTGGTGGGCGAGCTGCTCAACTAGAATGCTGTGGAAGTTCTTGTTGCATTGAAGAGGACTCTTCTTCAGCAGGGGTTGATTCTGGATGTTCAGTGAACTGGGCTGGTTCTTCTATATGAGACTCTTCAGTGGAGTGACTCGTAGATGTCTCAATAGGTAGTGTAGGCGATTCACTAGTTGATCCTGGGAGAGGAGTAGCAAGAAATGTACCTCCCGAAATGATATCTTCTTCCAATAAGAATCTTGAATTCCCTGTCTTCTCATTTTCAGTTGAAGAAATAAGAGTTTGTAAAGGAAAAATATTCTCATGAAAAATAACATCTCTGCTTACGAAAAATTCTCCTGTGGATGGTGCATAAATCCGATACCCCTTTTGCAAAGTAGGATATCCCATGAATATACATTCACTAGCTCACAGTGCCATCTTATCCTTGTGTCCCACTGTAGTGTCATAACAGAGACATCCAAAAACTCTAAGATGACTCAGATTCGGTTCTTTCCATACAACATCTCAAATGGCATCTTTCCTTTCAGAATACGTGAGGGCATGCGATTAATCAAATATGCTGCTCTGACCACACAGTCTCCCTAAAAATTCTCAGGAATAGATGCTTGAAACTTGAGGGCACGTGCTACTTCTAAGAGGTGACGATGTTTCCTCTCAACAACACCATTCTGCTGTGGTGTATTAGTGCAAGAACTCTCATGCAAGATTACATTAAGTGAAAATAAAGAAGCACACTCACTATTGAAGAACTCCCTTCCATTATCAGTTCTAACCCGACGGATTGTTTTTCCAAATTGAGTTTTGGACAAGGTAAGGAATGTTCTTAGGTGAGCAAAGACTTGATTCTTGGATTGCATGAGGAATATCCATGTTGCACGAGAGAAATCATCAACAATTGTGAGGAAATATCGTGACCCATCGTGATGCATAGTATGATAGGGTCCCCAAACATCAATATAGATCAACGAAAAAATACTATTGGCTCGGGAATTACTATTTGGAAAATGAGCACGTGTTTGCTTTGCCAAAGGACAGATAAGACACTGGGGACAAGGGAATAAGGCACTATGTCCCAATCTTTTATGATGAAGGGAATTTTTGTCATTGATAACATGGTTACACAATGATTTATTGAATTCAACAGGCGGCAAATTAAAATTGCTGGGAAAATCCTTCCAAAAATAGAGCCCTTGATAAGCTTTACCCAAGCCCATCAGTTTGCCAGTCGAAAGGGCCTGAAAGAAACAATTATCTGGAGTGAATAGGACACGACATGAATTTTCTTCAAAAGCTCGATTAATTGATACGAGGTTGAATTGGAAGTTAGGCACATAAAGTACATTTCGAAGTGTAATTAGGGGACTAAGATTCACAATGCCAGTCATGACGACTTGCGTGGAATTTCCATTTGGAAGTTGTACTGATATAGGAAAGGATAATTTCTGAATGTTGGAAAGAAACCCTTATCACAGACTATGTAATCACTAGCACTTGAATCGGTAATCCATGCATTCTTCGAAATTGAGTTCATCAAGCAATAAGATGTACCTGTGAAGCTTCCAGTCTTATCAGATGTGTCCAACCTTTTTAAAGCCCTCATCAATTCCTGATACTGCTCATGGGTAATTGATTTTTCTATTGGCTGACTTAGTACCTGAAAAACTTGTGAAGATTTTCCTCGTTCTTTTTCTTCAGGTCTCCCATGTAATTTCCAATAGTTTTCAATTGTATGATGCAGACGTTTACAATAGTCACAATATAATTTACCTTTTCCTTTTTGACCATTGTTTTTTTGCAGTTGAAAGGAATCTGTTGTTGAGCTGGAAAATTTGAGCCGAAGTGGGCCCATACGGTCCTTTTGGTCCAGTGGGCTGGATTCCTCGTTAGGGGTGAGCGCGGTTCCCAGGTTACCCAGGAACCGGAACCGAACCGGGGGAGGGTCCGGTTGGGTTCCCGGTTCCCAGGGGACCGGTTCCTTTTTTCTAGGAACCGGGAATTCCGGTTCCGGTTCCGAGTTCCCATTGGAATCGGAACCGGAACCGGAACCGGAAACGGAACCGGTTGCGGAACCGGTTTAGGGCTCCAAAATCAAAAGTCGAATCTCCAGTCCACAGCTCTTCATTTAGATTTCAGTCTTCAAAGTTCAGACCTCACACACACACAGTCACGACTCACGCCGCTTTGAGTCGCGCCGCCGAACGTCGCTCGCCCTCGAGGAGGCCGCCGCCGCCGGACCTCGCTGGACGCCAGTCGCCTACGCCGGTCGCCCAATCCCTCGCCGCTCGACACTAGTCGCTGCCCAAATCCGTGAGTCACGCCACTGGACGCCGCTCTGAGTCTCGCCGCCGGATGCCGCTCACCTTCGAGGCCGCCGCCGCCAGACGCCGCTGGACACCAGTCGCCGACGCGGCTCGCTTGAACCCTCGCCGCTCGACGCCGCTCGCCCAAACCCTCGCCGCTCGGCGCCGCTAGACGCCAGTCGTCGACGTCGCTCGCCCAGACCCATATGCAATTGTACCTCGCCTTTTCGATCTCGCTGAGACTCGATTGCTTCTGATTGAAAGATCGACCGCCCTCCATTGCTGGTCACGTGGGCTTCCCATTTCTTGATTCCGGTTAGATTTTGGGCTCGTCCATTTCTCTATGTTTCGTGGGTCGTGCGCTGTTTTGATGAATTTTTCGGTTTTGGGTCTGTGGGAATTGTGGGATGGTTTCTTGGGTTCGATGAGTTCCGTGGAAAGGATGGTGTTGTGGGTTCGTCGGCCTTTCTTTTCTTTTGATCGAATTCACGATGCGTTTTTCACTAAACTTCGTCGTCCTTTCAGGTAAATATGGTCTTCAGTCAGCTTGTGAAGATGCCACAAGACAAGTTCAGTATTGATGGTTAAATCTTTTGCTATATATTTCCTTATGTAGGTGGTAGTTGCTCCAATTCTCTTAGGATCTTATGTTCCTGTTGATGCCATTAAACTGTTGATTAGCACCTTGCAGGTATATGGTCTTCAGTTAACTCGTGAAGATGCCAAGCTTTCCTCTCTTGTACATCTTCAGTAATGCTTATTTTTTCAAATTACTATTTCTTGCTTTAGTCGAATGGTAGGTTGCCCTGTTAGAAATAGTAGCTCTTTGATATTCTAAAGTGTGTGCTGTAACTACATTTCGAGCAAAGCTTTTGATCTATTCCCTGGATGTGTAGTACAGTAAATTTAGCGAGCATCCACAAGTTATTGAAATTCATTTTGAGATAAGTGAATTTGTCATGTAGGATTGATTTTCACAAAGAAAAAGATTTTTGGGCCCTATGCTACGTCATAATCTTCCTTAATTTGAGTGAGCAATGACACTTGTGTCTGTTCTTTTGCATTAATTTCATTGTCATAATCATTTGAACATGAAAATTTTGAGTTGTCGCAATGATTCCGTTTTCTCTAATCCATTCTTTTGTACCTTTTCTTTTGTAGCATTAACCCATTTAGGCTCATTGGGTTCGGACTTTCAGTATGGACTTCAGCTGCTTCTCATATAAGACTTTTTTAAATGCAGGCTTTGCTCCTATTCAATCAAAAGAAAGACCGTCGACATAGAGACGCCTTCTGTGAAACTCAAGGTTCTTCTTGTTATGTTTTACTTTTTGGAGACATATCACTATGTTTATGTCTCGCTTATTATGTCAACGATATCTCATAGAGCAATGACAAGATTTCAGTATGATTGTTTGCAATCTATTACTGAACAAAAGACCTTGTCCTTCAAGTTACCGTAGAGTATGCGTGTACGTTATAATTCAAATTTGAAAATGAAAAAAAAAAAAAAAGAACCTGTGGAACCTGGAACCTGTGACAGGGTAGGTTCCAAGTTCTTGGTTTTGACGAGTAGGTTCCAGGTTCCAAATTTTTTGGAACTTGTACCCGAGGGTAGGTTCCAGGTTCCAGACGGAACCGAACCGGAACCTGGAACCGCTCACCCCTATTCCTCGTGGCCCATTTTCGCGCACCTGAATTCTTCCTCGTAGCCCGTCGACTTCGTGCGGCCCATCTGCTCCAGCGAAGGTGCTCCGTGGGCCGTCCGAGAAGGGCCCAGTCGATAAAAAGGAGAGACTGTTCGATTGCTCGCCAAGATTTGAGCCGTCCGTTTGTTCTGGATAAAACGAATTAGGGTTTCGCCCCCCGCATTCGCCCCCTTTCCTCCTCCGATTCTAGGGTGTCTCTGTGGGGGGCGATAATGGCCTCTAGCGGCCAGAGCCATCGCCTCGCTTCCTCTTCCAAAAGTCGCCGTCCTCTGTTGGCTCTCTTCCTGGACGGCGAGCTGGTAGATCCGGCCAAGATTTGGCATGGGATCCATTGTTAGGATCTGGGATCGAAACGAAAGGTATGTTTCATTTAAGATTAGGAGAAACCTAATTGCCTTTTCTCTCTCGCACATGTTCTTGTACTGCTGGAGAATGGGTTCGGGCCATTCGAATTTTTCTTCGGCCGATTCCATTTCATTTCAGAGTGCCAACAGTTTATTGTAAATTGTCGTGACGCTCATATTCCCTTGCTTCAAATCTGAGATTTGCTATGTTAGGGAAAAAATCTTGATTTGATCTAGCTTTCCATACATCTCTTTAATATTGTCACACATCTCTTTCGTATCTTCTGTCGGAGGAAGTCCCGCTGCTACTTCGGGTGAGATACAGTTCCCAATCCAAGTTCTAACGAGCTGGTTACATTTTTTCCAAAAACGAGCCATTCGCTCATCGGTCGGAACCGAAATTGTTCCGTCTAGAAAACCCTCCTTATCCTTCGTTACCAGGGCACGCCGGAGTTCCCGCGACCAAGTCGAGTAATTCTCTAGGCCCATCAATTGCTGACTGATCAATTTCAGTTCTGGTCCGTCGGCGTTCGTCGTGTACAGAGGGTCGCCGGGCTCCGGCCGTCCTCTGGCAGCAAGGATTTGATAAGGAAAAAAACCAGGTGAAAAAGTTGGGTAGGTATTCGCCCCTACATTTGCTTCGTTTTCTCGACCCGCATTAAAAAAAATTGGGTAGGGATTCGTCCCCCCCAATTCGCCAGATCCGCCTGTCTGCTCCAGACCGAAGGTAGAGCCTGCCCCATTGTTGGTTGGTGTGCCTCCATCAGTCCGCACGTTGCTTTGATACCTCGTCTGTGCTGTATGTGGGTTTACCCCATGGATCCATGGATATGGCATCCACTGGTAAGGATGGCCCGAATAGGGCTGCCCCAGGTTGAACTGAGCTGGAAGATTCTGCCATTGCACGTGTGGAGACTGGATCTGGCTTTGGCTGAATTGTTGCTCCGCCATGGTCGTCACAACGGTTGAATCTAGGTTGTGCGTACTCTGTGGCGTTGCATCTCTCGCTGGCTGGTCATCTGGTTTTAAGGTGAGAGCTTCTGATTTGTTCATTGTAAAAGAAGTTTTTCAAGAGGGATTGATTCCTTTCGGTAACCGTTTTGCAGGTTACAGTTCCTCAAGGCAATCAGGAATGGTGGACGCGGAAGCTATGCCAGAATCGCAGGAAGCTCTGATACCATGTCAGAAGACCAATAAAAGCATCGAGAAAAGGTAGAAGAAATGTAGGAGAAGAAATTCTCGTATTCACTGTATATTCTCTATTGTGTACTAAGTGTATTTAATTACAAAGAAAGAGATTAATAAAGGAAAAGAAATATTCTCCTATCTTTCTAATCCTAAAATAAACATGATTCTCTATCTATCAACGATTAGATATGATTTGATGAAATATATCTTTCAACATAAAATTTTTTAGCTGAGCACTCGTAAAAAACTGTGCGAAGACCAATGGCAAGGTTCCCATTTAACATCCTAATGGAGATCCTATTCAGCCCCTCGGCAACACGTTTGATTTGATTCAGACGTGTCTGTAAATCATTGGATTCTCTACTCTCAACCATATTCTTCATCAACCAGGTTGCACACGTTTGATGACCTTGACAACTTGGCCAGAGTGCAGATGTGTTGTCCTGTCAAGTATGAATTATTTGATCTCGATTCTTCATTTTCCTCGAGATCGCAATGCATTCAATTTAGCTGGTGCTGGACTAGCATTAACGGTATGTGTTAGCATGTGTTAGACTTCTTCGTATTCATTTTAGGTAAAATGTTAGTAAAATCAACCTGAAACAGGGTTAACAGTATTGCTATTTCTTCTACATCACATGAATATTCACTTACATATTATACATTCATGAATCTCAAAACAAACTAAGAACTATATGATGAAAAGTACATGGTAATAAAAGACAGTCTTACTCATACAGATAGAAGTCTTTTCGATATAACAAAACATATAATTCTCCATGTGCTCTTTAGTCTGAAAAGCAATTCCACCAACCTCCTAATGCTTAACATTGTTTGTGGAGGAGAGAGAAATCAAACTCTCTAAACAACTAACTAGTTGAGTGGTATAGTAGCAATCGATTGCCACTTCAAATGTCTCAAACTTTTCACTCCGTACATTGTGACTAGGAGATTTGAATTGTAATCCCACATCGAAGGCATCTATGAAGAAAACTTTTCCAGAATTTACAAACCCAACTGGCCAATAACTCACAATACTTCTCGTAGACACTCCAATCGTATACAACTCGGTCCACGATTCACATACACCAAACTCTTTCATAATCCATACTTCATAATGTTCAGTGGATGAGTTATGTGTTATTACAGATGAGCAACCATCCAGTAAGCAGATAAGTTTTTCCTCAAGAGGCATTATATTTGGAAGTGCTATTTTTTGGAAAGCATCTTGAACTACATCAAATAGGATCAACGACGTGACCATCTCACGACCAGGACGACAAGGGCACCAACAAATGAAGTTCTCGAAGATAACTTGATTGCCCAAGTATTGGTCAGGCGATGGAGGGAAAATGTTGTCTTGTTAGATTGTCCTTGTCAGCTAGGGTTATCATGAAAGAATAATATCATGGTGTTAATCTTTCAGCCGGCCCTCCAATTGCAAGACATGTACAAGAGTTAAGCGTGCTTGAGTTGAGCTTTATTATATTCGGGCCACAAATGGACCATCTGTTTGTTCACAAATGGCAACCGTGTCTTCGACTAATTGATATGTTCAACCCGTTTATGACATGCTTAAGCCAATATGTTACCAATATCAATAGGATATATCTGGATATATCTAGATAACTTGATATACGATTATTAAAATTTCAATAAACACGCCAATATATGTCATCAAATTACTTTTCTAGTTTTAGGAATCGTTTTATAATTTTTTGTAAAATAATAAGCACATCTTATAACTTTTCATTTCATTCACTTTCTCCAGCATGTAATTACCCATTTTCTTTTGATAAAAAATTGCCCAACTTCAAGCATGCCGATATGCGAGACTCGACACTAGTTAAAGTGACGTAGAAAATGATTAATGTTATTTTAATGAGTCACGTGAGAAAATTGACAACCATTTTGTGACTACTACCCCCGGCAGCGTTAGTTTAATGGCTTTACTAAGTCTAGGCTTAGTTCAAGCTGTCCTAAGCCCACAAATTCATGACATATGGCTTGAGTTTTTAACCTTCAAATCATTTTCATTTAGGAGTTGTCATTATTCAATTTTTGATGGGTCAATTAGAAATTTAAGTAAGATACTGAGAAAAATACTTTACTCCTAAGCAATTAGAGAAACTAAGATTGGGAACTTATCATACTAATTAATCAACTAATACTTTTTTGGTATCTAATCTTTTTTAAACTTCGAGATTTGATCTTTTTTGAAGGGCATTTCATGAATTTTTTTGAAAACTATTTCTTAGCGTTTTCCTTATTTCAGATTTTTTATTTTTTATTTTACTTTTTAATTAATAAAATAAAATAAAAATATATCATATAAATAAATGTACCTGAAAATAAACTAAAATAATAATATTTCATATAAATAAACGTACCGGGTTGGACTTCTGCCTCTGACCCGGGTTGGACTAGGCTTAACGAATGAGCCCAGGTTGGTAACACTCAGCCCAAAATGAAAAATCAAAGAAGAAAATTGCTGCTCGCAATTAAATCACCTGAACCCGAAAAATCGCGCAACCAGGCCACAACATCAGAGAAATGCAACATTCAGACAAACGGGGCTGGGGGACGCAGGCTATGTAGCACGGACACTCTCCGAAAGCCTCCGTGTCGTGTCCGACACTCCGACACGTGTCCGACACGCTCCGACACGTCCCGACACGCTCCGACACGCGGTCAACGAGTGTCGAAAAATCCAACACGTGGTCAACTCTCTTCGACACGCTCCGACACGCGAGTCCAGAATTCCGACACTCGATTCCGACATGCACGGGGTCAATTTTAAAAATTTCTAATTCTTGAGGGGTCAAAATATAAATATACACAAAAGAAGTAATAAAAGAAGTAATAAAATTGCTATAAATATACACGCATGGGGTCAATTTTTTTTCTTTTCAGTTTTGTTTTTTTATAATTGTTTTAGTTTTTTTAAAAGTCTTTTACTATGAAAGAAGTAATAAAAAATGCTATATATGATAAATAAAAAAAATTAAAAATATCATTTCAGCATTTTCTTTAAACAATGTTTTTTTTCCTCTAAGTTTTATGTATTATTGTAACAAATTAAAATAATGAATGATATTATTTAATATTTTTTGTGTAAATTAATTCTAGGCTATTTTTATTATTATTTATTTATGTATTTATATATAAAAATATTTAATATATAACGTGTCGGAACGTGTCGAAATTCTTTATTTTTAAGAAATGACGTGTCGGCGTGTCGTGTCGTGTCGTGTCGCGTGTCACGTGTCTGTGTCGGTGCTACATAGGACGCAGGAGCCTAGCCAGATGGCTTGACACGACGAGCCAAAAAATAAAGCATAAAAAAAAGAAGGGGGCTGGAGACAGGGGTGTCTGGCCTCGATAGACCTAGGCCTGGGCGCTGAAGACCCGATCTTGAATGCCAGGGACCCAAGGATTGGCGTCGGGTTCCGGTGTCCAAACTTAGAGTCTCAGGCCCAAACACCAAAATCTAATCATGTTTTGGAAAATGTTTTTTGATATTTCAAAGAGAAAATCATTTTCTTGAATTTAATTATGAGTTTTTCATTGGCTAGAAATATATATACTGTTAATTCATTTTCTCAAACGAACCAAGAGCCGAAAAATCATTTTTTTATTTTATTTTATGAAACGAATGAAATCTAATGGGAGAATCTTATTCATCGTAGAAATAAAGGTCTCTTCAACATGGTACAAAAACATGTCTCTCTACTCATTCTTTATTCTATGAATCGAATTTCCTAACTACATATTGCTCGAAATTGATTGCAGATAAGAGGAAAATCAAACCCTCTGCACCAGTAATTAGTCGAGTGGAATAGTAGTGTCGGAACTTGACTTCGACTTCCTGAAGTTCTTCACTCCGTCCGTCACATAGGCCCAGATAAGTGAAGATTCTTTGCGCGGACGAATCGTTCGTATTCTTCAAGAAGATAACTTCTCCAGAATCCGCAAAACCCAAGTAGCCAACAAACCATACTGCTTCTCATGTTCAGTCTAATTGTATACAACTGGGTCCACGGATCGCGGACGTCCAACTCCTTCAGGTTCCTTAATTCAAATTGCGGGGACGCGATTTAGTCGCATCAAATAGGATCGACGGTGTTTTGAATCAGCACTGGAAAAGAAACGAAGGGCGGCACCGACAGATGAAGTTCTTGAAGCTGACTTGATCGCCCAACTCCCCGGTAAGCGTTGAAGAAGAGATGTGGCCGGGTTGTTTCCAACGCCGTCTTCTAAACCATATACCTCCACTTGGGAGGTACAGTATTAGATATGTTCACGATGTGCTTTGACACATCGACTACTTTAAAATCATCTGAATGACCACTTAAGGGATCGAATCCAAATTCAATCAACTTCGACACATCAGATGTGGGTCGAGGGAGGAGTATCCCGTCACCACGGGTTCCACAGAATGATCTTTGAGTGGTCTGGATTCTTGTTGCGAAATGAGGGTAATCAAACAATTCTATTGCATGAATTACCTAATTTGAATTTCTTGCTATTTTCGACAAATTAAGTATTGAGATCATATGATTTGAATTGGAAGAAGTATACCTCAAGTGTCAAAACTTGGTATAAAAGGACAAGTGCCAAAAGTTAGGAAAATGACTTTTTTTTTTTGTTGAAAAAATGGGGTACTTAAGTGCCATCTCTAATGAACTGTGCTGAAGATCTCACATGGAAATTTTTTATTATTTTTCTTGCTTACGTGGCTCGTCGGAGAGTTGACTTAGGAAAGAAATGCAAAAACGACGTCGTTTTGATGCAGATTTAAATTTTAATATAAAATTAATTTAATTTAACTATAAAAATAATTTAATAAATAAATATTTTAAAAAGGGGGAGGGAGGAAGAAAATGGTTGAGGGCTAAGCCTTCGCTGCCATTGCCTTCTTGCCGTCGCGGGGAAGGGCCGGTGAAGGTGGGGGAGGGTCAGTCGGGATAGCCGAGCCTTGGCCAAGGGCCAGCGATCTCGGTTGACCGGTGGCAAGGGCCCGCGAGCCCTTGCCTAGATTTGGGGCGAGGGTTGCAGCCCTCCTCTAGATCCGACGAGGGTTGGCAGCCCTCGCCTAGCCAAGCCAAGGGTTGCGGCCTGTTGGGGCGACGACAAGGGCTCAATCTTCAGCCGTGTGCCTTCTCTCTCCTTTTTTTTTTTTTTTTTTTTTTAAATGTTGTAATTAGTTTTAAATTTAATTTAATTAATTTTTTATATTAATTATTTACTACGTTAGAAGCAAAACAACGTCATTTTTGCATTTACCTAGCCACATCAGTGTGTAAAATGATGTTGTTTTGCTCTTACCTCGTCAAAAAATCGCCATGTTAGCATTTTGGCCGGATTTTCTCACCGTTGGCACTTAAGTGATCCATTTTGTTGCGATTTTGGCACTTAAGTGTCACTTTCCTAACTTTTGATACTTAAGTTTCCCTCCGTGCCAAATTTTGGCACTCCAGGTGTCCGGCACCGTATCTAGGAGAATGATGAATCAGGACGCTCGAATAGTTGTTGAGGTCACACTTGAGAAGATCGATGTTGTTTGATCCGTTCGATCTCTCGAGATAAGCTTCCATGAAAACGGGCTCGGAGAGAGGAAACTTCCAAGATCTGCACACACACACCTTAATTGCATTGGAGGTCTTGCGGGGAGCCACAAGAAGATCTCCCATAGCATGTCATCTGGAAGACTTTCAATTTGATCTTGCACATAGCATCTCTTTCAACTTCACAAATTGCTTCTCACTTCAATGTAAATAGGGTTGAATTTGTTTTGAGGTAGCGACTCATTTCTACCCTGCGACCAATCTATTTGTGTAGCGTCACGGGTATTATTTAGTGATATGGTGTTTAAAGTTGGTCGCCACCATGACCCGGACGTTCATAATTTGTGAAATTTTTACTTAATGGACTGGTTCGAGATGTTCAATTTGATTAAAGTTTTGACCTAGCAAGGAACAATTTGATAGTCCATTTGGAATGGGGCAAATTACCCGATCGGTCTGAAACCTAGTGTACGCATGCTAATTTAATTCTAAACTTTCAAATTTTACCAATTTAGTTTTAAAATGAAATATCATTGTAGTCATTTTGATCGATTTTCGATGAAAGCCACTGATGTGGCAGTGCTCTAGTTGTTGTCGGTCATCCTATGTGGCACACCACCACGTCAGCAAGTTCCATCTAAAATTGGTTAGAAGGATTATATTGAAATTTTGCACAAAAATCTATGACTAAGTTGGCAAAATTGAAAAGTTTATATAGCTGAATCGGTATCCATACAATAGGTTTAGGACGGATTGAAGAATTTCCCAAGATTAATAAGATCGAATTTTGCGATTTGGTTGATCTCTCAAGATGAGCTTTAATGAAAGGTGCTCTTAGGAAGAACATTTCAAAATTTACATTGTTTCTGTAAGAAGACCCTCAACTCGAAAGCTCATCATTGTTTCTGTAAAATCGTTCAAGTAGCTAATCTCTTTGAACTCCACAATTGCTCCTGACTTTGATGCAAACTATGATGCCTTTTCATTGGACCTAGATGCCTTCTGACTTATCGAGAAGAATCATTTTGGCCCTTTGGATTGTTGCATCTTAATAAATGATCCTTGTTGATTCGAGTTCTTTTTTCTTTTTTTCTTTTTAAATGACAAAAGACGGGCGAGTTTGTTAGCGTTGGCGATTTTTCCTGAGTGATATAGAGATTACAATAAAAACATCATAACTTATTGATGTCATGACCCGATCTCACCAACCTCAATCCCTCACCATCACGAGGAGAGAAAAGGAGAAAAGGTCGGATTTATGAGTACTTGATCACGAGAGTTTCCTTATGGCTTTTGTTCCAAAAGATGTCATCACCTCGCCTTTCAGATCAAGCCTTTTGTGAGTTCCCTTCACGAGATTGCAAACTCTCCCAAGCTCATATCCCGCATGACAGCAAAGTGTCGCAATCTATATCCACACGGGCGACACATCTCGAGAGAAGAGGTCGAGTGTGGATATTAGATTTAAGGGTACCTTTACCATGATAGCCCTCTCGACATTACATTTCACCCATAAGGAGGACATCACTTCATCCTTTAGGGTACTCTCATATTGAGTATGCTAAACCATGGTGAGTTTTAGCAAAACTCGTACCCTGCACGACGGGTTTATTTATATAGTCTAGTTGTTTATGACAACCTAAAAATAAGACGGGAGTCGTCACTAGCCTCGTTTTGGAGGTCAGCTAGAAAACCCAATCGAGGGTTAGGAGTGTTCCCTCGATTACTATGTAACCAAATATCAAGGTTTAGGGACTTGGGTTACGCTAATATTTTTATTAGCGCAATTTCAGTACCTAAATAGTATGTTCTGTTTTTCAAACATGTCCATGCATTTTTTCTTACATTTTTTGGATTGTTAGTCCCAAACTAAGCGATCATGCATGGTTCGTCATTTTCATACTATTTTATTTCTAGAAAACAAGAAAAGAAAGCAATCAATGGAATTGAAATTATGAAACAGTAAGTAAACAATCAAGGAAAGCAGTAAATCTACCATGCAATCTTAGATAATATAAAAGAGAAATACAATTGAAAAAAGATAAGAGGAAGAGAGAAAATCCGCAACTCGTCAGGCTTTATATAACAAAGAGAACTTGAGACATATGTTGGGGAAATGAATAGTACATGATAACTGTCGGAATGGACATCGACTCCATTGTCATCGTGCTTTCTCCATCTTCGGAATCATATTCTAAACCTAATCTAGAAAATCTATAATTGGGTGCATACAATGGAAAGAAACAAGTATACACATTAAAATAATAAAAAACACGAGATCATGTCAAGATCAATTATATAAAGAAAGTTTAATGCGAAAATTAGATTTTGGGGCATTGGGGTTGGCCTTTGTCTTTCATGTGTGGGTCCCACTAAGATATCTAGCCAATTCATTTTTATGACTTATAATCATTATTGACCAATTGTGTTCTCGCATGGCCAATAAATCTTATAAGTCTCCTAATGAAACGATTTATGTGATCCCAAAATTTTCCTTGATATCATGCATCGATATTACCATTTATCTAGAATTCACATGCATTTGCAGGAATTAAACATGCATGCAAGTCTTTTGGACCTTGTTTCCTAACTAATCAAGCAAGAAAGTGAACTATTGGTGGGTTACTTATTACCAAAAGCATGTGCCAATCACAAACACAAACACTTTTAAATGAATGACAAGATTGTATGCATGGGGGGTACATGTGATGTTTCAAAAACATATTTGGAAATCATCCATGAAAATTTTTGAGACAAAATGATGTCTCGGCTATGAAAGACATTCAATTGACAAGCCTAGCCCGGGGCTCGCATAAATGCACTTATAGGCGTTGTAGGCATTTTGAATACAATTCAAACCATGCCTTTCACGATATCAAATCAGAATTAAAAAAAAAAAAGATTTGAAAATATTTAGGATTAAGGAATATCTAGGCTATGGAATATATTCAATTGCCAATACTAGCCCGAGGCTCACATAAATATCCTCACAAGCGTTGCAGGCATTTTGAATATGGTCCAAACCACGACTTTTCCTTAAGCCAAATCAAGCTTTGGAAAAGAATTTCTCAGAAATTGTTTTTGGGAAACATCACATGTATCAAAGTATTTTTGAAAGATGCAATTTGAAAATGCCAATTGTTTAACAATAAAGATCAAAGAATTTAGAATAGCTACCATGAAAATGGCATGGCCTAATCTCATGCACAAACTAACCTAAAAGGTATAACTGAACAATTACATTCGTGTTCATATTAGGAAATTTTAGAACAAACATGTAAAGACAACAAAATTGAGTAATACCCATTAACAATCTAGCTATGAAAAATTCCCTAATATGTATGACATGATAATGAAAGAATTTCATGAATGAAGCTTTCTTAAACAAGCTACACATGATTTTACAAAAATCAAACAACGAGCAATAGCATGTAAAAAAATTGTCAAAACAACAGGACACTTAGCCAATATCATAAGGATTTGTCCTATCAAAACAAATTTAAAAATCACCAAATTTTCACACAACATAATTAATATGTTGACAAACAAGTTTCGTTAAGAGGTCAAGTGCAGAATCCTAATAGAAAAAATGGGACAAAAATATCAAAGGTCTGTACAGGGGTCCTAATTTGATCCCATGTCTTGATTTTGATCTAGTTTTGAAAAAATGGAAAATCATCCAAACAATGAGCGATTTGTGTTAAATTAGTGGCATTGAAAACTTGTAAGTGTGTCTTATGACTTTCTAGAAGGGCTTGAGTCCAAACCAGGTCAATTAAATGCTTTGAGATCAAGATCTCTAAAGGTATGCATGCCAGCAACTGAAAAAAAAACAGAACACAAGCATACATTAGAAAACCTCAAAGTCATTCGAATAATGCACAAATGGCATAAATAAATCACATGAGATTTAGGATCGGATGCGATATAAAATTTGCATAATCATCTAATCCTAGGTCGGCATGCAAAATGTTATACAATTTAAATGATACTATGAAATGATTCAAGATTCCTAATGAACACTTGAGACTTGTGAATCCTAAGTATAATGAACACTTTTGTGACACAAATTTAATTTGCAAAATGACAATCAAATGTACTCAAACCTTGTAACATGTAGTTTAAGTGTCAAAAATACATTATTGTAAGATTTGGTCTCTAAAAGACCCAAACTAGCATGGCAAAAGGCATATATGGCAAAATTTCGTTTTAGCATTAACTTCACAGAACGGGCATGATTTTAGCCATCACAAGACATGCAAAAATCTTACGAAAAATCATACATATAGAACATGCAATGATGAATGTTTCTTGCTAAAGGTTTGAAGTCTAAATGTGATTGCATGAATCGCATCAAAAATGATAAAACAGAGATGTGCATTTAGACTATGTGTTGCTGTAGCACATTTTAACATTTAACTCATGCAATTGGCTCACTTGCCAACTTCAAGAGTTTGCAAAGCATGCATCAATTGAAAATATGCATCATGTATTTCAATTTTCTTGAAGGATTTGAGACCAAACAAGCTCATTTGTAAACTCAATTTTATCAAAACAGAATTCGGACTAATGTAGGATAGACTGTCCTATGTTCAGATTTAAGCAATTTTGAGCTAATTAAACTCTTCAAAAAATCATGAAAAAATTACAGGATATTTTTCCACAAAATTATGAGCAATTTCATGAAGGAAAGTTCTTTTAGAACTCAACACAAAAATAGTAAAAAAAAGAAGAAGAAAAAATCATAGATCAATACGGAACAGATTGACTTAGGCTTGGATCTAAGTAAATCTGACCTAGTTAAGCACATGTAAAAATTATAAAAAAATTAAGAATATTCTACATACAATTAAGAGCAACTTTCATGAATGAAAGTTCTTCCAAAACTGAACACAAAAATCAGCACAAAAATGACAATATCATAGATCAATGTGGAACAAATTGACCTAGGCTTCGATCTGAGTAGATCTGACCTAGTTAAGCACATCCAAAACTCATGAAAAAATTACAACATATGAAAAAAAAATATTTGGAACAAAACTCATGAAGAAAATATTGTCCAAAAATTATCATAGAAGGCTACAAAAAAATAGTAAAAGTCTCATTTTAGAGCAAAAACAGAACCGAAAAATCAACTGAACTACGTCATAATTGCTCATCTTCAAGGATATTTTTCGAGGGCCAAATGATGCTTGTTGAGACGTGTGACCTATCGTTTTGAAGCTCGAGATGTCTTTTATCTAATCATAAGAGGACTCGAGTTGAAATGAGGTCATTTCAGACCTTGTTTTGGTCAAAATAGTAAATCAGTCCTATAACGACAAAAATGTAGATTTAAGCAATATCAAGCATAATCATTCATGTTCAAGCTTTAGCAACTCATCAAAGATCATATAAGTGTAGCATATATCCCTAATATTGAACCCTAACTTGGGCCGACTAATTCTGTCTCGCTTCACGGGATTTGAGACTGAGAAATTACCTTTTGATGTGGTTTCTCTCAATTTTGATCGTGATCGAGTAGAATTTTCGCTGGAACTTTGATCGAATCTTCAAGAACCTCCAAGGACTAGATCTTGTTCGGGAGGAAGATCGGTGATCAACATCGTTCCAATTGAACTGGCTGATCGGGGAAAAGACCAACTTGATTGTCGATCTTTGGTGCCACAATCAAGAAGCTGCTGAATGAAAACTGTGGCTGCATCTTTGATAACCTATGCTGGTGATCTAGGAAAGGAGGAGCTGAGAGACCTCTTAGCTGGTGGCTTCGATCAATTGGCTGCCGATGAGGGGTGAAACCAGCAGCAATTTAGAGAGAGAGAGAGAGAGAGAGAGAGAGAGAGAGAGAAGGAAATGGAGTTAGATAATAGAAAAGAGAGAGAGACTAATGAGAAAGATTTTCGTGCATAATGAAGCCCCCCCTTGAAATGGAGGGGAAATTTCACTTATATATTCCCCTAATTAAGCGATTTCGGCCGTCGGTTCAATCCGATGGTCTAAATTTCGATCCATCAGTCAAAAATCGATTTCAAAGGTTTCATCATGATCTCAAGGTATCAGGTAATTGATCTATGCAAAACCCAAGCTAAAATCGGGAATTGCATCAAAATGTTCGATTATGGGTTAATTTGTAATTTGATGAAATTCAAGAATTAATATGTAAAATTTTGGGGAATTAAAGGTGCAAAAGTGAAATTGGCATTGAGAGGATCTTGGAATTAGTCGCAGGAGGTCAGGAACCGGTTGGCAAGGGGTTGAACCGGCCAGCCTTGTTGGCGGCTGCTTAGATTGCTTTGATCCAGTTCGACTGGTTTTTGACTGGTTCTTGACCGGTTTGGTCTGGTTCTAGCCATTTTTCCCACTTAGGATCCTTGTGGGTCCAAAATTTATACAATTTGGTCCCTAAAGGACCAAATTGAAAAAGAATTTTATCATTTTTAAGAAGAAATTGGTCAATTAAGATACAATTAAGATAATCAAACCTTATGAACGTGATCTAGGGGTCTTTTATTAATCTAATTGAATGATTATTGTGAAATGTAACGAGTCAAAACCATGGATGCTTTGAATTGGGCATAAATGGTTAAAATGGTTAAATTTGCAATTCAATGGGAAAAATTGTAAATTAACTAAAATTGCATTCAGTTAGTATCATAATTGTCCTATCTAGTGAATTACTCGTGTGTAAGATCACTTATCGCATTCAAATTAACCTTGAATTGAAGCGCTCAAGTTTAGGTCAAAAATCGATCTAAGCCTAATATTAAAATTGAATCTAGTTTTGTGAAATTAAACCATAACCATGAATGGGTCAATTCAAATTTTGATGATTGAAGCTTAATTGCTTGATTTTTTTTATGCTCGGAAGGATAAAATCCTTCAAAATGATAAGTTCTGATATGAACTTTTTGATTTTAAATTTGGATTTATCTTAAGAAAATGAGTCAGAAACAATCGTCTGTTCGCAAGTTATGAATGATTGATTTTGATTTCCTAATTAGGGCTCAAAACGGCAATTCGCATTTTGACTCGGTCGCAAAATTGAATGCACAGGAAAATTTCGAATAGTCCCTAAATCACTTGTCAAAGAAGGAGTTATACCTAATTATGATTAGAATAAAAGTAATTTTATTTTTAGTCAATTTAAGAACTTAACACTGAAAAATTCAGAAATTGAGGTTCTTAATTGAAGTTTGTGAAATTTTCGATACAAAATTCAAATTGGCATTAAAAGAAATGTATTTGTGCATTTTTTATTTTATTTTTTCATTTTTGGGGTCAAACGTTTGATTAAAAGTCAACCAATTATCCATCTTTCGCAACAAGAATCTAGACCACTCAAAGATCTTTCTATGAAACGCGCGGTGACAGGATACCCCTCCCTTGGCCCACATATGATGTGTCGAACTTGATTGGATTTGGGTTCGATCCCTTAAGTGGTCATCCAGGCGATTTTAAAGTAGTCGACATATCAAAGCACATCGTGAACATATTTACTATTGGACCTCCCAAGTGGCGGTGTAACACTTAAGTGCCGACTTCGAGGGTAGCTAGAAATTTGATGTACCTTATTTTAAGAATAAATGTGGTCTACATATCTCGCTGAAGTTGCCTACTTAGCGATTAGTATGCAAAACAATGTTGTTTCAGCCATTGCTGAGTGCTGCCTCTCCTTTTTTTTTTTTTTAATTTAGTTTTTAAATTTAATTTAATTAATATTCATATCAAAAATCATTTTTTAAGGCAAAACGATGTCGTTTTGGGAAAAACTAGCCACGTCAGCACTACATGGATATTTCTTTATAATAATTGCCACCTCAATAAAAAAAAAAAGTCGCTGTGAAATGTCATATTAGTATTTTGGCTAAAATTTCTCATTGTTGGCACTAAAGTGTCCATTTCTTCTCTGATTTTGGCACCGAAGTATGCCTTTTAGAAATTTTGGCATTTAAGTGTCCACCCGTGCCAGGTTTTCACAATTAGGATGTTCGACGCTCCTTGATAAGCAATCATTGAGATATTCCAAATCGATTCTCAAACGTAATGGGCTGCTTCTAACACTATGTAGATGGGGGTCAACATTCCTCTGGACTTTAGGAAGACTTCTTTTGCCTTGTTGCTTTGTATATTTTATCAAAAGTTCTTTGTTGAGTCAGCTTGCTTGAAAGAACAATACTATGGGATGCACGTCCTGTTTTTGTGAATTAGTGAATCTAGTGCAATCTGCTATCGCATGGAGAGATACATAAAATTTATGAACACACGGAAGGATTAGGCAAAGAAGTTCACTTTACTGGGGATTATACTCATAATACTTTAAACTAACTCAGCAATCAAGTCATCAAAATCCGATTAAGAGCTATATTATGAAAAGTACATTGAAATAAAAGAATCTTATTAATACAAATAGAAGTCTCTTTAACATGTCGCAAGGCAATTTTCCCAACCAACTAATGCTCAGCATTGTTTGTGGACGAGAGTGAAATCAAACTCTCTATATAGGGAACCAATTGAGTGCTATAGAGAGAATCGACTTCGACTCCAAATTCCTTGTAGTCTTCACTCCCCACGTTATATAGAACACATTGAATGGGAGAATGGTAGCGTAAACCTTTACACAATCTCTTTAGGAAGAAAACTTCTCCAGAATTTGCAAACCCCACTGGCCAACAATTCTCAATGCTTCCAATTGTATACAACTTGGTCCATGATTCGCAAACACCAAACTCTTTCATGAACCATACTTCGTAATGGTCTGTCGATGAGTTATGTGCTATTACAGACAAGCATCCATCCAGTAAGTTAATATGTTTCTCTGCAGGAGGCATGATAGCTGGAAATGGCAATTGTCGGAAAACATCTTGAACTACATCAAATATTATTAACAATGTGACGATTTCATTACCGACACAAAAAACAGGGCACCAACATATGAAATTCTCGAAGATAACTTGATGGCCTAAGTGCGATGAAGGGAAAATGCTGCAAAAGCTTTGATGGCGTAAGTGTTGCGTAAGCACTGGAGGGAAAATGTTGCCAACTTGTTTCCAACAGTTTCTTCTAAAACCGTACACCTCCACTTGAGAGGTATAGTTCGAATATTCTTCAAAATGTATATTCACGTTGACCACTTTAAAATCATCTGGATGACCACTTGAGGAATCGAATCCAAATCCAACCACGTTTGACACACGCAAGCTGGGTTGAGGAAGGGCTCGGTTTTCACCCGTTGATGGGTTCCATAGAAAGATCTTTGAGTGGTGAGGATTCTTACAGTCAAAAGTGGACAAACAAACGATTCCATTGCATGAACCAACTAACTCGAATTTTTTGCCATCACCCACAGATGAATTATCGAGATTTGATGATAGTTCATTCTTGGGAGAATAGCGAATCTGGACTCTCGACAAGTTGTTGAAGTCATACTTAAGAAGATCAAATCTATGCAATTTGATTGATCTCTCGAGATAAGCTTTGATGAAAAAGGGGTTGGTGATAAGAGAATTCCAAGATTTACATACACACCTGAATCGGACCAAAGGTTTTGCAGAGAGCCTCAAGAAGATCTCCATTAGAACGTCAATCGGAAAACTCGTCATTGCTCTTGCACACTCGTTGAAGTGTTTACTTGATAGAAACTCTTATATTATGAATTTACAAATCTGCATCTCAAAATTGAAAAGGACCTCTTATTTATAGAGGGATTAGGAAACTTAACAAAGAAATATCAAACTAGGAAATGTTAAAATACGAAACATTAAACTAGGAAATATAAAAATAGGAAATCTTAAACTAGGAAATATCAAAATAGGAAACCTTTAGGAAACATCTAATTAGGAAACATTAAACTAGGAAACCTAGTCAAATTAGGAAACCCACTCAAAATAGAAAACCAACTTGGAACAAAAAATCTTTGACTGCCTTCTTCTTATTAGAACTTAATGCTCCCACATTATACACCCTAGGTCGATGGAGATTTGATTTAAAATCATATTAGGCTTGTCGTGTCTAGTGGTATAACCTGGGGGGGGGGGGGGTTAATAGATTATTTAACAAACTTGGCAACTTTTTGCAAAAATAAGTAGAAGCAAGTTTGTATGAGTAGAACCAAAATGGATATATGTAGAAACTACGTGCACGTTACTTCTATCAAATAAATAAAACAACAACTAATGAGAGATAGAAATAGAAATACATAGATTTATAGTGGATTGGCTTGGGATAAGCCTACATCCACTCTTTTAGACTAATAGTCACCAATAAGGCTGGAGTTCACTAGTAGCTCTTGAGATATATCATAACCCTATAAAATAAAGTTATTTTACCATTTTAGGCAACAAATATATGCAATATTTGTGAGAAAATATTTGGATTTCCTTCCATTTACTCAAATTTTCCTTGTTTATGCAATATAATGAGACATGAAGAAAATAAGGAAAAAATGGCAAAAAGAAGGAAAGGAAGAATTTTGCCATTTAGGAATTCAAATGAGGAAACATTAGAAGGTGGATGCCAAATCATGAATTTTGTGATTTATTCCCTAATTTTATGCAAAAAAATAAGCAACTGTCTTGTGATAGAAGTATTGGATGTATCCTATAAATAGGATAACATTAAAAGCTTGGAGAGATAGTCTTTTTTTTTTTTTTTTTAAGATCGTTTTTCATTATTTTGGGAGCTTTTCAAATATTTTGAAGAAAAGACAAAAAGTGGTGACAAAATTATTATTCTTTGATTCAAGATGTTGGGTTTAATTTATATTTTCTTATTCTAGTATATTCTAATTTTCTTATGCTATAGCTACGATATAGCCTGATATGATGATATGAATTTCATATTTTTTATGTTTTGCAAGTAATTTTATTCATGTATGTTATATATTATAGTGGTCAATACTTTTAAGTAATTGGTCATTGTTTGAATGATCTAACATGTATGTTTGAGCCTGATAAGTGATAATATGTAATTGTTCCTTATAATATATAATGATGAATTAAATGTGGACAGAGATATATCGTATTATTTATATGGCTTTCGATGATAAGGTGGTCGAAAAGATTCATTGTGAGCCGAAAATGTTCACAGATATTAATGCACTTATATTTATTTAAATTCATGCAGAGATATGTTAAACTGAATAGGTTTGCTATACTTAGAGATAAAATAGTAAATAAATTAGGAAATTCCATTGTCACATGTTTGGCATTGTTCTTATATGCATAATAATATGAAATTCATATCTAGTAGTCATGGTGAAATTGACTGCTCTAACATATCTATTTTATTGATTAATTGCATTTAGTATTGGGCTTTTGCTTCTAAGATGGTCAATTTTAATTTATTCTCAATTCTATTTAATATGTTAGATGAATTTTAGAATTACTCCATTTTTAATAGTTAATTGGTTTATTAATCATCAATTTTTGTGGGATGATATCCTTGATCGACACGTTCGTATAATGACAAAACTATTCACTTGTATGGGCAATGACCATAAGTGATTAAAGTTTTGATACTAAAAAGTTTTCAATTGCTTTTTGAAATATTTAAGAGATTGTAGAGGCAAGCATTCTCTTTAGAGATGAGCCTCTTACCATCTTGGCCATGAAGAACCATCTCTTCAAAGTTGTCAAAGACAAGGCTCTCACCTTCAGGGATGTGGAGGGTTCTGCTGGAGGTTATAGCGCAGCTAGGGGCTTGACCCCATTATCTTCTCTTCCAGAGATCTCCATTCGCCTTTCTGAGGCTCTCTTCGTGCCTGGTGGTTCTTGGTTTCCTGACTCTCAAGGCTGCTGCAACTTTTGGTGGGAGGCGGCTACCTCTCTTGCCCGGATCGTTGTGTGTTGGTTGTATTTGGTTGGCAGTTTTTTGGCCGTGCTTGTGCTGTTTAGTCTTCTAGGTGTGTAGCGTTTAGCCGGCTTCTAGCTTGCGGTTGTTCTTGTCGTGCTTGCTTTTAGTTGCTCTTCTCTTTTACATCTTGGCATCCTTCCACTTATATTGACTTGCTCATCTTGAGTGTATGTTTTGGTGCCTTGATCTTTTGTATAGCTTGGTCTATCCCCAATATACTACTTATTCCTACCAAAAAAAAAAAAAAAAAGTAGAGGCAAGCAATTGATGTGATCTCTAGAAAAAAATTGTAGAACTAGAGGAAACAATGGGTGATAAGAGTTGAAAATCTATTTATATGGTGAACTAAGGATGATCATTAATAAAAATGGTTATGAGGATTTTCAAATCAATCCAATAATAGTAGTTAAAACTAGAGGAACGAATTTAGAGTGAGAGAGTGCAATTAGAAGCATCATTTTGCTCCCTCTATTTCGTTACTTGTATAAACTGTTCTTTGTCACTTTTGTGAGCCTTGTAGTTTTTTTCCTACCAAAATTTGCAAAAAAAACAAAGCAGAACAGCTTAGAATATAATTTAGCAAACACAAACACAAATCACTCTCTTCTTTTTTGGGAGGACGGAGGTGTCATCGGGTGTTCAAGATTATCCTTAAGCGGATCATAGCACTTCATGGAATGCAAAGTATGCTTGATTTTGTTTAGGTAATTCCCAAAACCAATCTGCGTGGTTTGAAGAGAATTAATTAGCTCAGTCATATGCTCTATAAGGCTTTTGACATTATCTTTCATCTCACTCAATGCAGATGATTCTTTGTGCTTTTCTCTGGAAGGCTCACCATGAACTTTATCTCATTTCTCTTGTCATCTTTCTCCTTAACCAACTCCTCTTGATCTTTGGCCACTTTGGTTGCTTCTTCTATTTCCTCTCCCGCAGCTGATGAAGCCCCTTATGTCCGTTATTTGTCAACCACTTGCTTGGTCTTCTTTAGAGTAGAAGTAGTCACTTCTGTCTTCCCTTTAGCAATATTAGGAGTAGGCATGTTAGTCTTTCCTTCATTAGTAGAACCTTCCTTGCTAGTTTTCCATTGTTCAGTAGAGAGGCTCCATAACTACCTTAGCCAGCTTATCATCACCATCTCCAATCTCCATAACCTTATTCTCGGGATTTACCCATCCCTTCACAATGACCCTTAGATGCGTCTTTTGTTGGAGAAATCTTTCTGGAATATTTTGAAGCTAACAAAACGTTTCCATCAGTCTAGTCTGAAGATTTGCAGACTCTACTATTTAAATTCTGAAGACCTCCGGACTGCCAGACTCAAGACTCAAAGTCAATTCTTATTGACAGTTTCTAATCCGTTGAAGAAAGGCTATCCATAACTAAGTGTTTCATTAAGGATTTGACCTTATTGACTGGAGAAGATCTCTTGGCCGGATATGACATAACGGATTCTTTATTCGAATCAAGATTGATTAAGGATCCGATGATTGGTGAAGTATACTTGGAAGGTTCTACTTATGGAAACTGAGATCCTGATTGTATGGGTGAGCAGGATTGATGGGCTATCGACATGTTCCTTAAATAGCTTGAATGATCTTCCTAATTGATTTTGTTCAACGGGAATTTTGGAAGAATTCCTTTGGTAAGTGCCAACGGGTATGATGGCATAAAGGAGTATATAAGGAAGACGTTCCAGTTGTTCGAGTGTGTGCACGATAGAAGAATTCTAAATTCTGAAGCTTCTTGTTCTTAGTCAATTCATTTAGTGAGCGAAATCTTGTACGCAAAAGAGAGTATATTTTGAGATACCTTGAGGAAGTGTGGTAGAGTATCTACACTGTGGAATCAAGGGAAAGCATTGCTGTAACATCTCTTTTGTTCATAGTGAAATCCAGCCGGTGGGGCATCGGTGCGAAGAGTGGACGTAGGCTTGGAATAAGCCGAACCACTATAAACCTTGTGTTCAATTTTCTCTTCCCTACTCTTTGCTTTACTTTGATCATAATTCATTTTGTTAACTAAATGAGAACTTCCTTTCTATCGTCTGCTTAGTATTGCTCTCTTATCTCGAGGAATTATTTTTACACCTATTCACCCCCCTCTAGGTGCTTATACTAGCTATATCAATTGGTATCAGAGCCTGTATACTCACTTTGTTTGAAGTGTTTTACTTCAGAGTTAAAGATCCATGGCTAGTATGTTAGCTCCAGGGCTGGTACAAGGGCAAAGCAATACCAGACCACCTTACTTTGATGGAAATGATTACAACATATGGAAAAACAAGATGAAGGCGTTCCTAATATCAAAGGATCCTCTGGAATGGGACATTGTAGAAAAATGAATTATTCCTAAAGCTGCACCTGTCTCGAAGAGAGGAAAAGAAGTTGTTGAGTCTAGTGAAATGACTCAGGAAGAGATAATCAAGAGACAAGCTCTTGATGCAAAAGCAATTTATTCTTTATATTGTGCTTTGTCACCTACTGAATATAACAGAATATCTTCTTGTGTTACAGTGAAAGAAGTCTGGGATAGATTACATATTACCTATGAAGGAACCGATCGAGTGAAAGAGACCAGAATTAACATTCTCCTCGGTCAATACGAAGCCTTCAAAATGAAATCAGGAGAATCTATAACTGACATGTTTAGTCGTCTTACAGAAATCGTGAATGGTCTTGAAAATCAAGGTCAACCAATTTCTGATCCCATGAAGGTAAACAAGCTACTGCGTGGACTCTCCAAGGATTGAAATCACATAAAGACCTCAATAAGAGAGACACAAAGAATCATGCCACTATCTGTCGATGAGTTGGTTGGGACTCTTCAGTCTTATGAAGTGGAACAAATCAATGAAGACGAAGATCCTAAAGGTAAGAAATCAATTGCATTAAAATCCAATGATGATTATGATATTACAGATTCTGAAGACGATATGGATGATGAGGAGCTTGCTTTCATGATAAGAAGATTCAGAAAGCTGAACAGAAAAGGAAGAAGATTCAATCCAAAGAGACAGAGTTTTCAAAAGCAATAGACTAAGTTTGTTGAGGATGATGAATCAAACAAAGATGTAGTCTGCTTTGAATATAAGAAAAATGGACACATCAAACCCAACTATCCTCTTCTGAGGAAGAAGAAAGGAAAAGCTGAAAAGTATCGAAGGCTCTTAAAGCAAAAACCTGGAGTGATACAGAGTGTGAAGAAAGTGATGATGATTATGCCAATATATGTCTGATGGCACAATCGGATTCAGATTTAAACTCTGAGACAGACTCAGATTCAGATAGTGAATTTGAGGTGAGTAACTTTAAAATCCCTATTAAAGTTTCTAAATACATTGATGAGTTGTGTTTTAATCTTAAGACTTCTCTTAAAAGGATTTCCGAACTTAAAAAGGAAAACTCTGCACTAAAACAACAGGAAAATGTTTTAAAAGAAAATGTGAAATGTTTAGACATGAATGTTTCTACTCTTAAAGAAAGCGAAGATAATCTTTTAAAAGAAAATGTATTTTTAAAAAATGACATATCAAATATTTCAAAAAGATTTTCAATAGGATCTAAGAAACTTGAGAAAATTCTTTCAGCACAAAGACCTTATTTCAATAAATCTGGTTTGGGAATGACTGTGAAAACCATTCCTTTAATTGATTTTCCTAAAGTGAAGGAAAAAATTAAGTAAAGACCCACAAGAGATGCTTACAAAAATCATTTTAAAAAGATCTTTGTAAAACCAGTAGGTCGCAATGCTCTCGGATGTTCAAAGTGCAATAGTGCGATCATTTTGAAAAAGAATGTCCTATGGTTTGGAAACCTGTTAAGAAAGTATGGGCAAAAACCGCATATCATACTAACACCAATGGACCCAAGAAAATATGGGTACCAAAGAAAGTTTGAGTCTCTTTTTTAAATGCAGGTCACTATCAAGAAAAAGGTAAAATGATATATGGATAGTGGATGCTCAAGACATATGACAGGAGATTCAAATTGCTTCATAAAACTCTTTCAAGTAAATGGTGGAAAAGTCTCATTTGGAGGAAACAACAAAGGAAGAATTGTGGGATTTGGAACTGTAAAGATTGGAAACCTCACAATAAGCAATGTTTCCTTAGTGGAAGGACTCAACTACAATCTGCTCAGTATCAGTCAACTGTGTGATATCGGTTTCAAAATCAACTTTCAAGAGGGAATATGTTCAGGAACCAGTAAAGATTCTACTCAGTCATTCATGGGTCGAAGACATGGAAATATCTACCTCTTGGATGTGAAACCAGATGAATCGCAATGTCTAATCTCAATTCAAGACGAAGCGAACTTATGGCACAGAAAACTTGGGCACATCAATATGAAGCAGATAGCCAAAATTTCAGCAAAGAAGCTTGTTCGTGGTCTACCCAATTTATCATACCAAAAGTCTGATCTATGTACACCATGCGTATTGGAAAAGGAGGTAAGAAATTCCTTTAGACCAATAAATCAAGTTTCCACTAATCGTGTACTGCAGCTTCTGCATATGGATCTCTTTGGACCAACCAGAACTCAGAGTATTGGAGGTAAGAAATATTGCCTAGTAATTGTGGATGACTACTCACGATTTACTTGGGTATATTTCCTGGCAAGTAAGTCTGAAACCTTCTCTTACTTTGAAAAGTTTGCTAAAAAGGTTCAAAATGAAAAATGGTATGTTATTTCAAGTATAAGAACAGACCATGGAGGTGAATTTGAAAATCAAGATTTTACAAAATTTTGTGATGAATCTGGTTTTCAGCATGTGTTCTCCTCTCCATATATTCCAGAGCAAAACGGAGTTGTGGAAAGAAAGAATAGGTCGCTTCAAGAAATGGCTAGAACTCTTTTAATTGAAAGTAACATCTCTTCACGATTTTGGGCTGAAGCAGTTTCAACAACATGTTATATTATTAATAGAGTTTTTCTAAGGCCTATTATGGAAAAAACCCCCCTATGAGTTATTTAAAGAAAAGAAGCCTATTGTTTCATATTTTCATGTGTTTGGATGTAAATGCTTTATATTGAAAAATGCAAATGATCGAGTTGGTAAGTTTGAAGTAAAATCAGACGAAGGCATCTTCCTTGGATATTCTACCTCAAGCAAAGCCTACAGAGTCTATAACAAGAAGACTCAATCTGTGGAGGAATCAATGAATGTCAAATTCCAAGATTCTATGCAAAGTGAATCTATTTAGACTCATCTTGAAGAATCTGAACCTGTTCCAGACTCTACAAAGTCTAAATCTCGAGAAGTAGCTCAGACTTTGAAAGACCAGCAACAAGTGGTTATTGAAGATTCAAATGAAGGAAGTGATCATCAACTTGACAAATCAACCAGTAACTGGAAGCATAAGTCCAGTCATCCCAAAGATCTCATTATTGACGACATTAATGAAGGAATTCGCACAAGATCCAAAAGGCGCGAAGAGTCTAGTGCTGTGGCTTTTATTTCTGAAATAGAACCCAAAAGCATAGAAGAAGCTTTATTTGATGAAAGCTGGATTGAAGCTATGCAAGAAGAACTCATGCAATTCAACATTAATGATGTCTGGGAGTTGACTCCTAAACCGAAAGGTAAATCTATTATTGGAGCTAAATGGGTTTTCAGGAACAAGATGGACAAGAAAGGAAAGGCCGTTAGAAACAAAGAAAGACTCGTGGCCAAGGGATATATGCAAAAAGAAGGGATAGACTATGACGAGACTTACGTACCAGTAGCAATGTTAGAAGCAATTTGATTATTACTTGTTTTTGCTTGTTATAAGAATTTCAGGTTATTCCAAATGGACGTCAAAAGTGCTTTCCTGAATGGATTTATCCATGAGGAAGTCTATGTCGAACAACCACCTGGTTTGAAGACCCAAGGAAACCAGACTCGGTATTCGATTGAAAAATGCCTTATATGGTTTAAAGCAAGCACCTCGAGTTTGGTACGACAGGCTGAGTAAGTTTTTAATTCAAAACGGCTTTGTCAAAGGTAAAGTAGACACTACTCTGTTTATCAAAAGAGAAAGTAAAAGTTTCCTACTTGTTCAAATATATGTTGATGATATTATTTTTGGATCCTCTAATGAAAGTTTGTGCAAGAAATTCTTTAAGTTTATGCAGGATAAATTTGAAATGAGCATGATGGGTGAGCTAACCTTCTTTCTTGGACTTCAAGTGAAACAACTAAAGGAAGATACTTTTATTCATCAAGAAAAATACGCTAATGATCTTGCTAAAAAGTTTGGACTAGAAAATTGCAAAATGACTGATATACCAATGTCAAGTTCTTTGAAGATAGACAAAGATGAAGGAGGAAAGAAAGTTGACCAGAAGCTATACAGGAGTATCATTGGTTCACTTCTTTATCTTACTGCTTCTAGACCTGACATTTTGTTTAGTGTTTGCATTTGTGCTAGATTTTAAGTAGACCCTAAAGAATCTCATCTAAGTGCTGCAAAGCGTATTATCAAATACATTGCATCATCTTCAAGCCTTGGTCTTTGGTATCCTAAAAAGGGAGATTTTACTCTTCTTGGATACTCAGACGCAGATCTAGCCGGTTGCAGAGTTGATAGAAAGAGCACCTCGGGTACTTGTCAACTACTTGGAAGCAGGACCGTGTCTTAATTTTCAAGGAAGCAAAATACAGTAGCTCTTTCTACAGCAGAAGTAGAGTATGTAGCTCTTGGAAGTTGTTGTTCACAAATTCTGTGGATAAAACAACAGCTAAGAGACTTTGGAATTGAAGATTCATGCACGGAGATTAACTGTGACAACACCAGCGCAATCAATCTCACCAAAAATCCAATTATTCACTCAAGAGCAAAGCATATAGAGATTCGATATCACTTCATTAGAGATCATGTTCAAAACGGAGAAGTTTCGATTCAGTTTGTTGACTCAAAAAACCAACTAGCATATATATTTACAAAGCCTTTGGAGAAAAATCAATTTGAAATCATCCGTTCCAGACTCAACATCTTGAAGTTTGAAGAAGTTAAAGTCTAGAGACTCTCAGACTCAGACAAACAAGATTTTTGACTGTAAGTTATTTTATTCTCTCTCATATTAAATCTCGAAAAGGTACGATCATCTATCTATAATTGATTTTTGCTACTTTCAATTTCCGTGATAAGTGCAATCTTTCTTTTTAAAAAAGGAGTTAATTTTTTTAAAATGGCAGTTATCTATTTTTGAAAAAGGCAGTTATTTTTAAATGGCATCTTTTACTTTCCATTATGATGTTTAGTATGCCTCTCTTCGACTGACCTATATACAGTCGGTTCCTCTTCGTTTAACTCCAAAAACCCTAAAAAGCATCGATCTTCCACTCTTGTCTTCTTCTCTTGTTTAATCTTCGAAAAGTTGTCATCTTTCTTGGGAAAGTCAAGTTTGGAATCTTTCAAAGACTGTGAAAGATGTCGTCTTCAAGGAAGTCTTCGAGGATCGCAAATAGGGGACCGAAGCAAATGCGTGAGGGGCCTACGCACTTTGATCTCACTGAGGAAGAAGAGTCTCCTAGTCAGCAGCAGAGCCCACAACATTCTCAGCAGCGTCCATCTCCTCCATCTAGTTCACAGGATGTTGCTCATCGAGAAAATGAAGAAATCATCGAAGGCGCAGATCCTGTAAGAGTTCATAAGCCCTCTTTTACTTATAAGCTTTACCGTGCTTTAAAGAGGATCGGTACTCCATTGAACTACATTGATGAGTTTCTTAAAGACAAAGGGTATGGTAATGAGTACATCTTCTTATGAAATATGGAACGTTTGGGAATTGCCCCTGCGGGGTCGGCAGAAGAAACCCTTGCTAATATCCCAAGTGATCCGCGTGTTAGAGGGCTAAATCAGATAGATGGGAATGATGATGACAAGTTGTATAGTCAGTTTCAACCGAGAATGGGTGTTGCGGCAAAAATTCGGGGAAAAAGGACAGACTTGTTTTGATCGAAGGAACAAAAGGATCTATATTCTAAGTTGTTGAAGTGTGGGGTGATAAACCCTAGGAGTGTGGATTTTGATTTCCTTGATGCTGTGAACGTTAATTTGAGAGAAAAGTTTAGTCTTTTTCAACTTGAACAGTTCTGTTCTGACTCTACAGAAGCCTATGCTGAACTCACTGCATATTTCTATTCGAATCTTAGTTTCTTAGATGCGAATAGATTCTCTTTTAGTGTCCGAGATCAGGACTATGTGGTGGATGTAGATATGTTGGCTGATGTGATTGGGGTTGAGAGAGGGAGATATCAACCTATCAATGTCTCTATTGCTCGTGCTACGTTGGAAATTGTTAAGGATAGAAGGACAGAGGGAAAGGTTTCCTACTCAAGGATGAGTGTATTCAATATTCCGCTTCACAAGATTATGATTAATTGCCTCAGACCAAAATCTACTTCAAAGACTGATGTTTCAAATTCAGAGGCAAAGTTGATGTATGCCATCAATGCTGGGAAAAAGTTTTCTCTTCCTCCCACTATTATGTTCCACATGTATAGAGCAGTGGTGAAGGACAAGGGTCAACTTCCTTATCCAGCTCTTGTGTCAAAGTTATTTAGACATTTGAATGTTCAGCCTCCACGAATTCTCTGTGTTTGATCTTGTGATCAAATGGTGGTGGGACTGAAAATGGTATCTAAAATGCGTCTGAAGGAACTCAACAAGGCGTTGGAGAAATTCAAGGAGAAAACCCCCATCAAAACTCATCAAGTCTCTTCAGCAGCAAAAAGAAAAGGGAAGGAGCCCATGGTTGCTCCATCCAAGAAGAGAAGAGCTCTCATTGTTGAGGATGAAGATGATGAGGAAGACATCAACATTTCTGCTATGGCATTGAAGAACCTGAGTCGTTCTATTCCAGAATCAATGGAACGACAAGAGAAAGAAACAGAACAGAGGACTGGAGAAAGAGAAGATTTGGAAGCAGAAGAGAGAGAAGCGAGAGCGAAAGAAACGAGAGGAGAGAGAAGCTGAAGAAAAAGATGCGAGAGGAGGAAAGATTTGAAGAAGAAGAAGAGGAAAGAAGAAATCAAGAGGAAGGAGAGCATAAGGAACACTCTTCTCCACCTGAAGGCATGAAAATAGGGGGAGATCGTGAAGGAGTCAGCCGTTACCAGTGAAGGAGTCAGCCGCTCTTCAGCAGATCCAGAGGACATCTATGCCTCTCAATTTCCTGAGGAGGGACATGATATTTCATCGCCAATCTGTGTGACTATGTTAATTTTCCATCGTCTGCCTTTACTTCATCTGATCGTGCGAAGCCGGTCACGCGCATCGATAATTCAACAGATTTTCGCAGAATTCTTGATATTCTCTTGGAAATGCGGGGTCAGATATATGCTCTGGGATGCGAAGTTCAGAATTTGCAGACTGCAGGTCAAGCTTCTTCAGTTTATTTGAATGAACAAATCCAAGCCCTTGCTCTTCAGATTCAAGCAAATGCTAAGGGTGAAGAGGTGGCTCAACTGAAGGAAGAGTTGAAAAAGATGGAAGGCATTGTCCAGTCAATGGGAGATTTCCAGCTTGTTCGTGTTCCCAAGCATTCCTGATTCCATTCTCTTTCCATCTCAACCTTTTTTATGATGACAAAAAGGGGGAGAGATGCAAGATTTGAAAACTTTGAACTTGAACTTTTGATTTATTTTGATGTTTGACTTGACTTTTGTGTTTGGATGTGGGCTGAATTTGGGATTTGGGTTTGACTGCTTATATTAAGTACTATTGATATCTTATGAATGGCTTTACTCACATGAAAGACTAACCTATTTTCTGTGGTTGCAGATTCTAGTGTTATCATTAAACCATTTATCTTTATGAGATATCCATATTTGCTTGAGTAATGTATTGCAGGTCAAAGTTATCCAAATCTGCAGGAAAGTTTTGTCACTATCAAAAAAAGGGAGATTGTTGGAGAAATCTTTCTGTAATATTTTGAAGCTGACAAAACGTTTCCATTAGTCTAGTCTGAAGATTTGCAAACTCTACTATTTAAATTATGAAGACCTCCGGACTGCCAGACTCAAGACTCAAAGTCTATTCTTATTGATAGTTTCTAATCCGTTGAAGAAAGGCTATCCAGAACTGAGTGTTTCATTAAGGATTTGACCTTATCGACTGGAGAAGATCTCTTGGCCGGATATGACATAACGGATTCTTTATTCGAATCAAGATTGATTAAGGATTCGATGATTGGCGAAGTATACTTGGAAGGTTCTACTTATGGAAACCGAGATCCTGATTGTATGGGCGAGCATGATTGATGGGCTATCGACATGTTCCTTAAATAGCTCGAATGATCTTCCTAATTGATTTTGTTCAACGAGAATTTTGGAAGAATTCCTTTGGTAAGTGCCAACGGGTATGATGGCATAAATGAGTATATAAGGAAGACGTTCCAGTTGTTCGAGTGTGTGCACGATAGAAGAATTCTAAATTCTGAAGCTTCTTGTTCTTAGTCAATTCATTTACTGAGCGAAATCTTGTACGCAAAAGAGAGTCTATATTTTGAGATACCTTGAGAAAGTGTGGTAGAGTATCTACACTGTGGAATCAAGGGAAAGCATTGCTGTAACATCTCTTTTATTCATAATGAAATCCAGCCGGTGGGCTGTCAATGCAAAAGAGTGGACGTAGGCTTGGAATAAGCCGAACCACTATAAACCTTGTGTTCAATTTTCTCTTCCCTACTCTTTGCTTTACTTTGATCATAATTCGTTTTGTTAACTAAAGGAAAACTTCATTTCTATCGTTTGCTTAGTATTGCTCTCTTATCTCGAGGAATTATTTTTACACTTATTCACCCCCCTCTAGGTGCTTATACTAGCTATATCATCTTTCATATTGTCGCAACCTACCTCGGTGACACCCGCCTAGAAGTTCAGCTAGTGGATTACTAAGCTTAAACTTAGTTTGGGCTCTCTCAAACCCATACCAATTCACAACTTAGATTCAAATTCTTTAATATGTAAATAATTTTTATTTAAGAATCACCACTAATTGATTTATGGTGAGTCGTTTAGAAAGTGAAGTAAAGTATCGGGAGAATTACTTTACTTCTACAAACCAAAGACTAAATGAGTTCGAGGACTTGAATACGGCAGATTACTGCAACGCTTTTTCAATTTTATTTTGGAAAATATTTTGTAAGCAACTTGAATTGATTTTAATTTATCTCTAACATGCAATGTGATTATGTGGGTGCGCAATTATTGAACACTCAATAAAGTAAGGCAACAAATATATTGCAAATATAAGGAAGAGTTTACTTACCTCGAAGCAACTTAATGTGCACTAATAATAATTAAAAACACATATCGACCTTAACATGGTTTTCATTTATTAGAAACTTTCAAGAATTTTTTTCTTCTATTAAAATGAAAATAAGCTATATGTCATGCAATTTAACTGTCTAGCCTAATTCTAATGATGGACAATAATTAAAGGATAAGTACACTAATTGTGCCATAAGTTGTGTATAGCGCTCACTTTGGTGCCAAAAGTTTCCGCCAGATCACTTAAGTGCCAAATCGGAGAAAAAACGATCACTTTGGTGCCACCGGCAAGAAATTCTGGCCAAAATGATTACGTGGCTTTATATTTTAAAAAAAAATTCGATATACCCTTTAAACAACATCGTTTTCTATCCTACTTAAGAAAATAACATCGTTTTGCCGTCCTATGTGAATGGCTTAGGAAAAACGACGCTGTATAGCTCATTTGTGATTAAAATTAGGGTTTTCTTTTTTTTTGTTCATCCTCACCGACCTAGCTTGCTCGGCCACTGTCGCTTGGCCACCATGCTCGACCACCGTCACTCGACCACCATGCTCGGCCACCATCGCTCGGCCAAGAAGTGATGGGAAAATAGGAGGCGAGGGCGGAGGAGGAGGAGGAAGAAGGGGGTTTGAAGGAGCAAAGAGAGAGAGAAGACGAGGAGTGCGAGGGAAACAAGGAGGGCGCATATGGAGATGGTGGATTGGGCTCTGTTCAGAGAGTGGCTGGTGCTGGTGTTGTTCTTCGAGGAAGAAGCGCTGCCACCATGGCTTCTCTCTCTCTCTGCTGGTGTTGTTCTTCGGGGAAGAAGACGACACCGCCATGGCTTCTCTCTCTCTCTCTGCTGGTGTTGTTCATCAGGGAAGAAGACGATGCCGCCATGGCTTCTCTCTCTCTCTCTCTGTTTACTGGTGTTGTTCTTCGGGGAAGAAGACAACGTCGCCATGGCCTCTCTCTCTCTCTCTCTCTCTCTCTCTCTCTCTCTCTCTCTCTCTCAATTTGGGGATTTAGGGTTTCGACTTGGAGTTTAAGACGCCAAATAACGTCGTTTGGTAGTTTACACACTGACTGGACTCTTCGACGAGCCACATCAGTATAAGAAATTAATAAAAAAAAAGGCCACGTCGGATTTCCGGCCGATCAGATCGGTGTTGGCACCAAAGTGAGCGTTTTTCAATTTTTTTGGCACTTAAGTGATCCGATGGAAACTTTTGGCACCAAAGTGAGTGCCGTACACAACTTATGGCACTATTAGTGTACTTATCCCCAATAATTAATATGCAACTACCCTACATGACATGCAATCTAGCTAAACGAAACTATTAGGCAATTGCTAGATGAACATGCATTAATGACATGACCTAAACTATATGACATGGCAGATGACTCGAATGTGATGCAATTAATCTATATGATGTGTCATGTCTTGAACCCTGAGCGCGAGAACATTCCACGACGGTCGATTAAATTGCGACGTCTTTGGACATGTTGCCGACCCATTCTATTTCTCTTTCATTTAAACACAAGCTAAAGCATTTAATATAAATACCCAGTCAACCAATCTAAGAGCAAGGATAGTAAACACATCAACCATTTCTAAAATACTGCTTTTATTATTTACTATTAATCTTAAGAAATTTAATAAGCACAAGCCTTTCTACGGCCACTTCCTACCAACTAACTCAAAAACCTTCAAAGGTCAAGGTTAACCTAACTTCTCTAACATTGGGACCAACCAAAAGTGATCCCAAGCACGCCCGTGTCTTGGTCCATTGGGACCCCAAACTACACGTGATGGTTCTTCATACTACGGGCCTGAAAATAATTATCAACCACGGGTTGAGATATAAATTCCAGCGAGTCAATAGCCTAAGCCTCGATTTGCTAATTTGTTTTGGAGGCAATCCTAAACATACAACATCACAAATCCTTACTTTGCCTTGGCACACCCCTGCATATTAATAATTCGCACATGCCAATATCAATGTATCAAGTATAACCAATAAGCAGAAGACATTCATAACATCCCATGCGTAATGCCATCACACACGTTTCAATTATTAAACCTCTCGGACCATGACCAATACAAAAGTTGGCGGTCTTCCGGCATGACTGGGTATCGTCCTACCCCATCAGGCATGGCATCGTCCCATGTACTTATATGCATCAAAATGGTATTTCATTAGGAGCATCGATTTGGCCTCAATGGCGACTCGTCATCCAGACCCTTGCCAAGCATCCGATAAAAATCAGACATTGTCTCACATATTCATATGCATTAAGATGGAACCATTACCCTGTGTAATCATATGCATCAAGACGGAACCATTACCTCGTGTAATCATATGCATCAAGGCCATTATGTGACCACATGAGCACTCAACAACTTAAGCACGCCAAAACTTAAGCCAATTTTTATCTGTCGTCAATTAGCCTAGTGGAAAAGAGTTTGTGCTTAAATAACAAATCTCGGAAATTCTTATTGTTAAAATTCAGGTAAAATAATCGCACGTGGTCAAGTACTTAAAACCAACTCGCCAAATTTTGCACACTTTCATTTTAAAACCCCATTGCCCCATTTAACACATAATGTTAAATACAGTGTCCAAGCATGACACCTCGAATTTTGCCATTTTCTTACTAATAAAACCTTCTTTGAAAATAACATATAAAATTCATATTTTGGGCAAATAATAGCACAACATTACAAGCTCAGACAATCATAATTATGCATAAAATCATCCAGAAAAAAAGCATCAAATTCTACTTAATGGCTAATTTGTCATTAATCTACACTAATTGAGATTAATTAAGCTAATCGGGATTAATTAGGCGAAATATGATTAATTAAGCTAATTACAATTAATTAAACTAAACTCAATTAATTAATCTAACTTTAATTAATTAAACATTAATCTTCGTTAACTAAAATAATAATGCTTAAAAAAATAAACCTGATTAATTAATATAACACGGTTAATTAATCTAATCATAATTACTTAAACTAATCTCACTTAACTTTAATCTAAATCATCCTTAATCATAATTAAGGTTAAACTAAAATTAACTAACGTTAACCGCCATTATCCTTGAACTAACCTACCCTTAAATGTAATTAACTATCTAATCGGAGATTAGGAGTTAACTCACGGGTTTTCCAATGGCAATGGACTTGCGGCGATGGCGACAGCGACAACGATGCAACGACATTGAGGACGTGATGCTAGTGGCTTGATCAGAGACTTAATGGTGGCGTCGACAGCTCAAGCTCATGGCTTGGGCTTGGGTGTTCGGTGGTGCAACGGTGATGGTAGACGGTTCGAACGGCAATGAAGTGGTGATAAGGCATGGTCGTCGAATGGGCGGCAAGGTGGTGGTTTAGAGAGGGTGGTTTGATTAGAGATGGCAGTGATGGAGGTGGTGGACGGTGGTGGCGAGCAGCGGCATGACTGCACGGGTGGATGGCATGGGGGAATGCAGGCGGTCATGGTTTGGTGATGAAGGGGTGTGGTCGGGCGGTAGAAAAGAAAGATGGAGGGAATGAAAAATCGGGGAAAAATGGGGATGAGAAGAAGGAGAGAGGAGGGTGGGGAAAATGGGGGAGGAAGAGTCGGTTGAGGGGGAAAGGCGAGAGGGAGGGAGGGGGAGAGAGAGAGAGAGATTTACCTTAGATTTTTCTCCAAAAATCCATCATTCCTTGCACCAACATTCCCCAAAATCCTCCTAGCCAAGCCTTATGTCCCCCTTATTTTCTTTTTGTTCCCTTTTTCTTTAAAACCAAAATTTTGGCCAACAAATTACAACTTTGCCACTGGGTCTGGTTTTTCCCTTTTTGGTTCTCAATTTTTGTCTGATAATTTCTTTTTCAAAAAATTTCAAACTTGCCAATAATTCAACGAACGATGAGGCGACGTCCAATAAATTAGTCTTGAAACTCAAAAAAAATTGGTACCCAAAATTATATTAAATTTCATGGTTAAAAATTGATCGAACACGACTTTAGTACGATCCAAATTATTGGGTGGTTTTTAAGGATTCTCGCACGGTTGACCCGTGTCAATAATTTTCGATCCATGTTTGTGCCTTTTTGAATTATAGACGACCCTTGGTTGTCATGTAATCGTGAGGGTTCAATCACGTATCCTAAGTACAGGATCAATAGGAAATCGGTTTATTGTCAATCAATGTGAATATTGTAATCGTGCATAATCACTTGCGAATGTACTATGATTTAACGTTCCTCAGTAATATCATCATGACTCTCAAAGTCATGCGCGGTCACAATACCAAACCATATACGACGAGTAGTGGGGTCCCGAGCTAAGCCTTGGCTAAACCTTGGATATCTTAATGCCATAATGCCTTTCCAATTCTCTTAACCATTATCCTACCGCAATAATTATTGCTAAGAAGAATGCCTATGTTATGGTATATCCGTTCGCTATTGACTTATAATAGTGTGGTATTGACCATTGTCAATCCTTATGGTTGAGTGGCCGATCACTAATCAAATTCTCTAGTCTTTCACGCTTTAGGACTTCATGGCATCACCCGATAGATTAGTTAATTCATGAGTCATCAGTTTAGAGTAAAATAACCATAAGTGCATCGATGAAATAACCATTTCATATATTTCGAAATAGGAGCCAAATTTCGGGATATTACTGTAAGTGTTGGTATAAACATCTAGAGGGGGTGAATAGGTGTGAAGACAATTTTTCGTAAGGAACAGTAGATATATTTTCTACAGTTAAATGGAATTATGAACAAAATACAGGAGTTCAAGAAAGAGAATAGAAACACAAAATTTGTAGTGGTTGGCTTAGATCAAGCTTACGTCCACTCTCCACGCCGACAACCTCTTGGCTGGATTACACTAAGAATTAAAAGAGATTTTATAGCTTGTGATCTTAACTTCACAGTGAAGAGTCTCTGCTACTCTTTCATGAAGTCACATTATAAATTTCTCTCTCTTTTGAGTACAACTTTAAGCTCAGAATATCGAATGACAAGAAAATGGTAAGTTTCAGATTTTGAAATTTTTTTTCACGCACTCTATTGAACAACTAGAGAGCCCACCTTAAATCCTCTTTCATACTTTCTTGACCGTTGACATTTTTTAAAGGAATTCTTCCAATCAACCAGTTGGACAGAATCAATTAAAGAGATTTCAAGCCGTTTGAAGATTGTGATGAAAGCCCGTCAATCCTGTTTGCCCATACAATCAAGATCTTGATTTCCATAAGTAGATACTTTCCAAATTTACTTGCTTTCGAAGAGATTGATATATCTAAATTGATTCCAATAAAGATAACCAATCTCGTAGGTGATATATCCATCTAGAAGGCCATATATAACCTATACGAACCGAACTCTTGAAGTAGGAAAGATAATCTCGCGTCTGGATGAATCTTCTTTCTTCACTTGCGTTTAGTTTGGAATTTGTCAGAGTGGGCAGACTTCTGATATCGAACAGACTTTAATACTAAAGTCTGGTCGTCTTTAGACTTTGTCACTGGAGTTTGGAAATCTTCAGATTTTGACACAGAAGTCTGGAAATCTTCAAAATAGACTTTGAATAAGTTTTGTCAACTTCAAAACATTAAAAGAGTTTTATCCAATAATCTCATCCTTTTTTTATGGTGACAAGACTTCCCTACAGATTTAAAGACTTGTAACCTGCAAAACAACACTTTAGCAGTACATGATATCTAAGAAACAAATAGATAAGGATTTGGATAGCATCGATTCTACAACCACAGAAAAGAAGTTAATCTTGAAATAACCAAACATTAAGATTTAAACATCCACATCCATCCACATCCAAAGTCATCACCACAAATAGTTGCTGCAGATTTTAGGAGTTACCAGTCAAACAAAATCAAGTCTGGACAAATGGTCAAGTTCAAAAGTATTAATTCAAAAGTATCAAAAATAAATTTGCAAATTCTCCCCCTTTTTATCAATAGCAAAAAGTGGAGAAAGTCAAAATAGAGAAAAGAGAGATGAAATCAAGGCTGTCTGGGAACTCGAATCAGTTGGAAATCTCCCATAGACTGCATTGCCTCTTTGATCTTCTGGCACTGGCGATGAACATTTTCAACTTCAGTATGAACAGTCTTGAGAGTTTGAACAGTCTAATCATTTTGGGCCACAGTTTTGAGATACTTGTTGGTACAAAGTCTATACCTAAGTATCCAAAGACTGTATATTTCCAGTGTGAAACTCAGAAGAGGATCTCAAGGTATTATGAAGTTTCTGGATCTCAATCTCTATAGTGTATTGCTGAGCTTTTACCTCCAAAAAGAGTTCTATCATCCTTGGATAGTCACCAGTTGATTCGGTTTGTGCATTAACTTTAGCGAATTGATTTCGTGGAGAGTTCGAAGGTGAGGGAACATTAACTTGTCTAGTTCCAAGAGTCGGAGTAGATTCAGCTTCAGGAAAATGAGAAGCATAGACTTCTTCTGGGTCAGCAAGAGATCTACTTATATCATCACTTGCAAAATGAGGAGAAGAAGTACCTATTTCTCAATAGCTCCCCTTGTTTTGGTGCCTACAGGTGGAGAAATGATTTCTTCTTCTTGAGTCTTCTCGTGTGCAGAACGAGAGTGATGTTCTTGCTCTGTATGTACTCCTATTGGACGACTCCAAGTTGATTCAGAATCCTCAGATAAAGATATAGCAATTGTCGTCTCATAAGAGTCATCCTCATAACCTTTTCCTTCTTCATCTCTTCCTTCTTCTTCTCTTGCTTCTTCTTCTCTTTGCTCCGTTTCTGCTCTCTCTCCTTCTTCTATCTCCTTTGGATTCTCAAAACCAACAAAACTTTGAAGATTCTTCAAGGTAAAGATAGAAATTGTAAGATCATCATCATCCTCTTCATCCTACAGAATGAGTGATCTTCTCTTCTTTATAGGTTCTTTTACAACTTCTTTGCCTTTTCTCATCCTTGCAGCAGAATCTTCCTTGGTTTTGCTGGAGGACTCCTTCTTCAAGCGCTCAATTGCTTTGTTCAAATCCTTCAACTACATCTTTGATACCATCTTTAGCCCTATGACCATAGGAGCAACAGTTCAAGTGCAAAGAGAGGCGGAAAACTCGATCTGAAAATGTCTAAACAATTTTGTGACCAGCACTGAATAAGGCAACTGTCCCTTATCCTTCATAATTGTCTTGTACATGTGCATCAGGATAGTATGAGGGAGTGAAAATCTCTTCCCATTGCAAATAGCAAACATCAGCCTTGCTTCAAATCTGGAAACATTTGTTTTGGATGCAGCTTTTGGTCTGATGCAGTTAATCATAACTTTGTGCAATAGAACATTCGAGGCTGATAGTCTGGAATAAGTGATGCTTCCTTCTAGTAGTCTGTTCTTGACAAGAAACCTTGCTGCTTAACTAACTGAGACATTGATGGGTTGAAAAACACTCCTTTCTACCTCTAGTATGTCTGCCAGCATGTCAACATCCACCGTATAGTCTTTATCACTCACAGTGAATTTGAAACGATTTTGGTCAAGAAAAGACAGGTTTCAATAGAAAAAGGCAGTCAACTCCGGATATGCAACAGTTGTCTCAGAGCAGAAGTTTTCAAGTTGAAGGAAAGCAAAATTTTCCCTCAAATTCACCTTGATTGAATCCATAAAATCAAAATCAATAGTACAAGGGCTCATCACCCCTCTCTTCAGCTTCTGTGAGTAAACCTTTTTGTGGGGATAAGTACACTAATGGTGCCATAAGTTGTGTACGGCGCTCACTTTGGTGCCAAAAGTTTCCGCCAGATCACTTAAGTGCCAAATCAGAGAAAAAACGATCACTTTGGTGCCACCGGCGAGAAATTCCAGCCAAAATGATTACGTGGCTTTATATTTAAAAAAAAATTCGATAAACCCTTTAAACAACGTCGTTTTCTATCCTACTTAAGAAAATGATGTCGTTTTGCCCTCCTATGTGGATGGTTTAGGAAAAACGACGCTGTATAACTCATTTGTGATTGAAATTAGGGTTTTTTTTGTTCATCCTCGCCGACCTAGCTTGCTCGGCCACGTCGCTTGGCCACAGTGCTTGGCCACCATCGCTCGGCCACCGTGCTCGGCCACCATCGCTCGGCCAAGAAGTGATGGGAAAATAGGAGGCGAGGGCGGAGGAGGAGGAGGAGGAGGAAGAAGGGGGATTGAAGGTGCAGAGAGAGAGAGAAGACGAGGAGTGCGAGGGAAACAAGGAGGGTGCAGATGGAGATGGTGGATTGGGCTCTGTTCAAAGAGTGGCTGGTGCTGGTGTTGTTCTTCGGGGAAGAAGATGCCGCCGCCATGGCTTCTTTCTCTGTTGGTGTTGTTCTTCGGGGAAGAAGATGACATCGCCATGGCTTCTCTCTCTCTCTCTCTCTCTCTCTCTCGATTTGGGGATTTATGGTTTCGACTTGGGGTTTAAGATGCCAAACGACGTTGTTTGGTGGTTTATACGCTGACTGGACTCTCCGGCGAGCCACATCAGTATAAGAAATTAATAAAAAAAGGCCACGTCAGATTTCCAACAGTTCAGATCGATGTTGGCACCAAAGTTAGCGGTTTTCAAATTTTTTGGCACTTAAGTGATCCGATGGAAACTTTTGGCACCGAAGTGAGTGCCGTACACAACTTATGGCACCATTAGTGTACTTATCCCCCTTTTTGTGTTCCTTAGAATGAAACAATCTCGTTCTCTCTCCAAGAACATCAGCAGCAACACCCATTATGGGTTGAAAGTTTGAAAACATCATTTCATCATCATCTTTGTTTTTAGGATGCTCAGTACTTAACCTAGGATCAGTAGGAAAGTTAAGGAAAGCCTCATCTGCCGCTCCTTTCGGCGCTATTCCTAACTGCTCAATCGTTCTCAGAAACATTGTTTCATTCTTATGCCCGTGTCCTCTTAGAAAATCAGTAATAAAGGTCATTGGGGAACCACTCTTTTTCAAATGATCATAAAGCTTATAAAGAACCTGAGGGGTTAAAGTCCTTAGAGGAACATCATCTTGCTCAACTTCCTCTTCCAACGGTTCACGAGGAGGATTCTGCGAAGTGTCTTTCGGGTTGCGCCGTGGAGATGTCTGAGGAGAGTCTTCTTTTATAAGATCAAAAGATGTCTGCCCTTCTGGCATATTCTGAGGCCCTTTGCTTGCGATCCGAGATGACTTCTTTGGTAAGACATGCTTCCAGGCTAGGAGGATTTCTTAGACAAGCTCGAGAGAAAAAGATGGAAACTTGCGAAACAAACTTGAGAGTAAAAGCAAGAGAGTAGAGAGTTTGTATTTTAGGGTTTGAGAAGAGGTGCTCGAAAGAAATATAAGAGGGTATATAAAGAAAATGAAAGGTCACAAAGAAAAGAGGTAATTGAACCGTCATAAGGAAAAAAGAAGACTACCTTTTTGAAATAAACTGAAAATAAAAACTGCCAAAAATTCAAGAATTCGAAAAAGATAACTTCTAAAAATAAAATAGGCAAGCAACGATTCGGTTAAACATACCTTTTCATTCAAAAAATAAAATACCTGGATTTAAGACATTCTCATACTGAAGTAGCATTTGGAAATTATTAGTCTGGCCAACTTCAGACTTTACTCCAGAGGATAAATAATATTCAACTTGGTGCAAATAGACTCAAATATATTTTTCTCCAGAGGTTTTATAAATATGTCTGCTAGCTGATTCTTCGAATCAATGAACCGAATCAAAATTTCCCCATTTTGGACATGATCTCTTATAAAATGATGTCAAATCTCTATATGCTTTGCCCTTGAATGAAGAATTGGGTTCTTTGTGAGATTAATAGCACTGGTGTTGTCACATTTGATCTCAGTACACGATTCTTCAATTCCAAAGTCTCTTAGCTATTGTCTTATCCACAAAATTTGAGAACAAATCCCAAAAGCCACATATTCTGCTTCTCCTGTTAATAGAGCTACAGTACTCTGCTTCCTTGAGAACCAAGATATTAGCATATTTCCCAACAATTGACAGGTTCCAGAAGTGCTCTTTCTATCCACTTTACAACTTGCTAAATCGGCGTCTGAATATCCAAGAAAAGTAAAGTCTCCTTCCTTTGGATACCGCAGACCCAGCTTGGGAGTAGTTGCCACATATTTAATGATGCGTTTTGCAGCACTTAAATGAGATTCTTTAGGATCAGATTAAAATCCAACACATATGCAAACACTAAATAAAATGTTAGGTCTAGATGCAGTAAGGTAAAGAAGAGAACTGATCATACTTATGTAAAGCTTCTGATAAACTTTCTTCCCTTTTTCATCCTTGTCCAACTTCGAGGAACTTGACATAGGTCTCTCTGTCTTTTCGCAATTCTCTAACCCAAATTTCTTGATAAGATCTTTGGCATATTTTTCCTGGTGAATGAATATACAATTTTTTGATTGTTTGACTTGCAATCCCAGAAAGAAGGTTAATTCACCCATCATACTCATCTCAAATTGATCATACATAGACTTTGAAAATTTCTTGCAGAGATTTTCATTAGGCGAACCAAAGATAATATCATCTACATAAATTTGTACTAGTAAAAAATCTTTTCTTTCTCTCTTTATGAACAAAGTAGCATCTACTTTCCTTTTTTCAAAACCGTTTTGAATTAGAAACTCACTCAACCTTTCATATTAGGCTCGAGGTGCTTTCTTCAGTCTATACAAGGCCTTTTTCAGTCTATAGACTGAGTCTAGTTTTCTTGGATCTTCAAATTCAGGTGATTGTTTCACATAGACTTCTTATTGAATGAATCCATTAAGGAATGCACTTTTTACGTCCATTTGGAATAACCTGAAATTTTTATAGCAAGCAAAAGCAAGTAATAATCTAATTGCTTCTAACCTCGCTACTGATGCATAGGTTTCGTCATAGTCTATCCATTCTTTTTGTGTATATCCTTTGGCCACGAGTCTTGCTTTGGTCCTGCCGACTTTTCCTTTCTCGTTCATCTTGTTCATGAAGACCCATTTTGTCCCGATTATAGATTTACCTTTAGGTTTTGGAATCAGCTTCCAAACATCGTTAATGCTAAACTGTCTGAGCTCTTCTTGCACAGCTTTGATCTAGCTTTCATCAGACAAGGCTTCATATACACTTTTTGGTTCAATTTCAAAAACAAGTGTTAGAGCACTAGACTCTTCTTGCCTTTTGGATTTGGTGCGAATTCCTTCATCAATGTTCCCAATGATGGTTTATTAGGATGACTTGACTTGTGCTTCCAGTTGCTGCTTGGTTTGAAAGTTTGTTGATCTTCTATTTCAGTTGAGTCTTCTCGATTTGCTTGTTGCTGTTCTCCAGAATTCTAAACCTCTTCGGGGGAAGTAGACTTTGTAAAGTCTGGAACAGGTTCAGACTCTTCAAGTTGAGTCTGGTTTGGTTGAGTCTGCACATAATCCTGAAACTTAACATTCATAGATTCTTCCACGGATTGAGTCTTCTTATTGAAGACCCTGTAGGCTTTGCTTGAAGTAGAATAGCCAAGGAAGATTCCTTCATCTGATTTTTCTTCAAACTTCCTAGTTCGATCATTTGTATACTTCATAAGGAGTTTTCTCCAATATAGACCTCACGAACACTCTGTTGATGATGTAGCAAGTTGTAGAAACCGATTCTGCCCAAAATCAAGAGGATATATTGCTCTCAATTAAGAGGGTTCTGGCCATCTCCTATAAGGATCCGTTTCCTTTCCACAACCCCATTTTGTTTTGGAATGTATGAAGAAGAGAAAACATGCTGGAATCCAGATTCATCACAAAACTTCGCAAAGTCCTGATTCTCAAACTCACCTCCATGGTCAGTTCGTATGCTTGAAATAGCATAACCTTTTTCATTCTAAACCTTCTTTGCAAACTTTGAAAAATAAGAGAAGGCTTTGGACTTACTTGCCATAAACTAGACCCAAGTGAAGCGAGAGTAATCATCAATGATTACTGGACAATATTTCTTTCCACCAATACTCTGAGTTCTGGTTGGTCCAAATAGGTCCATATGAAGAAGTTGTAGAGCTCGACCGGTAGAAACTTGATTTACAGCTTTGAAAGAGCTTCTAACTTGTTTTCCAAAATACATGGAGTGTAAAATTCAGACTTTTGAAAAGCCGGGTTGGGAAGACCACGGACAAGCTTCTTAAAAGATATCTTGATAATTTGCTTCATGTTAAGATGACCAAGCTTTCGATGCTAGAGACTTGCTTCGTCTTGAATAGATATAAGGCACCGAGAACTTTTTGGGTTTACATCCAAAAGATAAATATTCCCATGCCTTTGCCAAAAAAATGCATTCTTCGAAGTTTATTATGAATCTAGTGTCACAAAGCTGGCTTATGTTGAGTAGATTATAGTTCAAATCTTCCACCAAGGAAACATTATTGATAATCAGGCTTCCAATCTTCACAATTTCACAACCTACAATTCTTCCCTTGCTATTTCCATTAAAAAAAACTTTTCCTTCATTCAGTCTAACAAGCTTTATGAAATAACTTGAGTTTCCTGTCATATGTCTCGAACGGCCACTATCCAAATATCATTTGATCTTCCTCTTGATAGTGACCTGTAGTCATAAGAAAAACTCAAGTTTTCTTTGGTACCTAGATTTTCTTGGGTCTAGGAGAGTTAGCATTAAAGACGGTCTTTGCCCAGTCCTTCTTAATTGGTCTCCAAACCTTGGGACATTCTTTCTCGAAATGTTTTGAGATGTTACACTTTGAACATTTGAGAGCACTTCGGCCAACGGGTTTTACAAAGGCTTTTTGAAAGTGATTCTTGTAAAATGCCTTTGCAGGTCTTTGTTTGAGTCTCTCTTTTACTTTGGGAAAATCAATCAATGGAATGGTTTCTGAAGTCATACCTAAGCCAGATTTGTTAAAATAGAGTCTTTGTACTGAAAGAATTTTCTCCAACTTTTCGGATCATTTTGAAAACCTTTTTGAAATATTTGAAATGTCTTCTTTCAGAATAGCATTTTCCTTAGCAAGAGAATTAGAATTTTCTTTCAAATTAACAAAACTTTTATCCAGACTTTCAAATCTTTCTTTCCAAGAAATTTCTTGTTACTTGAGTTTAAAATTCTCCCTTTTTAGTTCGAAAATCTTTTTAAGAGAGGTTTTGAGATAGAGACAAAGTTCTTTTATGTACTTTGAGACTTTAACATGAATTTTTAAGTTACTCACCTTAACTTCTTGATTTGAATCTGAATTTGAATCTGTTTCTAATTCTGAGTCCAAATCGAAATGGGCCATCAGACATATATTGGTATATTCCTATTCACTTTCCTTGCACTCAGTGTCACTCTAGGTTCCAGCTTTGAGAGCCTTTTTGTATTTCTCATTTCTTCATTTCTTTTTCTTCAACAAAGGACAGTTAGGTCTGATATGTCCATTTTTCTTGCATTCGAAGTATATTACATCTTTGCTAGTTTCATTGTCCTCAATCGATCTCTTCTAGAAATTTTGTGAGCTCTGCTTCTTCTAGTTGAATCTTCTTCCATTTCTGTTCAACTTTCTGAACTTCTTAATCATAAGCACTAGCTCCTCATCGTCCATGTCATCATCTGAATCTGCTTCATCAGAATCATCATTGTTGACACCTAAATTTTAACTATTTTTATTTTTTTAGGGTAACAATGATATTTAACTTATCTCTTAAAAAAGGTTGTTAAAAAAATATTTTGTGGAGGAATGAGATTTTGAAGGATTTTCGGATAATGAATTCATATCAAAAGTTAAGTGAATTATCTTAAAAAAATCTTCATAAAGAATTTGGGGGTTATTTTCTTGTTGAGGACATCTCTCCGGATGATCCTTAGCGATTAGGTCAATATACGCAAATCTTCGTACGTAGAACAAACTGGGGTTTTCTCTCTATAAATAGGGGGGGCTTTTCGAGGATTCTCTTGGTCGAAAGGGGGTTCAGTTTTGCCTTCGGAGGGTGAGAGTTTTGGAAATCAAAGAAAGAAAAGAAAAGTGAACACCCAAAAAGAAAAAAAGCAGCAAAAAGGGTCTGACAAGGAGAAGAGACAAAAGAGAAGCGAAAAGGCAGAAGAAAAGGGGGGGTGATTTGACCCCTACTGTTCATCGTCTCCCAAAGCTTGCTTCCCACGTTGCTGCTCCATCCGCGACACCCGTTGCTGCTCCATCCGCGACTGCCCAGAGCTCCTCCGCCTCATCGCGTGACTACCGCCGTTCACCGCACCGCGCCATCACAGCCCTCTGCTCAATCCTCGCACCCGTTCAGAGCGCGATCTACTGCACCGGAGCGCCGATCTCGCCCACAACTTGCTGGTTCGTGACGCCGGAGTGCCACCCAATCCGCACCTTCTACAACAACCGACGCCACCGTGCCTCTGTACTTGCGAGCTCGCCGCGATCCACCGCTCTTGCAGTCAAGCCCGAGCGCCGCCCGTTGCCCAGCAGATGGACTCAAGCCGGACCGTTGACTGAACCGAACATCACTCTGCTCCGACACCCATCTGACCGCTGTGACCTCCGATCAGCGACCTAGGTCGCAAGCCAGGCGGACCCGCGCCACTCGATCCGACCCGACGCCTGAGTCTTCCTCTGCCCGAGCCCACCGTGCCGCGCCGAGCTCTATCCCTGCTCTGTCCGTGTTCACTCCACTCGAGCGCCTGCAGGTTGCCATCCGCAAAGCCGACGCCGATGGCCGTCCGCCCTCACGTGATCCGTGCTCCGCATCCCTCTGTTGCTGCTGGTTCACTGGTTCACCTCTGCCGGAGTTCCCTTGCCGGACTGATCAACCAGCTGCCCCTTGGAGACCCACAGTTACATGTGGCAAAGGAAAGAAAAAGAAAAAAGAAAAAGAGGATTAGGTAGTCATTTTATTTATTTACTTATTTTCTTCTATAACTTGGTTTTAGTAGAATTGTTCCTTAAATATGTGACTGATATTCCAACATGAAATAGTCCCTCAAGCTAGGGACTGATAGTTCGATTTTCGCGCCTGAAATCCGACTCGCAATCTCTTACAAAAATCGACAATCTAATCTCAAGCCCGAGATTCGATTCGCGATTTAATTTAAAATTGGCCAACCCGATCTCATGCGCGAGATATGGTTCGTCAATTTTTGGATATCAATCTTATCTTGTTTGATTTGCTGTCGTCAAGTTGATTGAGTCAATCTTTTTTTTTTTTTTTTGGTAAAGGTAAGAATTGTATTGATAAGATTTTGCACAAAGCACAAGAAAAGCCTGGCACCACCAAAACGAACAGTCAAAAGGACCTAATTCGCGGGAGAGTGTAAGGGTGCCAAGTTCCAAAAAACAAACAGAACTAAGAAACAAAAGACCAAGCCAGATCTAAAAACCCTCCATCAACAAAAGATAGACGGACTCAAGTCCCAGCTTCGTTGCAGCCTTATGTTCTTAGGATTATCTACAACATTCTTTAGGGTTGACGATTTATCCTTAACGGCTTTCTGGAGATGCATCCTCATTGTCAGGATGGACAGAGTCTGATTACGGAAGATGATATTGTTACACTCCTTCCAAATAATATAACAAAGAGCTCCATAACTAAACCGGGCCAACACATCATAGAAGTTTTTGTCCGAGAAGCGTCTAGCCGCCCAGTCTAAGTTCTCAAGCCACGATTTGTTGCGCCAAGGAATATTAAATTTAGCCGCCCAATAGGCAACTAGATTACCAGGGACATGACAAGCAAAAAATAAGTGATCTACTGTATCCAGCCTGCATGAACAGAAGGGACAAGTAATCAAGAGAGCCTACCAATCGAAGCAAGTAGAACTGGGTCGGCAACCTCTTGCGGGTGATAAGCCACAAATGAGTCGGTATCTAGGCGGCATAGTAGAACTCCAAACGAAAGAAGACCCGAGGGAACAACGTTGCCTCTAGGTCTCAAAAGATCCCAAGCGAGGCTGAAGAGAAGCGGCCCGAGGGATGATGAATCCACTGGATTCGGTCTTCACTCTGGTTGAAGATAGGAAGAGGATCCCACCATCCAGCCAAGATGTTAATAACATACCAGCCCATCGGAGATGAGAAGGCGTCAGCTACGGAAGTAACCCGAGATATGCCCAAACGATATATATCCTGGTTGGAAAATACCTTATAAAGAGGACCATTGATGTGCCACTGATCAAACCAGAAGGAAGCAATTCGCCCATTGCCAATTTTCCAATTTTCCAAGCCCAAGAACAATGAGTCGGAATAGGGACCACCCAAAAGTTCTTGCGGTTTAGGAAAGTGGTGTGAATCCACTTGCACCAAAGTGATTCTTTATCTGAGAAGAGAATCCAAATGTGTTTAAGCATCGAGGCTATGTTGTTCTCCTTTAACGACCGAATTCCAAGTCCACCTTCCTTCCTTGGCAAACATACATCACTCCAGGAGACTTTGGCCCCCCCAGGACCCATAGTTGGTCATTTCCAAAGAAATTGGCGAAAAATTCTTTTAATACAATCTAGCACAGCACATGGCAAAAAGAAAACACTCGCCTAATATACTTGAATAGAGTGGAGAACCGATTTTATAAGCTGGATTCTACCAGCAAGCGACAAAAATCTATGCGTCCAAGATTGGAGTCGAGCTGTAATTGCATTTACCAAAGCCACACAATCCGCCTTTGCTAATCTCGAGGAAATAACAGGGACTCCAAGATACCGAAAGGGAAGGGTACCAACCTGGAAACCTAGCTTGTTCAAGATGTCATTGCGCAAAGTAGGCGATCCACCGGATAGATATATCTCACTCTTGCTCACGTTCGGCGCCAAACCACTCCAATTAGAAAAGGAGTCAATCCCAGCCTTCAAAAGATCCACAGAGGCAGTGCTTGCTTCCGAGAATAAGAGCACATCGTCGGCAAAAAATAGATGGGAAAGCCTGGAAGATTTACACCGCCAAAAAAACTGAAACGAGGGGTGGCTGGTTTGGATATCCAGCAATCCGGTAAAAACTTCCATTACTAAGGTAAATATATATGGCGACATTGGATCTCCTTGACGAATACCTCTCCCACTTGCGAAAAAACCATGGAGGTCACCATTCAAGGATATGGAAAATTTAGGGGTTTTTATGCAAGCCATAATTCGATCAATAAAACTCTGAGGGAAACCGAAAGCCTGCATGCATACTTCAATGAAGTCCCATCTCACCGTGTCATACGCTTTCCGAAAGTCCACTTTAATAGCACATTTGGCCCGATAGGGGTTATGGTGGAAGCCACTGAAAAGTTCTTGGGCTAGCAAAATATTATCACTAATGTGTCTCCCCTTGACGAAAGCATTTTGGGTCGAACTAATGATGCTAGGCAGCACATGAGTCATCCGGTTTGCAACGAGCTTAGTGATGCATTTATCTATAGTGTTGCAACAAGCAATTGGCCGAAAGTCATGGACAGTTGAAGCATTAGGGATTTTGGGCACTAAAACAAAAATGGTCGCATTAATTTGTTTCAATAGCTCGCCCGTTTCAAAGAAATCTCTAACTACTTGATATTACCGAAGTACCAACAATATCCCAAGAATGCTTGAAAAATTCAACATTAAATCCATCAGGACCAGGGGCTTTTCCTACCGCAAGAGAGAAAAGAGTTTCCTTGATTTCCATATCCGTAATAGGCCTAGATAGAAAACAAACCCGTTCCGCATCCAGGGAATGATTAAGAACAGCTTGAATCTCCTCCTTCACTGGACGAGACGAAGAAGGGGAAGCAGCCAAAAGATCCCGAAAGTGATCGACGAACATCTTTTGAACTTCCGCCGGGTCGGAGGTGGTGACATCCCCATTGGTTAAGGAGATGATTCTATTTTGGAGGTACCTCCTGTTCACGACTTGGTGAAAAAATTTAGTATTTAGGTCCTCGTCTTTCAACCAACGAACTCTAGACTTTTGCCTATAAAACGATTCCTCTTGGAGCCTTAAAGCTGAAAATGCTTGAATCTGTTGCTTTTCAGTTTCAACAAGGAAAGGATTCATAGGATCATCTTGAATAGTATCTTGAGTAAATTGAAGAGCTCGTCTAGCCTCCTCAGTTCTCAAAGATATCTCCGAAAACGATTCCCTATTAAACTGCTTGAGTTTGCTTTTGAGGAGGCGGAGCTTAGCGCAGAGAATAAACATTGGCGATCCATAGAAAGAAGAGGCCCACACTTCCGAAACTAGCCCGGTAAAATCCGGATGAGTCATCCAGTAGTTAAAGAACTTAAACGGCTTAGAAGACTTGGGGATAGGCATAATTTTAACCACCATCGGAGTGTGGTCCGAGATGCCCGGAGCTAAAAAAGAGGCTTCCGAGAAGGAGAATTCAGCATTCCATTGGCCATTAACCAATACCCTATCAATTTTCCTTTGCTTTCGGTTGGACCCTGAAGAAGTAGCCCAAGTATACCTATAACCAGTGTACCGAAGATCATCCAAACCAGCCTGAACAAGGCAATCTCTAAACTCATCAAAAGCGGGGATCCAAGCATTAGAACCACCAATCCTATCCGAGGGATCCCGAATAGCATTAAAGTCACCAGCAATGATCCACGGCGAAGAAGAAAGAAGGCCACCGGTATGGACAAGATCTTCCCATAATAGCCGTCTCAACACAAAGCTGTGCTCCGCATAGATAACCGAAAGAAATAAGGATTTTCTAGAGGCAAGCCATGTAAGGCTACCATGAATAGCTTGAACCGAGGAGGCATTAACCAAAAAAGAAACCTCTCGGGGGTTCCAACCCACCCAGATTCTCCCCTTATAAGAGTGGTTATAGTTGTTAGACCAACTCCAACCCGGAAGAAGAATCGAAGTAACAGAGTTAAAAGCAGCATGGGAGATCTTCGTCTCCACAATTCCCACACAGCAGAGATTGTTAGTCCTAACAAAATTCCTGATTTTCGCTTGCTTAATGGGGTTCCCTAGGCCCCCTAATTTTCCATATACCGATAAACATAGAAACAAAAACAGCAGCCAGACAGGAGCATTACTGACGTCTGGGTGGCTTCCTCCTATTCGTCCCTTTGCGAGAGGCGTTAGAAGGTGTGCCCTTTATGTTTCCTTTTTGGCCAACATTTGAGGGAGTAACCACTGCAGATTTAGGGACATTTTGCTGGCTAGAGGGAGCATTCAAGTCAGAGTCTTGACTCGGTCAGCAGGATTCAGGTCTTCTTCCTCATCACTGCTACTACTAACCGCATTCACTTTCTCTTCCGAATCTTCCTCAGAAGATGGAATTATTGCCATGGCATCTCCAGAATTCGGCACTACTAGGGCCATTGACGGAGCTGCATTTGCCGCATCCAACCTGCTTTGCTCATTCTGATCATCATTTGCCGAGGAGGATGGGGGAAGATCAGTATATAACTTAGCTTTCAAAGTCAAGATTGGAGGAGTGGAGTCCACCTTTTGTCCCGGCTGATGTTTCATCTTTATGTTCGTTCCTTGTTTCCAACCATTAAGTTGATCATCCGAATTCTCATTCACATGAGGTATAACAGGCCCTGCAGCAACAATAGAGGGTTCCGCGGTTACAGGGGTTTGCTTGGGGCTTACCTTGTCCAAGCAGTTATGGCCAAATGCACAACACTTCATACACGAATTTGGTCTCCATTCATAAAGGACTTGAATAGAGAAAACCTTCTCATCCACCCATACTTCAACTTCCTCGCACCTTTCTAGCTTTACCGATATCTCTACACAAACTCTGGCAAATGATAGGCGTTTCATTTTTTCGGTCAAAGGATCAATAAAGAGGCCTCCCCACTGCACTAGCAATCTCACTAATGCCTGGGGCCGACCAATATGCAAATGGGATATTTTTCAAGCGTATCCAGACCGGGACCGACGATTGGAGATCTTTCTTCAATTTCATATCCTTGTGCCACTGCTTCAGAACCAGAGGGATTCTAGCCACTGTTAGGTGGCCTTCATCTAGGATTTTCCTCCTAAATTCGTTGTTTGGGATGATAAAGAAGTAAAATCCATCATCATTTGCTAAGACTTCTGAAAGATGAGAGCCCCAAGTTTGTTTCAAGGCCGTTTCAGTGATTTTAAACGGCACATTTTTTCCCACAAAGTAGCCGACCAAACAATTGTTCCATTTGGGGTCCCCTGCATACCTTGCATTATCTGATAACCGCACAACAGACTTCTTTCCCACAGATACAGGGGGTGCAAAGCCTAATTCATAGCCCTTGGCAGACAGACTAGCAACATTAACCCATGAACGGGTCTGAGGGGCTTTGGACCGAGCCCTATTCAAGTCAATTCACACGTCTTTCCTCACGGCCTCGAGAGGCATACGTAGCACAGCTACGACTATGCCCATTGGTAGTCTGCATCGTCTTTCCCCCGCCCCATTGGATTATTAGATGAGGCCATAACTTCACTGCCGATCGAAACAGAGCACTCACCCACGCACCGGAGCACAGCTCAACGATAGCTCGATATACATGCCATAGCAGGAGCAAAGTTTCGGGGGGTTTGAAGGAGGGAAGAGGCGAAGGCTTACCTCCAAGGATCACTATTAATGGCCGGCTGAGGATCTCGAACCAACTCACACCAAAAGCAGAGCAGAATCGCATCAGAACCCTAACCACGAACAATGAGATCCGATGATCGGGGCCAAACCGGATGAATCGCTTTGGATAGGCTTTGAGGAGGGTAGAGACGAGCCTTCCCTCCGAAAATCGCGTCCAAAGGATGGCCGGATGGATCGCAGTAGCTCAAGAACCAGAAGCGAAGCTACAGTGAAGATATCGCCCAGTTGAGAGAGAGTGAACAGTAACCCGCGAATGCCCCTGTTTTTATCTTTTTGAGTCAAAAAAATATTTGAGTTAGGATTAGATTTGTTTTAGAATATTTCTTGTTTTAGGGTTAAAATTGCAATCTTATTTCGAAGTTTAAATAAGAAAATCCAAAAAATGTTGAATTATGATTAGGTTTTTATCTTTTATATTTAGAATAAGAACTTTATTTTGAATCATGGAAAAGAAAACCAAAAAAGAAAGCACATTCATTTAGGATGTTAGTTTTGTCATTATTTGAATTGCATGTGAAATTTTAATTTCGTAATTAATATAAAATCAAAAATCAAAATATTAAAAAAAAAAAATTCATCATGCATATATCATGTTGAATTAAGGCATTCTTTGCACGTCATTGCATGTTAGGATTGCATGTTTATCAATTATAGGTAGATAATCTCTCCTAGATAAATTGCATGTTTTGTTAGGAAAATAAAAATGTCCATGTCATATAGAATTAGGTTCATGAAATGCATGTCATTTTAGTGATTATTATTAAGTTCATTTAATTAGAAATTGCCGTCATTAGATTAGGTCATTTAAGAAATGTCGCATGACATATAGCTCGCATATTAAATTGCATGTTGCGTGTCATTTTAGAGGAAATAATTTTGTACGTCATTGCATTGCATTGCACGTCATTAGAATTAAATCATTTTGGTTAATTTAGATTGCATATTTAACAATTGCATGTTCATTAAAAGATCACAAAATTTTTATCCATATAGTTTAAGACATATTGTCATGCCATATTATTTCATATTAGATTAGAAGCATTGCATCGCATTGCATATGGACTATATTTTCGTTGGAAAAGAGAAAACAAAAATTGAGTAATTGCTTGTTAATTAGAAACCATATCTAGGTTGATGTGGATTTTAATTTAATACTGCAGATGCTTTCGTTGCTTTGAGGTAAGTCTTGCAATATTTAATCGCTTTCTTATGTGTTAAATTGGTGGTTTGCGCACCTGCATGAACACCTCACATGTTAGGGAACTAGTTTAAAATCAATTCAAGCTGCCTGCAAAATATTTTTTTCAAAATAAAAGAAATGGTACCGAAAGGGCGTTAGAGAAATCTAACGTAATCAAGTCCCCGTACCCAAATCTCTGGTTGGTAGGAGTAAAGTAAATCTCACGTTACTTTACTTGGGTTTCTAATCGACCCACCAAAAAATAGATTAGTGGAGACTCCTAGTTAAAAATCAATTGCATGTTAAAAAACTTGAACCTAAAGTTGCGAATTGGTATGGGCTTGGGAGAGCCCGAGTTAAGTCTAGGCTTAACAATCCATTAGCCAAACCCTATGTGGTTCACACTCGAAAAATTTGGTCGCGACAATCATTAGATTTTAAAGCAATTGACTTCTTACCTCTTGGATCTTCTTCCTCATTGATCTACTCCACTTCATATGATTGAAGTGTACCTATTAATTTGTCTACTAAAAGAGGCATGATCCTCTGAATTTCTCTAATTGATATCTTCACATGATTCCAATCTTTAGAGAGTTCACGCAGCAATTTATTGACTTTCATTGGTCTTGAGATTGGTTGACCTTGATAAGCCAGGCTGCTTACAATCTCTGTGAAGCGACTGAACATATCAGCAATAGATTCTCTAGGCTTCATCTTGAAGGCTTCATACTATTCGAGTAGAATATTGATTTTCGTTGCCTTTACTCAATAAGTTCCTTCGTAGGTAACATGCAATCCGTCCCAAACTTCTTTCGCTATTTCACAAGAAGAAATTTGGTTATACTCAGTAGGAGATAAGGCACAGTATAAAGAGTAGATAGTTTTAGCATCAAGAGCTTGTGTATTGGTTATTTATGCTTGTGTTGTTTCACCAACATCTATAACTTGTTTTTCTCTTTCTGAGGTTAATGTAGCTTTGGGATTGATCCATTTTTCTACCACATCCTACTCCAAGGGATCTCTGGATCTGAGAAAGGCCTTCATCTTATTCTTCCACACATTGTACTCATTTTCATCAAAGTAAGAAAGTCTGGTGTTGCTTTGACCTTCAACCAATATTGGAGCCAAAATACTAGCCATAGATCTTTAGCTTAGAAGTAAAAACATTTCAATGAAATAAGCACACATGCTCTGATACCAATTGTAAGTGCTAGTATGAACACCTAGAGGGGGGTGAATGGGGAGTGAATAGGTGTGAAGACAATTTTTCACAAGGAATAGTAAAAATATTTTGCTTCTGAAATTGAGTTTAAAGAACAACAGACTTTGAGTGAGTTTAGACTTTAGTAGTTAAATGAAACTACAAACAAAATAAAGGAGTTTAAGAAAGAGAATAGGAACATAAAATTTATAGTTGTTCGGCTTAGATCAAGCCTACATCCACTCTCCACGTCGACAGCCTCCTAGCTAGATTCCACTAAGAATCAAAAGAGATTTTACAGCTTGTGATCTCAACTTTATAGTGAAGAGTTTCCACTACTCTTTCACGAAGTCACACTATAAGTTTCTCTCTCTTTTGACTACAACTTTAAGCTCAGAATATTGAATGATAAGAAAATGGTAAGCTTCATACTTTGAAATTTTTCTTTCACACACTCTATCGAACAACTAGAGAGTCCACCTTAAATACTCCTTCATGTCTTTTCGACTATTGGCACTTTCCAAAGGAATCTTCTAATCAACCCGTTGGACATAATCAATTAAGGAGATCTTGAGCCATTTGAAGATTGTGATGAAATCCCGTCAATCCTGTTTGCCCATACAATTAGGATTTTGGTTTCCATAAGTAAATACTTTCCAAATTTACTTGCTTTCGAAGAGATTTGATATATCTAAATTGATTCCAATAAAGATAACCAATCTTGTAGGTGATATATCCATCTAGAATGCCATATATAACCTATACGAACCGAACTCTTGAAGTAGGAAATATAATCTTGTGTCTGGATAAGTCTTCTTTCTTCTCTTGCGTTCAGTCTGGAATTTGTTAGAGTGGGCGGACTTCTCATGTCGAACAAACTTTGATACTAAAGTCTGGCAGTCTTCAGATTTAGATTTTGACACTAAAGTCTGGTCGTCTTTAGACTTTGTCACTAGTAGGGGTGAGCACGGTTCCCAGGTAGAACCGGGAACCAGAGAACCGAACAGGAGGGTCCGGCCTGGTTCCCGGTTCTTAAGAGACCGGTTCCGGTTCCCGGTTCCCTTTTTCTGGGAACCGGCCAAGTTCAAAAAATAAAAATCCTAGCAGCTAGCACGTCACTTCTTCTCCTTTTCCCTTTCTTTTTCTCTCTCTTTCTTTTCTGCCCTTTTTCCTCACGTCACTTCCTGCTCTCCCAACTTATTTCTTTTCTTCTCTCTCTCCCTCTCTCTCTCTCTCTCTCTCGGTCGAAAGCCCCCTCCTCCTCCTCCTCCTTTTTCTTCTTCTTCTTCCTCCTCCCACACCGCCGCCCCACGCTCTACTCAGCACCACCTCTTGGCCACCGAACCACCACCACCCACTGCTCGTCCGACGAGCTGTCGCGCCGCCGCTCAATGCCGTCCCCAAGCCGCCGCTCGCTCGGCCGTCCGGGCAGTCGTTGCTCCGAACCGCCACCGCCACCGCCTCCGCCCGAACCGAGCTCTTCCCCCCTTGGCCGTGGGTTGAGCCGCGACTGCCGTCGTCTTCGCCGCGCCGTCTGTGCCGCCGTTGGTGCCGTGAGACTCGTGTCTTCGTCGCCGTCGCCGCGTGCTCGCCATCGCCGGACCTTCCTCGGCACCGCCGCTGGACGCCGACACCCCTCGCTCGCCTCGCCACTCAGCCACTTGCCGTTGACGCCTGCCTTGAATCAGTTATATGCTTTTGTGAGAGCTTGGTTGGTCAGGGATGCCTGGTTGCCCCAACCCTTTCGATTGGGTCCATTCTCCTCCAGCAGGCAGCAATTTCTGCTTCTTTCCACTACAACAATGTAGAGATCGTCGAATCAAGGGCCAATGCAAGGGTGAGTCTAAAATGTCTCTGGTAAACTACAGGAGAACCGATATGGCAGTCGATTGATTAGCCCATAAATGCTAATTTGATTTCACTGACACCTTTTGGAACAGTATATCTGATGACAGAGTAAACGCGGCTGGCTAGTTGGGTTTGCATTGACATATCCAGGTGCAATTTCGTGACTTGTCGGGGTATTCTGAGGGTAACAGAGATTCTGGAATAGGAGAGGAAAGATGGAAATTGCACTAAACGTCGTCCCCGGGTTGAGGATGTTGAGTTTCTTTGAATGGGATGAACTGAAAGATCTTCTATCCACGTGTAGTGTGTGTCAATGCCTTCTCAATGAAGAGTACTGAGATTCTTATGTTTTACTACTCTTGCATGTGCAGAATGGGTCATTTGATCATTTGATCATACCGTCCAGAATGATAATCTCGTTCCATCAGAAGCAGGTTCGTATATCGGTGCTGCCATAGCTGCCTCTTTAGTAGTTCCTCCAGGATCTGTTCGTACAGTTACATTTTCATTGGGCAAGTGAGATTTGGCGACAATGTGTATTACAGGTGAGAGTATTCCTACACTTTTAAGTTATGCAAGTAAAGTATTCCTATTTGTCTATTAAAACCGATTTGCAATAGCAGGCGTTGTACAAAATTTTATGGGACTAATGGGGATGTAGCAGCAAAGATTGCACGTGATGCTATTCTAGGTAATGATTTCACGGGGTCTGTTGTATCTACTATTTATGATTGTCCTGCAACTTCGCCATGCCATTGGTATACTTTGAATATTTTGTTTCTCAGAGAATAACTTTGACATTACAAGGCTCATTTTTGCCATCTTGTCATTTCTTGTATAATGTTTCTTTTAACTTTTTAACAAACCAAGCTGATGTGTTCATGAACAGGTCAAGAATATATTGGATTTCTATGAGAACCATACATCGATCACAGAAAAGAGTAAATGCTGCTTTGAACAAGTTGGCGAAATCATAAACATTAGGTGAGTCTTATGCTCACCATGAGAGATCTTGTTGCATATGATACGATTGAGATTTGGTTATTGGTGATATAAGACACTCAGAATAGTTTGGTGATGGTTCTCTTGTATGAAGTGAGACATTTGACACCATTAAATGTTCCCTTCTCTTGTAAATGCTCACCATTGAATGTTTCATTCTCTTTGGTTTGTCTCTTTCCTTCTTCATTATAGTTCATATCTGAAAATGAAAAAAAAAAAAAAAAAAAAAAAAGAACCTGTTGGAACCTGGAACCGACCCTGGAACAGGTTCAAGGTTCCAAAAAATGAGGAACCTGTACCCGAGGGTAGGTTCCAGGTTCCAGACGGAATCGAATCGAAACCGGGAACCACTCACCCCTAGTCACTAGAGTCTAGAAATCTTTAGACTTTGATACAGAAGTTTGGAAATCTTCAAAATAGACTGACTAAATTTTGTCAACTTCAAAACATCACATAAGTTTTCTCCAACAATCACAACATGCGCATGACATCTTTTTTTTTTTTTTTCGAAATTCATCATTAAAAATAAATGAAATTAACTTATCTAGAATAAAAAAAAATATCCAATTCAATTTAGGCATTAAACAATGCCAATTCCTAATTTAAATTGTCAATCCTTATCTCAAATATTATTGAATCCACTTAATAATGCAATATGACATACTTAATCTACATGATATGCAATGCAATCTTTTTGTTTTTTTGGACAAGGAAAGCAATCAAAATATTCAAACCTATCCAATCGATTCAAACAATGTCTAATCATCTAAAATTTTGCGAAAAAATCGATAAATCACTCATAAGCCTTAAAGATCAAGATAATCAATTTTAAGAAATAAAAAATTCCATTTAAAGCCTTAAAAATAGAATTAAAGATTATATGCAAGATCGGCTTGGAAGTATATCCTAATTGATAATATGCCCATCATTCAAATGAATCGAATTAAATATCGATATTATTCAAATTAAGGAATAAAATTCTGCAGATAATGTGGCCAAATTTGAATCAACAGTGGCGGACAGTGGCGCGATGTGGTGATCGAGGGTGTGACTCACGGTGTTGACTCGAGTCACGAGGTAGTTCACAGTAATGCTAGCCGGCGAGGTCTCGCAATGGTGCTCAGCCCGGAGAGATCACGGGGGCTGCAACGCGACACCACGAGATACCGTTCGCAATTTAAATTTCAAGGGAATCCCAAGGCAAGACCGATTGAAGACCTGCAACCAAAAAGAACTGTGAAGTTCTCTGGTCTCGAGTCAGTAGCACAGAATAGCAATAGAAGTTCAATTTGTGCGTATTGTGTCATCCAAAGCATAAATCCCCAAGTACGTCGGCGTGTGTCTGTCCTTATGAAGTCCACACCCTGAGACGTGTAATCGCATGTAGGACTTCACAGCAGGGACACCATCGGGATTCCGTTGAAGCTGTTTGACTTCCGATGTGGACAGGACACGCCAGCAGATCGTCCGGTGGGAAGCAGCTTGGGTCGCGGTTCAGTGATGGACTTCCAGTCGGGCTCTCGGTTTGGTAACCACGGACGAACCTTTGAGGACCTGTGAAAAAAGAAACTCGGATGGAACGATTAGCAGCACGAGATGGCGCAGCTGATCGTCTAAGTTTAGCTTGCGACTTGATGGATCACAACAGCAACAGCTCGCTATGTGCAGCAGGTCTTGAGCAGTGATGACAAGGTTGGCATCGTCTCTGTTTGGGCTCAGCAGCAGCGTCGCTGTCACAGCAGCAGCAGGAACGGGAACAGCAAGTGCTTCGTCGTCGGCCAGGAAGGAAGCAACATTGATGTTAGACAAGGTCACGTGACTACGTTGCAACTGGGAACTGCTTCGTTGTTGTTCGAATTGCGCTGGTTCCGGTGTTGCTGAAGCAGCGAACGAATATCTCACCTGGCCGTGAATCTGAGGAAGAAAGAAAGTAATCGTGGGATGTGAGGGTGAGTTCTTGATGAAGAATCGGCACCAATGTTCTCTTGGCCGTCTATATATCTTATTCTTTTCTCGTGAACGAACGTGCTCTCATTCTATTTGCTCTGAATTGTGGCCGTGTATTCTCAATTGTGTAGCCTCCTTTTCTTGTATTGCTGTGCCTTTTATAGTCCAGGAAATCAAATTTTGGGACAAGGAAAAAAAAAAATATTCTTTGATTTCCTCTCTATCAAGTGAGATTGGTTTTTATTTATTCTCCTTTTTGCTATATTGCCAATATCACGTGAATATGACAGAGGGAATCATAAAATCCCTATACCAATTCTTTCCTCTAATGGCGGTCAATTTCCTTCTTGCACATCCCACAACCTTGACCGAATATTTGCGCATATAACCCAAAGATATTGCCGAGAATTAATGATATGACCAAATCTTGATAATAAATGATTTTTTTTTTTAAAAATCTGGCACACATAATTTCGGTCAACTAAAGGGCAATCTGGGCTAGACCAAGATTTTGTTCATATGAGCTTAAATTCAAGACCATCTTTTAAGTCCGTTCGCTGCCCATCCGATGAATATGCAAGTGTACGGGCTTAACTAATTACTTGTGAAATGCTTATAAAATCTATATGCAGTTTTAACTAAATATTTTTGTTAGAGGTCGCAGTTGATCCCTAATATTTATAGGCAATAAACAATTAATTGGATTATCAAAATTTAGGTGTCAACTCTCATAGTCTCTTTCCCTTTCTCCATATTGACCATTTTTTTCCTCCATGGATAATTCTATAGTTACAACATCCTTGTCCTTTAGGATAAGGGTAATTAGATCACTGTAAGGTAGTTTTCCAAACCTCTTCCTTTTGGTTCTATAGATATTGTTGACAACAAAATTTTGGCATTCAATTTAGTTATTAATCACATAGAAAATTAGGAATTAAATTTTAGCCCCTAAACAAAAATATTTGTTTAAAATTGCATATAGATATTAGGAGACATGCGGACCCCTGGAGTGCCATAACTTTGCACAAAGGGACACTTAAGTGCCATAACTTACGAAATGTACACTTAAGTGTCAAAATCAGAATAAAAGGAATCACTTGAGTGCCAATCTAGCCAAAGTTCGGCCAAAACGTTGACGTGGCATTTTTCCGGCAAACCGAGCCCAAAATGACGCTGTTTTGCACGCCGACGTGGCCAAATAATGCAAAAACGGCGTCGTTTTTGGGCTGACTTGGTAAAAAAATTTAAAAAAATTAATTTAATTTAATTTAAAATTTAATCTAGTTAAAATATTAAAAAATAATAACTTTAAAATTAAATTTAGTTAAAATATTAATAAATAATAACTTAAAAATTTAAAAATTTTAAAAAAATTTAAAAAAAAAAAAGGAAACGGGGGAGGCGGGCGAGGGATTAGCCCTCGGCCGTCGCCACCGCCCTCGCCACCGCCGAGAAGGGTTGGCGACGGCGGGGGAGGTTGGCCGGGGTCACTGGACCTTGACCGGGGCTCGGCGACCCCGGCCGACCGGCGGCGAGGGTCGGTGGCGGCGAGGCGCGGCGGGCGAGGGCCGATCCTCAACCGCCTCCCCCGTTTCCTTTTTTTATTTATTTAATTTTTATTTAATTTTAAAATTATTATTTTTTTAATATGTTAACTAAATCTAATTTATTATTTTATTTTTTTATTTTACCATCTCAGCCCAAAACGACGCTGTTTTTGCATTATTTGGCCACGTCAGCGTGCAAAAATGCGTCGTTTTGGGCATGCTTTGCCGGAAAAATACCACATCGGCGTTTTGGCTAGACTTTGGCCGGAGTGGCACTCAAGTGATCCGTTTTTCTTCGAATGCGGCACTTAAATATACCTTTTGTAAGTTGTGGCACTTAAGTGTCCCTTTGTGCAAAGTTATGGTACTTGAAGCGTTCTTTTGCCGATATTAGGAGTATATTCCAATTAATTGCATTTGATTGGGCCAGTGATGGATGGACTTTAATGGATGGCTCTAAACTTAATGATATTGGACTAAGCCGAAGAAAATTCTTGGCCAAGCCCATGGGCATTATAAAAGATGAAATTTTCATTGGAAAATGCCGAGTTGGTTTATTAAGAGATGGCGAACTTAAGGAGTAATAAGCTTTACATTATCTTAATTTTGGGAAGCAAGTGTTTGAATAAGATAATAATCTTATCTTAATCAAGATTAATATATTTATTGCCTCATTCAAATTATTGCATTCTTGATTGAATTCTCAAATGATGTTATCTTATCCAAAATTTCCAGAGTAGCCTTTTAAATTAGGGGAGTATTCCTTAATTTCCTAATGTGCCATTATCGTCAATCCGATCTTCCGCTTGAGGTATAATTCGCGATTGCATAGAAAATCATTAATCTAGTCTCATGCCCAAGATACGATTCTGATTGCATGCAAGATTGACCAATCCGTTCCTCGTGCCCAGGTTATGATTAATCAATTTATTTCTAAAATTAGATGGATATGGACAATATCTTGTGTGATTTGGTGCCGTATTCGATGTGGATATGATTTATTTCTATCTTTGTTTGATTTGAATTGATTTTGCTTTCATAGACAAAAATCCAAAAAAATTAAGCAATAAATAAAAATATATCCTTTTTTAGATAAGGTTGCATATCTAGAGCAATTTCTAATTCTAAATTTAATAAAATGCCAAAAATTTCTTCTTAGAATAAATTGGATTTTCTTTTCTGGGATAATTTGCATGTTTAAATAGTATTTAATTAATTTGGAATTTAACAAAGAACAATGCAAAAAAAGTCATGCGCACATCATTACTATGTGCCATGTCATTCACATCTTGCTACATCATTCATAACTTGCCATGTCATCACCACTGTCATGTCATCGCTTGCAGATCATCTAGTAATTATATGTTAGGCTCATGAAATTGTGTGTCATGCTAGAATAGTCGCATATTAGTTTTTGCTCGTTGTTAGAATCAAGTCATGTAGTTAAAAATTTGTCTGCCATGCTAGAACAATATATTTAATTGTTGTTAGAGTGAGGACATTATAAGTTATGTGGTATGTTTTGTTCGACTAGTAGCATGTGTTGCGTAAAACATGATTTTCATTAAACAAGAGAAAATCTAAAAAAAAAAAAAAACTTTGAGTGAAATCGCCTGTTAATTAGAAAGCATATTTAGGTTGTTGATGTGATTTTCTAACATTGTAGATGCTTTTGCTGCCCTAATGATGCGTGATGGGTTGAGTGATTCAGGTTGATGGAGCTACGTTGGATGCTCCCGCATCATCTAATATAAGCATTTCCTCATTATGCTTGCAATTTATTTATTGATTTGCTTTATTGAGTATTAAATAATGGTTGTGCACCTACATGATCACCTCACATGTTAGGAGCATGTTAAAATCAATTCAAGCTATTTGCAAAATATATTTTAAAGATAAAAAAGAAAATGTATCGAAAATGCGTTAAAGTAATCTAGCGTAATCATGCCCCTGGACTTATTTAATTTCTAGTTCGTGAAAGTATAGTATTTATTTTGATGCTTTACTTGAGTATTTAATCGATCCATCATAAATCGATTAGTGATGACTCTAGAAAAAAAATTATTTGTATGTTAAAAACTTTAACCTGAGTTGCGAATTAGTATGAGTTTGGGAGAACCTTAGCTAAGCGTAAGTTTAACAATCCATTTAGGCGAACCCTTAGATAGTGCACTTGAGGTAAGGTTGCGACAACTTGGTGAATACTAAGGAAATCCTTGATGATTTTCAAATTTATGGATGCTTTCTTTGAGCGATATGCATTCCCTATGACCATGCTCTCTTTGGTTGGTGAACATTTTGTAGGTTTATTATGCTGCTTTTTTATGTGGTCCGCATAGTTATTACTGATGATCATGATACTAGTATAACGAAGCTCAAGCAATATCTTAATCAATAGTTTGAAATGAAGGATCTTAGACAACTCAGCTATTGTCTAGCCTTAGAGGTTTCTTTAAAGTCCTCTGATTATTATCTTTCTTGAGTTGAATATACAGTTTATTTCCTTTCTTGAACGGGACCTTATAACGGGATTTCTAGACTTCTTATTGATAAAGATGAAACTCATCTTCCAAATCCTACACCTTTCTAAAAACTGGTTGACATCTTGTTTGTTGCACTATTACTCATCATGAGATCACCGATGCTGTTCAAATTGTCCATTAGTTTATGACCACACCACCTATTACTCACTTTAATGCAATTCTTCCGATTATTCATTATGTCAAGGGTAACTTATTTATCCCTTCACTTTTTTTGCTCACTCTATCTTACAGTTGTGATCTTATTTAACTACTTCTTTCAAGGAAACTCACTTATATCTTGAAGTAACAAGAAATAAACCGTCATTGCTCGATCTAGCATAGAAGCAAAATATCATGCTCCTTTTGCTATGTCATTTTGTGATGGTTACTATCACGCCCCGAACCCCGAGTACGCGAACATCCCTTGGCGGTCGATTAAAAATGCGACATCCTATAACACGTCGCCGACCCACTCTTTTTATCTTTCAATGATACGCATGCGGAAGCGACTTAAATAAACACCCAGTCAACCAATATAAATAGGGATAGTAAAACACAACAACGGTTTCCCCAAAAAACAATGATTTATTTATCAACTGGTTAACCCAAGGAGTTTAATATGTACAGGCCTACAACAAAAGAAACTCCCACATGACCTACAAGCAAAAAGGGTTAGAAGGTCAGGGTTAACTTCTAGCTACACAAACTCCAAACACCTACTCTAGTATCCAAGCGCAAAGTCGGGCACGTAGTCAAGCGGGTACGGCTCCCCGGGCCCATCCGAATCGGAATTTGGATTCACAACGACACCATTAGGGATGTCGATGTCTATGGAGTCACCTACTTGCCCTTCCACGTTTCTGACGGGCGGTCCATCAAAACCGTGAAGTGGACCCACTCGATCACCATTTGCCTCCCTAATGAACCATGCTTTGAAGTTGTGGGGCACCCTCCCTAATGAACCATGCTTTGAAGTTGTGGGGCACCACATGTACCAACCCCTCATCTACTTATACTGTCGTAACCACTAGCTCTCGAGTACGGTCGGTCCCAGGGATAAGATATAGAGTAGTCTCTATGTCCATGTCCCAAGGGACCCCAAAACGTACAGGGTGACACTTCATGCTATGGACCTGAAAATATTTGACAACAATGAGGTGAGATAAAATCTCAGCGAGTTAAATCCCTAAGCCTTGATTAGGATGCGAATTCACCTCGAAGGCAGCCTAAGCACACACCATACATAAACTCACTTCACCTTGGCAAACCCCTGCATATTAGCACGTCTTGCACAGCAACAATAGTATAACATGCATAATTAACAATTAGAACACATACTAAAATTTCGTGCGCATTGTCGCTACACGTGTTCCAATTGTTACACCCCCTCGGACCACGGTCAACACAAGTGTTGGCGGTCTTTCGGCATGACCGGGCATCGTCTTGCCCCATCGGACACGAGATCGTCTAGAACCCCCGCCTAAACAGCATTCCGTAAAGGAGCTTCGGTCTGGCCTCAACCGTGACTCAGCATCCGGATCCCCATCGGGCATCCGATAAAATCGGGCATCACCCCCCTAGCTCCCGTTAACGGATTCGATTAAATGACCACTCAAGCACACCATCAATCAAGCCAACTTTTATTGCCGTTATTTAGCTAAGAACACAACACTTCACTTTCAAATAATAAACTTGGCAATTTTTCATATTTATAAATTCCGGCAAAATATTCGTACGTGGTCATGTATTCGAAATCAACCTGTATTTTTCTATTCAATTGCCTATAAGACCGTCTTTTGTAATAATAAGAGAAACTTACCATAGAGCAATCGATAACATGATATCGTATGTGCAAACAATCGAAATCATGCATAATCTCATCCAAGAAAACGAGCACAAAATTCTACTTAACAACTAATCCATTACTAATTACACTAATTACAATTAATTAAATAAATCCCGATTAATAACAACTAAAGTCGATTAATTAATCTAACTACGATTAATTAGACTAATCGAAATTATTTACACAATTAATTGGACACTTTTGGTTTCCAGCTGGGGTCTTTGCCATTCCGCTACCTTGGAGTGCCTATTATAGCTACCAGATTTGGGAAGGCTGACTGTAGCTCCTTGGTAAATGCTATCACTGCTAGGGTACAATCCTAGACTCAATGCTTCCTTTCTTTTGCGGGGCATTTGCAGCTTATTAAGTCAGTGCTCCATTCCATTCAGGTTTATTATGCTAGTGTTTTTATCCTACCATGCTCGATTCTCAATCGTATAGAACAGATACTCCGACAATTCCTTTGGAAGGGCCCAGATTTTGGTTTTGGGGGTGCTAAAATTGCTTGGAACGATGTATGCTTGCCTAAAAAGGAGGGCAGCCTAGGGATTCGTATGCTACGTGAAAGCAATAAGGCTTTAATGCTCAAAGCATATTTGGCTCCTCTTTACTGATAAGGAGTCCTTATGGTGTAAATGGATTCACTCAACTTTCTTAAAGCAGAAAAACTTCAGGATTGTCCTGCGCCCTACCTTCTGTTCTTGGGCTTAGAATAAGCTGCTTGACTTCCGGGAAGTTTTTCAGTAACACTTTTGTTGGCATATTGGTAATGGCTTTTCAGTTTCTTTTTGGTTTGATCCATGGCACTCGAAAGGCCCGCTCAACAGATTTTTTTTTTCTAATCCGGATATTTATTGGTCTGGTATTTCTCGCTTGGCTTTGGTTGCTTATGGGCTCTCATTTTTTGACCCCTCATCTCTTGCTTATACCACCTTTATGAAATGGGGAGACCCTCTCTCGATGCTCAGACACGAGAATGACCGTCTCCAATGGCTTGGTCTTTCCTCCAGTACCTTTACCATGCGTCGGCCAGGAACCCGATTCGCCCTAGAGGTCATTCGGTGCCATGGTCCTCTTTTATATGGAGTTCCTCGCTACCCCCTCGCTTACAAGCCCACATTTGGTGGATTACTCGGAACCGACTGCCAACCGAGGTTTCATTACTTACCTATGGTAGGATCCCTTATGCTGTCTATGCATTCTATTCTTGCCGTCCAGATTCAATAGATCACTTATTTTTTTGTTGTCGTATAACTGGAAGCCTTGCATTCTATTGGGCAGCCAAATGCAATCTTGCTCAGCAGAATAAATCTTTGTTGGAAAACCTAGATTGGGCTGCCAAGCATATTGCCGATTGGAGCTTTCACTAGTCTTTAGCTCGCTTTGCCTTTGGAGCGCTATGTTACATAATTTGGAAAGAGAAAAACAATATCATTTTCCGTAATCAGTCTCTCTATCTCCCGGCTTTGAAGATGCACCTCAATAAGGCTATTAAGGACAAGGCGTTGACCTTTCAACATGTTCCGGACATTCCTAGGAATAAAAGACTACAACGAAGCTAGGGGCTCCATCTGTCTATCTTTGATTGATTGTACTTGCCCCGTTGTTGCTATTGTTGGTTTTTTATCCGTTGTTCTTATTTGCTCATTTTGGTTTACTTGTTGGATCCACGGCACCCTTACACTCTTTTTGACTCTTTGTCTTTTGAGTGTTTGTCTCTTGTTGGTGCCGAGACTCCCCCCTGTATATGTTTCGGTAAAGTCTATACATATCTTACCCTTACCAAAAAAAAAAAAAAAAAAAAAAAACCATTTGTACTTGTCAAAGTGATGTCGTATAACTAGCTAACTAAATATTACTTCTAATTACGAAACGTTTAAATAAACTAAAAACAAGTTAAATGATTTTGCCACTTATAACAAAAACAAACATAAATGAAAAAACCAAACGGCATTCTAGTAATTTTGAATTCTGTCATTTATCAAGAATGGTATGGTAATACATACATAAGTCGAGGTTGAATTAGTTCTCGTGTACGACATTTCCGAATCCGATAGCCAAAGGTCATGCCATCTTAAACTTTAAAACATGACGATCTCAATAGCTCATCATTCTTCCCACCCCTCTCAATCTCAAATTCCCACGATCGCGTTCTTCATTCAAAGAACAGAGATTATTTTTCTCTTCTTTGATATTTTTTGTCTTCAGGGTTTGATGTGAGTGATCTTTAGACTCCTATTAGGAGATTCTTCATGGAAGCATATAGTCATAGCATAGAAGATTACATACGTAGTCACTTCGGCAACGAAAAGGTTTGGTGATCAATCAGGACGACTTCAACGTCACCTCCAGCTCACCTCCTTGCAATAAGCATGGAGAGAGAGAGAGAGAGAGAGAGGTTGGATGGGAATCTCGATTGCATTGTTTTCCATTCAAACCCTAACGAATTCATCAGGGAACAAAGGACCGTCGAAAAAGGGCACAGCTAAGGACCGTCGAAAAAGGGGACCAAATCAATTTGACAACCACGGCATTGTACTATAGTATTAATAAATTGCAATTAGAGCAAGCGAAAATGTTCCCACCCTGACTTCCAAACGTGGGTTTCGCAGGCATCAAGGTGGCGAGCACTTCATTTTCCACAAAAGAACAAACCGCGGAACCACTAAAATATTGAACAACAAGTACTAGAAAATACAAAATAATTCTTGGAATATTAATATTAACTAAATCTTTTATGATTCTGGGTATGAAATCTTTTGTCTGCCTCGGCCACCCTGTATTTCACAACAAAAAATTCCATAAAATCTAATTTTCATTACTATGTGCGTGTGAAATTCGTGCACGAACATTATTAGTTGTGGATGTGACTTTACTAATATATTAATAATTGACCGATTGACAAAATTTTATTGAGGAGTAGCGGTTGTACGTTAGAGTGGCGATTATTCCATGCCGGACTGTTTGCGGATACGGATACTACCCGCTTAATTATTTTCCCGAGAACTAATGAAAAAAAAAAGGATTATTTCCACATTAAGTCAAAGAAAATAGTGAAAGTTCGGATTTTTTTTAGAGGTTCGGGTGACGAAAACTTTTGTTTTTGTCTGCTACCTTGTTGCACGAAGAGTGTTACGATCAGATCTCTTTATTTTTTTTTATTATGCGCACGCGAGACTTGTGCAACGAAATTACTGGACGTTGATTTGAATCTTTCAATAATCATATGATTGGGAAGTTAACAAAAATTACTTAATTAGCGACTAGCAATTGTGCACGATAGAGTTTCACTGACCACACATGAACAACGCTCAAGAATTTTCCGGTAAACACACGAGAGTAGTACGCGGATTTGGAACTAGGAATTGAATTATTTTCACAAGAAGTCAAAGAAGAAATAATAAGAATTTGGATCTTTCTTCTCACTTTCTACACCTAACTTATACCTAATATCGTCGTCACCGATCATCCAGGAAAATCAAGGATTGAATGGGTTTGATCGCCAAATGTTAGGGACTAATTATTTGGATCCGTCAATAGAGTTGTCACTGTCTTTGCATGTGGTGACTAAGGATCTCAATTAATCAGATATTTATTAGCAGATTAAGATGTTGGACAGGACACATTGATGTGTGCCATAATGCAGCTCACGATGAATCGCATTTTTTTTCCTTCCTAATTCCATTATTTTGATGAGTCAAATTAAAAGTTGCGTGTGGAGCAAAAAGACATGGGAGTTAAGTTGTGACAATGGGCGCCGATTTTCAATTCAAGATCTCAACCTGGTTTATTTATCTCTCTCTTCCATTCATTGGAGCTCAATGAAAAAGTACTATTTATTTATTTATTTGGGTAGCTTGATGAAAATTTTTGCCTTCATAACCTTAATTAGAGTTACATGTTAGTAGGACCATCAAGTAGTTGAGGCATAACTAAATAAAAATGTGTCTTTGATGAGGTGGGCACAGGATAAGCCTCTGATCCCACACCATCTAGGTGTAGGTTATTGCATTCATGAGGTGGGCACAAGATATGCCTTTGATCCCACGTCTAGGTGTAGGTTATTGCATTGGGTAGATAAGTCTCGTGTAATCTTAAATTAGCACAACGTGCTTTAATGCCATGTGGTACAGATTGTGCTTGTGAAGGTCTTGGTAGGATTTTTCACTATCAAAATCAGCGTTGGAATGTTGGGCATCAGACATGTATCTAATCCCTCATTGCCCAAACTTAAGTTGTGTTAGTAAATAAGTCTCACATAGCATTAATTAAGACACAGTGGCTAAGAATTAAATACTGGACAAGGTGATGGAGATAAATTATGTTCTTTTTCTTGTGTCTAAAATAGACTCGACTTATCAGGATACTATCGAGAACCACAGCAAAAGTTCTATTACCTCACATATAAACTCATTGACCCACCTAGTTCGACTTAATATCACTCAAAATCTTCCAAATGGATTGGCAAAAGAAATCACTGGAGAGCTAAATTCGGAGATTGGTGAGAGCTGGCTTCATTGAAGTTTGCCAATGGAGCACTATCTGCATCAGATCTTAGAGTGCGTTTGATTCAACATTTTGAAAACCCATTGGGAAAATGCAAAACAGTTTAGCCTAAAAAATTTTAGGCAAATGCAAATGCCGTTTGGTAAACTATACTTTAATAAACAACTTTGAGAGAAATGCCATTTGGTAAAAAACACATTTGAAAAGCCCTTTGCATGATTAATATTAGTTTTTTTTTTTTTAATTTCATTTCTTTAAAACTGAAAAAAATAATCTATACAACTTTTAATATAAATTTTGACAATAATACTAAAAAAATCAAATACATATATAATTTTTTTTTAAAAAAGACCAAACCCTTCATCGGAATTTTTAAATTTTTATTTGTTTAAAATTGAAAAAAAAAATAATGTATGCAACTTTTTAAATATAAATTTTGACAATAATGCTAAAGAAATCAAAAACTTATATATAATTTCTTTCTTTTTAAAAAGACCAAATCCTTTGTTGGAATTTTTTAATTTTAATTTTTTTAAAATTGAAAAAATAATGTATGCAATTCTTTAAATATAAATTTGAAAATAATGCTAAAAAATCAAACACATATGTAATTAAAAAAAAAAAAAGACCAAACTCTTCGTCGGAATTTTTTAATTTTTATTTGTTAAAATTGAAAAAATAATAATTCATGCAACTTTTTAAATATAAATTTTGACAATAATGCTAAAAAAATCAAATATATAAATAATTTTTTTAAAAAGACCAAAATATATTTATTTTTTAAGTAATTATATAATTTTGATTTTTTTAGCATTATTTTGGCATTTAATTAAAAAATAACAAGGGAAAAATTAGAAATTTGAAGAATAAGTGATGATAGTTTTGGAAAAAATAAAAATAAGTTTGAGCATTTTGCTAAATCTTTGAAAGCTCAAAACTAGTCCCTAGTAGTATTGGACTTTTAGCTTTCCCAATGCTGACTTTCACTTAAAAGCTACTTTAAAATGGTTGCCAAACAGTCCAACATTTCCCAAGGGGTTTTGAAGATTGAAAACCCATTGGGAATGCTAAACCAAACGCACTCTTAGTCCATGCCTCGGGGGAAGGTGCAGTAAACCAAAACACAGCTGCAAAAGGGACTTTCTCCGTCACCCCCAGGAGCGATTGGCTTAGGCAGGGATGGGCGAAAGAAACTAGTCTAATTTTCGGTTGTCTTAAACATAATCGAAAGCAACCCACAACGCCCGTTGGGTGACTTATTCCTTATTTCGCTTATGACAGAAAGCAACCCACAACGCCCATTGGGTGACTTATTCCTTTTTTCGCTTATGACAGAAAGCAACCCACAACGCCCGTTGTTGTGTTAGTAAATAAGTCTCACATAGCATTAATTAAGACACGGTGGCTACAGAATTAAATACTGGAGAAGGCGATGGAGACAAATTATGTTCTTTTTCTTGTGTCTAAAATAGGCTCGACTTGTCAGGATACTATCGAGAACCACAGCGAGAGTTCTATTACCTCGCGTCTAAACTCATTGACCCATCTAGTTCGACTCAATATCACTCAAAATCTTCCGAATGGATTGGCACAAGAAATCACCGGAGAGCTAAATTCGGAGATTGGTGAGTGCTGGCTTCATTGAAGTTTGCCAATGGTACATCATCTGCATCAGATCTTAGTCCATGCCTCGAGGGAAGTTGCAGTAACCAAAACACAGCTGCAAAAGGGACTTTCTCCGTCGCCCGCCCGCCCGCCCCCAAAGCGCCCCCAGGAACGATTGGCTTATGCAGGGATGGGCGAAAGAAACTAGTCTAATTTTCGGTTGTCTTAAATATAATCGAAAGCAACCCACAACGCCCGTTGGGTGACTCATTCCTTTTTTAGCTTATGTCTTAAATGATTCACCATCTAATTTTCTAAGTCTGCATGATCTTTTGCTTGAAACAAGTTCAATGTCATTATTAATTAACAAGGTCGTTTTCTCCTGTGTAGTGATGTGATTTGATTGGCCGCCATTGCGAACCGGTAACATCTCATCCTAATGAATTTTTCGTTGCCAATGGAACACCATTTGCATCAAATCTTAGTCCAGGCTTCAAGGTAAAGTGCAATAACCATGATACATGGGAAAGTCAGCTACTTGAATGTGCTAGCGAAAGAAACTAGTCTAATTTTTGGTTATCTTAAATAACCAAAAGCAACCGACAATGCCCATTGGGTGCCGCGTTCCTATTTTCGCTTATGTATTAAATGATTCACCATCTAATTTTCTAAGCATGCATGATCTTTTGCTTGAAAATTCATTACCGTTGCTGAAACAAGTTCAACATCGTTATTAATTAACAAGGCCATTTTCTCCTGTGTTCTTGACATGACGCAATTGGTCACCATCGTTAACTGGTAATATCTCATCCTTGTGATTTTTCCGTTTTGTCAATGGAACACCATCTGCATAGAATCTTAGTCCATCCCTCGAGGGAAAGTGTAGTAACCAAGATACAGCTGCAAAAAGGGGACTTTCTCCGTCGCCCACAATGTACGGGTGTCTAATTCATAACCGAAAGCAACTCACAATGCCCATTGCGTGCCGCATTCCTACTTTCACTTATGTTTTAAATGATTCACCATCTAATTTTCTAAGCATGCATTATCTTTTGCTTGAAAATTCAATAACGTTGCCGAAACAAGTTCGATGTTGTTTTAATCAACAAGGCCGTTTTCTCCTTTGTAGTGACGTGACTCAATTGGCCACCATCATTGATTGGTAATATTTCATCTTCATGATTTTTTTTGAGCCAAAAATAGTCCATTCATGTGTGGTCCACAAACTCGCTCATAAGGTCATCTAATCAAAGCAATGTCTTGATCAAATTGGCCTTGCAGTCACACTAACATGCAAACAGATTCAGCTATATCATGCAGTTCACGCAAAAAATCAAACCGATGTATAGTCACACTTAAGTGTAAAGGTGACAAACCTTTATTGAAGTGAATATTGTCAAAATTATCAAAGGACGTTTAATCTATAATAAAACGATGTATAGTCACACTGAGGTGTAAAGGTGACAAACCTTTATTGAAGTGAATATTGTCGAAATTATCATGGGACGTTTAATCTATAATGAGCTTAATGTCCAAGTTATAATAATGAGCTTATTGTCCAAGTTATAAACAAACTCATGACAAGGAATTCTTGTTGTATTATATTATGTGCTCTATGTAATATAAATTGAATAACAACATCGATTTATTTAAGTAGATACTATGGCAACATTGGATTAGAGGGCTTCAATCATCAAGCATATCAAAGTTGATGAAAGGGATTTTGGATATTCAAGAATGGGGGACATAGTGTTGGTACTTGAGAATGGCATGCTCTCTTTGAGCGCCGATTTAGGCGAGACCATGGGATTAAATGAATCAGTTGGATATGCGACCCAACCCGAAACTTGATTGTCTATAAAAAGAAAATGGAGTATTTCGAGCAAGCTTATCTGTAAACCCATGATTTTTCATACTAGCAACTTCTGTTTTGAAAGAGTTGGCTACTACTAGTCGTATATTAAAGATTTACTAGCCAATTGAAGGTGCCCCTCCGAATTTCTTTGATTTAAATTTGCCAAATTCGATTTTTCTGCCAAAATTCCGGGCTTGACGGAATTTTCCCAAAAGATGAGACAAGATCCTAAAAATAAATCATGACATGCTCGAATGTTCAATTCCCGAAATCGAGTTCAATTTCGTGGTTAAAATCGATCGGACGCAATTTTAACGCGACCCAACCTACCGGATAGCTTTTAGGGATTTTATCGCGTTTGACCCGTGGTCGATAATTTTCGATCCACGTTTGTGTATCTTCAACTTATCAGTGATAAAAATATCAAGGTTTCAATTATGGGTACCGAGTATAGAATTGACAAAAAATCGGATTAGTGCCATTCAACGCGAATTTTGCAATCAGGTGGAGTCACCCACAATCTAATTACGTGATTTCGTCGAATTGACCTATATCCAATCACTAATCGGTTATAATGGTGACGTATTGACCCTTACCGATTATCACGGTCGAGTAGTCAATTTCTAATCAAATTCTCAAGTCTGCTACGTTTATATCCCTTAACGACTTCACATGATAGATCAGTTAACTCGTGAGTGATCATTTCTGAGAAAAATGATCATAGGTGCGTTGACGAAATGCTCATTTCATACTATCAAGACGGGGTCGAAAATTCATGATGTCACATTTAATGTTTGTTGACACCTAAATTTTGGTGACCTGTTTAATCATTTATTACATTAAAAATTAGGGATTAATTTTAACCCCTAAAAAAAATATTAGTTAATTAATTAATTGCATAGCATATAGTTTTTGGTACATTTATTTTAATTAGCATTTACATTGGACCGGTGAAGGATGGGTTCGAATTAATGCTTCAAAAACTTTAATTTGATGAATCGGGCTAAGCCCACGAAGAGAGCGAATCAGCCCAAGCCCGTATCATCATGGAGATTTTACGGATTTACCTTTGTGAGATTTCAATTCAAAAGTAAATATTGCGTTTGGAAAAGGAATCTTCGTCGATATAATTTTGGAAAATTGAAAAAACCCTAATTCGTGGCCTGTAAATAGGTTAATTTGCTAGGGTTTAGGAGGAGGCCACACAATTGATACACACGGCCACAATGAGGCGGCTCTTCAGGATATATACGGCCACAACACATTAAGAGACGATAGCCAAGAGGAGAATAAGAAAAGGAGGGAGCAAAGGAAAGTGCTGCCGCAGCTCTCACGGGGAGAGAGAGCAATAGAGAGAAGGTTCACACCAATTCTTCCTCGACACCTCATCTGTTGTTGCACCCTCTGCAGGCTGTGACACACGGTCCGCTCAATCCCCGTGACACCTCAACATCCCAGAGAACTCCGGAGCCCTTCTCGACGCCAATTCCACAGATCGAGCGAAGAAGCCCGTAAGCTCCTCAGCAAAAACCACGTAGCAAATCACATTGAAGTCAACAACTAGAGACGTCCAGCTCGTCCACCGATTGCCTCACCCGCGTTACGAGTCGTCCTTGGCCGTGAGCAGCTAATGCCGGTTTTGTATTCTTGGTTGAATTTTAGCAGGTTTCGCCGAGGTCCAACAAGGCTACCATCTCCCGTTCAGCATGAATACCACGCCATGTTTTTGTGGCCATCGTTTGCAAGCATGAAGTCCATCAACGAAGAGAAAGTGGGGGGCACATAAAGAGCAAATAAAAAATAAAAAGATCACTTTCTTTTTCTCTGCAGACCATTCACGTTGACCAGTGAAGTCCAAGCAAGCCAATTCCCACGAAGCCCACATCTCTCGTTTCTGTGACGCAGTCTAGCAAGCGTACAAATAACGGCCGCCATTCGTATCTTGCAGTCGGCGACACCGTTCGCAAGCCATCCATCAACAAATTCGGATTTGGAAGTATATTCGGCAATTAGGTAAAAAATCTCATCTTAATTTGATTTAAACATCATATTGCCTAGATTGATGAGATTGATATCTAATTTAAACCTTTTGGTAAGAAGTATAATATTCGTTAGGATATATTTCCTAATTCGCAACCACACACCGATTTTTTATTCCATCTATAAGACTTTAGATGGAATAATTAATCACGCGGGAATAAAATTGATATCTTGATCTTTAAGGCTTAAGATCAATTTATCAATTTTATTAGCGAAATAATCAAGCTGATTTGGATATTGTTCCCTGATTCGAATGATGTATGATATATTTGATGATTTTGAATGATTTGGTGTTTATCTTTCAATTGCTTTATTTATCCTGAAAAAAAAAAAAAAAAGATTGCATTTGCATGTCATGTAGATTACAATAGGTGGAATTGCATGATAGAATAGTTAGATTATTTTCTGATTATATTAGAACGCATGTTTAGATGATATCTAGGTTAGATAGTATCCTTGAATTAAATTGCATGTCGAGATAAATTTCTAAGTTAAGATAGGATTCAGATGAGTCTATTTCCTAACTTAAGATAGATAATATCTCACTTTAGTTAGATTTCTAATTATGAAATTTTTTAATATAAAATACAAAAAAAATGTCATTGCATATCATATAGAATTAGATTTATGAAATGCATCTCATTTAGTATTTTTGCTAGGCCCATTTAATTAGAAATTACATGTCATTAGGATTAGGTCATTTAGTTAATGTCGCATTGCATATTACATGATTTTCATTAATTAAGTGAAAACAAAAAAAGAAATTGCGTGTTAATTAGAAACCATATCTAGGGTTGTTGATGTGGATTTTGAATTAACATTGTAGATACTTTCGTTGCTACGGGATAAGTCCTGCATTTTCTATTTGCTTTCTTGGGTGTTAAATTGGTGGATTGCGTACCCACATGATCACCTCACATGTTAGGGAATTAGTTTAAAATCAATTTAAGCTGCCTGCCAAAGCATTTTTTCAAAATAAAAGAAATGGTACCGAAAGGGCATTAGAAAAGTCTAGTGTAACCAAGTCCCCGTACCCAAATCTCTAGTTCGTAGGAGTAAAGTAAATCTCCCGTTACTTTTCTAATCGACCCACCAAAAATAGATTAGTGACGACTCCTAATTAAAAATCAATTGCATGTTAAAAAACTTGAATTTAAAGTCGCGAATTGGTATGGGCTTGGGAGAGCCCGAGTTAAGTCTAGGCTTAACAATCCATTAGCCAAACCCTAGATGGTTCACACCCCGAAAAAATTGGTCGCGACAATGTTCATTAGAAATTTCATTAAGATGGTAGAAGACTTAGTGTCTCATCAAAGATGGCCTAGAAAAATTTGATGTCTTGGGAATGGGCTTCATCAAAGATGGCCTAGAAAAACATGATGTATTGGAATCTCTCTCTCTCTCTCTCAAGTGTTTGACTATCACTATAAATGACTCCGGAGATATGCAACTCCAATAATAACATGGTTTTTGTTATTGAGTATCCTTAGACACTCATTAAGAAATCAATTAAATTTTTTTACAGTTTTTAAGATACTATTTGCCTTCGTTTTGCCTTCGTTTTGCTCATAATTGGTCACTTGAAAATGGAATCATTCTTGATAAGTTATTGCTTAATAAGTATCTCGATGGCACTCTTCAAAAAAACCTTAATCATATATATTCATTCATCCAAATTTTTTTTTGGAGAACCCTAAACATTTTTGCCAAAAAAAAAAAAAAAAAAAGCACACATCGTCCATTTCGACTTTTGGTCAAACATTTACGTTGACATGGTCGGAGCAATTTTTCCATTGAGTACCAATTTATCAAACTTGGTTTTTGTCCCATACGCTGAATGGATAAAGAACTGAAGGTCAAATAATGAAGGGAAAAGCTAGCATGGTCCAAGCTGCTTTGCTACCAAGGATTTGCACCTACCATTGAACATTAATGAACGCTGGTTCATGGAGGCCCAAGAATTCATCTTTGAATCTCTTTCTGGTGAACGATTTTCGCGTGAAAAGCATTTATCGAAAGTCTTTTTCGTGGAGAGTACGCCTCAAATCGCAGTTTCCATATGCTATTTTCCATGCTCCTGTGAATAGTGATCTTGGCGGGCGGTTTGTGGAACATAAAGAGTCGAAGTGGTGATGATGATGACGGCGGCTCTGTACTTAACGAAGTGGTGATAGGAAGAGTTATCCAATGGGGTGGAGGCTCGTGTAGCTGCTGATGTGCCCGTTTTGATGACGACGTTGGGCCAAAGTGTTCGACGCATGAGAACTGAGAATGTGTGCAGCAGCTAATGTCAAAAGAAAGAAAGGGGTCTGTCCAACGATTTTTAGCTAGTTAGTTCAATGCTCACTACGTTAAATTTTAATGAAAGCTGAGTGTAACTGTATGAATTGGACTTGGACTTGCTGGTCTGTTTTTGGAGTGTAAAACTCTTTCGGAGCTTTACCGGTAAGATGATGGAGCACATCCGTAGAGAAGCTAACCGATGTGCGGATATTTTGGCAAAGAGAGGGAGAAGACAGCAACAACGTCTGCATGTTTCGATCACATACTGATTGCAGTGCTGGACGCATTGTCCTTGTGCCTTGATCGAAGGAACTGCTGTTTCTTGGAGCTGTTGGAGCTCCTTGTTTCCCTTTGCTATTAGCACAAGGTTGTTTCTCTTCTTGGCTATACCCACGAAAATAAAAACAAATAGACTAACGCTTAAGGAAGGATTGGGGCTATTCAGCAACTGCGAAATGCTCTACATTTACAGCATGGATTACACAAGCGGGCGGGTCCTTTTCTTCCGATTTAACTTCCACAAGTGGCTCGGGTGACCCAAAACGTGGAAACAGAATTTCTGGTGGGGCGACGTGAAGGTAGGTAGGGCAAAGAGGCAAGACCCTATCAAAGAGAGTTAGCCAAGCAAGAGGGTAAAAGATTTTCAAGGTCAGCACACGCGGTCTGCGCCCTAATAGAATAATGTATACACGGGATTTTGCCCAACTTGAAAGTTTCCAAAGCAGTAATTGAGTTCGGCCCTCCCCAACAAAAAAAGAATTTAGACCCGAAAATGAAAAGGAAAAGAAAAGCCAGATAGAATGATGGAGTACGCTCTCATTCCAACCCCTATAAAAACCCCCATGCTTGTGCACTAACTCATCACTTTCCTCCCTACACCACCCACCCCTTCCCTCATTCAAGTTCCTCCTCTTGGGAGCTCACAAAAGCACGCACTCCCAACTCTGCAGTTCTTGGCACTTTCAAGGTACACAACAACTTAGACATAGAATCCTGTTCCTTTCTATTATAAGCTCCATAATCTCTCCTGTTCCCTTCTGTTATAAGCTCCATAATCTCTCTCTCTCTCTCTCTCTCTCTCTCTCTCTCTCTCTCTCTCTCTGATATTCCATAGCTGGTTAATCACGGCTAATTTGCATAGGCAATTTCATGCTCCTTCAGTGATTTACCAATCACTAGATCGAAAGAAAACAAAGGAAAGTAAAAGATGGGCCGTTTCTGTTCGCCTCGGACGTTGTAATTGAATTGTGTACTCTTTATGTGCGAGCTTTGTGTGGGCGTTTGTTTGGCAGATAAATATAGGAGAGAGAGAAAGAGAGAATGTGGAAGCTGAAGATAGCGGAGGGCGGGCCGTGGCTGACCAGCGTGAACAACCACGTCGGGCGGCAGCATTGGGAGTTTGACCCCGACGCCGGGACACCGGAGGAGAGGGTGGAGGTGGAGAGGGTCCGAGATGAGTTCACGAGGAACCGGTTCCGAATCAAGCAGAGCGCTGATCTCTTGATGAGGATGCAGGCTTGCATACTCTCTCTGTCTCTCTAATAAACTTCTTGCAAATAAATTATTCTAGAATTTTAAACTGTTTGATCTAAGCATGATTTAATATATATATATTTTAACACTTTTCCTTACTTTTACTCAAGAGAAGACAAATCGGTCCTGAAAAAATAATCGAAAAACTGTTGGTTTGACTATACAATAATGAAAGCTTTCCCGTTGAAATTTTCACTTCTTGCATCATCCATAAAAGCTGTGGTTTGCCACGATGACAGAGAAGTATACTAGGAGAGGATTGCTCCCAACAGCCCATTTGCTCTTCCTTGCTTATTTGATTAAATTCTTTGGATTTAATTATATTTTTAAAAAAAAAAAATCTGTAGTGAGTTCATTTTTAATATGTGCCACTGAAATATAGAGAATCCTTATTTATTGTTCTCTAAAATCTAATAACTCAGTTGGATATTTAACCTTCTCTTTTCATAACACTTATATAGTTTACAGTGATTTACTCGTTTCAAATTTTATGAATGAAAATTTCTTAAAAAGAACGTTTAAAAAAGAAAAAAATCCTTACATGCGTGAAACAAATGTTAAAAAGAAAAGAAAAAAAACAAGATCCGTTGACTAACGTGCATGAAAAAATATTCTCATCACTTTCTTTTCACGCCACAACAAATTAAAATTGAAAGAGGCCCAACAAGATATTCCTCGAATATATAATACGAAATGTCCAAAACAAGATAAAGAAAAAAAATAAAAGATGTTTCGCGGGTCGTAAATGACCTTGTAGATGGACCCATTTCTTTTGTAGTAAAACCAGAAGGAAGGAAGCGAGCGATTTACATGTAATTATTTAACCCTTTTTAAGCTGAACAATTTTTCCACTCCTTCCTTTGAGTTTATGGTTTTGCAAACTTAAATGGTTGATCGTGAGTTTCAATTCGATTTTGACGTTACAGTACCCTATTTTTGCTACCATTAATATGTGACACTGACATAGCTTCCACTTTGACCTTTTCACATAAGGCATGTTGCTTGTATTGGCAATATATATATATTAAGCATTAATTAAACCATTTGATAATGACATCCTATAGTGATCCGATAGATGCATGAGCTTTTTACTTAGGAGAAATTAAAAGAAATCTACCTCGCTTTTCACCTCAATTTTAGTTCCCATTCTTTACATCTATAATCACTAGCTTGCATGTTGAGTTTTGGGTACTTGACAACAATTTACATCCTGCGTTATGCGTTATTTAACATGGTCTAGAGTTTCGGACATCCATATGCTATGAAAAATTTGCCACTCCCCCGACCTACAAATGCATGAACTTTTTCGACCAAAAAAAAAAAAATGCATGAACTTTGATGAAGAAACTTTCGACCCTTGAATCTGCAGCTCACAAAGGAGAATCCAAGCGGGCCGATTCCACCGCCGGTGAAGGTGGAAGAGGGCGAAGATGTGACGGAGGAAGCGGTGACCATCACGCTGCGGAGGGCCATCAGCTTCTATTCATCCATCCAGGCCCATGATGGCCATTGGCCTGCAGAGAATGCGGGGCCCTTGTTCTTCTTTCCTCCCATGGTAAGCCTCCGCTTCTTTAGGTCCAACAACCATCTAAAAATCTTTGTACGATGGGGAAGCGCCGTTAGATAAACCTCAAATGTATCAAATTCCCTCGTAATCTCGTAGTGCTAAATACAGCATGAGTCAAAACCCAATCGAAACGTCGAATTACGGGATTGTTTGCACTTGAGATCCTAAAGTTGGATTCAAAACCAATGAGTTGCATTATGGATAATTAAGATTACCCTTCCGGATTCTCACAATTTCATTAAGATAGTCTCATTATTTCTTGCATTATTCTAGTTGATAATATGAAATATATATTGAAAACACGCGTTGTAGGTCTTTGCACTGTACATTATGGGAGTGATGAATGCAATATTTTCTCCGGAGCACAAGAAGGAAATCAAGCGTTACATATACAACCACCAGGTGTGCTTTACTCATTCATGCAAGACTACATTTTTAATTTGATGCAAATACTTTCCAAATGATGATGACGATGTATCAATATTTGTTTGCCGACAAATCAAAAGAACGAAGATGGAGGTTGGGGATTTCATATAGAAGGGCATAGCACCATGTTTGGCTCTGCACTGAGCTACATTGCACTGAGATTGCTTGGAGAAGGGCCTGATGATGGCGAGGATGGAGCCATGGCTAGAGGAAGGAAATGGATTCTGGATCATGGTGGTCTAGTGGGGACTCCATCATGGGGAAAATTCTGGCTCACGGTATACTAATATATGTCTGTTAATTTCTTATTTGCACAAAACTAAGTTCAAATCATTAATCTAACATTTGAAGAGATCCGAACACGCCACTGTTAGAGAAAGGAAAAAGTTCCTATAAAGAAGTCTTGCTAAGACATCATGATTAAGTAGGGAAATTGACATGATATCGAGTTCTATCGACACTACTGAACCAAAAAAAAAAAAAAAAAAAAAAAAAAGGAAATGGGAAAAAATTGTTCTAGTTAAACAACATTGTATTATGCAAGTTTCATGATCAGCTCGAGAATTATGTTAAGATGCTAAAACTTACAAAAATTTTGCAGGTACTAGGTGTTTATGAATGGGCAGGATGCAATCCACTGCCTCCAGAATTCTGGCTTCTTCCAAGAAAATTTCCCATCCATCCTGGTATGCTTGAGTTGATATCCTTTTATCGAAAGGAGATTACTTTTCCATAGTTTTGATCAAAGGTTTGATATGATTTTAGTGAATCGACATGTTAACTAACGATCCATTTTAGGTAACATGCTCTGCTATTGTCGTCTGGTTTACATGCCCATGTCATACTTGTACGGGAGGAGGTTCGTCGGTCCGGTCACTGGACTAATTTTATCGCTGAGACGAGAGCTCTACACTGAGCCCTATAATGAAATTAATTGGAACAAAGCAAGGAGTACTGTCGCAAAGGTGTGGCTTGTGTATCCTTTTTTTATTTTATTTTATTTAAAATATTGACTGACTAGTTATATGTTGCTTAATGATCTAATTATGATCCTTGTTAATGTGATAAATCTAAAATTTAAACTCAGAAATTGTCTTAATTAGTGAATAACTTAAAACCAACCCTAGTACTGGAAAAAGCCATGGACATTTTGAAGCCATACAGAAGTGACTTCTCTCCAAAATGCAACAACTCTTCTAATGTTCAAAGTATAATATAAAATTGAAATATGTTTGGTGAACTAGGGAATCCTTCCTGATATGTATGAAAATGACATGAAATGCTCTAGTTAAGTTAATGAATAGATGAAGCTTAACCAATGTACTGATCTTCAGGAGGATTTATACTACCCTCATCCTCTAGTACAAGATATGCTATGGGGATTCCTTCACCACGTCACGGAGCCAGTTTTGAAGCGCTGGCCATTTTCCATGATAAGAGAGAAGGCTCTGAAAGTGGCGATCAAGCACGTACATTATGAGGACGAGAACAGCAGATATTTGACCATTGGATGTGTGGAAAAGGTTCGAAAAAGAACATGACAAGTAGCTCTCATTCAGATGCTAACAAAATGTGTCAAAAACCGGACAATCTTAACGTGTGAATGTGTAATATTTGCAGGTTTTATGTATGATTGCTTGTTGGGTGGAAGATCCGAATTCAGAAGCCTACAAGCGTCATCTTGCTAGAATTCCAGACTACTATTGGATAGCTGAAGATGGACTTAAAATGCAGGTGATGACTTCATATCCTGACCCATATATCTTTGAAATGGCAAAAGAGCACGTCAAGTGCCAAAAGTTGGCACAAAGAGACATTTAAGTGCCAAAACTTACGAAAGTGGCATTTAAGTGCCACTTTTTATGAAAAATATGACACTTGAGTGCCACATCTGACGAGCCTTGCCGGAAATCCTACGTGGCATTTTTTTTATTAATTTTCTCGCTTACGTGGTTTGCCGGAATGTTGAATCAGCAAAACATACACAAAATCAATGGCATAATTTGAGTTTTAATATAATATAAAAATTAATTAAATTAAATTTAAAACAAAATATTAATATTAATAATATTAAAAAATTTGAGGAGGAGGAGGACGAAGGCAGCTGGCGGTGAGGGCTCAACCCTTAGCCGTCGGCTGCCTCCCTCCTCCTCCTTCCCTTTTTTTTTTTAAAAAAAATTAATTAATTAATTAATTAATTTTTAAATTAAATTAAATTAATTATTATATTCAAATTCAAATTATATCTAAATGACGTCGTTTTGTGCGCAGCTCGCTAGAAAATTGCCATGTTAGCGTTTTGGCCATATTTTCTTGTCGATTTTGACACTTAAGTGTCACTTTCGTAATTTTTGGCACTTAAGTATTCTTTTGGGCCAACTTTTGGCACTCTAGGGGTCCGGGTGTCTCTTTGAAATGGTGCAGCTCTCAATGGTTGAAGCATCAACGAGAATTATTACTTTGTAATCCCATTTGGCATACGGTGGCAAGCAATTTAACCAAAATTAGCATTGGTTTTATGAAATTCTCTAACAAAAATGTTAATTTCTGTCTGCACAGACCTTCGGTTGTCAGATGTGGGATGCGGCTTTTGCCATCCAAGCAATCATGTCAAGTAACCTAACAGAAGAGTATGCAACTACACTAAGGAAAGGACATGATTTCGTGAAAGCTTCACAGGTAATGTCTACTTTGAACGATCAAACCAAGTCGGTCACTAATTGTCGTTCACACATCTGACCAAAACGTGTTCGTTTGAAGGTCCAAGATAACCCATCCGATGACTTCAAAGCAATGTATAGACACATATCTAAAGGAGCATGGACATTTGCTATGCAAGACCACGGTTGGCAAGTTTCTGATTGTACAGCAGAAGGACTAAAGGTAATAATATCGGTCGTATTCATTTGAGGGGGTCTTGGAAGCCTATTTTTGAAGGGTAATTACATCTGTAACACACAATAATATTGTGTCTTTTACAGACAGCACTTCTGTTTTCGCAAATGTCTCCAGACCTGGTGGGTGAGAAGATGGAAACAGCGCGATTCTACGATGCTGTGAATGTTATTCTTTCCCTACAAGTAATCAAGAACTATTTTGATTTCTTTATTCCTTTGATAATCGATAAGATAACTTTAGAATTATGCTACCCAATTTCTGTAATACATTATAAAAACTATTGCAGAGTAGCAATGGCGGTTTTCCTGCTTGGGAGCCACAAAGAGCATATGCATGGTTGGAGGTAACTTTGAGCATTATGCAGTCACCGAGTTTACTTTTTAATGTTCTTTAGCTTTAACGAACGCAAAAATATATCTCGCAACTCTTAAAACCCTTCTTATCTCATTTCCAGAAATTCAATCCTACAGAATTCTTCGAGGACACCCTTATTGAAAGAGAGTAAGCCCTAACAACCATCAACACTTAAAATCCGAACATGTCAGTTATGAGCACAACACTAACTCATTTGCTAACATAGATACGTGGAGTGCACTTCGTCAGCAATCCAAGGCCTTGAGCTCTTCAAGAAACTGCACCCCAAGCATCGTCGAAAGGAAATTGACAGTTGCATTGCAAGAGCGATAGACTACATCGAAGACACTCAGTTGCCGGATGGTTCATGGTGAGATACTGAATGAGAAACCTGGACGTGTTACCTTCTTTCGGTTGAACATAATGTAATATTGACTTAATGTGGGATTGTGCTGTCAATCTAGGTACGGATGCTGGGGAATTTGCTACACCTATGGAACATGGTTTGCAGTAGAAGGGCTTGCGGCTTGTGGAAAGAGCTACCGCAACTGTCCAACCGTGAGAAAAGCTTGTGAATTCTTGCTGTCAAAACAATTACCTTGTGGCGGATGGGGGGAGAGCTATTTGTCTAGCCAAAATAAGGTGCGCAAGTCATTATATATTTTTTGCATACTATGGAGATTAAAAAACTATAATCCCACCCACCCGTAGGTAGCCGTGATAGTTAGGTTTTACTACTTCATCACCGAGGGAACAAGTTCGAATCTCCGGATGCTCGCGACTTAAGTGGGGGTCCCAGGGGTGGTTTACTGGATCAGTCCCCGAGGGTTTATGTTTAAATAGCGGCTTGCAGCGAGGCCCCACTGGTGTTACCGAGCACCAAAGGGTCGTGTGATCCTCGAAAGATGATCTCTGGTGGTCCCTCGATCATAAAAAAAAAAAAAAAAAAAAAACTATAATCTCTTTGTTATGATTGTCGATAATTAATTTTATATAACGATGTTGATGTAGGTTTACACAAATTTGGAAGGAAACCGACCAAACTTGGTTCAGACAGCATGGGCTTTGTTGTCCCTCATTGATGCAGGACAGGTTAGGGTTTAGCAGATATATGACATGATACACCGGCTATGAATCCAATTCGTTGAACAATTATTGGAGTGCACCGGATTTGTGTGGGCTGCCTGCCCGAACGACATGCACGTACGCACGCAAGCAATGTTTGATAAGTGATAAGTTACAATGAATTATTGACATTTTAAGCTAACCGGCACACTTGACCAAGATTAGCAAAGAAAATGTTGCATAAAAACAGCAATGGATTTGTCCATTTTGATAATTATGAGATAAGCTCGTACTTTCTATCGACCCAATCATGCTTATGATCATTTACTTATTTATTCGTTCTTATTCTAGGCCGAGATAGATCCAACCCCTATACATCGTGGTGTCAAAGTGCTAATCAATTCACAGATGGATGATGGTGATTTTCCTCAACAGGTAATTACAATAGTGCTTTCCACCATCGTTACTAGTTATAAGTTTCATTATAATGCAATTGCTTAATCTATCATCCTCATTATTTACTTTTCTTGCTTACAGGAAATCACTGGAGTATTTATGAGAAATTGCACATTGAACTACTCATCGTTTAGAAACATCTTCCCAATATGGGCTCTTGGAGAATACCGAAGGCGGGTTCTGTTCGCATAAACTTTGGACATGACGACAGTAATAAATCATCATTTGGAAGCTACAAGTTTGATAATTTAAATAATACATGTTCCAAGAATGTAATGTGTCTTGTCGAGTCTCTTTCTCACTTTCACTTGTGAAAGACATTTCCCAATTTCCCCAGAAGTAACTGTACAAATATCAAGTGTACCGCTTAGCGAAGCTAATTTCATTTCTAGTGTGTAATTCTACCATCTAAACCTTTGGACCACACTACAACATGAATCTCAAGTGTTTTTATGTGGGGAAATTGTTCAATCGGTTTTATATATATTATATGGATACCAATTTAGTTCTAAATTTGCCACTTGGTCCTAAACATTTGTGAAAAATGCCAATTTTTGCTGAAAATTGCCAATGCAATGTTGTGTCTCATAAGACAACCGACAATGTCTGGATTGCCAGGTCAGCAAGTTTCAATGAAAACTGGTCAAAAGAACTATATAGAATTTCATAGGGAAAAGTACAAGAAGTCTGAAACTTATTACACTTGTAACATTTCAGTCTTAAATTTTTTGATTGTACCTATTGAGTCATAAACCCAGTTTGTCAATATAATCTTTCTAACTATTTTCACCAGAAATTGCTGACAAAGATGCTAGCCGTCCTTTTGTGGCATAACTAATACTAATGTAAATAAATTTTACAATTTTTTAACATCTTTTTTTAAATTTTATCTTTATTGTTGTTTTTTTTTTTAATTGTGGCTGGTGAGTCGTCGAGGCAAGCCCTCATGAGATACAGCAAGGTAAATCCAACCCCATACATCGTGGTGTCAAAGTAATAATCAACTCACAGTCGAATAATGGTGAGTTTCCTCAACAAGTAATTATAACAGTGCCTTCCACAGTCGTTACTAGTTATAACGTTTCATTCTAATGCAACGTGCCTAATTTAATTATATTTTATATACTTTTGATGCCTACAGAAAATCACTGGAGTATTTATGAGAAAAACTACTCATCGTTTAGAAACATCTTCCCAATATGGGCTATCGGAGAGCACCGAAGGCATTTTTTGTTCGCATAAAGCTTCGGACACGAGGACAATCATGACGTAATAAATCATTGATGGTTTTATTAGCAATGGGCTTAAGGCCCGTCCGCCCAAGTTGGGCCCAAAAAGCCCGGCCCACGGGAATAGGGCCCGTGGATGGGGGAAGGTCTAAAATGGAGGGGAGAGAGAGAGAGATGACAACCGTTGGAAACAGAAAACGTACGTACGTCTTCTCCCGCGTGCTCTCTCTCTCTCCAAAAAGAAAAGGAAAAACAGTAAAGCATACGGCGCGTTTTTCTTCCCTTCAAAGGCGATTTTGCTTCATCGGATCGAACAAGGCCAAATCTCTTCCTCCTATTGGCGTTGGTGTCTAATCTGTGGCTAACAAGGTATGCTCGAATCCGTGGTGTGCTTTAGGATTGGTGATGTTGTTTTTCCGGGCTCGTCTTCCGCATTGATTTAGGGGTTCGATTCAGTGTCGAATCCGCATTTTCGGGGATCCGTTATTCCCAACATTGGTATCAAAGTCCTAGTTCACGTTTTCCCAACCTGTTTGGCATTTTTTGATTGATTTTTCGCAAAAACAATTCAGTCGTACGGATCGGGGCGAGAAATCCCGACAACCGAGCGCTGTTCGGCCATTTTTCCGAGTTTACGTAAGTCGAAATCGAATTCCGATGGCATAGGGAGAAAGGGCACGTCGAGACGAGTCTGGCGATACGTCGAGCGCCGCCGGACGACGCCGCACGCGCCCACACGCGCGGCCAGAAGGCGCTGCGCGTGGGTGCGACGCGCTCGGAAGCGCTGGCTCGCCCAGCGCGTGCGGCACACGCATCGGTCGGCGAACCGGCGCGTGCGCGCCGCCGGCCGGCAAACTGGCACGCGCCAGTCGACAGACCGACGCATGCTGATGTGACGTCACCCAACGGTCGGTAACCGCTGGGGTGACGTCATTGATGACGTCAGCACCGTCGACGGTTGGCCGGGCAGTCACCGGCCGGCGACCCGACCGGCGAACCGACCCGACCCGACTCGCGGACGCCTGGCACGCGCGCGGTGCGTGCGGTCGGTCAGTGCGATCCGGCCCATCTAGTCCGACCGGTCCGGCGACCGACGACCCAACTGACGACTGTTGACCGTTGACCAAAAAAAAAAAGGAAAAGAATGTGTTTCTTTTTCAATTAAGTCTATGTGGATTATAAGTGATCTCTTATTTTGTTCTGCATTTGTTGCAGGAACAATGCCTCCCCTAAGGTTGCGCACACCTATTCGTGCAGTTACCAATGAACAAAAGGATAGGCTGTCTAAGTTGATAGCTGAGCTGACTGATCATCGATGGGAGAGAGGTGACTTAATTGATCACGTCCTTGAAGTCAACGGGAAAATTCAACAGGTCATATGGAATGGTCGTCCTATGTCACAGTCAGAGATGGTGCGATTTTTCATAAACACTCTTCCACCTAAATGGTAAGATGTGTTGAATCGCATATGGGATGTCAACGGAGCTGTTTCCTATAAGAAAATTGTAATGGATTTTGTAAATGAATATTACTGTATTGTTACAAGGGAAAAGATCAAGAAATTGAACAAAAGATGATCTTTCCCAGTTCGTGTGCTAACTTGGTGTTAGTTGTATTGGTTAATATTTGTTAAGTGTGCTTTATGATTTACTACCTGATTGTTGTTGATGTAGCAACCTATATGATAGTTGTATTAGTTGAAAGCATTATTGTTTTATTAGATATCAATTATCTGTTGCTTTCTGTTATTGCTGGTTGCTGTGGGTAATTAGCTGTGGGTAGTTTTAGAAGTTTTTGTAGCTTCATAGAATTGATTTTGCATATGAAAATCATATGAATGATAGTTTTAAGTTAGGATTTTTGGAGGATGATTGGAAACATAGTGACCTTTTGATTTTAAAACCTTATTTGAAATTGTTCATTAATATGATGGGTCTATGTAAATAGGGATGCATAAATGATAGGCATTAATAATTCGTGCATATTTGTCGATGTGTTCAGATCAATGGCTTCACCACAAAGAGCATAGTTGCCGAGCTGAACAAAGGTGAAAAGCTCAATGGTGACAACTATGAAATTTGGCAAATGAAAATCCAGTATGTGCTGGAAGAGCAAGAAGCACTTGAGGCTCTTAACCTGACCATGGTTGAACCTGAAGAAGGAACCACTGCACAACACAAGAGAGACAAGGAAGCTTTTGCTGTGTGGAAAAGAAAGAACTCTCTAGCTCGCATCACGTTGTTGAGCAGCATGGAAAATGACGTTATGCGAGAGTTTAGGCGTTTTGACAATGCCAAGGAAATGTGGGAGGCATTGGTAGCTAGATTCGGTCATACTTCGGTGACCAGACTGAGGCAGCTCACTATCAGGTTTAACTCTTACAAGAAGCCTCATGGTCAGACCATGAAGCAACATCTTAGAAAAATGTCAAACATGATAACTGAGCTTAAAGATGCTGGCCATGTCCTCACAGATGAGCAGCAAATGCAAGCAGTGATTCGTTCATTGCCTTAGAGTTGGGAGCATATGAAGGTGCACCTGACTCAGAATGAAAATATCAAAACCTTCGAGGATGCAATGCGTCATCTTGAGCTTGAAGAGGACCGCCTCTTGGTGGCTAAGCCGGATGTTGAACTCTATCATGCTAGTTCTAACTCAAATGGAGCTTCGAGCTCCAAGCGCAAGCGCCCTAACTGGTTTGATAAAGGGAAAGGCAAGGAAGAAACTGGTCCTTCAGGGAAGAAACCCAAATTTAACCAACATGAAAGAGGAAAGCGTCCTCGTATGAAGAAGCTTGCAAGGGTGAATGCTACAATTGTGACAAGAAGGGTCACTATGCTCGATGCTCGCGACTGTCGTGAGCCAAAGAAGTTATGCACCTCTTGTACTTTTCAGAACTTTACTTTTGTGTCGAGTTCTGTGTTCTTAACTGAGTCTAATCCTTTGTGGACTGTGGATTCAGGAGCGACGGACCATGTAGCGAAGGATAGAGGATCCTTCGTGGAATTCCGACGAGTACCTACTGGGACTAAGTAGATCTATGTGGGAAACAACTCCAGAGCGGAAGTGAAAGGAATTGGCACATGCTAACTGAATATGCGTGGTAGACACATTTTATTCCTACATGATGTGTTGTATGTTCCGGAGATTCGTCGGAATTTAGTGTCTGTTTTAATGTTGGTTAAATTAGGTTTCAATATGGACTTCTATAATAGATGTGTGGATTTGTTTTTAGATACAAATTACTATGGTTGTGGTTATTTTCTAGATGGTTTCATTGTATTAGATATTGACTATGCTAATGCAAATGTTTGTTATTCCCTTATCACGTCTCCTAATACCTATGATAATGATGTGAATGTGTGGCATGCTAGACTTGGTCACATTGGCCAACAACGTCTGAATAGACTAGCCAAAGAGGGCTTGTTGGGCAACATTGAAAAAGTCGATTTGCCCATATGTAAGCATTGCCTAGAAGGGAAAACAACACGGAAACCATTTGGGAAAGGGAAAAGAACTGAATTTCCTCTACATTTACTCCATTCTAATGTCTGTGGTCCAATGAATGTGAGAGGAAGGCATGGGGCTGTTTATTTCATCACATTTATTGATGATTATACTCGATTCGGATATGTCTATTTGATTTCTCATAAATCTGAAGCAATAAGTTGTTTCAAAAGGTTTATGAACCTGGTAGAGAATCAATTAGACAAGCAAATAAAAGCATTGAGATCCGATCGATGTCGAGAATATTTATCTGATGAGTTTAGAAAATTATGTGATGAAAAAGGAATAGAAAGACAGTTGTCTATTCCATATACTCCTCAACAAAATGGTGTTGCGGAGAGAAGAAACAGAACCCTACTGGAAATGGTTAGGTCCATGATGGCGCATGCTAACTTACCTATCACTTTTTGGAGTAATGCGTTGTTAATTGCTGCCTATATACTTAACCGTGTGCCTTCCAATCAGTTACTTCCACTCCATATGAGTTATGGACAGGTAGAAAATCGGACTTAAGCTTTCTTAAGCCATGGGGTTGTGTTGCCTATACACATGAGTCCTCTCACAAGTTTGGGAAATTGGGTCCCAGAGGAAATAAGAATATTTTCATAAGATACTCGGAACACTCAAAAGGGTATGTGTTCATAGGTGAGTAGGAAAGTGGGAGTATAACTGAATTTGAATTACGAGATGTCACATTCTTAAAGGATGGATTTCTTAAGAATGGCAAAATAGGGGGAGATCACTCCCTATTTGAGACCTTGGATCAGGATAATGATGTTAGTGGAATTCATCCGAGTGAGAGTAATATGAGAAGTGATGAATTGAATTCAACTCATTCTCAATTACAACCACATGATGAGACGACATCATCATTACCTAATCCAAGTGGAAGCATAATGGGAAATGATGTGCAGAGTGTACAATCTCCCATACGGCGAATAAGTCGCCCAAGTATTCCCCTTCGACGTTTTAACATTGAAGGGAAAACTTTTATGGTTGCTCCACAAGATGAGGATGAGCCAAGAAATATTAATGAGACTCTAAATTGCCATAGTAAGGAAAAATGGATTAATGCAATGGAAGAGGAAATTGAGTCAATGAAATCAAACTAAGTCTGGGAATTGGTTGATCTTCCAAAAGGACGCAGGGCTATTGGGAACAAATGGGTTCTCAAAATAAAGCGAAAGGCTGATGGCTCGATAGAAAGGCATAAGGCTCGCCCTGTGGCGAAGGGGTATAATCAACAGGAAGGAATTAATTATGAAGATACATTTTCTCCTGTAGTGAGATTTACCTCGATTCGCATTATTCTAGCAATAGTGGCTAATCTGGATCTTGAGTTACATCAAATGGATGTAAAGACTACTTTCCTCAATGGAGAATTATATGAAGAAATATATATGGAACAACCTGCTGGTTTCATAGTGAAAGGCCAAGAAGAAAAGGTATGTCGACTTTTGAGGTCGATATATGGCCTTAAGCAGTCATCGAGACAATGGTATATACGTTTTCATAATGCCATAATGGCATATGATTTTACAATGATTGATGATGATCATTGTGTATATATCAAAAGATCCAAGGATCAATTTGTGATCATATCATTATATGTTGATGATATACTGATTGTCGGAAGCAATATGGAGTTTGTTAAGACTGTCAAGAGTTGGTTGTCTTCCAACTTTGAGATGAAGGATATGGGTGAGGCTGCATATATTCTTGGAGTTAAGATTTCAAGATATCGTTTAAAGAGATCGTTGTCTCTTTCGCAAGAAACATATACAAATAAAGTTCTTGAACGATTTCGTATGCAAGATTGTAAACCCATAGACACTCCTATTGCAAAGGTGAAGGATTGAGCCACAGACTGTGTCCAGGGACTCCACAAGAGAAGGAACAAATGAAACATGTTCCTTATGCTAGTGCTGTTGGGAGCTTGATGTACGCTATGATGTGTACACAATCCGACATATGTTTTGCAGTTGGAATGGTGAGTAGATACCAATCCAATCCAGGTCCAGTACATTGGAAAGCCGTTAAGAGAATACTGAGGTATCCAAAGGGAACTGCTGATTTCAAATTGAATTACCAAGGAAATGATCTGCGACTTGAAGGCTATTCAGATGCTGATTGGGGAGGAGATTTAGATGAAATGAAATCTACTTCTGGATTTGCTTTCTTACTGAGCAATGGCGCCATATCATGGAGTACTAAGAAGCAAACGTGTATAGCCTTGTTCACGATGGAAGCTGAGTTCGTGGCATTATCAGCAACGGTACAAGAAGGAGTTTGGCTTAAGAGATTTTTGGATCATTTAGGTGTTATTGAGAAAGCTGCAAATCAATTATTGGTTAACTGTGATAGCCAAGCAGCTATATAGCATACACTAAAGATCCAAAATATCATGGCAAGACCAAACATATAGATACCAAGTATAACTTTGTCAAGGATATGGTTGCACGAAAGGATGTGAACTTACAGTACATATCTACGCATAGAATGGTAGCAGATCCTATGACAAAGCCAATACCTAGAGATGTATTTTGTGGTCATGTAAAATCTCTAGGATTGCGTAAAGCCTGATGTACTGGATTGTAATTTCCCTGAATTGTTCACAATTATGAACTAGTGTTGTTTCATTATTAATGCCTATGAATCTTTGTATGATCTTTATGCATCTTAATGCTCAGTGCATTACTTTAAGTTAAGAAAAGTATGTCGGATAGATAAAAGATTAGCCACTCACACGGGTAATCGCCTCTATTTACTATGTGATAAATAGAGATGAGACTGTATTTAAGCTTATTATCTATGTGATAATCGAGAGCTCAAGCTTAAAATACGCATGTCGCCTTAACTAAGTGTTAAGATAAGGACATAATACTTGTGATGTCCGAAAGTAAAATACCCCACATATTTTACTTTATCTGTCTAAGATGCCAGATGTGAGTTCTGATGAATTTTGTGAATGAGTAGGTGCGTGAACTCAAGTTAGACATTGGGTATGTCTGAACTATCATCTGTACGGTATTGAAAAATGTAGACATACGCTCCATGGGAAAGGAGTTAATACCGTAATACGTATTTCATACTACGTATACATGAGACGACCAATGAAAGTGGCAAAAAGTTTGATCTCAACTTTTATGACGTGTGAGACTCTTGAGGAAAAGAGTTCCTCAATTTTTAGTACCCTCATGACTTTTACTTATTCTCAAGAATTCTATTTAGTATTTGATATCTTAGGATGTTGTCAATGGTCATGAGTTGATTCGATCTAATGGGACATTTCTAGAAAAGCAAGCTGAACTGAAATTGAGAGTTTGAAGGAAAGATGAAGATCGATTTTCGAGAATCACATTGTAATTTTTGTATTCACTGGTCGATCGATTATGACTGTCTTTGTGATAATTATAATTGTGAATACAATATATATATATATATATATATATATATATATCATGTTTGAAAGAGATTAAGAGAAATATAAATGTGATCGATCGATTTAGGGTACTGCATACTAAATCTACTCAAAACGTGATGCCCATTATGAGCTGCTATATATTCCTAACAGATGTATAGCGACGAGCTCTCAAAGTATGCTGGTCGCACGGATTATTCACCGGTATGAATGTTGAAGAGAGGTAAAGAGAATCCTGTTCGGCCCACCATGTGCGAGTGGGAGATTATGGTTTTATTAGCGATGGGCTTAAGGCCCGTCCGCCCAAGTTGGGCCCAAAAAGTCCGGCCCACGAGAATAGGGCCCGTGGATGGGGGAAGGTATAAAATGGAGGAGAGAGAGAGAGATGATAACCGTTGGAAATAGAAAACATACGTACGTCTTCTCCCGCGTGCTCTCTCTCTCTCTCTCCAAAAAGAAAAGGAAAAACAGTAAAGCATACGGCGCGTTTTTCTTCCCTTCAAAGGCGATTTTGCTTCATCGGATCGAACATAGCCAAATCTCTTCCTCCTATCGGCGTCGGTGTCTAATCTGTGGCTAACAAGGTACGCTCGAATCCGTGGTGTGCTTTAGGATCGGTGATGTTGTTTTTCCGGGCTCGTCTTCCGCATTGATTTAGGGGTTCGATTCAGTGTCAAATTCGCGTTTTCGGGGATCCGTTGTTCCCAACAATCATCATACTTAAACTCTACTCTCGGATAATGCATGTTAGTCCTCTTTCTCACTTTCAATTGTGAAAATTCATGTCCCAATTTCACCAGATATTATATGTAATCTTCTATTACTTGTGTACGTCAAATAATAGTACAAATCTCAAGTTTACGGATTAGCAAAGCTAATTTCATTTCTAGCGTGTATAATTCTACCATTTAAACCTTTGGAAAACTCTACAACATGAATTTCAATTATATTTTTGAACATTCTGGAAAAATTTGTTGAATATATAACTAAATTAATGAAATTGAATTGCCCTAAACCCAAAATGAGAGTACATTACTCTTAATGTGCACATTGCATAGTGAATTTGACCAAAAAAATGTATAGACGAAGTTTTGATAAGCCAAAGCTGGTGACTACAAAGGAGTCAAGCCTTCTATTCTTCTTGTCCCCATATTCAAAGAAAAGAACTATCGAATCGACATTTCCCTAGATATTAGCTAGATTGTAGCGATCTAAGTGAAAATATATTTGCAACCGGCTACCTTCAATATAAACCAAAAGCTAAAAAAGGGAAATTTTTTAATTTTAATTCTAAAATTATTGTACGAATTCCAATTAAATCTTAAACATTTCAATTGATTTGATGTAGTCCCAAACATTTAAGTGAAAATGTAGTCTCAGCCTTTCAACTAAAACTTGCTTGAAATTATTAATATGGGGAATCCTATCATCGCCGGCCACCATACATGTCAAAGCCATTGATCTGACGTGGACAAATTTAATCAAAATGGCATTGTTTTGCTTAATTTTATGAGTTTTCTTATTTTTGTACTTTTGTTCTTTTTTCTTTCTATCCTATTTCTCACTTAAATTTAAAATATTATTTAAACTTGAAAAAATTTATAAACAAATAATATGAGAATCTACTTATCAATATTTAGGTGTTGTGAAAGTTTCGAAAGTTTCGGGTAAAAAAGAAAAGTTAAAATGCATGAGGTGCAAGATTTAAGTTCACGATGGAACAAGAAGTGAAAATCAACTCGGACAGCCCATACATAGTCAAGCTAACTTTGGTTCACCTCTTTAGAATATTAAGCATGTTATATGAGATGCTTCTTAGCCTAGGTTATATATTAATTTTTCATGGTAATTGTATTGACATTTTGTTTGGAACAGTTTATTATGGTTCTAGTCATGTATTGAATGATTTTATGATATTAAACATTGACTATGATGTGTACAATATGTCAAATTGAGTTATATTGATGGGTCAAGCCGGGCCCATCCGCCTATGTTGGGCGAAACCCGGCCCATAAGAAAAGAATCCATAAGAGGGATGGGGTAGTTATTTTTTAAGTGAAAAATAACTGCAATATATAAATGAAAAATAAAGAACATTGAAAGTAGTTTTGACATAATACGTAACTTATTTTTTAAGTGAAAAATAACTGCAATATGTAAATGAAAAGGAAAGAACATTGAAAGTAGTTTTGACATAATACGTTCTTTTTTCTCCTTTTGAGACAATAATGTACTCCTTCTTGAAGAACGGAACTCCAAGACTTCAATCAATTCCTCTGAGACTACAATAAGTACTAATCTGTGGCAAATAAGGTATGTCCGTCTTCATGATATGCCTTTGATTAGTGTTACATGTTTTATAGGCACGTTTCCGCATTTGTTTTCGACATGCGACCGTTTTCATTAGTCTATTTTTCTAAATTGGTATCAAAGCGATGTTGTTCATGTTTCCCGATCATTGTTGACATTTATAATTTATTTATGGCTGGAATTTTGAGAAACATTGCCATCGGACGTTCGGGGACGGAAATCCCGACTCTCACATACTATTCACCCCTCTCTTTTGATTTTCTGTAAGTCAGAACTCATTTTCGAAAGTGGAGGGTTGTAATTTTCATCGAGATGAGAAAAACAATAGGTGGCTTGTCTCTGAGGGCTACCGAACACATCGCCACAAGTGGTCGGAATTTTCTGGCTGCACACACCGAGGAAGTTTCCTAAGGCATGTGCCCCACATGCATTGGTTGACGTCATCGTGATGTCAATCGGCTGTTGCGTGCGCAAATATGGTACATGTGCTGGTGATGTCAGAGTGACGTCATCTAGTCGAGTCAGTTGGTTTGACCCGACCCAATTTGATTTGACCTGCCTAACTTGACCCAATCATCTGTTGACCGACGTTGACCGTTAACTGTTGACTTTGACCTAAAAAAGGGAAAACATATTTTTCAATTTTATTCATTGTGGATTATACGTAATCCCTTTTGTTATGCATTTGTTGTAGGAACAATGATGCGTTTTGTACACATGTCTATATTCCCAAGAACTAATAAACAAAAGGTGAGACTTGAAAGGCCAAAAATAGAAGGGTTAATACCTTGAAAAACCCCAAATTGGTACACTTGTGACAAATTTACCACAAACTATTTTTTTGACCATGAAAAACCCCAAACTAGTAAACTTGTAACAAATTTACCCCGATTGATTATAAAAAACCATAAACTGGTACATTTATGACAAATTTACCTCAAACAAATTTATTCGACTGCAAAAAACTCTAAACTGGTAAATTTATGACAAATATACCCTATGCTAAATTGGATTAATACCACAAAAAAATCATAAAAACTGTAAACTGTGACAAACGGAACGTAAAATCCTAAATTGGTATACTGGTTAATTATCACGTGTCATTTAACTTAATAATTTGAGAATAAAATTTAACGAAAATTAACATAGGGTAAATTTGTCACAGATGTACCAGTTTGAGATAAATTTGTCAAAAGTATACCAGTTTGGAGTTTTTGGTGGTAAAAAAAAATAGTTTGGGGTAAATTTGTCACAAGTGTACCAGTTTGGGGTTTTTTAGGGTATTATCCCAAAATAGAATTAGCTAATTATCGGTTGAATGATGGTAATGTAGTGTCACACATGGTCAGGGTCAATTAGATAATACGAGAAATCATATGGAATAGTTATCTTATGATGGATTTTCAAAAGGTGTTGGCCCTAATGAATGCTCTTCCATTAGAATGGTAAGCAATGTTAGATCACCTATGGGAGGTCAATGGTCTCGGATTATAAAAAGTTTGTAGTAGTTTTTGTGAGAGAATTTTATAGAATTGAGACAACCAAGACTTCAACACTCAACTTAAGTCACTTGGCACATAATGAATGCGTCTTGGAGAAGCCATAAGGGCTCTCTGAAGGTCTTTCCGTGGTTGCCCAATGTGCCTTTAGAATTCTTAGAGGAATTTATTAAGGATTAGAAGAGACTTTCACAGTTTATGAGATAAATTAGTATCTTTGAATTTATTTATTATTTTTCTTATATTGGCTTGTGATATTTTAGGTGTAAATACTTCTTTCTATGTTGATGTTGATATGTTTCCTCTAAATACATTACTTCATGTAAATGGCATGTTTACTTAATGAAAGTTCAATGTTATTTACTATTGTAAATTATTATGTTAATTTACAATTATTTGTAGGAAGTTCAAGAAAGTTTTAGTGACTTTGGTGAACTTTTTTTTTTTGCATAAATGATTATATTAGTACTAATTTCAAGTTATGATTTTTGGATGATGATTAAAAACAAAGTGACTTTTCTACTCTAAAGCTTTATTTAAAATTATTCATTAATATGATTGGTTTATGCAATATAGATGCATAAATGATAGGCATTAATAATTAGTGTAAGTATGTCAAATATGTTCAAATCCAATGGCTTTATTAACTAAGAGCATAGTCGTTGAATTGAACAAAGGTGAGAAGTTGCGCGGTGATAATTATGAAATATGACATATAAAAATTGAATATGCACTGAAAGAGTAAGAGGCACTAGAAGCTCTTAATTTGATTATATAAGAACTTGAAAATGGGAATGCTGCACAATTCAAAAGCAATAAGGATGCATTTGCTGCATGAAAAAGAAAAAATTCCTTTACTTGCATTACGTAGCAAGTAGAATGATGTCATGTGAAAGTTTAGACATTTTGAGAATGCCAAAGAAATGTGAGAAGCATTGGCAGCGAGATTTAGTCATATATCAGTGACCAAACTAAGATAGCTCACTATAAGATTTGACCCTTACAAGAAGCTTCATGGTCAGATTATGAAACAACACTTGAGAAATATGTCAAACATGATTAATAAGCTAAAAGATGTTGGTCACGTTTTGACTGACGAGCAATAAGTACAAGTAGTAATCCGTTCCTTACCTCAAAGTTGAAAGTATATGAAAGTACAATTGTCCCACAATGAGAACATTAAAACTTTTGAGGATGTAGTGTCATCTTGAGGTAGAATAGGACCATCTCCTAGCGGCTAAATTGGAAACTGACATTTAATTATGCTAATTCTAACTCATAAGGGGCTTCGAGCTCCAAGTGCAAGCATTCTGGTTTGTTTAAAAGGTGGAAAGGCCAAGGAGCGAGCACTTCGGGAAAGAAACTGAGAGTTGACCAACATGAATGAGGAAAGTGTCATCGAGTGAAGAAGTTGACAATGTTGAAGTATTAAAACTGTGGTAAGAAATGTCACTATGCTCATGACTGTTACGAGTCAAAAAAGGTAAACACCCTTTGTATTCTTAAGAACTTTACTTATGTATCAAATTATGTATTCTTAATTGAATCTAATTTTTTGTGGACTATAGATTCGGGAGCAACAGACCATATAGCAAAAGATAGAGAATCCTTTGTGATATTCCGACGAGTACCAACTGGAACAAACTTGATCTATGTAGGGAACAATACCAGAGTTGAAGTAAAAGAGATTAACACCTACTAATTGAACATGCGTGGTGGATGCACTTTGTTCTCACTTGATATACTATATGCTCCGAAGGTTCGTCAGAATTTAGTGTATATATTAGTATTGGCTAAACTTGGTTTCAATTTAAACTTTCATAATAATTATATGGATTTGTATTTGGATACAAACTATTATGGTTGTTGTTATTTTCTAAATGATTTTATTATATTGGATGCTGATTATGGTAATGTTAATATTTGTTATTCTCTTTTCATGTTTTCTAATTTATATGATAATGATGTGAATGTATGGCATGCTAAACTTAGTCATATTAGCCAATAACGTATGAATAGACTAGCCAAAGAGGGCTTGTTGGACAACATTGAAAAAATTGATTTGCCTATGTATGAGCATTGTCTAGTAGGGAAAATGACAAAGAAATTATTTGAAAAAAAAATAAAGAAGCTGAATTTGCTTTGCAATTAATCCATTTTAACATATGTGATTTGATGAATGTGAGAAAAATGTATGATGCTGTTTATTTCATCACTTTTATAGATAATTATAATCAATTCGGATATGTCTATTTGTATTATCTTAAATTTGAAGTATTGAGTTGTTTCAAGAAGTTTATGAGCTTGGTAGAAAATTAATTATATAAGAAAATAAAAGTATTAAAATTCGATCGAGATCGAAAATATCTATTTAATGAGTTCATAAATTTTATGTCATGAAAAAAAATAGAAAAATAATTGTCTATTCCCTATACTTTTCAACAAAATGGCGTTAAGAAATTGAGAAACATAACCCTATTAGAAATGGTTAGGTCCATGATGGCGCATGCTAACTTACTTATCACTTTTTAGGATGATGCTTTATCAACTGCTATCTATATACTTAATCGTATGCCTTCCAAATCAATTACTTCAACTCCATATGAGTTATGGATAGGTAAAAAACCCGATTTAAGTTTTCTTAAACCATAGTATTGTACTACCTATACTCATGAGCTCTCTCACAAGTATTAGAAATTGAGTCTCGGCAACAAGAAGAGTATTTTTATAAGATACTCAAAACACTCAAAAGAGTATGTGTTTATAAATGAATAACAAAATAGGAGTATATTGAATTTGAATTACGGGATGCCATATTCTTAGAAAATGAATTTCTTAAGAAGGGTGAAATAGATGAAGACTATTCCTTATTTGAAATATTGGATCAAGATAATGAACTTAATGGAATTCGTAATATGAGGAGTGAATAATTAAATCCGATTCAATAATAAGATGATATTGTCATTATTTAATCCAAGTGGGAGCGTAATGAAGAATAATGTGCAAAGTGTATAATCACACATACAACAAGCAAGTTGTAAAAGTATTTCCTATCAACTTTTTGATATTGAAGATGAAATTTTTATGGTTGTTCCATAAGATGAAAATGAGCTAAGGAATGTAAATGAAGCTTTGAAATGCTCTTATAAGTAAAAATATATAAATGCAATGGAAAAGGAAATTGAGTCAGTGAAGTCAAACTATGTTTGGGAACAAAAGCCATTATGAATAAGTGGGTTTTTAATATAAATCATAAATATGATAGCTCAATAAAAAGACATAAAGCTCATCTTGTGGCGAAATGATATAATCAATATGAATGAATTGATTATGAGAAAACATTTTTTCTTATAGTGAGATTTATATCAATCGTTTTATTCTGGTAATAGTAGCTAGTATAATCTTGAGTTACATCAAATGGATATAAATATTGCTTTTCTCAATGGAGAATTAGAAGAATAAATTTACGTGGAGTAACCCGTTGGTTTTATTTTGAAAAGTCAAGAATAAAACGTATGTCGACTTTTGAGATCAATATATAGTTATAAGTAGTCATTGAGACATTGGTATATACATTTTTATAATGCCATAATGGCATATGATTTTACAATGATTGATGAGGATTATTGTATAAATATCAAAAGGTCCAAATATCATTTTGGGATCATATCATTATATGTTGATGATATACTGATTGTCGGAAGTAATATGGAATTTGTTAATACTGTTAAGAGTTGGTTGTCTTCAAGGCTCAATAGGCCAATGAGATGGCTGTAGGATTTCATTGGATCAACTAGCAATCGAGGGTTATAATTAGATAACTTATGTATAAATAGAGTGTTCTCCCCTTGTTTTACCATTCAATAATTAAGCAATAGTGTACCTTCTCCCTTAAAACATCTCTTTAAACACATGCCTAAGTACCGCATGGTCTAATCTTAAGCGTTGGCCCTTGACAAGTGGTATAGAAGATTTTAAAGGCCCGTATGGTAATGTTTCTATTTATTTAAATTTCTATTCTTTTGTTATTTGGAACAAAAAAAGAATAGAAAGCCGTTTGGTAACATCAACTAATTTTTTTATTCACCAAAATAGAAAAGTAGCCGGCGGTTGGCGGGCGGTGGGGTGATGAGCGAGTAAGAAGAAAAAACGAAAATATACAAAAAAATTTATGGATCGTACCAAATGCATTCCTATTCCTTTTTTATTTCAAGAATATAAATCTTGTATAATTACCAAATGCATTGTTTTACTTAAAAATTGCTATAGGGTATAGAAATAAAAAAGAACTATTTATAAAAAGAAATTATTTTATAGAATAAATACGTTACCATACGCCCCAAGCAGTTGGCTTTCGTTCCTAAGTCCTAGATGTGTAACCTTAGATATTTCAAATCCCAAAATTAGTAGCCTTAGGTATTTTAAGTTCTAGGTGAGAAACCTTAGGCATTTCAAAGTTTGAGATGAGAAATCTTAGGCATCTTAAGTTAAGATTGGGCATTCCAAATTCTTAGACAAGGAATCTTAAACCTTTTGAATCCTAGGTGCGAAACTTAAGCATTTCAAGAACTAAGCGGGCAACTTAATGTTGACACTTGAAATGCCGTCTATCTAAACGCCCATTTTGTAAAAATATGAAAGATAGAAAGCAAAAGTACAAAAATAACACAATAATAAGGAGCATGAGTATATAAATAAATTCCAACAAAAAAAAAATATAGATTGATAAGGGCACGGACATAAAAAATAAAATAAAATAAAAAAACTTTTCGAGAGAACTTATATGAAGGACTTTCCATCGTCAAGCACTCTCAAAAGGCATATCTCAACACCATACCATGTAAAACAAGCCAACATGGATTTTTAGGAAGTGAACCGAGTCGTGGCCGATGAGGAGGAACTGCGACGGTGAATCGCCAGAGGTGACGGTGACCGAAGAATGAGTGGCCGTGGAACTAGAGAGCTCGTGATTATTCTGGAGCTTCTGTGATGTTCTTCGTTTCAATCAGAGCGCAAGAGAGATGGGCTAGGCCTTTTGGGCTTGTTCTTACAAAACTGGCTTCAAAAACTTATTCAAAAGTGAATTCTTCTCCTGCTCCTGACGCACAGGTTGTCATGCTGCGAATCAAAGCTGACGGTCGAAGAATTAGTAGCCAGTTGAAATCTAGTTCTTTTGCACGAGCAATAATGTAAATCAGAACAAACCCTAAGCCCCAAACATTCTGCCCCTAAACCAAAAAATGGAATTGAAAAGCAGCAATGCTAGACGTGCACTCTTTTCCTATAATGGGGAGTAAAAGCAAGATTGACGCAAATTGTAGGCTTCTACTTTCCCCGAAGTGGAAGCAAAAAAATGTAAGTCATTAGAATAATATGGTGCACATTGAATAGCAGGGTTATAGACAAGAGAAATTAGGTCAATATAATCGCAATGATCTGGGCAATTGTATGATAACTAATGAGATTTACAACTGCAAAAAGAGGAAAGTTACTGATACGTAAATTTTGACTATCATATTTAGTCCATAATTGCAATGAAAATTAGAGGTTGGTCCAACCTATAAACAATCATATCATTCACATGATCCACATTTGCATTATATCTAGGATTCATATCGCGGACGAGCGTACGTTACTTTCCCGTATTGTTGGCCATAATAAGTACGAAAGATTGAGTTTGTAGACTAGAGTTTCCAACAAAAGTGATGTTCGGCCGAAAGTTAAGATGAGGGGTAAGGATTCTTCGTTCAAACTTCTAGATATTGGTTTTGCTACAAATAATTAGCAGATTCGAGGGACCCAGGCAAAAATCGGATTTCAAAGCTCTCCCACTCATTCGTTCACGAATTCAAAAGATATTTCAAAAAAGAAATTTGGTTGCGGAGTTCAAATGAAAAACAGAAAACAAGGTTTAAAAATAATAACTTCTTATCAATATGCCTCTATAAATAGAGAGAGAATTCATCAACAGAAGGAGAGTTCGGCCATACGGAGGGACAAGGAGAGCGTTCAGAGCAAAAGTGACCGCTCGTCCTCTCTGACAACTTGATAAGAAGACAAGAGAGGGCACATCTCTTACAAAAAGGAATGTTGCGAAAGGCGAGCGATCGAACAATAATATAGACATAAGAAGAAAATAAATTGGACACTGAATTTACGTGATTCAGTTGTAAAGACCTACATCCACGGAACTTACATCCATGGGAAGAGCAACAGTGAATTTCATTATAAATTAAGCAATATAAAAAGATTACATACTCAAGTCACTCAAACACTCTCTCGGCATTTTCCAAGCCCTAATTACACCCAATAACGCATGCAGTGTTTAGTCCCGAAATTCCTCAAGATATAATCTCTCAATCTCACGAAGGAATTACACGCAAATCCTACCACAAGATTTAATTGGCTTGAACACTAAATCTTCTTGTAATTCACGGACAAGAACAACAGAGAAAATCCTCCCAAGCACTCGACGACGAGACAGCGCTTCAAGACCAATTCTTCATAATTAACATTTTTCCATCCATGGCCACAAGTCTATATATATAAGTAAGACCCCTATTACTTTGCCAACTTCTCATAGAATTATGTTTCCTATCTTGCCTATTTTAACCAAAATATATCTCTATATATTTTAAATAAAATCCAAATCCAAATCCAAATGAAAGTTGGACTTTCCTATTTCAGTGGCCAAACTCTCCAATGCATATTCGAATTTTGAGAAGTTGATCTTCGGATCTTCTTTGCTCAATTTCAAATGTCCGCAAAAATTTCCAATTCGGAATATTTGGAATCTTACATTAGGCTCAAACTCGAGACATATTTTAACAATCTCCACCTAGGCTTGACGTTTGGGCCAAGTTGCAATCACTTCGCAAAAATTCAAACTCTGCAACTACTTTCCCATAACCCCCAATGGGCTCAACCGCCATAAATATTATCTAAATCTAAGCCTCGCTTGAACTCCGCTATAACCGAGGATCTCATCAGAATACCAACTCCACATGCATCTTTAACTAATTCGCAAGAATTTTTCGACGTAACCTCCTTAACCGCAGATAAAGCAAAACCATTGTTGCATCCATATTTATCAGGAGATCGAATACGTACCTTATTAATTTCAGCAGTCATGGCAACCATTGGCTCTATAGGCTCCACCTCGCTATAAGCATCATCTGTGTTGATTACTTTGCTTGTACTCGTATACCCTACCTCAAGAGTTTCTGGTCGCAACTCCACCTCAAGCTAAACACCGTTCAGATCCGTATTAGCACTGCCACAAACACTCCTAGCCAGAAGTACCGGAGACTTATCAAAGGTAACTTTTCTACTATTAACAGGTAAATTTATATCTAGGCACGACAATCGATCGCCTCACTCATCTTATGCATAGCCATGGAATATGCACATTGCCCTCCAATCGAGCTTACCATCACTCACTCGAAAATAACACGGACAACCAAACATTCTAACAATAAAATAACCAGCATTGTTACTTGACCATACTTCTTCAGAAGTCTGCCATTCAATAACAATTGATGGGGTCTATGCACAGGGCCCTGCATGTTTGTGTTCTTTTTTGTTGTTCATGAACAAATTTTCTATTTTTTTGTTCCCGGAAACAAAAAAAGAACAGAAACACGTTTGTTTGCGTTTTTTGTTCAAAATCCATTTTTTTTGTTTCCGGAACAAAATTGGAATGGAAATGAGAAAAGAAATAGTTATTTTTTTGTTCCAGATTCACTTTTGAAGAACATTTTTTCTCTCTCCTTTCTTTTCTTCTTCTTTTTTCTTTGGCCGGTCACCGGCCTCAGCCATGGCCAGCGACCGGCCATCGAGGGTCGGCAACCTCGTTGGAGTGTCACTGGCCCCCGGCGACGCCGTCGAGGGTTGGCGACCTCGCCGAAGCGTCGCCGGCCCCCGGCGACACTCGGCCTTGCCGGATTTGAGTGAGGCCAAGCTCACCCAACCAAGGTGAGGCCGAGCCTCGCCCACGCCGGCGATGCTCGGCCTCACCTTGGCTAGGCGAGCTCGAGCTTGCCTGGATCCGGCAAGGCCGAGCCTCGCCGGGGCCGGCGACGCTCGGCCTCGCCGGATCTGGGCGAGGCTACCGGCCCTCGTCGGCCGGTCGCCAAAAAGGCCGGCGACCGGCCAAAAGAAGAAAAAAAGAAAAAAAAAAAAAGATCGGAAAAAGGAAAAATAAAAAAAATATATATTTAAAAATTAAAAGAAATAAAAAAAGAATATAAATTTACCAAACATGTTTCTATTCATTTTTTATTCTCGGAACAAGTTTACCAAACATGTCTTTCTGTTCAAAAATTGTTCTTCGGAACATAAATAGTTTTTTCTATTTCTATTCCTTGGAACACTTTTTGAACAGAAACACAAACAAACGCGCCCCAGGCAGCTTATCATACTAAGCACATTAGCTAGGATTCTCCTAGCAATATCAGCACTAGAGATAATTTTTTAGGCCGTCTTTAGTAATATTATGCTTATCAATTTTGTAAATTGTTATGATTTACTAGCACTAGTGCGGTATTTCACTATACCCTTTTTCATGCAAAATTTATTTGCCAGCTCCGAGCAGAACTCCATACTATTGTCAGTCTGCACATGCTTGATCGACGTACTAGTCTCCATCTCGATCAAAGCCATCAATCGTGTGATCCTAACACCCGCATTAAACTTTTGCATTGGCATAAACACCTAGGTCTTCCTCAAGCAATCAAAAGACTCTCGAACAGATGCATCCAACGTCTCCGGGCCGAAACCTATCGCTATCTCATCTTGAAGTTTATACAAGCCTCCGTGCTTGATTCCTGTCATTATCACCAGGGCACCTCGAACAACCTTCAGAACTCCACCTTCTGAAGAATACCTGCAACTAGCTGAATCTATGGCACCCAAGGAAATTAAGTTCTTTTTCAATTCTGGAACGTGTGTTACTCCAGTCAATGTCCTCACAATACCATCATGCATTCTGATTTTAACATCACCAACACCCACAACATTGCACTCAGCATTGTTCCCTAATTGGACTTTACCACTACCCATGCACTGATAAGTGATAAACCAATTTCTATTTGGTGTGACATGAAAATAGCAACCAGAATCCATAATACATCCATCAAACGATAAATTATTAGTGACAGATAAGATATAATCGGTATTATTTGCTACAGCTGCAACATTATTTGCAGAATCAACTATAATTTCCTTACCATTCTCATTCTTCAGCTTAAGGTAATTCCTTCTAAGATGCCCCCTCTTGCCACAGCTCCAACAGACAACATCAGCAATCCTAAATTGACTACACCTGTTCATATTAGTACTACTCTTACCCACACGTGTTCTAGATCTTCCTCTATTTTCACCTACTAAAGCAGCAGATATAGGTTCGCCAGATTCTCTTCTACGAATATCCTCGCTCAGAATCAAATCTCGAACCCCATCAAACGTCAAATTTGTTGACCCAGATGAATTATTAACAGCAATAATAGTAGTATTCCAACTATCAAGAAATGAGGATAACAGAATCAAAATATGTACCTCATCTTCAAAGTCAATCTCAACTGAACTCAATTGACTAACAACCACATTGAATTCATTGATATGATCTGCAATTGACGCACTTTCGCTCATCTTCAAATTAAACAAGCGTCGCATCAAATAGACCTTGTTGATCGCAGAGAGTTTCTCGTACATATCTGATAGGGCTTGCATCAAATCGGCAGTGGTCTTCTCCTTCAGGGTTTCTCGTACATATCTGATAGGACTTGCATCAAATCGGTAGTGGTCTTCTCCTTCAATATGTTAAATTCGACGTTACGAGCCAACATTAGCCAAATAACACCCATAGCTCTTCTATCCAGCAAATCCCAATCAGTTTGCTTCATAGTCTTTGGTTTCTCCCCAGACAAGAGCAAGTGTAGTTTCATATGGTAAAGATAATCTTCAATCTGCATCTTTTAGAAACTAAAATCATTCCCATTAAATTTGTCGATTCTCACTTTTACTTCTTCTATCGTCATCGATTCGCTTCAACTTAGCCAAATTCTGGCTCTAATACCAATTGTTGCGAAAGGCGAGCGATCGAACAATAATATAGACAGAAGAATAAAATAAATTAGACACAGGATTTACGTGGTTCAATCGTAAAGACCTACGTCCACGGGGAGGTGTTTCCCAAGCCCCAATTACACCCAATAACGTACACAGTGTTTAACCATGAAATTCCTCAAGATATAATCTCTCAATCTCAAGAAGGAATTACACGCAAATCCTACCACAAAATTTAATTGGCTTGAACACTAAATCTTCTTGTAATTCACGGACAAGAACGATAGAGAAAATCCCTCCCAAGCACTCAACGACGAGACAGCGCTTCAAGACCAATTCTTCATGATCAACATTCTTCCATCCATGGCCACAAGTCTATAAGTAAGACCCCTATTACTTTGCCAACTTCTCATAGAATTCTGTTTCCTATCTTGCCTATTTTAACCAAAATATATCTATATATGTTTTAAACAAGATCCAAATCCAAGTGAAAGTTGGACTTTCCTATTTCAGTGGCCAAACTCTCCAATGTGGATTTGATTTTTGAGAAGTTGATCTTCGGATCTTCTTTGCTCCATTTCGAACGTCCACAAAAATTTCCAATTCGGAATATTCGGAATCTCGCATTGGGCTCAAACTCGAAACATATTTTAACAATGAAGAAGGAGAATATCGACTGGAAAAGATAAGAAAAAGTGAAAAAGTGGCCTCCTTCTCCCCTTTGATGTCTCGTTTGCTTCGGCTTGCATCAAGCTGCCACCAAGCTTTTCCCAGCGGCCTTGCTTTGACTCGCCCATGCTCCAACTCATTTTCAGCCACCACCCAGGGCAGACGCTGGACTTGCAAGCGTTCGGGCCTGCTGCACTTCGTTGCTCTACCCCGTCTATTTATGTTTGCTGAACCACCGTTGTCGCACCATGCCCCGAGCTGGTGCCCCGAGCTCCCGACGACGTGGCCATACCTAGCGGTATACCAAATCAGCGATCTTTGACACGAGCCTGCAGCCGTTCGGACTGAGTCCCACCCACGGCCGAGCGCCCATCACGATCTGCACTCCTTGGTCGTGAGCCTCTCTGAGGCGGCCAGCTGATTTGTCGTCGATCTTGTTGCTGCTTTCAACGACACTGCTGAGTTCCTCACCTAAGATAGATGGTGCCGTTCCCTGGCCATGCAACGCCTATTCCGTCCGACGCCTGCCTGCCCACCCTCTTGCATGACTGAGCTGCTGTTGTCCCGTGATTCATCATTGCGGCTATACTCATCGCGACGAGGCCACCGCTCTGCTTAACCATCTATTTCTGTTTTTGCTGGTCTGAAGAATTTTTTGCCAACGTTCAATCAAGTTTCTGCCTCTACCGGTGACCTCACTTCCAGTCTCTGGCTCTCTTGTTGCTGCGTTCTCACCGAGCTGAAGCATATCCCATCGAATTCACCCCTTGCCCAGCCGTGAGTCCACCGTCAAGCGCCGAACCACACCAACCACCTGTGGTCATCCGTTATTAGTCGAATTTATTTGCGTAATAATAAAAATCCTTATCTGAATCAATTTGAATGTTTCATTGCCTATTATGTCTTATCGATATGTAACGTTTAGATTTTTATACTGGTGGATATTGTCAATTAGGCTACGTTTGGTCGTCCAGATTTCTAATCAGGATAGGACTGAGCAAGATAAGATATGAAATCCAGGGAATTTTGATATCTCTTTGTTCACATTTTGGTGATTATAGTAATAAAGTCAGATATATTCATATGTACATTACTTGATATAAACGACATATTAGTAAAAATGAATCAAAAATTTTATAATCAGAGATGGTAAAAATCTTTCGCGACACTCTTGCTTACTTCATTTTATTTTATTTTCCTCTCTTTTATTAATTAATTTATTTTTTATTTCCCCCCCCCCCATCATTCTCTAATGAAATTTTATTAAATAGTAGACTGCACAAATATAACCAAAATACTAAAATTACCTAAAATATATGATAAACATATATATTTATTTATATATTTAAATTATTTTATAAAAATAATTAAATTCGAGTATATAAAAAGAAATATAAGATTAAATTAAAATAACTAAATTGTTATTTTTTTGTTATTTTGAATTTCTTATATTATAATTAAAATATTATTTATAATGAAATATAATTCTAATTTTGTTAATTTAAAAAAGTCTATCATTCAAGAAAAATAACTTTTCTATTATGAATACTATAAATCCTATCTACTTTTATCCGACCTCTCACACCGGATAATTTTATTCAATATATATTCCCCTTATATTCTCCTTTTATTTTTTCTTGAGCAGGCATCAAGCATAGGATAAGATAAATTTTATCTTATCCCGAATTTTATCCTGACTGCCAAATATAGTCTAAGGATTTCTTTTCTAATCCGCAATGTGACAAAATATTAATTTGTGATTCATTCAAACTCCAAGGGTGTCACAATCTTATTGAATCGATGAATATACGAGCAAATTCATTTTTCATGATGAATTCATATTGTTTATTTATTTTATGGTGGCTAACAATGATCTTACCTAATATAAACTATCTAAGTTTATGGCGGATCCAATGTACGTTATGAAAAAAGATATAATTTTTTAAACTAGTCAAATCATTCATTTTAGATTTAACATGGATAAAAAATTTTTAACAGGATTAGTGGAGAGGATAATATTGAGAGGAATATCACTAATCATTTTAAAGATTTGTTCCAGACTGATTAGATTGCTTGCAATTTTGCTAATAATGCTTTTGAGGGTTGGAATAATGGTCTCGAAGCCCAAAACTGTGCGATTTTTCATGTGAGTTATATATTATTGCGCTTAGTGCTTTTAAGTGATAGAAATGTGATGTGCATGTTCATAACTGAGAATTGATAATATGTAATTGTTCTTTATTTTATATAACCATGAATTATTTGTATAGCTTTAGGTGATATGGTGATTCAAAAGACTCATTACAAATCCGAAATATTCATAGATTTTAGTACATTTATATATTTTTAAATTCACATAGAGAAGTGGATTCATAAATTGAGTGGGTTTGCTATACCTAGAGATAGAATAATAAATAGATTATGAAATTTAGTTATTACATATTTGATATCGTTCTTATACGCGTGACAATTTGAAATTCATATCTAGTGGTTATGGTGAGATCGGATTCTCTAATATATTTATTTGATTGATTTTGTTTTCAAATTTTGCTTTTAAGATTTTTAATTTTAATATATTCTTAATTCTATTTTGATATGTTAGATAAATTTTATAATTAATCTATTTTTAATATTTAATTGGTTTGTTATTTTTCTTATCATTATATTTGTTCGACACATTCCCTTGCGTTTAAAATTTTACGACAACAATTAATATTGTACTTTTTTTTTTTTTTTCTTTCCTTGAGCAAGCATTGTTCTTTATTATTTGCTTATGTTTATATAGCAAATTTCTCTATGGAGACGATGCCTTATTTGTATTGTATGAGACCAACTGTAGCACTATTAGAGTTTGAAATCCTTTTTGAACAATATTTATCTTTCATTCAAGCATAGTGAATGAAATCATGATGCACTATTCAATCTTACTTTTAGTAAATTAGTGTCAATTACTCGGTCTTTTTATAATTATTCCACTAGACTATTTAAAAAGTTTTCTCGAAATAGTGTACTTAAAGAATCACATTAATTTTTTCGTTTAAAATTTGTTTTACTTCACCTTCTACACATGAAGATTAGCGCCCCCCCGGGCGGCCCCGTGGGCCCTTTTTCTCCGAAGATTAGATCCTATGAAAATGCATGCACAAAGGCTAATTGCATGAACGCTAAAAGATTTTGTTCAGCTCAAAGCCTTTGTCAGTTCTAGTCCCCAAGTACATTCGTTTGAACTCATGATTACGTATGCTACAGTAGAATTAAGTTCAGCATCTCCTCCATCGATTTGATGACTGCATTAGCGCGCCCAGAACTGGCAAAATTGGACATCCCAAACAAGAGAATAAAGTCGAGGCGGCTTGGTCCTTAGATTTAACCAAATCGATATCATTCGAAGCTTGAATGTTTGATCAGTCTGAAAGTTGGAAAACAAAAGGATAACTACTAACCAATATATCCTAGAAGAACCAATAGTCCACACGCACCATCTTAAAACCTTAATGTTCGGTATGGACATGCATTTCCAATGATTTGATCTAAAGTGAACTCTTGAGAAAGTCTTTGAGAGACTATCAGTGAAGGCTTGATCAAATTCTAGCCAGTGAATTAGGTACCTCGGGCATTGAACGACATTTATGATTTTTTGTGAAAGGTAAGAAAATTTTCCTCGCACCAAACGATGTAATACTGGACGATGCTCATGCTCTTAGCATGTGGAAAGAGACGAGAGACTTGTCCATGCAAGGCGCTAAGGGAAATTGCATGGCTACGACAACCCGTAGTCGCGAAGGCGCTTTCCTGATATGGATCTGCATTGGCATACCAATGGAAAGGGCCCATCTTCTCCAAGATTCCCTCGCTATTTGTCAAAATGGGGCATTCGATCGCAAGCGAAAATTGCACTTCGATCGTCTCGAGATCACAATCAAAATCGTCGAGGAACGCAAGGAGTTCCTCCTCGGGGGCTTCCTTCATTCTAAAAGTGACCAACGATACTTGGGCACTAAATAAAAATAAAAAAACAACAGCAATTGCGCACGTCGGTTGCAATTCGTACAAAGACCAAATGACATCCTTCTTGCAATTAAATTTAAGCTTAGTTTGTTTTGCAAAAATGAGTGATGCGGAAAATATTTTTTAAAATGATTGCTTATATTGCTTATAAAAAATGAATAAACGGAAAATTACAATACTTTCATCGTCCAAGAAAATATTAATGAAATATTTTTCACATGGTAATTATTACTAGCAATATAAGTGATCATTCTTAAGAAAAAAATTCCTAAATAATTTATTTTTCATGAAACAAACGGAGCTTTATTTGCAATGATTGGCCGCACCAAGTGGAATGTTGTTCCACATTTTGGTCCACGTTTCCCAAACAAAGTTCTAATGACTCGTTGGCTTAACATATCAAAACTTTCCCTCGTGGTAAGTTTATGAAGCTGCTAGTAATACTTCAATATTGTCGATAAGAAAATCCAACCGGTAACTTGCTTATCAAGTAAACCGTTAGCAAGTTTCTGATATTATAAGGATTTTATCAACGTCCAAACAAATTAGTAAATTATCACTTCCTCAAAAATTTTACAAGTGTATAGTAATTTATCGACACTATAATAAATTCGCCAGCCTCCACTAAATTAATAACTTTCACCAATTTGGGAATTTTTCCAGTGGAATTAGCACAAAACCAATCCATAAAGAATTTATCGATCTCCCAATAAATCAATAAGTTACCATATTCCTTCAAATTTTATAAGCGCGGTTCAATAACTACCCACACCATACAGAATTTAGTAATTTGTCGAGATGTATCGGTAAATCCCTTAATAGCGTTGATAGTTTCTGAGCACACTTGTATAACTACTATGTCGATGGAATGTCAGTGAATTTTATAGAAGGTTGGTACTTTACTAAAATTTCGAAGAAGGGAATTCACTAATTTACAGGGACACTGATTGAAGAGGTCACGTGACTGTGAGTATCGTATTATGGGCGATACGGTGATGTTGGTTTTGATTGGCATGGAAGAAAAGTGACAGTGATTCTAGGAGTTTCCAATTGCTTGCTTTATATGAAGTGGTAGAAACTGAGATTGTTCGTTGGTTAAGATGGTTGAAGCAGCATGATTCGCCTATGTTTTGCATTTGGCCATATTTGCATTGGATGCCTTGGACTATGATGACCTACTCTTGAACGAAAATGCTTACCATCAACATAAATAGATCCGGGTGAACATTGTCTGCCATTTGATGCTGGGAAGATACACTTTCATCTCGTTCCTTCCTGTCCGGTTGCTAAAAGGGAAATGATCAAATAGTCCAAGAACCCGCAAAAAATTGCTTCAGATGCGGACTTGCCGTTTTCTTTCCGTTTAATTGGTATTTCTTCTCACAGTCTCTTCCTTATGTTTTGTCGTTAAGTTTACAAATTACTTACCTTGTGATTTTCCAGGATTACTTTGAAATGCCAATAGCTTACAGGCCTTCTCATGCGTATACAACTTACGAAATGAAACATTGTGTGAGGTCAACTACAGTTCTAGTCTGACCTTTTCGACTTTAAAACGCACTGATGCCTACCGTGGTAAAGACAGATCTGTTGGAGAAGCGTGGGTAAAAACTATGACCTCTAGTCCAATTCAAGACGACCAGACAACAGGTATGTTGTTTTTCTTGCTGAGTAATTTGAAACAGAGCTCGTTCACGGTGTTAGCTGCGGCCTATGCTTGTGTGAGAATGATAAATAATTCAGAAATGTTAAGAAAAGGGGTCTCCCTTTAACTTCAATATCGCAATTCATTCCCGTTATTGCAGGCGCTCCCTGCTAAATTTCTGATGGAAAAAGTGGATCTGCTACTTTATATGTATGTGAATATTTGAGCTAATCAAGATTGGCACATCTTCTCTTTGAATAATAAGCATAAACGTAGTCGAGTCCTTCATATGCTTGTGAATTGTTGCCCTAACTAGCTACAACCTGTCATATCCAGCGGCAGATCCTGTATATGCAGAGAAGATTATCACTGCAATTGATGCTGTTCAAGTGAGGAGCCGGTTCTGTTGGTGGTGACGTCGCTTAAAGAACCTCTCTCGACACCAAACCAAAATCAAGACTAATGAATGTATAGTTAGGCCCATTGATCTAGACTTAAAATGGTTGGCTCTCCGCTAATCAAATATCCTAGAACTTTTTCTTTTTCGTCTTCTTTTTCTTTTTGCCGTTGTGTCGAAAGGTTGGACTAATTGCACAACCGGTCCCTTTACAAGTAGGTATTCGTGCGTAAATGAATGTATGGGCTACAACCAAATTCGGTAATACAGCATTAACAACAAGTTCGAACGAACCAGTTGCTTGTAGAGTCAATTACATAATAAAGGTGAAATCATATTTGTTCCTTTTGTTCAGATATTGCTATATAAGGCGTGAATGATAACTATTCTGTTTCCGAATATAATTTCTGGCCAAAGATATATTTTTCTATTTTTATTCCCTATATGAGTTTCTAAGTAAAGTACATGTTTGATAATGATACAAAATTTTTCCTTCTTGGGTGGCTGGCGGTGGAGGATGATGAGTGGCTGGAGGCAACTGGCGAGGGAGGCAGGCGGTAGCGGTTGTGACATCCTGAAATCCAGGTTCTTATTTCGATCAAAATAGTTGGGCATTTCATTGACGCATTTATAGTTCTTTTCCCTGAACTGATCACTCATGGGATAACTAGTCTATTAGGTAAAGCCGTTAAGGAATTTTAACGCATTAGACTTGAGAATTCGACCAAGAAAAGACTGCTCGACCGTGCAAATCTGCAAGAGATCATTACGACACAGTAAGATCGATTAGAAATCGGAGATAGGTTGACTTGACAAAGGTATGTGATTAAGTGTGGGTGATTCTACCTAATTGCACAATTCTTGTCAATCGGCATTAGACCGACTTTTCTGTCATTTTGATGCCCCGTGTCTATATTTGAAACCTTGAGATTTCTACGACAATCGAGAGTCGCCAATGTGTTGAAGATGTACTTTGTGGCTTGAGAATAATCAACCACAGGTCAAATGCACGAAAATTCCTAAAAGTTACCCGGTAGATTAGGATGCACTAAATTCACGCCGAATTGAAATTAACCGTGAAATCGAACCCGAATTCAGAAATTGAGAGTTCTGTTGTGTCACAAATCATTTTAGGAACACCGATTCATCTCTAGAAGATTTCTCTACAAACCGAGATTTTTGGCAGAAAAGCAAAGTAAAGCCGTTTTTGTTTGAGATTGTCAGAGGGCATTTTTAATTGAATCTTTGGGATGCAAGTTGGATCATTTGATGGGAAAAAGTCATAAGAAGATTGAGGACACATGGGTTAATTTAATTGAGCTTCAATTGGATGGAATTGATTGAATTAAGTGTACAAGATTTCATGCCACGGCGGAAAATGAAATTGCAACCATTGGACTAAGGTTGTGGGAGATTGGAGATAGTGGAGTATGACATCATCAAGTGATGTCATGGTGGGCCATTTTTTTTTAATTAAAGAAAGAGAAAAAGAAAATAAGTGGTCCCCTCTTCCTTCTCTTTCCTCCCTGTCTCTCTTCGGTTGCCTCTCTCCTCTCTCTCTCCCTACCGTGCGACTGGTTCTGCTTCTCTCCATCTTCATCTTCTTCTTCTTCTAAAGTCCAACAAGCCGAAGATCGCTGAGCAGCCCTGCAATCATCCGAGCACTGCACGCCGCCGGACCAGCTGGCTCGCTCGTCGTGCTCAGTTGCCAACCCCGCGAGCTCCCTGCTCATCTCACGCCTGTCTTGAGTCCAGCAACTTCCCGAGCTTCCCTGGCCGCTGTTCCTGGTCGTCCTCCAGCTATGAGACATCGTCCCGCCGCCGTACAGCAACCGAAACCACGGCTTGGACCGTCGAAGCCCCGCTTTGCTTGTTTCCAGCAAGCCGAGTCGCTGGTTCTTCTTCTCTGTTCCAGCGGCCATTCCAGATCTGGTGGAGCTCCGCCGGAGCTGTTCAGCCCACCTCCGACCACCGTGAAGCCCCGCCTAGGTCCAGTTCGGCCTCCTCCGTCCATCCAAACCCTTGCATTTCTCAACCGGTGTCAGATCCGCCCCTAACCAGCAGCGAACAGAGAGGAGAAAAATAGGTATGGCAGCAGCTTCGTGGCCCGTTTTGGCCGGCTTCCCGACCCTGGAAGCTAGGCTCGCCTTGGAGTGAATCGATCCCCTCGGCATCCCCGTCTATTTGACCCGCTCGGTTCGTTAATCGGGTGAGTTTAACTCACTAATCCCCGCTTAGTAGGTTAATCACGTTTAAGGGGTGTTTAAATTAGACTAAGTAGGTTTAGGTGATTAGATTAATTTATTTAAATGTTAAGTAATTAAGGGATGTGATTAGTTTAGTGGATAATTAATTAAGGCTAAGTAAATGTTTGGATTAAAGTAATCTTGTTTAAGCCTTAATTAAGTATTTTGGATTAAATAATTATTTCGAATTTATATTATTAATTAATATATATTATTATAATAAAATATTATTTTATTTAATTTTCGGAATAAATTTAGTTATTTATTATTTTCAAGAAATTTTGATCGGGATAGCCAGTGATCGGAATTTTATGCTGATTATCGTGATGCAATCTGTTCATTTATTTGAGCGTTAATTTGTGCTGAATTGAATTAATTGTGAATTTATGATTTATTCCTAAATTATTTGATTTTGGTTATTAATGGAAAAATAACTAGGCGTCGGTTTACAGAGCCAAAAATATGTAATGGGCTGTTGAAATTGGTGGGATATTTGTAAGTAAAATTATTATATTTTGGCTAAGATCGACCGTGTACCTACACACGGCTATTTATCGTGAATGATAAAAATAATGAATTGACTATATGGTTGGAGTGGTATACAATATCAGCCTACGGGCGATATGTCAACTGTGGGTGAGCAGTATACCGGTATACTATATCAGCCTACGTACGGGCGATATGTCAGCTTTGGGTGAGCAGTATACCTTATTATTAGCTTTGGGCGAGCACATATATATAGTATACTAAATTGGCCCGGGGGCCCTAATCTATCAGCTTTTGGTGTGTATATATAGTATACTAAATTGGCCTGGGGACCTTACTCTATTAGCTTTGGGCGAGCTATGCTATCTATTTTCAGCTTTGGGTGAGCAGTCCTAGACTATGGTCGGACTTTATAGATAGTATTGAATGTACCGACCAGGGAAGGGTTGTGGTGACATGTAATTGATTAAGTCGATTGATCGCTGAGTCGATCTGATTGGTGGAATGTGATTGATTACTATAGTTATCAATATTATTGATTGAACTAATGTGCAGGAAGGAACTGATGCCAAGGTAAGCCCTTTGACCTGTGTTGTGCTTAGGCAACCTTATAGTGTATTGGCTTCCTAATCAGGTCTTAGTGGGGTAGAACTTGTTAAGACATAGTCTTATCCCGGTTTGGGGAAAATATTTCAGGTCCCTAGATGACAATCGTGGAGAACCAGAAATCCTGGAGTTTGGAAGGTAGAGGCTGAAGAATTGACAAATGGGTATGACTAGTGGATGTTAAGATAGTCTCCTTTTTGATAAGCCGTCAATTTTGTAAACAGCCTAAGTTTGTAATTAACCAGTTTGTCTATAAAGACTCGTCTTGGTTTGAAAAATATGATCTTACTTTTCTATCACATTGTTTGATTGTATGGGGATTTTATTAAGCTTCCGCATGCGTATATAAATGAATGGGTTGGTGACCTTCCTGGGACGTCGCAAATAAATCGACCAGTTAAGGGATGGGCGCACGCCCGGGGATCGGGGCGTGACAGTGACGGTAGGGGGATGGTGGCTAGCAAATGGCGGGTGGACTAGCTAATAGCAATGGCGAGTGGTAAAATAAGAAACAAATTATTTGTCAATTCTATTCTAGAAATTGAAAAGTAAAAAATATTTACTTGTCATTTCTAATTCGAACTTATTTATAGATTAAAAAAATGAAATTGATTTGCCAAACGAATTTCTATTCTAAACTTGCCCCAAAAAAAATAAATAATAAAAATAGATCTAGCCATAAATAAAATGGTTATTATGCGTAGCCATAATATTTTCTCCTTACTTCAAAGATTGGTTTTGTTTGGTTGTTTTGGCATTTTTACAAATATGTGTGACAGCTACGACCAATAAGGTTGTTGTGGTGCACCACCGCCAAGATCTACTTCAAGCACGATTTTTCAAACTTAGGGAGTACAACACTAGTCAATTCTCAATCGAACTTCTAAACGGGGAAAATGACACAAACAATCCATGAACTTCGATTCAATATGTAATTTGATCATTGAATTTTTAATTTGTTCAATGTGATCCCTGAACTTAAACCTAATTTATAATGCAATCCCTAAATTTTTAATTTATTTAATGTGGTCCAAGAATTTTTTATACATAATCGATATAGTTTCTGAATTTTATGAAAATGTTCAATGTAGTCATTCCATCAATTCAAGACTATGGACAACATTGAACAGTTTAATACAGTTTAGGGACTGTATTGAACATGTACCAAAAGTTTAGGGAATACATTCAACAAATTAAAAGTTCGGGGACTACATTGCATATTGAGCTAAAGTTCAGATATCACATTGAACAAATTAAAAATTTATGGATCAAATTGCGCATTGGACCAAAATTTATGACTATCTATGTCATTTTTCCTTCTAAATATTCTCATAAAGAAGGGATTATTTTACGCAAATCTAGACGCCCAAGGAAATAGACGAGACTCCTAGGGTTCCCTGTCAAGACTTGAAGATGAGAAAGTTCAATATTCAATGACTGATGAAGGCCGTAGTCAGTCAATACAGCTGTATCACGTGATCTTTGCTCTATGTTCTTCAATCTTCTTCTTGTACCCAGAGAAAAACTAGCCCTTTAAATTCTGACTAAACTAACCAAGGGAAGCTATATCATACTGTAGAAATTAAAATCATTGTACAAATTGAGCGTGTACACTATTTCCATATGAACCGTCAAATTTGACTGTACTAGTGTTAAGTACGAGAATAGCTATAGCCGATAGTGTTGATTCCAACTCTTAATCGTTCTATGATGTTGTGCAAGATAAATGGCTGTTTTCCATAAGTTTAAGCCATGGGAAAAAATTATGGGTCAATCATGTGTATATGCAAACACATTTTTTTAGCGATAGACTCATCAAACAAGTGGATCAAGTAGAACATGGTCCAACCCAAATTGACCCATTTAACTTGTGTTGACCCAGTTTCATACAAATTTAACGATCCGTATCTAACCAAATACATATCCGACCTGACTTATATTGTTAAAATGCTTCTATATTTAATTCAATTCAGCAAAACCCATACTCAAATTAAGGCAGGGGATTGTAGCTAGCTCAAGAGAGTGAAAAGATAACATAAAGGTAAGTTGGGTCTAAGTAAGTTGTGATTCCATTTAATACTCATATAAATTCATGTATGACCCATTTATTGAATTAAGTAATTAATACAACAACTCAACTCATCAAATATTAACCACTGAGATTCGCCTCAATGGCCATCTTTTCAACATGGAAGGGGGAGGTGAGGGGTTCAAATCCCCACATTCTCAGAGGGGGATGGGGTGGGGACATAAGTTTCAGGAGTGGGTTTCGACTCTCACGCCCTACAAGAGGCAGGGCAAAAGTCTGAGAGTAAGTGTAGAGTAGGAATAGAATATGACTGACCAAGTAGGACTGACAAAAAAAAAAAAACTCATCAAATATCGAATAAGAAATGGGTTTTGAAAGGTATAGTAATATGCTACGGCAAATAAAACAAAATTCATAATCAAGTGGATTATACTTTTCCGACATCTTGTTTTTTTTCCTGTCAATCACGTAATCCATTATTCTCAATTTCTGCATGTTCATCCTAGCAAGTTAGCAACTCACTCACGAAAGGAAGACACTACGTATTCCCTTTCGTTTCAAACAAAAAGGCCAGAATCCATTTTCCTTTTCACTCTGCATGGCCGAATCACTCTTTTTGGACCAGGATGCGCTAGGGAAGGAACATAGCATCCCAAAATATGTTGACTGCCATTCCAGCCGTGAAGTTAGATGCTGAGGAGGAGCAACAGGGGAAGAACTACCGCTTCAACTGTGGCTAGGTTTGGCTTCAAGACATGTTGCACATACGGAGGATGTTAGTGGAAACATTCTCCCGATACCTAAAATTAGCTATGATCGCTTCTCATTCCACTTAGAACATAGTTTTCTTTGAGTGTATATTTTTTGTCTGATTCCAACGTTGAATGCAATCTCTGTTGATTCTGAGCAGAGTTAATTACTATTGTACTTACAGAAAATTATTCTTTTGCCACATCATTTAGTTCACTAATTCAACCCAAGAGTAAGTTCAATCAAGGGATTCAAGATTAGTGTTCTTAGCATTCATTTTTCATCTAATTCCAATGTCGAATAAAATCTCTGAATTCCAAGTTGATTATTAGGAGAAATCCCCTTAATTACGGAGCCATAAGGATCGTTACTAACACCATTGGCCAACGAATCTGATGCCAGCTTGCCATTCATATAAAGTTACATTGATTTGAAATGAACTATCAAATGAGTGCTAAGAACCTAAAAGACGGTAATTTCTTCTCTTCAGCATATAATCAACAACACAACGTATTTATTATTCTAAACCACATTAAGCTAAATTAATGTAACTTTAAACCCCATTGCTAAGGGCACGCATGACAAAATTTCTGTTTCAGAAATTGATTTCTCAATTTCTATTCCCTGGACAAGTTTCTGAGCAAAGAAACCCGTTTGATAACGACTCAAAATTCGTTATTATCATCTCTGAGGCAAAACGTCAAACAAGTGGTGATCACTAAGGGCGAGGTGTTCTGCAAATGAGGTTTGTTGGGATGAACAGCAGGTGAAAGGAGAGAGTCATGTGTCCTGATTGATGAAGGTTTTCTGTTCTTGCTTCTCCTTCAATCAAGACCTCACTGTCTGTGTCGAGTTCACAACTAAATGCGGCAGCAATAAAGCAAAATTCAAAGAATGTGTCTTTACCTTCAGATCACCATATGAATTGAAAGTCTCGAGAATGAAGAAATAACACCATACAAGAAAAAGAAAATATCTTTCTGGATTCCTCACTCTGGTGAATATTACTTGTTATCATGACTTTGTTGAGTACCTATTAAGTTGGGTATTAATTACGTGCTGGATATTTTCTTGCCCTTGGCAGAGACACCCAGCACAGGTAAGAGTCTTGGGACTCTGCAAGGTCCACTTTAGCAGATCCTATCGGCCCTATAAATAGTTAGGAGAATGATCGCTTTCAAAATGAGCAGAAGTGAGAATTTAAGACAATCAAATTTATAACATGCAACTTACGTCATTAATGTTCATGCAATATATCTGCTGCCAACGACATGCTTGATTTGTAATGTTTCAAAAGCTAACAAATAAAGAACTAGCCAAGAAATCAAATTAACGTATCACGTAACTGTCAATGTGCTATACGCAATCTATACAACTTAACCGAAGGAAAACCAATTTTCGGCTGCAAAAGAGCAATGATCTAACCAAATTATGCATGAGCATAAAGTGTTGTTGCAATAACCTCTGGTCTGAGGAGAGAGATACTCCGGTTGTCCATAAATATGATGTTACTGCCATGAATTTCTCTCTGAAACGTCAGATGGGTGCAGGTCGGTAGGAAAGATAGGCTCAGTATGGAAGATTGGCTGGCCTTCCTCGGTGCAAGTGCATTACTTGCACCACCATCATCTTGGACCCGGCTAGCTGACTGGGACAATATTGTAGCAATTTCTCAGCAGATATTTGCTCTGCAGACTTGTGGGAGGCCTCTCTGCTTTGAGGTATTGCTTTAGAGCGAGTCCAGCAGGTGTATACTCCCGTTCCAGCTCTTGCTCTGGCACCCGTTCCTCTTCGTCACCACTCTGCTTTGTGTTTCAAAGGTAAACCAACAAATAATGAAATTATGACGCTATATAAGTGCAAGTCAATGCATGAAAACCTCAGCACCATTGAGATCAGGAACACATTTGATTTTATTGCCCATATTTTTTCTAATGGATCAAGCAGCTTAATATACTCAGTGAAAAACTCAAAATACAGACCAGCATCCTACCTTCAAGGATGTCAGCAATTCAAGCTAAAAGCAACATTAGGACAAGATGAAGAGAAAAAAATATATCTTTCAACAGGAATTTGAAAGCAAACTCGTGCATGCACAAAAGTTAAGGAGGAAAATAAGCAATATGTTCAATGCATGAGTCCTCCTTACGAGTGTTTGCGACTGAACTTTCCTTCATTAGTGGAATAATAACAAATTAAAAAAGGAAAGACATTTGCAACTTCATAATCCAAATTTCAACTCCCAGGACCAGAATAAATAAAGAACAACGACAAAGGGATTTATTTAGTTGCCCTTTCCATCAAAGGAGCATGGTTAAAAGTGGATCCATGAAGTTGCTCTTTAGCACAACAGAGAGTTTCTTCAGCATATCAAATAAATAACCATTAGATCACCATCATAATCCCTTGGTCAATATTTAACACCATCAGGTTGCACTCTTATTCTAAAGTTTCCAGCCCTAACAGCATAAGAGAAGGCAATTCAAATAAAATACCTCCTTGGCCATTTCACTCGGATGTGCTGCCTATGCTTCTCTGTAAAAAACAGCTTTTTTGACACGCTTTCCCCAACCAAGAACAGCTTCCTCCTCACTTTGATATTTCTCCCATCTACAAAACACAAGTGATCATAAAACGCATTAAGAGCAAGAATCTTGCAAGATGGAGGCCCGTATTTTCTCCTTACTTATAGTTACAGAACAGTCATTCTGATAAATGATTCATTCCTCCTACCAAAGAAAAGGAGAAAGAATCTGGAAATGCAACAGGGTTGTTCTTCACCTGGAAAAGAAACGAGTTTTTTTTGCTGCACAGGACTACAAAAGGCAAGAACCATCCTTTGATCAGTATCAGTAGAGAAGCCACTCAGACAGCTACGGAAAACTACTGATACTGCTTATGTTGTAACTTCTTCTTTTGTGTGTGTTTTCGTTTTTTTTTTTTTTTTTTTTTTTTTTTTTTTTTTTTTGCATCGAGGGGGGGATGATAGGGACTGCACGTCAGGTATTATGGCTTTTGGTCACTAAAAGTTATTATATGCTTCATTTTAGAAGTAAAATTATCCAAGAATCCAAACATCTATGATTTAAGGTTCAGCTTTCAATACTATTAAATTCACAAAATGAGCTAGTCACTTTCAAGTTAGAAGTTATGTCTTCTACCAACTTCATTTCTTTAAAGTCAAAGCTAAAGCCAAAAACTCAAACCCACAGCTAAAACCATAAAGGCAAGCTGAAACTCATAGCCACCCCAAACAGGCCTTGACATTTATGTTTGTGATTATTTGACAAAAGTAGTACAATGATAAGTTACTTTGCCAAAGGATTTACAATCTAGGAAGCACATACAGTGTGGACATGCTAAGTTAATCTACAGTCCCTACATCAATGTTTCTGTGGATCTTCTGACACAACATACAAGTTAGCGATATCTTGGACAAGAAAACATAATTAATTCCCAGACTTACATGGGACTGTATCCTTAAAGAGAATTTTATTTGTTGCCAGATTTAATACTGCCAGCAAAGAAAGGAATTACAATCTAGGAATGCAAACAAATATGCTATCAGTCCCCAAATGAACATTCATCCATAGCTTGTAACTTTACTTAAATCTGATAAAAATCTAAAATTTACTAGCACTTTTCAAATTCCGAATCAAAAGACAACGACAAAAGACCATTGCGCATAAGTGAATCAAGCAGCATATACACTTGCTCCAAATAATGGAGGAGAAACATAAGCAAATATGACAGGAAACCGATTCAAAAGAAAAGAAAAGAAAAGAAAACACAGGGAACTATAGCCTCTCTTACCACACGGAGAGCAAAAACAACCGGAATTCCAGAACTGACCTAACCGCTAACCACGTCGGTAGCGAAATTGCAAACGACGTCGAGCGTGCTCTTAATCTGTGCCTTCAGGAACCAAGTCGGCGCGAGCTCCAAATTCCTCAACCAGTAGTGCTCGACCATGCGGCCCTCGTCTAGGTTGGCGATCGCGCCCTTCTCTAGCTCCTCCATCACCTCGAACACGGCTTGGAACCAAGGCTCCATTTCCTCCACAAACTCGTTTGTGAACTCGATATTGTGACGGCCCGAGCGGCGGTGCGCGGGGAGGAGGGATGGCAGTGCGTCCACGCCTCGGTCCCCGGACGTGGGCAAGGAAGGGGTCCCTGTCCCACATCCCCTAGGGAGAGAGTCTTGGCCAGTTTATAATGGCTTGAGCCCCTCTAAACCCATGTGACGTGTTTTAAAGCAGTGAGGACTCAATGTCCAAATCGGGCAATATCACACAGTGGGGCTCAAGTCGTTACAAATGGTATCAGAGTCAACTCCCGACCGCGTGTGGGGCCACAGCGAGGGCGCTGTGCTCTCAAGGGAAGGAGAGTGTGACGGCCCGAGCGGCGGTGCGTGGGGAGGAGGGATGGCGGTGCGTCCGCACCTCGGTCCCCGGACGTGCACAAGGAAGGGGTCCCTATCCCACATCGCTTAGGGAGAGAGTCTTGGGCTAGTTTATAATGGCTTAGGCCCCTCTAAACCTGTGTGACACGTTTTAAAGCTATGAGGACTCAATGTCCAAAGCGGACAATATCACACAGTGAAGCCCGGGTCGTTATAGATATGGCTCACGTCCAGGATAGGCCCTAGCTCTTGGTGTTGGTATAGCCAGTTCATGTAACTACCCCACAGGGAGCAGGAATCCTTCTTTGCCGCGCCATTCGCCTTGCCCAAGTCCGCTGACATCTCCCCCGCGACAGAGCGAGCCAGCGTCAGGGACAGCACTTGCTAGGGAATGAGACCGAGGCTGTCTCCCTCGGGCTGGAGGTTGACGGCTTCGCGGCGGAGGCCGGCGGCATCTTTGGCCTGAGGGACAAGGAGGACGAGCAGATGCCAAAGACAGAGGATCCCATCGGCGGCGGCGGCACGGAGTCGAAGCTGATAACAAGTTCGTCAGAGGGACGCAATCGAATGGAGGTCTAGAAGTTGCCGAGAGAACAACGTGAGCACAAAACTTGTGCTCGATCTCCGTGTTGGAAATGATTAGAGGTGGAGGCGGTTGGGACCAGCTGCAACTGGCGGCACTCTTGGACGAGGTGACGTGTCAGAGGCAAATGGCGGCGAGGCTTTTGGGAGGCGGAAGTGGAAGGGGTGGGATGCGCGGAGAAGAAATAGAGGAAGTCTCGATTGTTCTTTGTTTGTGAGGAGAGAGGAGAGAGAGAAAAAAACCCAGCAAATTTAAGTGAGGTGAGAGAAAAATTTTGAGTGGGAGGAATACGCTGACTGTCCTTTCTTCTGCGGCGGAGACGAGCCAAGCCGAGCCGAGCCGAGCCGACCAAAAATCAGCGCCTTCCTTTTTCAGCGGGTCCCGCTTGGGGGACACGTGCCGGTATATTATTGGTATGTGTGCACCAGGTTAGCAGATGGCGTGGCGTGCGCATATTACTGAATATTTTCTTGGTGTGAAGTCAAAAACCAGTGTGTACTCCAAGTTCAAATTTTGAAAATTTGGGGAGTACAAAAATAGTAAGTCAAAACAGCTGTATCGCATAATCTAGACGCACAAGGAAAAGGACGAGACTCCTAGGGTTCCCTATCAAGGCTCGTAGATGACAAACTCCTCAGTCAAAACAGCTGTCTCACATGATCCTCCCAATTTACTCTTAATTGATCTTCTTCTTGTCCCTACAGAGAACTGAGAAGCGAGCCCTTGACAAAAACCAACTAAGGAAACTGTGTCATCTCGTACAAAACGAAAAGAAATTAATTGTACAGATTGGCGTTCCATCTGAACCGTTAAATTTGAGGGCCCTGACTTAAGCATGAAAATAACCATAACCAAGAGTGTTGATGCATACTCTTAGTCATCTTACGATGCCTGTAAGATGAACGGCTGTTTAAGTTATTAGTGGCGATTGGTGATGGCTCTAATATAATATTTAGGACAGAAAGAGAAGTCCATCATATCGGCCTTGCAATGGCCAATCCAACAATATTGATGTGATCGGTTTTCGGGCGAATGGGTTTTCAATTTGAAATCGGAAACCGACCTGTGGCTCCCGTAGATGTTGGGCCAACATCTAATGGTGGGGGGCATTAAAAAAACGTCGGTCTCTCCTCTTTTTCTGAAATTGGACGTCACTAGCAATAAAGGAGGAAGGTAAATGTCCAAAAAAAAAAAAAAAAAAAAATTGTTCCTATTGAAAGATAAACATCTTTGAACTGTTTCAGTGCCAAACAGATAAAAGGACAAATCACGGTGCCAATAGATGCCCTACCCATTTTTTTCTTCCGAGGGCGTATGTGCAGTGCAACCATTATCATGTGGGGCCCATCCGAACTCCACAAATAATTGTCTGACTGTGCCTGAAGTCCAAAGTTTTCAACCAATGTTTCCTAAGTTGAACATTTCATTAATGATAACGATTCTTCTTATTCTGTTTATTTTGGTATATCATGTTAATGACTAATGCTTGAAAAATCAATCAAGACTTTACTTGAAAAGTCCAATAAAAATGGTAATAGATGTAGCGAGAATCACGCAGCTGTAATAAATTTTTTGCTCACGTGCTAGACCAACTTCGAGCAATATCTACTGTGCGCACTCCTCGTGGTGGGCCCCCATCATTGACGTGGAGTCGTCCATTACATATAGGATACATGTTATTATATGTGAAAAGGAGGCATCAAGACATTTGTGTTTTTTTTTATTTTTTATTTATTGGAAAAGTCCTCACTTTATTTCAAGTAGTAAAATTAAAGGAACAACCCAGATGAGCTTCAGAATAAAGAACATTCAAAAGAGATTGAGGGGGACTAGAGACCCAATTCCAAGGTAGAGATTGATAGAGCTTGGTTTTGGCCACTCAATCTGCGATTTTATTTAGATCTCTCGGTATATGGATAAATTTTAATTCAGGAAATGGAGCTAGAGCAGCCGGTCCCGTTTGGACTATTTCGTTGACTTCCCAAGGGGGTGTATCTTACCCCGAAATCGTCTGAACTGCTGTGTAGCAGTCAGACTCAACAGCAGCCCCGCGTGACCTTTTTCCTTTCCCCATTTCACAGCGTTCCAAGCCTACGCATATCGCTAGGGTTTCTAGATTCAAGGAGATTGTGCCTTCACCGTGCGAGCGAAACTGCCAAGCAGCACCCCATTCTCGTCCCTGCACACCCCTGCTACTGATCCGTCGTTAGTTCTGGTGTGAAGGCTCCGTCGACGTTAATTTTCACCCATCCCGGCTCCGGCGGTCTCCATCTTACAGGTACTTCGGTAGCTTTGCTAATGTTTTGCTGTTGTGATGAAGCTGGATCTTTGAATTTTTGTTTCGACGCGAGCAGATCAGCCACCACGCCCTGCGGGTCTGGCATCCTTGATCGAAAAACTGCTGCATTCCTCTGTTTCCAGATGAGCCAGAGAGCTTCGGCTACTATATATCGAGTTCGGGAGCTTGAGGAAGGTGGCTTTTATACTCCATAAACCAGCGGTCTATACTGGTTAGTCAAACAGCCAAGAATCAATTTCCTCCACCGTTTTAGCCCATTCCCTCTCTCGGAATGATATGGCAGAATCATTCCTTTCCGGCATCGCGGAAGGGGTGCTTGGGAAGATTGCCTCCCTGGCCGTCCAAGAAGCCGTCGCGATTTATGGTGTTGAGAACCAGCTTAGCGAGCTTAAAGATACGGTGACTGCTATCAAGGCAGTCTTGTTAGACGCGGAGGAGCAGCAGGCGAAGAACCACCGTCTGCAACTGTGGTTAGATCGGCTTCAAGATGTACTGTACGATGCGGAGGACGTGCTTGATGAATTCGAGTGCGAAGCCTTAAGGAAGCAAGTGATAAGTCGTTATGGGGGCGTCAAGGAGAAGGTACGCCGCTCCTTTTCCCTCTCTAATCCACTAATTCTCCGTGCAAAACTCAGCAATAAGATCAAGGAGATACGGAAGAGATTATCCAGAATTTCCACTGAGAAAGATCAATTCAATCTTACTGCATGGAGTGCTGACAATGATGTGGCACATTATCAATCACGACAGATGACTTACTCGTATGTAAACAAGTTGGATATCGTTGGAAGAGATATTGATAAAGAAAAGATAATTAAGATGTTGATGCAGTCGATAGATGACGAAAATATCTCAGTAATTCCCATTGTTGGAATAGGAGGTTTGGGCAAGACGACCCTAGCAAAATTGGTTTACAACGATGACAGAGTGCAAGAGCAATTCGAGTTGAGAAAATGGGTATGTGTACCCGAGGAGCTTGATTTAAGCAAAACTATGGAAAGAATCATCAAAGATGCAACCGGTCCAAGCTTGGGTAACTTTGATATTCAGCAATTGCAAACGCTTTTGCTAGAAACCATCAAAGACAAGAAATATCTACTTGTCTTGGATGACATATGGAGCAATGACCGCGATGTATGGAAGGACTTGAGAAATTTGCTAAGCCAAGGAGCTAGTGGAAGTAAGATAATTGTGACAACACGCAATTCAGAAATCGCTCGTATGATGGGAACCCATCCAATGCATAATCTGAAAGGTCTTTCTCATGAAGAATCAATGGTTTTGTTCAAAAAATGGGCATTTGATGAGAAGAAAATGGAGCCTTGTACTAAACTCCTTGAGATTGGAAATCATATTGTTGAAAAATCACATGGAGTGCCTCTCCTTGTGAAAACTCTGGGGTGCCTACTTTATGCAAAGCATGAAGAATGGTATTGGGCACATATAAGAGATAGTGAAACATGGAATTTAGCAAAAGTACAAAAGGACATTGGGCCAGTACTTAAGCTTAGCTATGATTATTTACCATCCAACTTAAAACGTTGTTTCGCCGCATTGTCACTTTTAAAAAAGAAAAGTCAACGGAATAGCATTCACTTCGCTCGTTATTGGATGGCTTTAGGACTCATTAGTTCAACAAGGGAAAAACAAGCATTAGAAGATGTAGTTGTTGAGTATATCAAAGAGTTGTGGAACAAATCTTTGATCGAAGAAGTTATGCAATTTGGATCGCTGTTAAGTTTTAAAATGCATGATCTGGTCCATGATCTTGTATCGATTGTGGCAAAAAAGGATTATTCTATGGTTGGCTTAGATACTTCAGAGATTTCAAAAGGAGTTAGACATGTTTCATTCTCTAGCTTTCTATCCAAGGGAATCTCGAATTCTGATGGAGTACCCCCTTTTCTGAGAAAGCCAACTTCAAAGAGGTTGCGTGCGATTACATTTCATTGCAAACTTGATGAAACTATTACTAGAGAGTTCGTTAGAACATGCCTCTCCAAGTGTAAACATTTACGGATTCTACAATTGCCAAATGGTAGTTTTGAGGAGCTGCCAAGTTCCATTGGCAACTTGAAGCAATTGAGATCATTATATCTCAATGGTAACAAGCGATTGAAGAAGCTTCCGGATTCTATTTGTGAGCTGCAAAATTTACTAATATTATCCCTTGATGGTTGCCCAAAGCTAGGTAATTTACCCAAAAATATGAATAGGCTTGTTAGTCTTAGATATCTACATGAACAACAAAGCAAAAGAGTTTGCAAGAAAGTGGTATGCAATACCCAGAAAATCTGCAACATTTGGATATCCGCAGTTGTGAAAATCTCCAAGTTTTATTTGAAGGCACTTGTCAGTTGACTCGCTTTCAGCACTTACGGATTGAGAATTGTGGGAGACCTATTTTTGTGCATTTGGAGAAATTAATCGCCCTCCATACCTTGGTGATTGAAGATTGCAAGCTCACATTGACCCAAGAGAATAAGTCTAACTTTCCATTAAATCTTAAATGTCTGGAAATAAAAAATTTCGAACAAGTGATGGAGTTGCTCCAATGTCTCGTTGGATCTTGCACTTTGGAATACTTAAGCATTAAAGATTGCCCAAACTTCACAGCTGTACCTGAATGGCTACCAAATCATACACATCTCAAATGTATTCAGTTCTATGATTGTTCCAACTTGTCATTTTTGCCGCAAGGAGTCCGATCACTCACCGCCCTCAGAGAATTGCATGTTTGGGATTGTGGCGAACTGAGCAAGAGATGTCAACATCCAACGGGCGAGGATTGGCCCAAAATTGCTCACATTCCTCGAATTAAACTTGATGATAGGGAGGTACAATGGACTGAAGATTAGGTACGCATCAGTTTGCCTCTCCTTTCACTTCTTCTTCGTTCTTAGACGTGATATAGCCGTATATAGTGAGATTCAGTTCTTATATATATTTTTCCTGACATCCTCACTTGATCCGACTTATTTACGAATGCATTATGCACATTCATCACATTGAAAGTACAATTTGATTTTCCTATGATGCAATCTCGTTTTCTCTTTTAACTTGAAAACTGCAATGTGACGTAATGTTTTCAATGCGTACTTCTTTTGATGATTATTATTGCAGAAGGCTACAGCAATGAATCAATTGGCACTTTTATTCTGCTTATATGGAGTTGAAGAACATCATACATTCATACTCAATCAGTTGTTATCTTCAAGCATAATAATAATTTAAAAACTATTTCAAACAAAAGTATTCATGTCAAGTTATACTTAAACTCACTTGATAATCACCCATCCTGATTTATTTATCAAATTGTTCTTGGGGAATTTCATTTTTCCGATACATCAGATAGCTCGTCTAGCTTAAGTTGGTTGATATAAATTATCAAATGAATCGTCTGCAAGTGTCCAAAAGGACTAGTTAATTTCTCTAACCATATCAAAAGGCAGTTGTGAAATGGTCGGATAAATACTGAAGAAAATGCACTATCTAGAAAAGCCACGTATATAAGAAACTTTACAGCTCCTTTTACTTTAGAAAAATTTTCATTTTCCATTTTTATTTTTTAGTAGAAGAGGAAGCAGAAACAGGTTCAAAAAGTTTAACCAAAAATAAAGGTTTTCTTTCTGAGTGCGACTTTGAATTAAAATATGGAGAATACTGAAAGGTTTATGTTGAGTCTATACGTTTAATTTGAAAACATTTTCCCTCACTTTAATTTGGTAATTATTTTTAAAAAATTAAATGCATTTTCACGATGTTTTTTCATTCTTAAATGGAAACGCAAACAAAAAATTTTGTAAACTTTGAGGAACCAATAAATTTTCGAAGCGCATTCAGCGAAGTTCTATGAGTACTTAGGGGCACTTTTCAATTTCTTTTTTCCTGATATATAAACCATGTCATATTCACCCAATATGATTAGTATAGAGTAACTTAAAAGCATTCCAGCTACTCATCCAGGCATTGCAGGTTCTCATCCAAACTTTTAAGACTTGTTTGTTTCTAAGTAAGCAAAGGTGGAAAAGTACCTTTTCTTTTTCACCAAAATTTAAAATGTTTTGTGAATTTCATAAATTTATTAAAATATTATATGCAAATCTACTTGCGTATATTTACTTTTATAATTTGTCAAAATTTCAGGTATATTTTATAAACAAAAAGCCCAAGTTTCGGTGCCATACGTTTTTAGATTGGGGCTATATGTAGACTCACCATTTTGACGTAACCTAACAATAGTAAATTAAGATTCATTATTCAAGTATCATTAGCACACTGTTCAAAACTAATGTGAACCATCAAACGGGTAAGCGCTTACCCATAGTGTGCATACGGCACATAAAAAGTATTGTTTCCACATGTTATTTCAGATACTTGTCCCTTGGAGTTATGATATTATTTTCTTTTAAAAAAGAATTTCAAAAACACTGATAAGAGCACTAAAATTTCCACATATTTTTATACTAGACTAAAACTACTACATGGACTTTTATAGAAACAAATCGGACACCCATTTAGAATTTAATTTGGCTAAACAAATGAAAAAGCATCTTGGTAAATAGATTATACAAGAGTGACAAATTTGCATGGCACCACAATAAATGCCATAATACTATGTTATAGATACTCCAAGCTTATTTGTTTTTTTATCTTATGAGTGTAGGTGAATTCCCATGATCTATTTGCCATGCCATGTGGCTCTCCGGAAAGATTTGGACACGCACTCAATTAATCCATCGTCAGTCTCTTTCATTTTCAGGGATTAAAGCAATGGCCGTTGATATCGTACTTTTCTCTTTCCTTGAATCAGTGTTGTTCTTTATGATTTGCTTGTGTTTGTATTACAAATTCCTCTATGGAGAAAGTACCTTATTTGTATTGTATAAAACTAACTGGAGCATTATCTATATTTGAACTTCCTTAGAACAATTTTCGTCTATCATTCATGGATAGTGTATGAAATCACGATGCATCTCCAGATCTTATTTTTGGTAAATTAGAGTCTTTTATTTGATCTTTTTCTCTAGACTCTTAAAGAGTTTCCTCAAAACAATGTCTTTAAAAAATCACATCGATTTTTCTAAATAGGAAAATTGTTTTCTTTTCCACTTTTGCTGTAAAGATTGGATCTTATGAAAAATTAATTCACTGCCAGCTCGGATCTCATGCCCTCCCATAATTGGAATGGGATCTTAAGGAAAAACCGGGCTCCTTGAATTCGATATATGGATATACATATCCAATGATTTGGATCTAAAAGAGCTCTTGAAAAAGTCTGGAGAGACGCTATCAGTCAAGGCTTGATCATAGTTCTTAGCTGCTATCAGATACCTTGGACACTGAACAACTGAAGGCTCATCTAAATAATTAGTGAACGTTGAGAAGCTTTTCCTCGTACCGGATGATGGATGGGACAACAGTTGTACTTTTAGAAAGCGGAACGAGATGAGAGACTTGTTCACGGAAGGCGCTAAGGGAAGTTTTCTAGCTGCGACAATCTGCAGACACGAAGCCGTTTTCTAATGCATTTGTATTAGCATTCAAGTTAAAAGCCCTTCTTCTTCTCGGGACACTCTCTTGCTTTTCCTCAGATGGGCATTCGACCGCAGGCAAGAAAATCCAGGTTTGGAGACTGCAATCAAAATGGCCTACAAATGCAAACTAGTTCTTCTTCCTGTGAAATCTCTCGGGAGCTTACTTCATATGCTAAAACCAACCGGTCAATGATAATGGGCATCGATAAGAGAGAATAGCAGCATGCGGGAATCGGTAACAAAAACAAAACGACATCCTTCCGGCACTCGAATTAATCGGTAACATGGAAACCTTGTTTCGCAAAGATTATTGGCACCCCTGCTTTCTTTTGAGTTTTGAGCAATTTTGGAGCACTGTTGATTAATACGCCTGTCGAGCGAAAAGCAAGCGCAGGAAGAAGCTGGCAAAGATCATGTCAAAAGGAAGCTGAGTCTTTGCTTGCTATTCAAAATGCATGATCTAGTGCAGAATCTTGGTTAATCAGTTTCACTAAGTGAGTACTTGACAGTAAATTCGAACGTTAAAGCCTCATTTTAGTTTGATTGACAAAGAATCCACCAATGGATTTAACATTCCAAGCAATCGCATTTCATGAGATTGCACTCTCTGTCTACTGTTTGGATGAAAATTTGTAAAGTTTAGGTCTTTTTATGAAAACACATCACAATCAATGGTTGAGTTGGGGTATAATTTTCCTTTTTTTTTTGCTATCTTTTTCTGTTTCCGCATCTTCCCGTCCTGACCAAGGCTGCATAGATCTGCCACTCACCCACCACCACGTCGCCATCCGACCATCGCCACCATGAGGCCTTGCCTTCTCATCTCCATGTGCATAGTTTGATGTCTAAACATTTTCATCAACGATGAAAAAAAAAAATCATTCATTTTTGTCAGCAATATAAAGAATCATTTTTAGTAAACGATTTTTTAAATTATTTACTTTTCGCGAAACAAACGGAGTATTTATGTTGCTTTGTTAATTTTGAATTTTTTGCCAAGCAAACATTATAATTCTTTGCTGCTGCTTTACATCAAAATCTCAACCTTTATTAGAGTTTTTTCTTCCGTCAATGTCCAGGATTTCTTGATTTTGTAGTCTGGGTAATTTATCTGTTGCTAGATGATTGCTAGATTTAATTTGTTTTTGGGTCAGGTAATTGCTAGAATGGTAATATGGTGGTCTTTTCTCTTTTTATTTTTTATTTTTTACGCTTATTTTGGGCATCGGCTCTCTTAATTATTTATTTATTATTTTTGGTGGGTGGAGGTGGTTGATGGCTGAGTAGTGGAGCAGGTAATTCCCGAAAGAACATGGATCAGCAATAAACTACTAGCAATATATAATACAATTACTTGACCGTTGAACATCTATAATATCCGTTGACCATGAATAATTAGCAACCTAACCGGTATTATATTCAGGTCGTTGCCTTCATTGACGTTTGCCTTCTCTGTCATATAAAGAGGTCTCGACGTCTTTCTTTTCTCGTTTTCGAAATGACTGTCCCATTTCAGGAATCCTTCATTATATGAGGGACAAATGCTAATGTGAAACGTGGACATTGAGACATTCTCGTTTAGACCATCATATTTTACGAGCCAAACAGCCAGAAATCAATTTCCTCCACCGTTTTAGCCCATTCCCTCCCCGGAAAAACATGGCAGAATCACTCCTTTTTAGCATCGCAGAGGGGGTGCTTTGGAGGATAGCCTCCCGCACTCTCCAAGAAGCCGTAGCGATTTATGGCATCGAGAACCAGATCAGCGAGCTCAGAGAGACGTTGACTGTCATCAAGGCAGTGTTGTTAGATGCGGAGGAGCAGCAGGCGAAGAATCACCTTCTGCAAGTGTGGTTAGATCGGCTTCAAGATGTTTTTTATGATGCGGAAGACGTACTCGACGAGCTCGAGTGCGAAGCTTTAAGAAAGCAGGTGCTAAGCCACTATGGGGGCATCTATGGGAAGGTATGCCGATTCTTTTCCCTCTCTAATCCAATCATGTTCCGTGCAAAAATCAATCATAAAATCAAGGAGATAAGGGAGAGGCTATCCAGAATTTCTACCGATAAAGATCAATTCAGTCTTAATGTGCGGAGTGCTGACAATGGTGTGCTACATACGGGATCACGAGATATGACTTACTCGTTTATAAAGAAGTTAGATGTCTTCAGAAGAGATCTTGATAGGAAAAAGATAATTGAGTTGTTGCAGTCAACAGATGACAAAAACCTCTCAGTGATTCTCATTGTTGAAATAGGAGGTTTGGGCAAGACAACCGTGGCTAAATTAGTTTACAATGATGACAGGGTGAGAGCAATTTGAGTTGCGCATATGGGTGTAGTGCCTGAGGACTTTGATTTAAAGAAAACTATTGAAGGAATCATTGAAGATGATACTGGTCAAAGTTTAGGCAACTTTAATATTCAGCAGTTACAAACTCATTTGCAAAACATTATCAAAGACAAGAAATATCTACTTTGCTCCGGGGTCTCCCCTCTTGCTGGAGCACTGTGAACCCACTTCACCAAATCCACCCCTTCATCGAAGACCTCATCCACTGGCATCCTTGTTGTAAGGATCTCGAGCAAAATTACACCAAAACTATACACATTTCCAGGTGCAGTGACTTGCATCGTATATGCATACTCTGAGCATTGTAGTGAACAGTCAGCAGATAAAACATGGAGATAGTTCAAAAAAGGGGGCTAAACAACACATGCCTCACGGGCAAGAAATATATATTCAGAAGGAAAAAGCAAACATCATTAGTGTTTTCAGAGAAACATACCTGGAGGAATATACCCGAAGGATCTCGCCACTGCACTAATACTTGCAGTGCCTCGAGATGGATCTAAGAGCTTAGATATCTCAACCTCCCCAACCACGGCATTAAAATTTGCATCTAAGAATACATTTCTGGAAGATATATCGAGGTGAATCACCGCAACATGATGAGGGAAAGCCAAACCCTCAGCTACCCCTATAGCAATTGATAGTCTTTGAGGCCAATCGGGTTCATACTCGGGTTTCTTGGTATATTCATGCAGTAACTGCCCTAAAGTCCCATTTGGTAAGTAGTGATGATGCAGCAAAAGGGCAACATCTTCGTAAATCACAAACCCAATAGGCTGCATTAGGTTATCATGACAGAGTCTGCTAAGCCTTTCTAGCTCTCTAATCATCTTGTTTTGATGATGAATTATGGATCGATCAACAGATTTCAGTCTCTTCACCAACAGAATCAACCCCGAAGGCATAATTGCCTTGTAAACTGTGCTGAAAGTACCGCAACTGAGCTTATTGACATCTTTCATTGTGGCTTTGACGACAGCATCAAGATCTATGGCCTGTTTGAGGTTATCGACAAAGACATTCCCTGCCACTATTGTTGGGAGATCGCTGGTTTCATTCTCTGGAACCCCTGCAGCTTTATCCACCTTTTCTTGCCTCTCCCTCATCATAAATAAAAGAACAAATATAGTAACAGACACGAAAACTGCCAAACCAGAGCCAACAACGGCTAGTATGACTCTGTAAGAAACCCTGCGACGGTAACCTTCATGGTCAGGCCCACTAGAGCTTCCGCACGAGAAGGTCAATGGCTCTCCACAAAGCCCTTTGTTTCCAAGAAAGCTCGAATTGGAACTCTTCTGGAAAGGCCCGAAATTAGGTACTGGGCCAGTGAGAAGATTATTAGAGAAATTTACCTCTATCAAGCTCAACATTCCCCTAAAATCAGGTGGGATAGCACCAGAGAGCTGATTGTTGGAGACATCTAGAGAGACAAGCTTATCCAGTTTCCCTAACTCAGGGGGAAGTGGTCCATGAAGACGATTAAAGCTTAAATTCAGAGATATCTGTAAGTTCCTGAGGTGACCGATCTTCGGAGGAATGCTGCCGGTCAAATAATTGCTACCGACATGCAACTGAAGTAGCTTCACGCAATTTCCAATCTCATGAGGTATCTCCCCCTTTAGAGAATTCTGACCTAGAAGTAAGTACCAACCTTGACACGTTGCAAATTTCCATAGGAATGGTGCCAATAAAACTATTATCACTAAAATCGAGATTGTTGAGGTTCTTGCATGCAAGAATCGACATGGGAATATCACCGTAGAGATAGTTACTGAAAAGAATCAATTCCCGCAAATTCCCAAGAATCCAAGCTGCGCGGAGACTGATCCTGTAAACCCATTAGAAGCTAAATTTAGGAGGGTAAGATTTTTGCATTGAGCAAAGTTGGAAACAATCTTGCCAGATAGATTGTTGTTGTCTGCTTCAAAATAAGTAAGGCTGCTCACATTTCCAATTTAATCAGTGTGAACTCCTTCTGCAGCATGCTTACTAACCTAAATGGGCATAGCATAGTGCTTTCCAGATGAAATTATAATGAGACTCTAATCTGCAATACAGTGATAAGAAAAAAAAAGATTTTGCTTTTAAGTTGATAAAAATTGGAAGAAAGTTCTATTTACCATTTCATCGCTGAGTCCTATTTATCATTTTCCATTAGGAGGATGATTTGATTTGAGAAAGGATCAGAGTCTGCAAAGATTGGATCTTTAATTCAGTATGTTCCCTAGTCTTTAATACTATGATTATGAGCCCTAAGATTTCATTTTGGCACGATTTTGATCCTCAATCCTCAAATGCATTGAAGTTGGATCACAAGTCTTGCACATGACTGAGATTCCAAGGAGTTGGATCACAAGTCTTGCACATGACTGATCACAAGTTGGATCACCTCTATATTGATAAGGAGTTAGATTGTGATTTAACTGTCATACAAGAACTGTGATCTAGATTTGTCGCAAATGGGAATAAAAACCAAAGACTAGGGACTGAATTTAAAAAATCGTCAATCTTTGGAGACCTTGGACATAATCTTCCCTCGGTTTCATATGGTTGCAAAGGAGGAACTTTTTACTGTTTCTTGTCTATACACTTGAACATAGAATGAGGCACTAAGACTGTTAGAGCACTCAAAACAACTGCTTAACAAGGAAATGCTGTGTCTAGGAACTTCAGCACTAAGCCACATTGGGAACAAAACGACAGAAAGGAACTATTTACTCTTTCTTGTCCATGCACTTGAACAGTCAATTAGACTGTTGGAGCACTCAAAGAAAGTGCTTAACGAGGAAATGCTATGTCTACCAACTTAAGCTTCAAGATGCTAAGCCACATTGGAAACAAAATGACAGAAAAACACTGACCTGTAGCAGTTTTGCTATCAAAAAGCAGATTTATTGATTGTTGAAGCCCATCCATCGGCTAATGATGGTTGTGCGATTTGACTGATGAGCATTCCCTAAGGAGATGTTGGCCTGCAATACCTTCGCCAATAGAACTATATGTGGATGTTCCATCACCTGAAAAAAAAAGGACCAAATACAAACACTAAGGTGGAATCTCACGGAAAAAATAATAAGGTCAAAAAAATTTTCAAGCAAGAAAGAATTCCAGTATAGAACAAAGCTTGCACACAGATATTGCCTCATGACATGTGCTTAGTGTACAGAGATCACAGAGGAGCATAACCAGATAGTTTATATTCTACAACAGTATGACTTTGCCTTGCCATTTGACCCTTTCCATTCCTAAATTCAGTATACTGAGATAACCTATGAAGGGATGTCACGAAGGCCAAGCAAATAAATCTTTCCACCGCTACAATGGGCTAGGAAGCTGATCCAGCATCTCAATCTTCTTAGTCCAAGTACTTACCTATCATTAAATTGTCATCTCAGGCAGCCAGCCTCTCCAGGAAGACACAACCAGGCAAACATGCAGACGAAAACATATGATTCTTACTCTGTTAGATAACAGACATAGGTGAGCATCCAGCATGTTTCAGAGTGAGTCTGAGGTCTAGCTAGATACAACTTCGCAATCAAAACCAAATCTTACAATTTTGATCAGCCGAGAGAAGTCCTAGAAGCCAACAATTCCTGCTTTTCGAGTTGTTCAAGTTTGCTCAATCATAAAAAAAGCCATTTGGACATTCTTTTGAATTTCTCAGGCGTGGAAATTAATGGCAAATAGTATCACTACCGCATAACTTAGATCGACTGATCATGGAAGATATGAAAGAAGCCATTTAGACATTCTTTAGTATTTCTCAGACTTGAAAATTAATAGAATATAGTATCGCTATTTTTATAATTTAGATAATCTGATAATGAAAGATAGTCACTCACTACTTATAACTACTCAGTGTCAGGTTTGGAGGATGTGCATTTTCTCTGTAGTATTTTCCTTGGAAGTAATAAAATAAACACTGCCTTTGAGGTTTATTTTATTATGATGTTTTTTGGATGTGTATTCACAAAACTCTCTGTAATGAATCTTTTCTACTTTTTCCAAACCAAAAAAAAAAAAAAAAAGTGATTGCGCTCATAAGGCTGCTTGGTCCTTGATCAGTCCTTAGTTTTAGAGCTCATATTTTCGGAGTTAAAAACAAAAAAGATGCATGGGTTTGGGCTTTAGTGACATAAAGTCTCCGAGAGATATAGGCTTTATGTGAATCCAACATTTTCACTTTTTTTCCCTTCTTTTTTATTTATTTATTTTTTATTTTTTATGTTCCAAGTTCTACGTTGTCACTTTGATAAATTCATGTTTTAGAGAAATGAAGAGAAAAATTGAACACTGTTAGATTTCTTGATATTTATCTTTATACCACGTAATAATGAAATCAATCACAACCCCATTGACGGCATGATTATATCTATTTACATCGCATGCACATTTACTTACATTCCCATTAGCACTTACGATACTCCACTAATAATTGGCAATGATGTACCATTCTCAAACTGTTCATAACTCACTGAAACAACAAATTACGCAACGGCCCCATTCATGAATTTGAAACAATATAAGAGCTATAGCACGAAAACACAGGAAAATGAAGAGAGAATCATCTTCATACAAATACGAGTCTCTTTGACATAGCTAAGTGACCAATCCAGTACCCTGGTATGAACCAATTTGGATTCCAAATTCTTCAAACTTCTCCCTCCATGGGTTGTATAAAACCATATAAAAGGGAGATTCAGAATGAGCCCACAAAACTCGCCTTTACGAGGAAAACTTCCCTGGAAATTGCAAACCCAAGTGGCTAATGATACGTAATGCCTCTTTCAGAAACCTCCATCTTTTACAAATTGGTCAATTAATCAAGGACGCCGAACTCTTTCATAACCCATACTTCATAGTCTTCGGAGTTATATACCATTGAGACAAAGCATCCATAGAGCAAGCCAATGTGTTCCAGTCCACAAGGTATTGTATAGGGTAGCGCCATTTTCAGGAAGACATCTCCGACTACATCAACTAGGATCAACACAAGAAAAGAAGGGCACCAATAGATGAAATTATCGATTATAACTTGAGTGCCTAAGTATTGAAGAAGCAATGGAAGGACAATATCACCGAGTGGCTTCCAACGATTTCTTCTCAAACTATGCACCTCCAGTTGGGAGGTATAGTTCTGGTGTTCTTTCAGATAAATATTACATTGACTACTTTAAAATCGTCAAGATGGCAACTCAAGGGATCGAATCCAAATCCAGCCAAGTCTGACACATGAAAGTTGTGTTGAGGAAAGGCTTCGTTTTGACCAGTTGATGGGTTCCATAAAAAGATCTCTGAGTGGTCAGGGTTCTTATTCTCAATAGCGGATAAGCAAACGATTCCATTGCATGAATCAACTAAAAGGACCTTCTCGTGTTCATGGACACATACAGTATCGAGAATAGATAGTTCGCTTTCCGGAGAATACCGCATCTGCACTACAAAGATTGTCCATGTCGTACTTAACAAGATCAAATTTTCGCAGTTTGGTTGATCTCTCAAGATAAGCTCTTATGAAGGTGCAGCTAGTAAGAAGAACACTCCCAAGATCTACATACACACCTGAACCAAACCAAAGGGCCTTGCAGGGAGTCTATATAACATATCCAATAGAAGGTAAACCGGAAAGCTCTCCATTGTTTTTCTAGACTTGTTCAAGTAGCAGATATCTTTGGATTCCGTAATTGATTCTGATTTCAATGGAAGTGACGATGCATCTATGTTGGGCGTAACGATGCCTCTTGACTTATCTAGAAGATATCGTTTTGGGCCCTATCCAATTGTTACATCTAAATAAAAGGTCTTTGTCAAATTATTGGCAATCAATTTAGGGTTACCAAAGAAAATAATTGAATGGGTTTCGTGTTGTGTTTTATGGGGAACCAGTCAATTCAACCAGCATATCATTTATCCCAATTTGAATCTGATCGTTGTTACAGTAGTTAGCTAAATTATTTTCGTTAGTCTTGTACCATCCACGTTAATAAAGTTCGAGTTGTCATTAAATCTTTTATCAAGTATCCTTTTGCCCTTGGTTGTAAAAACAACACTAAAATACAGCAAAGGGCAAAAACGTTAAAATTAAAGAGATTTGAAAATAGTTGCTAAAGGGATAAGCACAATGTAAATAAACATGATAACGGCAAATTAATTAGGGTTGACAATTTTTATTTTTATTTTTATTTTGGCAGAAAGGCGTTCAAAATAGGGTATAACTATATTTAATCATAAAAACGCCAACTTGAACAAGAATAGTAGACACTTTCTATGTTAAGACGACCATTTTTAACCGGTTTATGACACGCTTTACCACAAGTTAACTTTTTATAGATATCAAAATCAGTCACGTCGTACTTCATTTAAGAACGTTGAATCTATCAAACAATCTCTATCAAATAATCGAACATTTTTTTGACCTCACCATATTAGCATAGTTACATCGTGTTCCAACGATTTGGAAAAGAAAAGAAAAAAAAATAATAAAAATAAAAATAATAATAATAATAATAATAATAATAATAATAATAATAATAATAATAATAATAATAATAATAATGGTATGATAGCGACGCTGATGTTGGCCCAAAGAAAATAGCTCATCCACTGAGAATTATCAAGTTAATTAAAAAGCATTCGGCTTGAGCGGATAAATGATGAGAAAGTTGGTGGCCAATGTGACACAAGGCGACATTTAGTAGGTGGAATTTTTTTTTCTTAATCTCTTGATCTGTATTTCTTTAATTTGACTAATCTTTATAATAACATATGGAATATATGTATAGGTATTTCCAAATATTTGAATGGTCCCAAAATATGACTTATTAAATTAAGGAGAGATTTGAACACTTTGTTTTTTTTGTTCGTAGATTTGAACACTTATTAAGTAATATCATACGCGTAAGTCTTGATATTCATGACGAAATACTTTAAAGAAGGTTCGTGCACGCAACCACCAAGGAGTTAGGCCGTCCAACTTTGAAAGCACCCTTTTCAAATTTAGAAAATTGTTAACATTTGGCTATGGAAAATATAAATATTAGCAATTTTACGCAAACGGTATTGTACGCCCTTAGTTAAAAATTATAACTATCTCTCTCAAATAAATTGCTAGAGGATGCTACAATTATCCCATTTTGTTTGAAGTTCGATGTGGTTTTCACTAAAATGAGAAGGAAACAGAGTCTATAGTGCTCTTTGCATCGTGGCCCAATAAAATGAAGCCGAAGATTCCGACATCTCTCGTCCGTGTCTTCCCTAATCTCACGGTTAAACTTATGTCGAACTCACTTTATGGGCAAAAAAAATATAAAGAGGAAACAAGATCGTATAGATGACACGAAAGATGAAATAGAAGTTCAAGAACACCCATACATATTACAATAATAGGAATACGACGACAATATCATGTCCCGTTCATGGCCAATCGAGTGCTAAACACAAAGAGCGATGTATAGGACGGACGGCGATCCTTTCCAGGTATTCCTAGCAGCATTCCTCTAGGACGCAGCAGCAGCACAGCGCAGCGCAGCTAGTAAAGAAAGAAAGGAAACCATTAGGACAAGCGAATGTATAATTAGCTGAACCTATCAATATAAAAAGAAAAGAAAAGAAAAGAAAAGAAAAGAAAATGTTAGCAAAAATAAAAAATAGGGCTATATGTTGAAATAATTACGTACCAGCCCTTCCAAAAGCCATCGCCCCTAGTCTTGGTCTCAATAGGGACGGCCTTCTGGGCTGGCTGTGGACCATCCCTGGTGGGATAGCCGACCGGTGGGGGCGGTGCCGTGTAGGTCGTTGCCAAAGCCGATGCCGGTGGTGGGTAGGCCACTGCGCAGATATATGAATACTCAAGTGTCATCGGTATATGAATACTCGAGATTACAATTCAAGCTGAACAGTTCCAAAAAAGTTGTTTGAACTTCCATGTGGGGCCAACGGCCGCGGCTGCCGCCGCAGCCGCAGCCGCAGCCGCCGCTGCCGCCGCCGCCAGACCCCTGAAGACAGCCGGCGACTCTTCCCAATAATTCAGACAACAGTCGTAACAAAGAAGAACGAGTAATAAATTTGATTTCTATGTCAAGTTTTAAAAAACAAAGACGGACAGACAGACGAGAAAACGAGTCCTGAACTGCTGCTGCAACATCGTCAATCGACCATTATCTGATCTCGAAGGTCTTACTTAACCCTAATCATAAGCAACCAGCGATCCCGCAATTCCTAAGTTTAACATAAATCCTTTTCGCTGCAATAAAAAGAGGGGCCAAAAGAAACGATCTTGCCAAGATCAAATCAGCAAAAAATTAGAGAGAGAAAGAGAGGGGGAATCGAGATCAAAAGGGCAGGAGGATCGACGGAGATGGAGGATCATTGTTACCTGGGATTTGGTTCTGGTTGTTTTCTTGGCTCATCTTCGATCGGAAACGTTGACTGAGATCTCTTCTAGCTCACGGAATAGTCTGCTTGGAGAGAGATGAGAGAGAGAGAGAGAGAGAGAGAGATGATGGTATACGGAGTGAAGATGTGGTGCGAGATTTATAGAAGAGTGAAAGCGAAATGAGACACGTACGAAGAGTGGAGCAGGTGGTGGTTGACGATGCTTGCTAGGGAAGGCGCGTCACGACGCGTGAGTTCCAATGCACGAAGCGAAGGAAAAGCCGAAGCTAAAGGAAAGTCTAGCTTCATTAAACACCGATTTGACTATGGATGTCGTTACCCTAGTCAGCTAAGACTCCGCTCATTTTGCATAAAACAATTATCAACAAAATATTGTTTTCATTTTTCCATGTTTGATTAGCTAAGAAAAATGAGATTAACGAAAAATATTTACTTAATCAATGATAAAAGTTTTCCTACAAAAATATAAATTCAAAAAATTGATTTTCTCTTTGAAAGAATCAAAAAAACACTTTTCAAAAAATGATTAGGTATAGTTTTTGTACTTGAAAATCTACTATTGGGCATTAAAATCCAAAGTTGGTTCTGAATGCTGGCATTCAAGATCAAGTCTTTGATGGCTAGGCTCATGTTCATTGAGGCTAAGCTCAAGCCTCAACCTTCGATGCCCGCACTAGAGTCCATCAAGGCTAGGCCTGAGCCCCTAGTGCTTGTACCAAATGCTCAAGCACTAGAGCTCAAATCCATTAAAGCCATGCTTGTGTCCCTGACATTACAGCTATGGTCTCACCCTGTGGCTCGAGTCCACAAAGGTTGTACATAGGTCCTCATCGTTTGGGCTCAGGTCATTGATTAATGAAATGTTTGCTCTAACAAAAATATTTGTTTAAAAAAAAATCAATTTAAAATTTTTAAAATTTTTCATTTATAATTATAATTATTTGTTAATTATTTTTAATTTTTATATATTATTTTCTAATCTCTTCTCTATTTTTTATTTTATTTTTGCTTCTTTCTCAGTCATTGACCACAGCGATGGCCAATGATTGGCCACAACGAGCTCGAGGTCAGCAAACACAAGCCTCCCTAGTTGGCGAGCTTAGAGCTCACCAAAGGTTGACTCACCGCAACTCGCGAGGCCTTGAGCTCATTAGATCTGGCAAGCTCGCTTGCCGAACCCAATCCAATCAAGTCAAGCATGCAAAAACATAGAATCAAGAGAATGAGAAGTGATTGAATTGGGGGTATGGTTGATAACATTGAGGCAAGACAAGAGGAGGGATTAGGGGTGAGCATCAGTCCATGGTCAATTGTGAACTAACCTTGGATCGGCCCAACCTTGTCGGTCGTGATCCAATTTCTAGGGAGATTGAGTTGGTCTTTAGTCCTAAAACCCCTGGACCCTCCACTTTATGGATTGGTCCACGGTCTCAATAATTTAGAGTTAGTCCAACCCTGATTGCATATATGATATTTATATATAATATTCTTTTATTCAACCCTAACTTAATGGCGTTAAATTAACGCGTCCTCCTCCTGCAGCTGCAATACTCTAGTCTCTTATTTCTTTCTTTAGCATCTTCTTTCTTTTTTATCCTCTTCAATGCTAAGTAAAATTGAAAGAAATAACTTCACTCGTAAGGAATGCTCGCCCCACTCACTGATCAATGCTCGCGTTGTTCACCGCTTGATGCTCGCACTGCTTGCCCCTTGTTGCTTGATGCTTGCCCCTTGTCTTGTAGTTTGCCTCTCTTCGTTGGCCTCGCTCACCGCCAAGTAATTAGACAGAAATAAAGTCCTAAATAGAAACCCTCTTCACTCATGAGCAACACTCGTCGTCGCCTTGCTCGCCCCTCACCACTTGCCTTGCTCACTCTTCGCCTTTGTTCGCTCCCTTTTTGGAACATAACTTGGTTAGTGAGTTCTACTTTGTGCTTGATTTTAGAGCTTCAAGCTTGTGTATGTTCTCAATTTGTTCTAGATTTTTATTTTTCCACTGTTGCTTCGTGATTTACGCTTGATCTGAGAGCTTCAAGTTGATGTCATTTGATGTTAGTCAAGGGGAAGAATTAGGTGCAAGGGTTAGATTTGAATTAGGTGGACAAATAGTAGGCTTATCTTTTTAGGGAGTACTAAAAATGAAACAAAAAAATTATTAGTTCATCCCGGGTTGATCTTGGAACCAAACTAAACCCACAGGGTTGGTCTAACCCTTAGTCCCAAGCTCAATAGAGTTAGTCCTCAATTCAAAAAGTTAGGGACCAACATTGTGTAAGTTGGTCTCAGGATTAGGTGCTAAACCGACTCAACTCAAACCATGCTCAGCCATAGGAGGGATGTCAGATTGGGGAATGACTTCGTTTGTAATTGGAAACACAAATTGGATTTTGGAGCCTTTCCTCTCGCAATCAAGGAGGAAATGGTGAAAACGAAAATCGTCAACAAAACAGCTAAGGACGGAAGGGCGAACCTTTCCAGAAAGTTGCCAGATCTAGCAAGCTTGCTTGTCATTGCTCACAAGGCCTCAAGCTTGCTGCGACTCACCAACCCTTGACAAGGGTTGAGTTCATTAGCCTTGATCTTACTGGCCTTGATCAAGCTTAGGCTCGCCAATGGCCAATCACTGGCCATCATCTTTGGCCATGGTCGACGACCAGCCAAAGAAGAAACAGAAAGAAAAGAATTATATATAGAAATGAAAAATAAATAATACAATTTTTTTATAATTTTATTAGATTTTCTTTATCAAATGATGAAAAATACTTTTCGGGTTTTTTCCAAGTTTCATGCCTAAGTCCCTAGTGACCGTCTGACATCCGAAATTTTTGTATTTATAATTATGTAAGATTCTAAAATTCTCGTTTGTGATAATAATACTTGGATTTTAAGCTAAGTATTATTTGTCTTAATATTCGGATGAGTTCATGAAAGTTTTAGTCTAATTGTAAGTTTCGGAAGACATAGCAAATAATTTTTTCGTCATTGTAGATTTTCTTGAGTCCAACATATGAATTGAATTATGTGTGTGCTAATAGTAGAATAGTATTAATCAAATTATTGTTGTCTTAATAGTTGATGGGTGTTATAAATTGTGTAAACTTTAGTTAATTATTAATAATAATGGATAACCTGTGATATTTGAAATTTACGTATTCATAATTATATAAGATTTGGAAATTCTCATATGTAAGAATAATACTTAGATTTCAAGTTAAGTATTATTTGCCTTAATATTCGGATGAAATGTGAAAGTTTTAGTCAAATCATAAATTTTGAAAGATGTGATTGGTAATTTTTGTAAACGTACACCGTCCTGAGTCGGACGTGTGAATTGAATTATGAGTACACTAATATTAGGGTGGTATAGTGACTGTTTATATTAATTGTATAAGTATTAGTTAATTAATAATAATAGTGAATAACTTGTGTTAATTATGCTAGAAAAGGAAGATTACATTATGCTTGTTATATTTCCTTTGCAAGATTTATTAATTAGAATTTTAAGTGCCGCTTGTCCTTATATTATGTATTGCATGGTCATGTATTCTTACAACGTAATATTTTTTGTTATTAATTTCTTTTACACTTAAACTAAGTAATAATTTTTTTAAGATGACTCATTTTTTTTCTTACAATTTCCTTGGCCACATGCAAGGGCTTTGCCTTGCATTTGTACCCCCATCAAGTTGAAGATTAATATGTAAATTTACATCTAACAATGAGAGAAAATTAAATTTTCTTAATTAATTTTAACAAAACTTATTCTATCTCACCGAAGAACCCATTTTTATTCCTTTAAAACTCAAACAGAAGCTGCATATGAATTCCACTTTTCAATCCAAGAATTTGGATGGCAAAATTTATATTCAAAAGCTACTAAGGTGGGGAAAATAATTGGTAGCTTGTGATTTGCGACTGTGTTGAGGTAAGTAAAATTTATAGGGTTAAGTTGGCTTAAATCTATTTAGTTACTTTTGTTTTGATTGGCTGAGTGAGAGGTGAAGTTTTGATATGGGTATGTTGGCTGTTGAGTGGCTTTAATAATTTTTGGCAAATTCATTTTGGCTCGTTTGTGTGGTTTTAGGTAGTCAAAATGTTGTCATTCTATTATATTTGTCTTGATAAGCTATTGCGTATTTGTTTTACCTTTTCCGTCTTATTGTGAGTAGTTAGAATTTGGTTTTTCTGCCATCTTTGTCATTGATAACTCATTGCATGTTTGTTTCACTTCTTTCTGCCTCTTTCTAGACAATTAGGGCACGCTTGGTAACAATTCTATTCCCGAGAGTAGATTTTGATCAGAAATGATTTTTTTTAATTCTGTTCCCAGGAACAGATTCTGAGCAAAAGAACGCGTTTGTAACGAATAAAATTTCTGATTCTGGAAAAGAAAAAAAACATAAATGCGTTTGGTAACGAATAAAATTTCTATTCTAATTCTTTTTTAATTACCTTTTTAGATGAATGTAAATTTGATATTGAATTTTCATAAACCATTCATTAATCAATTATATTTTTATACTAAGTAATAAAAATATTAACTAATCAATTTTTATTAAATAGTAAATAATAAACCATAGTATAAACTATACTAATATCCCTAAAATATGTGATAAATATAAATACTAAATTATAATATAAAATTAAATATATATTCTATATATAGCAAATATATATTTCAGAATAGGAAGAAATTAAAATAAAATATAGAAATAAAAAATAGATAAAAATAAAAACAAAAATTGTTTTTATTTTAAATTTGGTTTTCTTATTAGAATTTCAATATTGTTTATATTTAAATAAGAGTTTTTTTATCATGGTGATTTCTCATTTTCAATTACTATTTACTTTTATATGATTAAATATCTAATCCATTTTGAATTTAATATGGATGGATGTTAATTTTATTTCAGCCAAGATACGTCTGTCTCTCTCTCTCTCTCTCTCTCTCTCTCTCTCTCTCTCTCTCTCTCTCTCTCTATATATATATATATATATATATATATATATATATTCCCTTCCCCAAAACCAAACACCCAATGTTTAAGGAGATAAAACTTTTCAAACCAATAGGACTCTTTGAAACAAAGAAAAGGCTTTAACGAGAAACTCATCACTACAACTTATCCATAAATGAATAATGAAGTAACGTAGTCCATTGTTCAACTTTGAATATTGGCTTTGATAAGTCAATAATTAAAAACAATATTATAAAGGTCGAAAACATAAAGTTATTGAATCTCCGGCATATTGTAATCCATTGCCATTTGATTTGCAATACTTCTCCGAAGCATGTTTATCTCCATTGCTTCCTCATTTGATATATTATCTACAACCTCCACTTCTCTAGTTCCAAATGGGTACTCCGGATCTCCATATCGGGAAAAGATTTTGTCCATCCTGTCTTGGTCACGAATATAATTATGAAGAGCATAACATGCAATTATAATAAGTGCTTGCTTTTCATTGTAAATGAAGACATGTGTCTCAAAATGGTGAAGCGATTCTTTAATGCCCCAAATGACCTCTCAATAACATTTCTTAAAGAATAATGTCTATAGTTGAATAATTATCTTGCTGTCTTTGGCCGTCTTCCACTCTCCCTATAATCATTCGGATGATACCATTCACCTTTAAATGGAGTTAAAAATCCCGGCTGTGTTGCATAACCAGAATCTACCACGTAGTATTTGCCTGTTATATATATTAGTTATGATAAGCAACGATGAAACAATCATAAAATGAATTTCTCCTTATAAACAAATCAAATACCCGATGGTGGTCGAGGAAATTGAAATTGAGGAGTCGCAAGTGCTGCCGAAAACACTTGACAATCGTTGGTAGATTCTTCCCATCCAGAATATACACGAAAGTAAATTTCATATCAAACGAATAAATACATAACACATTCTGAGTGGTATTTCCTTTTTTGCCTCTATATGAGATTTGCTGAGACCTAGGGATGGTAGCATTTATATGGGTGCCATCAATAGCACCTACGCAACCCTGTGAATTTATTTAGAAAAAAGAAAATCATGTGAATTTATGAAAATTCAAAAATTATCAACTACATGTATTTGATGATGCACAATTGATATGAAAACTATACCTTGAAATAGCGTTCATGGTTAGGATTCATAAGAATTTCTAGTGGAACAACATCAAATGATGGTGATTTGATAATCTCTTTTGCAAGTTTGAGAACTGCTTTCAACACTAAATTAAAATACATGCTGATTGTTTGTCCTAAATGTTGAAATCTCTCACCTAAATCTCTAGTTGAGTTATTATGACCAACCAAAGATAAGAAGATCCCTACTTGTTCATCTATCCTAACATACCGACTATCTTTCAACCAACCTCTTATCCTCATCAAATCACATAGGTTTAGAAAAACATGCCTCTCCATCCTGAAGGCTTCATATATTCTATCTGAATTTCCACAAATAGGCTCTCTCATCTATTCCGGTCCCAATAGATTGTTGTCCCTAATAGGTTATTTTGTATGCACGGACATATCCATTGCAACCATGTATAACCATGCTATTAATATGTCAAGATCATCGTCATCCAAGAATTGGTCAACCGATTCTACCTGCTCATTAGACATACTATTTGATCCATCTTCCATAGTACCTATATTATCACACAAATATAATAACATTAATAAAGAAATCTGAAAAAAAAAAATCCAAACGCGCTCTTAACAATTTAAGTTCTAAAGTAGAAGCAAATTAAATATAAAAATCTCACACAATCCATATTATCCATACAACACAAAAGAGTTTGAACAATTAAATCACGGCAAAAGAACACTTCAAGTGCCAAAACTTGGCACAAAGGGACACTTAAGTGTCAAAAGTTACGAAAGGTACACTTAATTGCCACATTTGAAGAAAAACGGATCACTTAAGTGCCACTCCGGCCAAAGTCTGGCCAAAAGGCTGACGTGGCATTTTTCCGACGAATTTCCGGCGAAGTGAACCCAAAACGACATCGTTTTGCACGCTGACGTTGCCAAATAATGCAAAAACAGCGTCGCTTTAGGCTGACATGGTAAAAAAATAATATAAAAATTACATAAATTAAATTTAAAATTAGATTTAGTTAAAATATTAAAAAATAACAATTTTAAAATTAAATTTAGTTAAAATATTAAAAAATTAAAAAAAATTATTAAAAGGGGGTGGTTGAAGGCAGCCCTCGGCCACCCGCCGCCTCCTCGCCGTCACCGGGAAGGGCCGGCGACAGAGGGGGAGGGTCGGCGGGGTCGTCGGCCCCGGGCGGCAAGGGCGCGCGAGCCCTCGGCCCCAGATCGGTGCGAGGGTGCGACCTTCCCCCTCCGTCGCCGGCCCTTCCCGGCGACAGCGGCGAGGAGGTGGCAAGTGGTGGCTCGGGGCTGCCCTCGGCCACCGCCCCCTTTTTTATTAATTTTATTAATTTTTTAATTTTAAAATTATTATTTTTTAATATTTTAACTAAATTTAATTTTAAAATTATTATTTTTAATGTTTTAACAAAATTTAATTTTAAAATTATTAATTTTTATTATTTTAACTAAATCTAATTTTAAATTTAATTTATTTAATTTTTATATTATTTTTTTATTACATGAGTCCAAAACGACGTTGTTTTTGCATTATTTAGCCACGTCAATTTGCAAAACGCCGTTGTTTAGGCTCGGTTCGCCGGAAAAATGCCACTTGGGCATTTTGGCCAGATTGGCACTCAAGTGATCTATTTTGCTCCGATTTTGGCACTTAAGTGTACATTTCGTAACTTTTGGCACTCTAGGGGTCTGTATCCCATTAAATCACATAGTTAAGTGAAGGCACATGCAATCCATAAAACATATCTCAACATCTACAATAGATATTCAAGAAGTCCATGTCTCCTTTCAGCTGGTGATTTGATGAAAGCATCTCTCCATACGGCACTAACACATGCTCGTTCCATTGCTTTGTTGTAAAGATCTTAGTCCAAGTCATTCATATTAACCAGAATATCAATCACAACTGATATAGAGAATGGATCTTCAGGTGGTGGTGGTGGTGGTGGTGTGACTTGTGAGCTAACAGATCCACCCGCAGATTGACTTGACCTAGCTTTGAGCATGTCTTGGATAGCTTTGCACGTGTCTGCAATATCAAATGAGGAACTATTTCTTCTCCTCTTAACATTTGGAGTCCTATCCAACCTGTACTTGTTATGAATGGAAGTGGAAGTATACTGGGATGTAAAAATGTCCTCATCAATCTGATATTCACCTAAGTACTCTGGATCACCAGTTGCATTGCCACCACCATTGTCACCATCCTCTGACAACGTCACATCTTCGGCATTTCCTACGGCATGTTCTCCAGTAGAATATGTATCACCAAATACAATGCATAGTTCAGGATATTGAAGAAATCCATCCTTTTTGAATTTTGCCTAGTCATGATTGTCCTGCAATTTTCACAATAATGACATATGTCAATAACATAATAAATCTTCTAAAACTTACATCTATTATAATATCAAAATGATCGAAACTTAAAACATACCCCGATGTGAGAGTCCCAAATACTTGGATCGTCAACAACAACTGTGCTATTCACATTATCCCAACCAAAGCCAGATTGTGAAATGAGCTTCTTAAAACTACCATACTGCCTTCTCAGTTTGTTCACCTTATTCTTCAACTACAATAGCTTATATTGGTATCTTGACTGTTTATTGAATTCAGCTCGTATGTTATTCCATCCTACTTTGTTAAAAGTAGAAGTCGTGCGATTTCCCTTTTGAACCTCCTCTACCAACAATCTTATAAACAAGTTGGTTAAAGGCTCGGTCCATTTTGCATTGAACATATCTTTATGGGATGCCATTTAACCTTGATTGAGCATCATATAAATTAATCGAGATGACACTTAAAACTATCATGGAAGATAAAGTGTAACCGGGTAAGTAGGGAAAAAAAGAAAAAAGATGCTCCAATAAAACTCACTTGAGGTGTCTTCTTGTTCAAATGCAAAACACAAATTCAAACCAACAACTTCCAGCTGACCTGAAATAGGATTACTTACTTAGAATGAATCACAACCTTTGTACTCAGAATGAATCAACAGCCTGAAAAAAAAAATCAGATGAGAGGAACACTTTGAGGAAACAACAACTCAAAACAATATTTCAGTATATTTCTAACATTCTTCGTGAACTTAAAGAGCTATATATTCAATGCAATGTGATAAAAAGGGAATAAGTAAACAACATGAGCCTCCTCTTTTGCATAAAGCTACTCCATGGAAACCTACAAGCTACAGTTCATTACTCGACTGGAGAAAAGCCAAATAGCCGATAGTCAATCACCATGAGACACTAAACAAATTCTATTTCCAAAGTAGAAACAGCAAGGTGAAATATTTGTATCGAACAAATATAAGGGAATTTGATCAATCTGACTATATTTCAGTGGTAGAATTGATCCAAACTCGGTAATCTAAGAGCTTAACAAAACTAACCAGAATACAACACAACACCGTCAATCATATGTTTTGAGAACATCCAAATGTACACCTGAGGGATTATTCAAGTATAGTTTGCCCCATTGAATCAGGCACTACAGCCGCACAACACAGTCTACGACTTCCCCCAACCTTGAAATGCCTAATCAGCCAAATTCACAATACAAATCTCACTTCCCCAAGCTCAAAACTGATGTACTCAACACTAGAGCCTTTGTCTATTTGCAGAAACCGATACATGAACATGAATTGCAATTGACCTCTCACCCCACTTGCGACATTCAAGGATGTCAGAACTGTCACTCCCAACTACAACCCGTTCCACTCTATCTCTTTTTCCTTCCCTCCATCTGCCATGATTCGCTCTTTGCTTCCACAATATCTTATCCAAATATATAGAACCGATAGAATAAAGAAAGACACACACACACAAAACACGTAAATGAACCAGTCGACGACGACCAATACATAAACAACAAAAGAAGTTCAATGAGTATGTGCCTTCAGATGAGTGCTCGAAATTGGAGTCCACAATAGCACGAAGCAACTTTGGCTTCAAAAGGAAGTCTCTGAAATTGGAGCTGTGAATCTCGACATAACCCCTGCACGACATCAAAACAACAATAAGCTCTCCGAACAAAGAATCGGCAATAGCCCGACTTGGTGGGCGCCAGCTGAGTTGGGCCTAGGGCGAGCGATGCCTAAGCCACTCGGCGAGCGACCCCTTGGCCAGCTCGGTGAGGGCGCCCGCTGATTCGGGCCCAATCCCTCGCCAAGCGACCCCTCGTCCAGATCGGCACCGGCGCCCGCCGACTCGAGCCCGGTGGCGCTCACGCCAGCCATCGCAGACGAGGTACCGCCCATAGCTATGAGTGAAGGGAACTCACCTTGAACGAGCAACTTCAACGATGAAGAAGCAGCAGTCGCCATCGCCGTCGCTGTTCTTGAGGAGGGAGAGAGTGAGACTGAGTAGAGGAGATGAGAGGACGAGAGACCGTCGAGTAGAGAGGAGATAAGATTTCGGATTCTTTTTATGATTCTCGGACAGAGAATCAATTTTTTTTATTCTCAAATCTTGTCCAAAACTATTCCCGGGAACAAAAATTTTACCAAACGCGATTCTCATCCTAAACTGATTTTAGGAACAAAAAATTAGTATCAGGCACTATTTGGATGGTTACCAAATAGTGCCTTAGAAGCTAGCTATTTTGTTATTTATCTTGATGACCCATTACATGTTCGTTCTACTTTTTTCTACTTCATTCTGGGTAGTTAGTATTTGAATATTTTGCCATCTTTATCTTGGTGACCCATTTTATACTCCTTTTGTTTCTTTCTACTTCATTCTAAGTAGTTGAAATATGGCTATTTTGTCATCTTTATCTTGATAACCCATTACATATACATTTTGTTTTTTTCTAATTCATTATGGATAGTTAGAATCTAGCTATTTTGCCATCTTTTTCTTAATAACTCATTGCATATTTGTTCCGCTTGTTTTTGCCTCATTTTGGATAGTTAAAATTTGGCAATTATGCCATCTTTATCTTAATAACCCATTGTATGTTCGTTCCACTTCTTTCTACCTCATTCTAGGTAGTTAGAATCTAAGCATTCTACAATCTTTGTCTTGATAACTCATTACGTGTTCGTTCCATTTCTTTTTGTCTCATTTTAGGTAATTAGAATCTGGTCATTCCGCTATATTTGTTTTAATAATCCATTGCATGTCTATTTTGCTTCTTTTTACCTTATTCTAGGTAATTAGAATCTGGTTATTCTATCATTTTCGTCTTGGTAACCTATTACATGTTTTTTCTGTTTCTTTTTACTTCATCCTAGGAAATTAGAATTTGGTCATTCTACCATATTTGTTTTGATAACTCATTGCATGTTCATTCTGCTTATTTCTTCTTCATTTTGGGTAGTTAGAATCTAGCTATTCTGCTATATTTATTTTAATAACCCATTGCATATTCGTTTGGCTTCTTTCTGCCTCATTTTGGGTAGTTAGAGTATGACCAATTTGTTATATTTGTCTTGATAACCCATTAAATGTACGTTCTGCTTCTTATCATCAAAACTCTACTAATTAGAATTTGTTCGTTTCACTTGTTTCTTTTAAAATTTCCTATGACAAAATCTATCTATTTGTGAATTTGCGCTTTTATGAATTTACTCATTTGGTCAAATCTATTCACTTGTTGAATCTGCCAACTTGTGAATTTATTCATTTATAAATCCGGTTATTGGCTTGGATAGACTTTACTAAACATGAATTGATTCCTTGCTAAATCCGTTCACTTGTTGATTCTATCAACTATTGAATATGTTCTATGTTCTATAAGCTTTTATCAAACTAAAAATTGCCCATTCTTGGTGTTCATACTTTACGACCATAAATTACTTATTCGTTCAAACTGAGAATATGACCATTTGATTTGCCAAATTTTAATGTCCAAATCCTGTTCGATGTCCAGACTTAGAATCTACTCATTTAAATGTCTAGACTGTAATGACTAGAATACATTTGTGTTATTTAATATGCAATTATTTAACAAATGCATTAAATTGAGTAGAGATATGGGTGTTATGTTTGGGAGTATCTATATATATATATATATCATAATTTGAATTAGATTAATGTGATTCCATCAACCATATTGCAGTAAATGACAATGTCGGGATGCCTCAAAGAGTATTTCGAGATATATCGGGAGTCGAGATGCCCCATATATTAGGATGTCATGTGGTGGAAGTTTGCAGGATGCCTTGAAGTTGAAATGCCCCGTGTGTCTGGATGCCCCAAGAGTGTTTGGAAGGATGAAATATTAATGAATAAAGTGCTTTGTTTTGTGTAGAACCAAATCATTTGCGTGAAACATGATGTGTATATGCATGAGTTTAAATGTTCGTTTTGTTGGTTAACAATTTATGTGACAAATGAAAATGAAAGGTGAAGTTTATTTATGTTTGTATCACACTTAGTAGATGATTGTGCATTCATTCATTTTGTGTATACTAGGTGAAATTGTAAGATAATTTTTCTAACTTAAAATTATAGATTTCATTTATTAGGTTTCGACTTATTTCTTTCATTTTTAGTCGTGTATGATGGACGCCCTTCAACCTTTGCACTATGGAGTCATTATGTATAATGATTTTTTTTTATAAAGGTGTACTTAAACCAGAGTTTGGGATAATATATACCAAATATAATTCTACGATATGAGTTGATATAGGAGGTTTCACGGAGTGGGTTCCTTTTCGGTTTATTGCCTGGTACCAAAACCTTCATGTTGAGTTAGTCGGTCCATTGAGTGGCTTCGATTTGGACGTTGGAGACACAATAGATGAAGAAGTTATCAACTCGTGACTTCAGTCTAGATATTTGTATAAGCAGACTTTTGGAAGTATAGTACAGTATGGAGATAGGTCTCCCTACTACTACCTAGACTTCTGTTTTTTTCCTCATAATGTAATGAACTTGTGAGTTCATATGTAGCATAAAACAAAAAATTTAAATATGTCGGTTGTATACATACGGTTTTTAATTGTTAAAGAAATATTCATAAATGTTCATTTACATTTCCACATACTAAAAGAGAGTAATAATATAAGAAACATGTGTAGGGTGACGTTCTGGGCGTTACATAGCCTATGCTAATGAATGTCTAAAAAGGGGATTACGTTTTTCTTGCTACATTTCCTTTGCAAAATTTATTAATTAGAATTTTAAGTGCTACTGTCTTCATATTATGTATTGCATGGCCATATATCCCTAGCAAACAATATTTTTATTACTAATTTTGACACCAAGAATTAAATCATAATTTCTCCCCCCAAATGACTCATCATCTTCTTGCATTTTCCTTAGCCACGTGTAAGGGTCTTGCCTTGCATTTGTGTCACATCAAGTTGAAGATTAACATGCAAATTTATATCTACAATGAGAGAAAATCAAATTATTTTAATTAATTTTAGCAAAACTCATTCTATCTTGCAAAAGAATCCATTTTCGTTTCTCCAAAAGTTTAACATAAGTTGCATGTGCTAATTCCACTTGTCAATCCAAGAATTTCTAAAGCAAACTTCATATTCAAGAGCTACTAAGGTGGGGAAAACAATTGGTAGCTTGTGATTTGTGGTTGTGCAAAGATAAGTGAAGTTTTTTTATTGTTAAGTTAGCTTAAATTTACTTAGTTACCCCTACCTTGGTTGGTTGGGTGAGAGGTGAAGTCTTGATGTAGATATGGTGGTTGTTAAGTGCATTGATAATTTCTTGCAAGTTTGCTCTGTTTCCCTTTGGTTCATTCTAGTTCATTTTGTGTGGTTTTAAATAGCCAAAACCTAGTCATTTTGTTATTTTTATCTTGATAACCAATTGCGTATTTGTTCTGCTACTTTTTGTTTCATTCTAGATAGTTAAAATCTAGTTATTTTATCATCTTTGTTTTGGTGACCCATTGCATGTTTGTTATGCTTCTTTCTACCTAATTTTGGATAGTTAAAATCTGGCAATTCTATCATTTTTGTCTTGGTGACCTGTTACATGTCCATTCTGCTTCTTTCTGCCTCATTTTAGAATTTGGCCATTATGTCATTTTTTTTCTTGATGATCCATTGCGTGTTTATTCTACTTCTTTTTATCTCATTTTGGGTAGTTAGAATTTGGTCATTATGTTATATTTGTTTTGATAATCGAGCATGTTCCTTCTACTTCTTTCTGCCTCATTCTGGATTGTTAGAATCTGGCCATTTTGCTATGTCTTGATAACTTATTGCATGTACTTTTGCTTCTTTCTGTCAGAATTCTACTAGTTAAAATCTATTAGTTTCACTTAATTCTGCTAGAATTTCCAATGACAGAATCTTTCTATTTATGAATCTGCTCATTTATGAATCTACTCATTTAGTCGAATCTATTCATTTGTGAATATGTTCACTTATTAAATCTGCTAACCTATGAATCAGTTCGTTGATAAGTTTATTTATTGGCTCAGACAGACTTTATTGAATATGAATCGATTTCTTGTTAAATATGTTTATTTATTGATTATGTTCATTGTTGAATGCGTTCCTTTGTTCTATAAGCTTTTATTAAGCTAAAACTTACCCCTTTAAGGTATTTAGATTTTACGACCAGAAAGTACTTGTTCATTTAAACTTATAATATACCCATTTAATGTACTAGTTTTTAATATCCAAAGCCTATTCAATATCTAGACTTAGAATGTACTCATCGAATGTCTATACTGTAATGACCAGAATATTTCTGTGTGTTATTTAATATGAGGTTATTTGACAAATGCATTAAATTGAGTTGAGATATATGTGCTATGTTTGAGAGTATCCATATATCATGGCTTAAATGAGATTAATGTGATTTCGTCACTTGTATAGTAGTGAGTGATGATGTCTCATGCATCGGAATGGCTCAAGGAGTGTTTCAGGATGCTTCGAAAGTCAAGATACCAGTGTGTCGGATTCCAGGATGCCTTGGAGTTAAAATGCCTTGGTAGTGTTTGGGAGGATAAATGATTAATGAACAAGATGCATTATTATATGTAGAACTAAACATTACTTAAATGGTTTGTTTGTATGAAACATGATGTGCATATGCAAGAGTCTGGATGGACGTTTGTTGGTTGACAATTTTTGTGGTAAATGAAAATGAAAAGTAAAGTCTATTTATATTTCTATTACCTTTATCAAATGATCATGCAATTATTTTGTGTATATCAAGTGAAGTGATAAGAGGATTCTAACTTAAAACTAGAGATTTCATTTACTAACTTTGGCTCATCTCTTTTATTTTCAAATGTATAGGAAGGTCACTCCTCAACCTTTGCGCTATTGAGTCCCTATGTATAATGAATTTTTATGGAAGTTTGCTTAAACTAGAATCTAAAATAATGTATACCAAATGTAGTGCTACGATATGGATTGATATAGGAGGTTTCGCAAAGTGGATTCCTTTTCGCTTCATTGCCTCGTATTAGAACCTTGATGGTGAGTCGGTCCATTGACTAGCTTCGATCTGGACGATGGAGATGCAGTAGATGGAGAAGTTATCGACGTATGACTTTAGTTTTGACATTTGTATAAGCAAACTTTTGGAAGTATAATATATTATGGAGATAGATCTCCCTACCCTACCCAGACTTCTGTCTTTTGCTTGTTATATAATAAACTTGTGAACTCATATGTGGTATAAATAAAAGAAGTTTAAGTATGTTGGTTATATATGATAGGTTTTTTTTTTTTTTGGTTGGAATATTTGATAGGTTTTTTTTTTCTTTTTTGGTCGGAATATTTGATAGGTTTTAATTATTAAAAGAATATTTGCAAATGTTTGATCACACTTCCGCATACTAAAAGAGAATATAATATATATAAAAAAATGTGTCAGGCAACGTTCTAGGTGTCATAGATCGTGCCTAGTTACTAGATTTCCATGCCTAAGTCAATGGTACCCAAGTGCAAGTTGATTGAATTTGAGCTTGGTTCCTCAGCAACTGAATTCAAATCCACAAAAGTTGGGCCTATATCCCTCGATGCCAAGCCCAAGGCCCCGAGTACTAGTTCCCACACCTAGCTTATCGACGCTCAGCTTGGATCTATCAAGGCGAGGCCAAGGTCCTCGGTGCTTCTCCTTGGGTTCACAGTGGTGGGGGCACAAGAAACCTTAAATCCTGTGACTAAGACTCCAAGTCCCTAATGCTTGAGCCTTTGACCTGAATACTCAAGTTCAGGACCCTAGTGAGCAAGCCCAGGTCCTCTGAGACCACTCCTAAGATCTCGGTGCCAGTGCCCAAGTCTTCATTAGTGTGCCCAAGTGCCTAGGACCCCAACGAGGAGTTTGACTCTTCCGTGATTGGGTCCAAGACCTCGATGCTAAGGCCTGAGTACCCAAAGGTTGGATTGGGGACCTAAGCATTCGAGCCTAGGTTCCATAAGAAAAAGAAATTGTTTATAATCATAAAAAAATTATGCTATGAAAATTTAATTTGATAAAACTTTATTTATTGATGATATAGAATGCATAGACTTCACGGCATAATTATGTCGATTTACATCACATGCCCATTCATTTACCTTCTAATAAACCTCCACAATACTCTTTCAATTATTCGGCAATATTATAATTCTCAAACATCCCTTATTCACTTAATAATGTATTACGTACGCTAGAATGTCCTAATCGGTGGAGGGAGACACTGTCACATGCGAAAGCTAGATAAGATAAGATCACACACTCGAAATAGATTAAAGCAAAACTTGATTATGATTATATGTTTGATTGGCCAGTGTAAAGTTCAAGTTGATAGGTCAAAAGAAACTGCGTGTATATAAAGAACATAGGGATAAGTGCACCAAATCCTAAAACTTATCGAGAAAGTGCAATTGAGTTCTATGACTTATCCAATTAGTGCGATCAAGTCCTAAAACGTATCCAATTAGTGCAATCAAGATCTTCAAGTCACAAGGATTCTTGCTGTCACAAATGGATAAACAAACAATTCCAATACATGAACCAACTAAGGACCTTATCGTGATTTTGGATAAATCAATATTGAGATTAGATTGTTCGTCTTCATGAGAATAGCGCATCTACACTATTGAAAGCTTGTGGAACTCATAATTAACAGGATCGAGTTTTTGCAATTTGATTAATCCCTCAAGATAAGCTTAGATGAAAAAGATGCTAGGGGGAAGAACCTTACAAGACTTACACAGCTCTTGCAGGGGAATACATCTCTTAGAAGGTCAACTCGTCAGCTCTTTGTAGTACTGCTCGAGTAGCAAATGTTTTTAAACTCCATAATGGCTTCTTATTTCAACGCAAATGGTTATGCGTTTACATCGGATGTGACCATGTCTTATGACTTATCTAGAAGACATCTTTTTGGCCCCATTGAACTGTTAAATATTATAAATGGTCATTTATCAATTAAAGTTTTTTTTTTTATATTAACAAAAGAATGGACAGGATGATCAACACTAACGGTCTCCTCTGAGCATTGCCAAAAGAATCTCATGCTCAGTACGAAATGTTCGGCTTAAGATATAATTACTTTACACCACCAGACATTTGGGCGTCCAAGATTGGAGATCAATTCACAGTAATATAATGGGACACATATAATGCTTTATCGTGAACTAGTCAACGCAACCTGCATAATGTGCGGAAAGACACATAAACACAAAAGACACATATAATTACTCTCTCTTCATTAAAGAGGTACACTATATCCCAATTTGAAATCGGATGTTGTTACAGTACTTACCTAAATTCTTTTTGTCAGTCACGAACTATGCACGTGAATAGGGTGTAATTTCTCAAGAAATCTTGGATCCTTTTGCCCTCGGTTGCACAGTCAAAAAATACAGCAAATGGGAAAGGCATTAAAAGTTAAGAGATTGGAAATAGTTGCAAAAGGTAGAAGCACGATATAAATAAATAAAATATTGCCAATTAATCAAGGTTGAAAATATTTACAAAACCCCTTACAAGATGAGCATAAAGGATGTTCAACGGCGAGTTTAACGGTGATCGACCGTAATGGGTCAATCCCTTTTTTATTTAGAATAATAAACACGTATAAGTTGGCCCTTTCAACTCATTTATGACATGATCTGACATGGTTAATAAATGGGTCGATTTTTTATTCCTAACAAAGTTCACATCACATTTTAGATGAGGGCTAAGAGAGAAAGAATGAATGCTTGATCACATTATATGGAGAAGCCCTCTCAAACAATCAAACATTTTATTTGAAATTACTATGCTAACATTAATATATTATGTGATAATGATAGTAAGATTTTATAGGACTACTGCCAGCTATTCTAAATGCTTAGTCTAGCCTTTTTGCGTAGTACAAAGCGTGAACACATTTAATTAGAAAGCACTTAGGATCATTTGCTTTGATTTATGGGGTTATTGGTAACTATTCTAAAAGTTTAACATTTTAAATGAATGTCTGATTTTAATATTTAAATAGTCTCTCAACGACATGAAAAAGGAAAAAAAATAATAGAATGAAAGGAACGCTGATGTTACCGTAAAGAAAGTGGCCCTTTCGACTTGAGCAGGTGAATTATGATAAAACTGGTGGCCAATATGACATAGGGGGACAAGGAACTATTACACATATTTGGAATGATCTTACAATATCGCAAATTTTGTTGAGGAGATCCTTAAAACACATATTGAGCAATACCACATGCATAAATTTTTATATTTGTGACAAATTCTTTAAGGGGCTAATTTCTTCAAAATTTACGAATTGTAGGTCCAATCCCAATTTTTCCTTGAACTTTTTATTCTATCAAAAACCTAGAACTTTCACTCTAATTTCAAATTTGCCCACACGTCCAAAAATTGCCAATGATTTCTTCAAAATTATCAATATCAGGAGGTTATTATTGTTCCATATGAAGATCAATGTGTTGATGATGACACGGGTTCTAGTTAGATGTTGATAGTTTTGATCAAACTAGTGGCAAATTGTTGATACATGGGCAGATTAGGATTAGAGTGAAAGTTTGGAATTTTTTAGATAAAAAGAAGTTCAAGATAGAATTGGGATAGAATTTAAAGGTTGAAAATTACAGGGAATAATGTCATTCCTTAATGAAGATTGGCACGCTAGTCAAGCAACGAATTGCCGAGGAGTTAGGCCATCTAATATGAAAACACCATTAATTTTACTTAATTGTTATATTGACCACGTTTTAGTGATGATAGCAACATTTTGCTTTAGAAAATGATATATACATGGTCTCGCACAAACATTTGTATAGGTTGGTGAAGTGTTAGAACTCTCTCTCTCTCTCTCTCTCTCTCTCTCTCTCTCTCTCTCTCTCTCTCTCTCAAACAAGTAGTGCATAAAATCGCAACCTCTAGAGGAGGCTATAATTACGCTTTTGCTTTTAACTATGTTACGCTCTAACTCACACCCCCGCCGCCCATTTTGTTCAACGTTGGATGTCGTTTACACTAAAATGAGACGAAAAATAGAGCTTCTAGCTTTCTTTGTATTGCGACTGATTAAAACGAATACGTACATTTCACGTTCACACCCACTCCGATCTTAAGGTTAAGATTCTTAACCTTAAATCCATCTCGGATTCGCTCTTTTAAGGTTAAAAAAAATAAAAAAGATAAAAAGAAGGAGAAGAAGGAAACACAGAAGATGCAAGAAAAATGCGAGGACTCTAGTATATATCACAACGATAGGTATATGGTGACAATAACATGTTCTATTTATCACATCAATGACGAGAAAGAGCCGTAAAATCTAATGCTTAACGCAAATAGCGAAAAATCACAACGGAAGCCGAACATTTCCGGGGATTCCTAGAAGCAGGCATCTAGAGGGCAGCAACAGCACAACGCAGCGCAGCTGGTGAAGAAAAGAAGAAGAGCAATTAGGACAAGTGAATGTACCAAAAAAAAAAAAAAGTCTCAGACACCTCAAGTGTCAAAACTTAGCACGAGAGCACACTTAAATACCAAAAGTTTAGACGGATATGCTTAAGTGTCAAAATCAAAACAAAATGGGTTAGTTAAGTGTCAATAGCGAGAAATTCCGGCTAAAATACTGACGTAACGTTTTTCCGACAAGACAAGTGCAAAATGACATCATTTCATGTGTTGACGTCACTAGATAAGCTGAAAATGATATCGTTTTACCTCGGATTTAAATTTGATATAACCATTGATTAAATTTAATTTAAAACTAAATTTAAAAAATTGCAAAAGGCTCATGCGGTGAGGGAAACCTCACTGAACTAGCCTTCTGCAATTTTCTTTTTTTCCTAATTTTAAATTTAATTTAATCAATATATATATATATATATTAAAATTCAAATTCGAGGCAAAATAACGTCATTTTGGCTCTTCTTTCCTTGCTCAGCTTTCTCACAAGTCACGTTGAATTTTCGGCACCCTTCACCAAAATTGGCAGTTAAATGTCCATTTAAAAAAAATGACACTTAAATATATATTTTGGAACTTTTGATACTAAAATGTCCCATGTGTCAAGTTTTGGTAATTGTACTGTATTTTTCCAAGAAAAAAAAAGGTAAAACAAAAGAGGGCTACATTGCGAGATAATCACTTACCAGCCCTTCCAAAAGCTGTCTCCCCTAGTCTCGGTCTTGATAGGGACGGCATTCTACACAGGCTGTTGGTCGTCCCTCATGGGATAGCCGGGTGGTGGAGGCGCCACGTAGGTCGAAAAAGCATTTCCTCATTTTTTAATATTTGAATCACTTAGGAAAATTTCAACAAAAACAAATCACTTGAGAAAATGAAGCAGCACCAACTATTTATGTTTAAATTCAATAAAATAATTTTCTCCTTTCGATATTAGAAATTATTTACTTAGACCAAAGATCTTGGCATTTTGGCATAGGAATCTCAATGCCCATGCTTGAGTCCTTAGTGATAGCCTCAAGTCTCTCGAGACTAGGCCAAGGCCTCAATATCCATTTTTTAGGGAATTTGTCCAATCAGCCCTATACCTATTATATGGATGTTAATTGAGTCATAAACCTATTTTTGTCCAATGTTGCCAATTTAGTTATACAACTTTGTGCGAAATGTTGTTTGGTTGAAAACTATGCTTTGGTCCAAGCCCGATACTTCAGTGCCCAAGTGTCCAGCTTGCGCACCCAACTCACCAGCTAAGCCCTAGTCCATCAAGAGGGGGTCTAGGTCCCCCCCCCACCTATGCTTGGGTTCTCACTGGTGAGGCCTGAGAAACCTTGGCTCCGACAACAAGGACTTTGGTCGCTGGGCCCAAGTTTCCCGTGTCGTAGGCCTAATCCTTGATGCTTGAGTGGGGGTCCTTAGGACTCAAGTCCCAAGTTTGCCCAAGTGCCTGGGACCAATAGTTGAGCCCAACTTCCTCATGGTTGGGTACCCTTGACATTGGGGCCGAGTACCCCAAGGTTGGGCTTAGGACCTAAGCACCTGAGCCTGAGTTCCATAAGAAACAAAAAATTATTTACAATTTATAAAAGTATAGTTTTTTGAAATTTAATTTGATACAACTTTATTTAAAATTTGATGATATAGCATGTATAGCTCCTAAGGGCATAATTATTTCTATCTATATCACATGCGCATTCACTTACCTTGTAATAAACACCCAAGATAGTCTTTTAATTATTTGCAATGATACTATAATTCTCAAACTTGTCTAATTCACCAAATTCAGATTACATACATTAGAATGTCCAACCTAAAAGTATAAACAAATTAGTGGAGGTAGACCCTCTTGCACAAGAACCGAATTAGGACCAACAAACGCAAAACAAATTGGGGTAAAACTTAACTATGATATAATGTAAGAATGTCCAACCCAAAAATGTGAATTGATAGGTGAAAGGAGACGAAATATTTTAACAATCATAACAATCCATTCATGAATTTTAAACTATAAATCATAGTTTTGGTCTCTTAATCGTACAAATATAGCTGTTTCGAATATTGAGCAAGATATTTCTCGCCGAGGTACTGTTTTAGTCCGGAAGAACAATGTCGCAACCACCTAATGCTCATCCTTGTTTGCGGATGGCAGAGAAGTCAAAACTCTCTATGCAAAGTAATTGATCGAGTTTTGGATGAAAGCACATAGAAATAAAGGTGGAATCTTACTCATTCATGAATTTGAAACTATCTATAAAAGGTATCTGTGAAAGCATATGGAAAAAAAGAGAGAATCTTAGTCAGACAAATAGATGTCTCTTTAACATAGTACAATATATATCTGTCCGAGGTACTCTTTTAGTTTGAAAAATAATTTCCCAACCACATCCACATGGAAGGCATAGTTAGGGTAATCTTTGAAAAAAATATTATAGTTGGCTACTTTAAAATCATCGAGATGACAATTTAAAGGATTGAATCCAAAGCCAACCAAGTTTGACACGTGAATGGTGAGTTGAGGAAGGGCTACGTTCTGACAAGTTGATTGGTTTCGCAGAAAGATATTTGAGTGGTGAGGGTTCTTGTTGTCACAAGCGGATTAACAAATAATTCCATTGTATGAACCAACTAAATGGACCTTACTGTAATTTTGGATAAATGAGACATTGTGATTAGATAGTTCGTTCACAAAAGTAGCGCATGTGCACTCTCTAAAGGTTGCCAAATTTCATGATTAACAAGATTGAGTCTATGCAATTTGGTTGATCTCCTAAGATAAGTTTTGATGAAAAGATGGTAATGAGAAGAACCTTCCGAAATTTACAAGCACACCTGAATCAAAGCTCTTGCTAGCGATAAATGATCACAAAAGTGGTGGCCAATGTGACACAAGGCGACTTAGAGTAATCTTTCTTGATCTGAATTTTGTCATTTGACTAATCTTTATAATAAAATATGGAAATATACATAAGTACTTTCAGCGAACAAGGAACAATTTCACACCATTTAGAATCATCCCGAAAATATCACGTATATTATTGATGAGAAGACCTGACACTTTTTAAGCAAGCATCATGCACTTAATGCTTGTGAGGAAAATTCGCACGCTGGTCAAGCTAGCAAATATTGAAGAGTTAGGCCGTCTAATTGGAAAACACCCATGAGTTTTTAGTTGATTGATATTTTTGACCCCGTTTTAGTGATGAAAGCATAATTTCATTTCGGAAAAATAAAGTTAATACGCCCTCTTTCAAATCAATTGTGTATAATAATAGCTCGTGGAGAATTCTAAAATCGCCTCTCAATTTTGTCCAATATTCAGGTTCGTTTAAGCGGAAACGAGACGAAAAGAGAGCCTGTAATTTTCTTGGCATTGCTATCCATTAAAACGAAGTCGAAGGTTCCAACGTCTTGCGTCCGCATCTACCCTCATCCTAACGCTCAAGCCCATGTCGGAATCGCTTTATGGAGGGAAAAAAGAAGAAGACGAAACAAGGGTCGAAGTGATGACGATAGATATGGAAGAGAAATCTGATAACACTAGTATATATCCAAAGAACAAAGGTATCAAGGTGAGTCAGATTTATGTCAGCAGCGACAAAGAGAATGCTAAAAACAAGGAGCAACGAATGGAACGGGAAGGCGATTCGTTCCGGAAATTCCTAGAAGCAGGCATCCAGGACACAGCAACAACACAGCGCAGCACAGCTGGCGAAGAAATGAAGATGAGAAATTAGGACAAGCGAATATGAAAAAACCAAAAAAAGAAAAAGCTGACATAAAGATAAAAAGAGGGCTGCATTGCTTGATAATTACTTACCAGCCCTTCCAGAAGCCGTCACCCCTGGTCTTGGTCTCGATAGGGACGGCGTTCTGCGCAGGCTGTCGGCCATCCCTCATGGGATAGCCGGGTGGTGGAGGCGCCACGTACGCCATTGTTGATGCCGGTGGTGGGTACGCCACTGCACAAAATATCGCGGACCGTCATCACAAGTCATCGATACATGAATACCCAAGATTATATAATTCAAGCTGAATAGTTCGAAAATTTGGTTTGAACTTCGGTGGTGGGGCTAGCGGCCACAGCCACCTCCTCCACCAGCCGCCGGAAGACCGCTGGTGACTCCTCCCAAGAAGTCAAACAAGAGTTTTCAACCAGAAAGAACAAATGCTGATTGATTTCTTCGTCGAGTTTAAGAAAATCCAAAAACAAGAAAGACGGACAGACAAACAGACGACTGCTGAGATTGTAGGATATTCTTGCATGAAAAGGAGGGGCAAAAGGAAGCGATTTTGCCGAGATAAAGCCGGCGAAATTCGAGGGAGAACAAGGATGGGTTCGAATGTTACCTGGGATTTGGTTCTGGTGGTTGTTCTGGCTCATCTTCGGTCGGAAACGTTGATTGAGATCTCTAGCTCGCGCAAAAGTACGTGCTTGGAGAGAAAGAGAGAGAGATGGTAGAGATGATAATATGATGAGAGCGAAGGAACGGTGCGAGATTTATAGATGAATGAATGAGAAGGAAGATACGGAGAAAGAGGGAGCTGATGATGGTCGACGCTACCTCCGAAGGCGCGTCAGACCGCGTGAATCTGAACACGGGAAGCAAAGGCGAAGCAAAAGAGGTGACGTGTATTAGAAGGTGAGTTTGGACGTTGTTAGCCTAGGCTAGCTAATTTTGTCATTAGTCATGCAACATGCATTTTGAATAAGGTTCCATTTCTCATTAGGCTTTGTTTTACGCAAAATTTTCCGTCAAAAAAACATTTTCTTTATTTTCTGACATTTGAATCATTTAAGAAAATGAGTCATCGGAATACCTTTCCATAATCAATGACAAGGCAGTGTTTAAATTTAGATAAATGATTTTCTAATTTAAAAAATCACAAATCATTCTTCAAAATATAACTAGACGACAGTGCTTGGACCAAATATCCCGGCACTTATGCACGGAAACCGCAATGCCTGTGTGCAAGTCCATAGTGGTGAAGTCTAGGTCTCTTGAGGATGGGTTGAGACTCAATTTACATGCCCGAGTCCCAAGTAACCATGCATAGGCATGGGTACCCAGCTCCCACACCTAAGTCATCAATGCTTGTGCCCGACTCCATAGAGGCCTAGCAAGGGACCTCAATGCCTATGCCCAATTCCCCAACGGTTGTGCCTTGTTACTAGACTCCCATGCCCAAATCACTAGTGTTTGGGCTCAAGTTAATTGAGGCATGGCCCGGTTTCTCAATAGTTGAGCCCAAGTCCATGAAGTAAGGGCCTATGCTCCTCGAGGTCAAACCCAAAACCCTAGTGCCCAATTCGAGTCCTTGATGGTTGTGCCCAAGTACTCGACTCTAGTACCCATGTTATCGAGGCCCGGGCCTGCATCCATCGAGGCGAGGCCCTAGAAACTCTAGTTCTACTAACTAGAACTTTGGTGGTCGAGCCTAAGCCCCCCCAAGGCTAAGGCCTAGTTCTAATGCTCAAGCTAAGGTCCTAGATACTTAAGTCCAAGATCCTGGCAAATGGGCCAAGGCCCCTCAAGGTTAGGCCCATTGTCCTTAACATGCGTTGAGTCTTAGGCGGTTGTACCCAAGTGCCTTGATGGTCAAACACTCTCATCCCCCAAAATGGTTGGGTCCAAGACCTCAACATTGGGGTCCAAGAACCCCAAGGCTATGCCGGGGGGGCATGACAACCCTCTATTTTTGTTCCAAAAATAGTTTTTCTATTCTAAACTTATTTCTGAAATAGAAATCCGTTTGATAAAATTATTCCACTTTTCAATTTTTGAAATAAATTTTTGTTCTAGAAATAGGTTTGAAATAGAAATTAAAAGAAAAAATTTTCTATTTCTCTATTTTTGAAATAGAAATGAGAAATAAAAATTATTCTCATCGTCCGTCCTTGCTATAAATCGATCTTCCATCCGTCGCCACCGACCACCGTCTGCCAATTGTCGGCTATCGTCGTCGTCGCCTCCCGCTCGCCAGTCGTCGGCCCCCGCCACCGCCGCCACCATCGTCGCCGATCCTCGGCCACCAATTGCCAGTCACTGGCCGCCGTCTTTGCCATCGGTCGCCGCTGATCACCGGTCTGCTGCCGTTTGAAAGGAAGAAGTTTTGTATCATTATCAAACGAATTTCTATTTTTAGAGTAAAAATTTTATGTCATTATCAAACAGGTATTTTTCTTAGAAACTCATCTAGAAATAAAAATGGAAAATTTTATTTATCTTCAAGAAATCAATTTCTAACCAAAATGGTTATCATTCGTGCCCTTAAGCACCCTATGGTTTCCATAAGAAAGAAAAAATTGTTTACAATCTATAAAATTATTTATGTTATGAAAATTTAATTAATAGAACTTTATTTAAATTTGATGATGTAGTATGTATAACTCTTAATAGCGTAATTATTTTTATTTACATCACATGCATATTCATTTACTTTCTAATAAACAGCCACGGTACTCTTCTTATTATTTGCAATGATGCTATAATTCTCAAACAATCCATAATTCACCAAATAGCATATAAGGTATATTAAAATATCCGACTTAAAAAGTTAACTTTTTATAAATGGGGGAGACCATCTCAAAGTATGGTACGAAAGCACATGCATATAAAGAGAGAATCTTAATCATACAAATAAGTCTCTTTAATATAGCACAGGATATTTCTCTCTGGGGTATTCATTTAGTCCGAAAAAACAATGTTCCAACCAGCTAATGCTAAGCTTTGTTTGTGGCTGGCAGAGAAGTCAAACTCTCTACGCAAGTAACCGATCGTGTTTTATATTAAAGTACATGAAATAAAGGTCGAATCTTAATCATTCATGAACTTGAAACAATATATAGAAGCTATGGTGTGATAGCACTTGAAAAGAAAGAGAGAATCTTAATCAGAAAAATAGAAGCCTCTTTAACATAGTACAATAAATTTCTGTCTCAGCATTCTTTTAGTTTAAAAAAAAAAAAAATCCCAACCACGTCCGCTTGGAAATATTGTCCAAAAAGTCCTAAATCTATTGGATTTTTATTAATTCAGATTTAAACATTTTAATTTTGCTATTTCAATCTCAACTTTTTTCACATTTTGTTAATTGAGTCAATTCAATCAATTTTGGCCAAAATTCGCTGATGCGGACTCCAAACATTCTACATAACACTGCTAGCGCTAATATAGACAATTTTTAATAATATTTTCATATTTTTTCCCCCTTTTTTCCCTTCACTCTCAATTTCCTTCCTTATTGTTTCCTTTTTTCTTTTCTTTTTTCGCTTCTTCCCTCCGTCAACCTCAAGCAAGGGACACTTGGGCCATGGTTGATGAGGGCAGCTCCTCACAAGATTGGGTGAGAGTCGCCTTTGCCTAGCCTAGTGAAGGTTTCCCTCACCCGATCAAGCAAGGTCCTCCCCCTCACCATCCCAGGCCCATGTTGCCTTCACCCGAGACCAACGACTTCCGTTGGCCATCGATGAGGCTCAGTGATGGCCAATGAAGGGAAGGAGGGAAAAATAAATAATAAAAAAAATTAAGTGAAAGGAAAAAAGGAATATAGGATAAAAGAAAAGAAAATGAATAAATAAATAAATAATTCAAAAAATATTATTAAAAATTATCCACGTTAGTACCAGCCATATCACATTGGACAGATGATGCCCACCTCAGCGATTTTCAATCAAAATTAATTGAATTGACTCAATTGGCAAAACTTAATAAGCTTTAGGAGTCAATTAGCAAAATTAAATGGTACAAGACTGAACTAGTAAAAGTACAATAATTTCAAGGCTTTTTGGATAATTTTCCCTATTTACTTGGGAGGTAAAGTTGGGGCGTTCCCTATTTTCCTTATGTTGACTACTTTAAAATCATCGGGATGGCAACTTAAGGGATGGAATCCAAATCCAACCAAGTTTGACACATCAAAATCCGGTTGAGGAAGGACTACGTTTTGACTAGTTGATGGGTTTCACGGAAAGATCTGTTAGTGATGAGAGTTCTTGTCATCATAAGCGGATAAACATACAGTTCCATTGCATAAACCAACTAGATGAACCTTATCGTGATTTTGGATAAATGAAATATATAGATTGATGTCTTGACGTGAAAAGCGTATTTGCACTCTCGAAAAGTTGTCGAAGTCATACTTAACAAGATCGGCTTTGCAATTTGGTCGATCTCTCAAGACAAGCTTTGCCGAAAAAGATGCTAGGGAGAAGAACCTTCCGAGATATGTTTACAGACCTGAACCAAAAGCTCTCGCTAGGGATTAGCATCTTCTTTAGAAGGTCAACTGGAAATCTCTCTGTAAAATTGTTCAAGTAGCAAATGTTTTAAAACTCCATAATTGCTTCTTATTTCAACCTAAATGGTGATGCTTTTACATTGGACGTGACCGTGCCTTTTGACTAATCTAGAAGACATCTTTTTCGTCCTATTGAATTTTTATTATCTTATAAAAGGTCTTTTGTCAATTAAATTTTTTTTATTAACAAAAGAGTGGACATGATATCAGCACTAACGGTTCCCTCTGAGCATTGTCAAAAGGGCCTCACTCGGCACGAAACATTTGGCTTAAGATATAACTATTTCACACCACCCAAGATATGACGGTCCAATTTGACGATCAATTCATGGTTTCGAAAGAAAATTAATAAATGATATACATGTAGTGTTTTGTCATGAGCTAGTCAATGCAAGCCACGTGATGTGCGGAAAGATCCATAAAGACAAGAAGAAGAGGAATATTTTCATTTACACTTTGGTTAGCTAAATTCTTGTCATTAGTCATGAACCATACACATGAATGAGTTGTAATTTCTCATTAAATCCTTGGATCGAGTATCCTTTTGCCCTTGATTAAAAAAAGAGCATTAAAATACAGCAAAAGGCAAAAACGTTAAACGTTAAAGAGATCTGAAATAGTTGCAAAAGGGATAAGCGCGATATAATAAATAAGATAATAGCAAATTAATCGAAGGTCGAAAGGCTTTTACAAAACCCTTGACAAGATGCATATAAACAGTGTTCAAAAGCGAGTATCACCTCGTTGGACCATAATGGGTCAATCCCTTTGAGTGATAAACACGTTTTCAGTGAGTCAATATTTTCAATTCGTTTATGACCCGGTTAGTTATCGATAGCAAAATTTGTCACATCACATTTTACCTGAGAGTTGGGAAAGAAAGGATGATTGCCCAATCATATTACATGGAGATGCCCTATTAACCGGTCAAACATTTTATTTGACTGACATTACATGCTGACATAATTGTATTCTGGTCATCGCTCGGAATATATATATATATTGCTGATGTCTCCCCAAAGAGATTAACCCGTCCACCGATCAATATTATCAGGTGATCCATGGATTCCACTTGATGAGACAGGTGGCGGCCAATGTGACGTGAGAGGACATTTAGAGCAAGCGCAATTTTTTCTAAGGCTTTATTTATTTCACAAAAAATAAGTATTTAAAAAAATGATCGTATATTTTATTTTAAAAAATGAATAAATAAAAATATTTTTATCATTTACGTAAATATATAAATATAAATTAATTTCAACGATGAAAATATTTTTCATTGATTTACTATTTCAAACGACTTAAGTATCATTTAAAAAATATTTTTCAAATTACTAATTTTTCGAGAAATAAGTAAAGTCTTAATTTTGAATTTTTTTTATTGTCTAGTCTCCGTGATAGCTATAATGTAAGCATTCTCAGTGAACATGGAATAATTACACATAACTTGGGATGATCCTACGATATCACAAATTTTACTGAGGAGTAAACACTTATTAAGCGCTATCATACACATAAGTCTTGATATTTGTGATGAAATACTTTAAGCGTCCAGTTCCCTTAAAAAATAATCAATCTTAGGTTTAATCTCAATTTTATCATGAACATTTTTTTATCTTAAAAAATCATCAACTTTCACTCTAATCCCAAATTTGCTCATGTGTCAAAAAATCGATACTGATTTTCGTGAGATTATCAATATCGAAGGCTGTTATTATTCCATATGAAAATGAGGATGTTGATGAAGATGCATATTATAATAATGGACTCTCACTGGCCTTAATGTTGATAATTTAGAAAATATGAATAACGATGATCTGGGTGAATTTGAGATTAGATTGAAAGTTTAGGTTAGAATTTAGATTGGATCTAAAATTGAGGAATTTTCAGGATTTATGCCATTGTTTAAGGAAGATTGGCACGCCGGTCAAGCAACCAATCACCGAGGAGTTAGGCCATCTAATTTGGAAACACCCATGAGTTTTACTTGGTTGTTTTTCTTTACTACGTTCTAGTGATGGTAACAACATTTTGCTTTGGAAAAATGAAATACACATTGTCTCGCGCGGACAGTTTTATAGGTTGGTTAAGGATCATAACTCTCTCAATCTCTCTCTCTCTCTCTCCAAAATTAATAGGGCATACAATCGCCAACCACTAAAGGAGGCTACGAGTACCCTTTTACTTTTAACTATGTTCATTCTTCGTACAAGCTCTAATTCTCACCCCCGCCCCTCATTTTGTTCAACGTCCGCTGTCCTTAACACTAAAATTGAGACGAAAAGTAGAGGTTGTAGCTTTCTTTGTATCGCGTCTCGTTAATAAGAATAGGTACGTCCACTTTGGCGTGTACCTTGGATCTCAATCTTAAATTCATCTTGGACTCGCTTCGTGGAGGAGAAAGAGAAAGGAAACTCCGGGTCGAAGTGTGACATAAAAGATGCAAGAAAAACCCAAGAACGCTAGTATATATCACAGCAATAATAAAGGTATATGGTGACTACAACATGCCCCATGTATCGCAAGAATGACAAAAGAATATCCGTAGAATCGAATGTTAAACACAAAGATCAACGAATCCAGCGGAAGGCGATCCTCTTCTGGGAATTCCTAGAAGCAGGCATCCAGAACGCAGCAACAGCACAGCGCAGCACAGCTGGCGAAGAAAAGAAGAAGAGAAATTAGGACAAGCGAATATGTAAAAACAAAAGAAGAAAAAGCTGACTTAAAGATAAACAGAGGGCTGCATTGCTTGATAATTACTTACCAGCCCTTCCAGAAGCCGTCACCCCTAGCCTTGGTCTCGATAGAGACGGCGTTCTGCGCAGGCTGTTGGCCATCCCTCATGGGATAGCCGGATGGTGGAGGCGCCACCTACGCCATTGTTGATGCCGGTGGTGGGTACGCCACTCCACAAAATATCGCGGACCGTCATCACAAGTCATCGATACATGAATACCCAAGATTATATAATTCAAGCTGAATAGTTCGAAAAATTTGGTTTGAACTTCGGTGGTGGGGCTAGCGGCCACAGCCACCTCCTCCACCAGCCGCCGGAAGACCGCTGGTGACTCCTCCCAAGAAGTCAAACAAGAGTTTTCAACCAGAAAGAACAAGTGCTGATTGATTTCTTTTTAAGAAAATCCAAAAACAAGAAAGACGGACAGACAAACAAACGACTGCTGAACTGTTGTTACAATCGCCAATCATAATGAAAATGAGATTGTGGGATATTCTTGCATGAAAAAAGAGGGGCAAAAGGAAGCGATTTGCCGAGATAAAGTCGGCGAAATTCGAGGGAGAACAAGGATGGGTTCGAATGTTACCTGGGATTTGGTTCTGGTGGTTGTTCTGGCTCATCTTCGGTCGGAAACGTTGACTGAGATCTCTGGCTCGCGTAAAAGTACGTGCTTGGAGAGAAAGAGAGAGAGATGGTAGAGATGATTATATGATGAGAGCGAAGGAACGGTGCGAGATTTATAGATGAATATATGAGAAGGAAGATACGGAGAAAGAAGGAGCTGATGGTTGACGGTACTGTAAGAGTTTTTCTAATTATGGACTACATTAATTGATATTGTAATTTACCGTTTAATGTTTACCGTTTTACGGGGTTTGGTCTAAGGTGAGATAGAAGGTTTCTTAATTAGTCTTATATGGGCTGGCTAGTGTGGGCCGAGTTGAGCCTGGCCCGTAATGAGAGGGACTGGCTGGAAACTCTATAAATAGTGCTCAAGTCTCTCCTCTAACCCGAATTCTCACATGTATCCTCACCTAAGGGGCGTTTACCTAACGCTACACGTGAGGGGGCTGCCTCATTGAGCCAGTGATACGGAGGGCAATAGAGGAGAAGGACTTGTGCGTGGAACATTGTGTTTCCGCTTCCGCTGCCAAGAACAATGGATTCCAAAACAGGTTCGTCAATTCTTTCTACTCAATAATGCATGTGCTTATTATAGTTATGGAGATCTTGGGGTTTGCGCAATTTGCGCCTAACATGTGGTATCAGAGCCTCCATAACCCTATAACACGAACACAATTGATTTTGCCTTAATTTGTACGAATTAACCTTAATTAGTACGGATCTTGCCATAATTTGTGATTTTCGAGATTTTTTGTTTAATAAAAATAAAATTAAATCACAAATTTGGACTGGGCTCGACGAGCAGAGCAAAACCTTGGGCGGCGCGTCACCGGGGGAGGCCCCACGCGCCCCCACGCGCGGCCAACGCGCCGCCGGGCGTCGAACACGCGCGCCCACGCGCGGGTACGCTCGCGCGTGCGGCGCACGCGGGCGCCGACGTCACGATGACGTCGCGACCCGGATTCGGATTCGGATTCTGAACGCGCTGACGTCACGATGACGTCAGCGATTCGGATTCCGACCCGGATTCGGATTCGGACCCGACCCGACCCGACGCGACCGACCCGACTGGAGACCGACCCGACCCGGAAGGTCAACGACCCGACCCGACCAGGTCAACTGTTGACCGGACCGGTCAACCGGTCGGACCGGGCGGCTGGACCGGGAACCGGTCGGACCGCCACCGGTCGGACCGGTTTTGACCGGATTTTGACGCTCGCGCGTGGACTCCACGCGCCGCGCACTCAGGCGGCGCGTGCCGGTGCGTGGAAGCTCCGATTCGCGCGTGGCCGATGGCGATGGACTCGTATGGTTATTTCCTACGTCATGGTATATTTATTTTATATTTTTGATGATCTTATGGATGTGAAAATACATACGGAGTCCTAAATACGTGCTTTTTAGTGTATTTTCTGCGTATTTTTCTTGTATTTTTCCTGTGATTTTGAAAATACAGGTGCCGGGATACAGGTATGTTATCATATGAACTTTATGAGTGTGATTCATTAATAAAAATTAAATTTTAAAGATTTTATTAATGAATAAGGCAATGTAATTAGCATGATATGTGATTTTAGTGATATGATGCCCCTATCACTAATGTTAAATCACATGTATATGATGTATGTGAGAAGTAAAGTTTATATCCCTGGTATGAGAGAATTTCAATAATTTAATTGAGTAGTGACCGCCAAAGTGGCACGCTTGATTGGGTTTGAGAAATTTCGGTCTCGTATGATGATTGGGATGTCTCCTGATCTAATGCATAATTATACTTCCAAAGGAGGTAATTGTGTATTAGTTCATGGAGGGATACATGATAGTGTGGTGGAGGAGTGACCGATACTAATGGTTCATATACCCGAAGGTGATGAATTCACGAAGATTGGAATATATTCTCATAACCCTTATCATGTGGGAGTGTACAATTGCTTGTCATGTATTCTGCCCAAAGGTGATTATGTGATTTTGCATGTAACTCTCTCGGATGTGTACTTGTGTGTCAAGTTACACAATGCTCACTTGATGCTAATTATATATACCGTTTGTCTTTCAAATCACCTTTTTCTGTAAATGGTAACTCCGTCACCATTGAGGTTCTTGCTGGTTCGAATTTTAAGAGATGGAGAGACGATTTTCTGTTTGCTATGGAGATGGCAGATGTTCATATGGCTCTTACTACTGATCGGCCGGCAGTTTTGACTGCCGAGAGTACAGAGGCTCAAAAGGCAAATTTTGCTGCATGGGAAAAGAGCAATAGAATTTGTTTGCTGTCTATGAAGCGTTCCATTCAGAACACTTGAAAAGTGGTTTGCCCGTCGGCAGACTGCAATGCTAGGCAAATGATGGAAGCTTTGATGGCTAGAAACCGTGTGTCGCCTAATGCTTTGAGATAGGGACACATATGCAAACACTTTTACTATGAAGTATGATGGTTCTAGTGGAGTCGAGATTATGTTCGAGGATGGTTGATTTGCAAACAAAGCTTCAAGTTCTTAATGTTGAAATTCCAACCGCTTGCATTGTCCATCAAGCTTTAAATACTCTTCCTCCCGATTTTGGGATTATTAAGACCAATTATAGTTCCCAAGATGAAACATGGTCTCGTTAATGACCCGATTGCAAGGTTGGTGGCAGAGGAAGAGAAATTAAAGAAAGATAAAGGACAAATTGCTCTTTATGCTTATAGTTCTGCTAGTGACAAGGGTAAGAAGGTGAAAACTTATACCCATAAAGGCAATTCAGAAGTTGCTAGTCCTTCCAACAACAAAGGAAATTCGAAGGAGCAGTCCTTCTAACACTTTGGGTCCTAAGATGGCAATCACCAAGAAGGATGGTGTTCTTTGCTATTTTTGTAGGGAGAGAGGACATGTGAAGAGACGTTGCAGCAAGTTTAAGGCTTGGTTGTCTAAGAGAAATAAGAGAGAGCCTAAAGGTAATGATTCTTTGGCATTTGTTTATGAATCCTATCTATCTGAAGTTCCGACCAATTCTTGGTGGCTAGATAGTGGTGCAACTAATCATGTTGCATTTACCATTCAGGGATTCATAAACCGAAGGACGCCAAATCAGGATGAATCAAAGCTTACTGTTGGAAACAGTGTTGGAGTTGACGTTGAGTTCGTGGGAGATGTTATTTTGATTTTAGATTCTGGTTTTCGGATGGTGTTAAGAAACACTTTTTACATACCTTCTTTTAGGCGGAATTTAGAATCTGTGTCTTGTTTGGACATGTGTGGATACTCTTTTGAAATAAAGAGTTATGCTATTTCCATGTTTTATGATTCAAATAAGATTGGGTGTTGCAATTTATCCGATGGATTATATCGATTGAGTTTATCTCCCAACGACATATACATTGCTTATTCCGCTGAAAAGGTTGTTTCCAAAAGGCCTCTACCTAAGGAACAGTCTTATGCATTGTGGCATAAACGTCTTGGTCATATCTCTAAAGATAGAGTAGAAAGGCTTATAAAGGCTGATATCTTGCCTACTCTCAAAGATGATCAAGAGACTTGCATAGACTGCTGCAGAGGTAAGATGACTAAGATAAAGAAGAAATCTGCCGTACGCAGCTTCGGACTTGTTAGAGGTTATTCACACCGATATTAGTGGACCGTACACGGCTACCTTGTGCAGAAATTTTTATTTCATCACATTTATTGATGACTTTTCTCGATATGGATACTTGTACTTGATTAAAGAAAAGTCCGAGTCTCTTGACAAATTCAAGATTTTTCGAACTGAAGTAGAGAAACAGTTGGGAAAAGTTATTAAGATTGTCGGATCTGATCGTGGTGGTGAGTATTTTGGTAGACACGGTGATGCTGGACAACTTAAAGGGCCATTTGCTAAATACTTAGAGGATTCTGGAATTATAAATCAGTTTACTATGCCCGGTAGTCCTGAACAAAATGGTATAGCTGAAAGGCGGAATCATACTCTTATGGACATGATGAGAAGTATGATTAGTAGGACAAATTTACCTAGATTTCTGTGGGGAGAAGCTTTGAAAACAGCTCTTTATATTCTAAATCGTGTTCCTACTAAAGCGGTTCCATTGACTCCTTTTGAGTTGTGGACTGGACGTAAACCTAGTCTGAATCATCTTAGAGTTTGGGGATGTCCAGCAGAAGTGAAGTTATATAATCCAACATTGAGTAAGCTGGATTCTAAAACTACTCGGTGTTACTTCGTATCTTACCCAGATCATTCAAAGGGGTATCGGTTTTATAACCCTACTGGAGGTACAAGAATTGTGGAATCTCAGACTGCAAAATTTCTGGAATTTGATGTAGCTGAGAAGGGTAGCTACTCACACGCTATCGAAGATGATGGTATGGTGGGGATTACTGGATCCTTATCTCATCCTGTGCAAACAATTATGGATCCTCTTGCGCCACAAACTGAGCCTGTTGTGGTCCATGATCCTGTTGTTGAGACTGTTCCTGAAGAAGTTCCATAAGTTCCTCAGATTCAAAATGAGGATGAAGTAGCTCCACTCAGAAGATCAACTAGAGAAAGACGTTCAGCTATACCACCGACTATCTAGTCTACCCGGGAGAGCATGATTATGACATAGGCCGTGTTGTTGATCCCGTGACTTATACCAAGCCATCTCATGTCCTCAATCAAATTTGTGGTTAGATGCAATGAAAGATGAGATGCAATCTATGAAACACAATGGTGTTTGGGAGCTTGTTGAATTGCCTGATGGTTGTAAACCTATTGGCTGCAAATGGGTATTCAAGACTAAAAGGGATTCCAAAGGAAATATTGAAAAGTTTAAAGCCAGACTGTTAGCTAAGGGTTTCACTCAAGAAAAGGAATAGATTATGAAGCAACATTTTCTCCAGTATCTTCTAAAGATTCCTTTAGAGTGATCTTAGCATTGGTAGCTTATTACGATATGGAGCTACACCAGATGGATGTTAAGACTGCTTTTCTAAATGGAGACCTTGATGAGGAGGTTTATATGGTGCAGCTGAAGGTTTTGTAGCAGATGACTCGGGTCAGCTTGTTTGTAGATTAAAAAAATCTATTTATGGTCTTAAGCAAGCTTCCGGACAAAGGGTATTTTAAGTTTCATAGTGTTGTTACTTCATTTGGATTTATTGAGAACAAAGTAGATCGGTGCATATACACCAAGGTCAAGTGGGAGGAAATATATTTTTCTCATATTTTATGTAGATGATATCTTGCTTGCTAGTAGTGACATTGGTTTACTTGCATGAGACAAAGCGGATGTTATCGAAAAATTTTGACATGAAAGACCTTGGTGAGGCGTCTTTTGTTCTTGGCATTGAGATCCATAGGGATCGCTCATGCCGTTCATTGGGTTTATCTCGGAGGGCGTATATTGATCGCGTTTTAGAAAGATTCAATATGCGGGATTGCAAACCAGGAATTGCTCCGTTGTTAAGGGTGATAAATTGAGTCTTTCACAATGCCCTAATTCAGATTTTGAGAAAGCTCAAATGAAGGATGTACCTTATGCTAGTGTGCTTGGAAGCATCATGTATGCTCAAGTTTGCACTAGGCCAGATATTGCTTTTGCAACAGGACTTCTAGGCAGATATCAGTCTAATCCAGGATGCGATCACTGGGTTGCTGCCAAGAATGTCTTAAGGTACTTAAAGAGAACAAAAGATTATATGCTGATTTATAGATATGTTCTGGACCTGCAACTAGTCGGGTATTCAGATGCAGATTTTGCTGGTTGTGAAGATGATAAGAAATCAACGACTGGATACATATTTATGTTGGCAGGAGGTGCAGTATCATGGAAGAGCGAGAAACAGAAATCCATATCTTCTTCAACCATGCAAGCGGAGTTTGTAGCGTGTTTTTCAACCGCTACTCAAGCTATTTGGCTCCGGAACCTTATTAGGGAGTTATCGCTTTTGATTTTGTGGATAGACCCATACAGCTTTATTGTGACAATAACTCTGCAGTGTTGTTTATTAATAACAACAGAAGTCTCAAGGGGTCTAAACACATGGAGGTCAAGTTTTTGACTATAAAAGAATCAGTACAGAATGGTGACGTTGCAGTAGATTATATTCATACGGATGATATGGTTGCACTACTAACTAAAGGCCTACGCCCGTGTGTTTTTGATCGACATGTCATTAGTATGGGCCTAGGAGCGTCTTGGGATGCTGTTATTTAGTGGGAGCTGTGTTTTATTCTTCTTTGAATAAAGTTTACATCTGTTTTTTTACAATTTAGTAACAGTTTGATACATATATGTCAACTTTTGCATTCAATAAAATTTTTTTGAATGGATTGTTATTATGTTGATATATATTGTTAAAAGTCTCAGGGTATTGTTTAAACTTTGAGTGAAGGCTAGGGGCATCCGGGCATCCGGTTATTAGCCTTGCGCATATATCTTGTGATACATAAAGAAAGGTTAACCATAAAGACAAGACATATGTGGGTTCATTGGAACCATAAAGCATTCTCTTATGGCACAAATTTTTGTGTCGCCTAAGGTAAGAGAATGGTGACTGACAAATGGGATCTCTCTATGAGAGATGTTATCCATTTGCCACACTACCATATTGAATCTATATCAATAAAGTTGAGAATATTCGTGACCATGGAAGGCTCTGTGTGTATACATACAGTTACCGCCATGATTCGGTGTTTAAGACTTTATGGGATAGGATTGACTATTAAGAATTATCTCTGACCAATGTGCGCACATAAGGTACGATTTCAATTAATATAGTCCAAGTGGGAGAATGTAAGAGTTTTTCTAATTATGGACTACATTAATTGATATTGTAATTTACCGTTTAATGTTTACCGTTTTACGGGGTTTGGTCTAAGGTGAGATAGAAGGTTTCTTAATTAGTCTTATATGGGCTGGCTAGTGTGGGCCGAGTTGAGCCTGGCCCGTAATGAGAGGGACTGGCTGGAAACTCTATAAATAGTGCTCAAGTCTCTCCTCTAACCCGAATTCTCACCTGTATCATCACCTAAGGGGCGTTTACCTAATGCTACACGTGAGGGGGCCGCCTCATTGAGCCAGTGATACGGAGGGCAATAGAGGAGAAGGACTTGTGCGTGGAACATTGTGTTTCCGCTTTCGTTGCCAAGAACAATGGATTCCAAAACAGGTTCGTCAATTCTTTCTACTCAATAATGCATGTGCTTATTCTAGTTATGGAGATCTTGGGGTTTGCGCAATTTGCGCCTAACAGGTACTTCCGAAGGCGCGTCAGACCGCGTGAGTCTGAACACGGGAAGCAAACGCGAAGCAAAAGAGGTGACGTGTATCCCAAGTTGAGTTTGGACATTAGCCTAGGCTAGCTAATTTTTTGTCATTAGTCATGCAACATGCATTTGAATAAGGTTCCATTTCTCGTTAGGCATTGTTTTACACAAAATTTTCCATTAAAAAAATAAAAAACATTTTTCTTATTTTCCGACATTTTGATCATTTAAGAAAATGAATCGGAATACCTTTTCATAATCAATGAAAAAGCAGTGTTTAAATTTAGATAAATGATTTTCTATTTTAAAAAATCACAAATCATTTTTTCAAAATATAACTAGACAATGGTGCTTGGACCAAATACCTTAGCACTTATGCACGGAAACCGCGATGCCCGTGTGCAAGTCCATAGTAGTAAAGTCTAGGTCTCTTGAGGATGGGTCGAGACTTGATATACATGCCCGAGTCCCAAGTAACCATGCATAGGCATGGGTACCCAGCTCCCACGCCTAAGCCATCAATCCTTGTGCCCAACTCCACAGAGGCCTAGCAAGGGACCTCAATGCCCGTGCCCAATTCCCCAATGGCCGTGCCTTGTTACTTGACTCCCATGCCCAAATCACTAGTGCTTGGGCTCAAGTTAATTGAGGCATGGCCCGATTCCTCAATGGTTGAGCCCGAGTCCATGAAGTATGGGCCCACACTCCTCAAGGTTAAACCCAAGACCCTAGTGCCCAATTTGAGTCCCCGATGGTTGTAACTAAGTACTCGACTCTTGAACCCATGTTATCGAGGCCCAGGCCTACATCCATCAAGGCGAGGCCTTAGAAACTCTGGTTCTAATGACTTGGACTTTGGCCTTGGCAAACGGGCCAAGGCCCCTCGAGGTTAGGCCCATTTTCCTCAACTTCAATGCCGGAGTCTTAGGCGGTTGTACCCAAGTGCCGTGATGGTCAAGCACTCTCATCCCCCCAAATGGTTGGGTCCAAGACCTCAACATTGGGGTCAAGCACCCAATGGTTTCCATAAGAAAGAAAAAAAAATTGTTTACAATCTATAAAATTATTTATGTTATGAAAAATTAATTAATAGAACTTTATTTAAATTGATGATATAGCATGTATAACTCTTAATAGTGTAATTATTTTTATTTACATCACATGCATATTCATTTACTTTCTAATAAACACCCATGGTACTCTTCTTATTATTCGCAATGATGTTATAGTTCTCGAACAATCCATGATTCACCAAATAATATAGAAGGTACATTAGAATATCCGACTTAAAAAGTTAAATTTTTATAAATGGGGGAGACCATCTCAAAGCTATGGTATGAAAGCACATGCATATAAAGAGAGAATCTTAATCATACAAATAAGTCTCTTTAATATAGTACAGGATATGTCTCTCTGGGGTATTCATTTAATCCGAAAAAACAATGTTCCAACCAGCAAATGCTAAGCTTTGTTTGTGGCTGGCAGAGAAGTCAAACTCTCTCAACAAGTAACCGATCGTGTTTTATATGAAAGTGTTGGGAATAACGGATCCCCGAAAACCGGATACGATACTAAATCGAACCCCTAAATCAATGCGGAAGACGAAGCCCGAGAAAGCAACACGTATCACCGATCGTAAAGCACACCACGGATTCGAGCATACCTTGTTAGCCACAAATTAGACACCGACGCCGATGGAGGAAGAGAAACTGAGCACTGTTCGATCCGAGGAGGCAAAATCCTTCGAGCGCTTCACTGGTTTCGCTTTGAAGAAAATGAGAGCGAGAGAGAGTACGTAAAACAACGTACGTTTTTTCTTAATCAAAACGGTATCTTTTTCTCTCTCTCTCTCCTCCTTTTTATACCCCCCTCTTTCCACGGGCCCTATTCCCGTGGACCGGGCTTTCTGGGCCCAACTTGGGCGGACGGGCCTTAAGCCCAATTCCAACAAAGCCTTCATCTCCCACTCGCACATGGTGGTCCAAAACCAACATGGGCGGACAGGCCCTACTCAGCCCCATCAGAGAATAATCCATCATTGACTCTCACTTAACATGGTGGGCCGAACAGAATCCTCTTTTCCTCTCTTCAACATTTATACCGGTGAATAATCCGTGCGACCAGCATACTTTGAGAGCTCATTACTATACATCTGTTAGGAATATATAGCAGCTCAGTAATGGGCGTCACACTCCGAGTAGATTTAGTATGCAGTACCCTAGATCGATCGATCACATTTACATCTCTCTTAATCTCTTTCAAACATGATATATATATTGTATTCACAATTACAGTTATCACAAAGACAATCATAATTGGTCGACCAGTGAATACAAAAACTACAATGTGATTATCCAAAATCGATCTTCCTCTTTCCTTCAAAACTCTCAATTTCAGTTCAGTTTGCTTTTCTAGAAATGTCCCATTAGATCGAATCAAACTCTTGACCATTGGCAACAACCTAAGATATCAAACACCAAATAGAAATCTTGAGAATAAATAAAAGTCATGAGGGGACTTAAATTTGAGGAACTCTTTTCCTTAAAAGTCTCACACGTCATAAAAGTTGAGATCAAACTTTTTGTCACTCTTATTGGTCGTCTTATGCATATGTAGTATGAAACACGTATTACGGTATTAACTCCTTTCCCATGGAGTGTATGTCTACACTATTCAATACCGTACAGATGATAGTTCAGACATATCCAATGTCTAACTTGAGTTCACCTATCTACTCATTCACTAAATTCATAAGAACTCATATCTGGCATCTTAGACAGATAAAGTAAAATATGTGGGGTATTTTACTTTCGGACATCGTAATAATTATGTCCTCATCTTAACACTCAGTTAAGGCGACATACGTGTTTTAAGCTTGAGCTCTCAATTATCACCTAGATAATAAGCCTAAAAACAGTCGCATCTCTATTTATCACACAGTAAACAGAGGCGATTACCCGTATGAGTGGGCTAATCTTATATCTGTTCGACATACTTCCTCAACTTAAAAGTAATGCACTGAGCATTAAGATGCATAAAGATCACATAAAGATTCATAGGCATTAATAAATGAAAATCAAAATTTCATAAATGTGAACAACTCAGGGAAATTACAATCCAGTACATCAGATTCTACGCAATCCTAGAGATTTTACATGACCACAAAACACATCTCTAGGTATTGGCTTTGTCACAGGATCTGCTACCATTCTATGCGTAGATATGTACTGCAAGTTCACATCCTTTCGTGCAACCATATCTTTTACAAAGTTATACTTGGTATCTATATGTTTGGTCTTACCATGATATTTTGGATCTTTGGTGTACACTATAGCTGCTTGGCTATCACAGTTAACCAACAATGGATTTGCAGCTTTCTCATTAACACCTAAATGATCCAAAAATCTCTTAAACCAAACTCCTTCTTGTACCACTGCTGATAATGCCATGAACTCAGCTTCCATCGTGGACAAGGCTATGCACGTTTGCTTCTTACTACTCCATGATATGGCACCATTGTTCAGTAAGAAAGCAAATCCTGAGGTAGATTTCCTTTCATCTAAATCTCCTTCCCAATCAGCATCAGAATAGCTTTCAAGTCGCAGATCCTTTCCTTGGTAATTCAACTTGTAATCAGCAGTTTCCTTCAGATACCTCAGTATTCTCTTAACGGCATTCCAATGTGCTGGACCTGGATTGGATTGGTATCTACTCACCATTCCAACTGCAAAACATATGTCGGGTCTTGTACATATCATAGCGTACATCAAGCTCCCAACAGCACTTGCATAAGGAACATGCTTCATTTGTTCCTTTTCTTGTGGAGTCCTTGGACACAGTCTATGGCTCAATCCTTCAACATTTGCAATAGGAGTATCTATGGGTTTACAATCTTGCATACGAAATCGTTCAAGAACCTTATTTATATAGGTTTCTTGCGAAAGAGACAACGATCTCTTTGAACGATCTCTTGAAATCTTAACTTCAAGAATGTATGCAGCTTCACCCATATCCTTCATCTCAAAGTTGGAAGACAACCAACTCTTGACAGTCTTAACAAACTCCATATTGCTTCCGACAATTAGTATATCATCAACATATAATGATATAATCACAAATTGATCCTTGGATCTTTTGATATATACACAATGATCCTCATCAATCATTGTAAAATCATATGCCATTATGGCATTATGAAAACGTATATACCATTGTTTTGATAACTGCTTAAGGCCATATATCGACCTCAAAAGTTGACATACCTTTTCTTCTTGGCCTTTCACTATGAAACCAGCAGGTTGTTCCATATATATTTCTTCATCTAATTCTCCATTGAGGAAAACAGTCTTTACATCCATTTGATATAACTCAAGATCCAGACTAGCCACTATTGCAAGAATAATGCGAATCGAGGTAAATCTCACTACAGGAGAAAATGTATCTTCATAATCAATTCCTTCTTGTTGATTATACCCTTTCACCACAAGGCAAGCCTTATGCCTTTCTATCAAGCCATCAGCCTTTCGCTTTATTTTGAGAACCCATTGGTTCCCAATAGCTCTGCATCCTTTTGGAAGATCAACCAGTTCCCAGACTTGGTTTGATTTCATTGACTCAATTTCCTCTTCTATTGCATTAATCCATTCTTCCTTACTAGGGCAATTTAGAGCCTCATTAATATTTCTTGGCTCATCCTCATCTTGTGGAGCAACCATAAAAGTTTCCCCTTCAATGTCAAAACGTCGACGGGGAATACTTTGGCAACTTGTTCGCCATATAGGAGATTGCACACTTTGCACATCATTTCCCATCATGCTCCCACTTGGATTAGGTAATGATGATGTCGTCTCATCATGTGGTTGCAATTGAGAATGAGTTGAATTCAATTCATCACTTCTCATATTACTCCCACTTGGACGAACTCCACTAACATCATTATCCTGATCCAAGATCTCAAATAGGGAACAATTTTCCCATATTTCGCCCTTCTTAGGAAATTCATCATCTAAGAATGTGACATCTCGTGATTCAAACTCAGTTATACTCCCACTTTCCTTCTCACCTATGAACACATATCCTTTTGAGTGTTCCGAGTATCTTATGAAAATACTCTTCTTTCCTCTGGGACCCAATTTTCCAAACTTGTGAGAGGACTCATGTGTATAGGCAGCACAACCCCATGGCTTAAGAAAACATAAGTCCGGTTTTCTACCTGTCCATAACTCATATGGAGTGGAAGTAACTGATTTGGAAGGCACACGGTTAAGTATATAGGCAGCAGCTAACAACGCATCACTCCAAAAAGTGATAGGTAAATTAGCATGCGCCATCATGGACCTAACCATTTCCAGTAGGGTTTTGTTTCTTCTCTCTGCAACACCATTTTGTTGAGGAGTATATGGAATAGACAACTGTCTTTCTATTCCTTTTTCATCACATAATTTTCTGAACTCATCAGATAAATATTCTCGACCTCGATCGGATCTCAATGCTTTTATTTTCTTGTCTAATTGATTCTCTACCAGGTTCATAAACCTTTTGAAACAACTTATTGCTTCGGATTTGTGAGAAATCAAATAGACATATCCAAATCGAGTGTAATCATCTATAAAAGTGATGAAATAAACAGCCCCATGCCTTCCTCTCACATTCATTGGACCACAGACATTAGAATGAATTAAATATAGAGGAAATTCAGCTCTTTTCCCTTTCCCAAATGGTTTCCGTGTTGTTTTCCCTTCTAGGCAATGCTTACATATAGGCAAATCGACTTTTTCAATGTTGCCCAACAAGCCCTCTTTGGCTAGTCTATTCATACGTTGTTGGCCAATGTGACCAAGTCTAGCATGCCACACATTCACATCATTATCATAGGTATTAGAAGACGTTATAAGGGAATAACAAATATTTGCATTAATATATTCAATATCTAATACAATGAAACCATCCAGAAAATAACCACGACCATAGTAATTTGTATCTAAAAACAAATCCACACCTCTATTACAGAAGTTCATATTAAAACCTAGTCTAACCAACATTAAAACAGATACTAAATTCCGACGAATCTCCGGAGCATACAACACATCATGAAGGAACAAAGTGCGTCCACCACACATGTTTAGTTGGCAGGTGCCAATTCCTTTCACTTCAACTCTGGAGTTGTTTCCCACATAAATCCACTTAGTTCCAGTAGGTACTCGTCGGAATTCCACGAAGGATCCTCTATCTTTCGCTACATGGTCTGTCGTTCCTGAATCCACAATCCACAAGGGATTAGACTCAGTTAAGAACACAGAACTCGACACAAAAGTAAAGTTATGAAAAATACAAGGGGTGCATACCTTTTTTGGCTCACGACAGTCGCGAGCATAGTGACCCTTCTTGTCACAATTGTAGCATTTCACCCTTGCTAGCTTCTTCATGCGAGGACGCTTTCCTCTATCATGTTGGTTAAACTTGGGTTTCTTCCTTGAAGGACCAGCTTCTTCCTTACCTTTCCCTTTATCAAACCAGCTAGGGCGCTTGCGCTTGGAGCTCGAAGCTCCATTTGAGCTAGAACTAGCATGATAGAGTTCAGCATCCAACTTAGCCACCAAGAGGCGGTCCTCTTCCAGCTCAAGATGACGCATTGCATCCTCCAAGGTTTTGATATTTTCATTATGAGTCAGGTGCATCTTCATATGCTCCCAATTCTGAGGCAAGGAACGAATCACTGCTTGCACTTGCTGCTCATCTGTGAGGACATGGCCAGCATCTTTCAGCTCAGTTATCATGTTTGGCATCTTTCTAAGATGTTGCTTCATGGTCTGACCATGAGGCTTCTTATAAGAGTCAAACCTGATAGTGAACTGCCTCAGTCTAGTCACCGAAGTATGACCAAATCTAGCTGTCAATGCCTCCCACATTTCCTTGGCATTGTCAAAACGCCGAAACTCTCGCATGATGTCATTTTCCATGCTGCTCAGCAACATGATGCGAGCTAGAGAGTTCTTTCTTTTCCATGCAGAAAAAGCTTCTTTGTCTCTTTTGTGCTGTGCAGTGGTTCCCTCTTCAGGTTCTACCATGGTCAGGTTAAGAGCCTCAAGTGCTTCTTACTCTTCCAGCACATACTGGATTTTCATTTGCCAAAGTTCATAGTTGTCACCATTGAGCTTTTCACCTTTGTTCAGCTCGGCAACTATGCTTTTTGTGGCTGAAGCCATTGATCTGAACAAATCGATACAAATATGCACGAATTATTAATGCCTATCATTTATGCATCCCTATTTACATAGACCCATCATATTAATGAATAATTTCAAGTAAGGCTTCAGAATCAAAAGGTCACTACGTTTCCAATCATCCTCCAAAAATTCTAACTTAAAAACTATCATTAATATGATTGTCATATGCAAAATCAATTCTATGAAGTTACAAAACTTCTATAACTACCTGACTAATTACCCACAAAGAACCAAAGAATAACATAAACCAACATATAATTGGCATCCAATAAAACAATAATGCTTTCAATTAATACAAACAATATATAGGTTGCTTCATCAACAACAATCAGGTAGTAATCATATTACATAATATGTCCACAAAGCACACTTAACATAAAACAGCCAATACAACTAACACTAAGTCAGCACACGAACTGGGAAAGATCCTCTTTTGTTCAATTTCTTGATCTTTTCCCTTGAAACAATACAGTAATATTCATTTACAAAATCTATCACAATTTTCTTATAGGAAGCAGCTCCGTTGACATCTCATATGCGATTCAACACATCTTGCCATTCAGGTGGAAGAGTGTTTATGAAAAATCGCACCATCTCTGACTGTGACATAGGACGACCATTCCATATGACCAGTTGAATTTTTTCGTTGACTTTAAGGATGTGATCAATTAAGTCACATCTCTCCCATCGATGATCAGTCAGCTCAGCTATCAGTTTAGACAGCCTATCCTTTTATTCATCGGTAACTGCGCGAATAGGTGTGCGCAACCTCAGGGGAGACATTGTTCCTGCAACAAATGCAGAACAAAAAATAAGGGATTACTTATAATCCACATAGACTTAATTGAAAAAGAAACACATTCTTTTCCCTTTTTTTTTTTGGTCAACGGTCAACGGTCAACGGTCGCCAGTCGCCGGTCGTCTGGCCGGTCGGACCGGTCGAACCGGGTCAGACGAACCGACCGCACGTGCCGAGCGTGTGCGTGGGCTGACGTCACGCAGACATCAGCCGCCACGTGCCGCGCGCGTGCCATCGTCGGGCCGGTCGGGTCGCCGTCGGTCGTCGGCGGCGGTGACCGCACGGCCAACCGATGCCGTCGCTGACGTCATCGATGACGTCACCCCAGCGGTTACCGACCGTTGGGTGACGTCATGCTGACGTCAGCATGCGTCGGTCCGTGGACCGGCGCGTGCCGGTTCGCCCGCCGGTGGCGCGCACGCGCTGGGCGACCCAGCGCTTCCGGGCGCATCGCGCCCATGCGCAACGGCTTCTGGCCGCGCATGTGGGCGCGTGCGGCGTCACCCGGCGGCGCTCGAGGTGTCGCCAGACTCATCTCGATGTCGCCTTTGTTCCTATGCCATCAGAATTTTATTTTGAGTTACGCAAACTCGGAAAAAAGGCCGAACAGCGCTCGGGTGTCGGGATTTCACGCCCCGATCCGTACGGCCGAGAATTTTTTTTGCGAAAAATCAATGAAAAAACGTCAAACAGGTCGGGAAAACATGAACTAGGGCTCTGATACCAATGTTGGGAATAATGAATCCCCGAAAACCGGATTCGACACTAAATCGAACCCCTAAATCAATGCGGAAGACAAAGCCCGAGAAAGCAACACGTATCACCAATCGTAAAGCACACCACGGATTCGAGCGTACCTTGTTAGCCACAGATTAGACACCGACGCCGATGGAGGAAGAGAAACTGAGCACTGTTCGATCCGAGGAGGCAAAATCCTTCGAGCGCTTCACTGGTTTCGCTTTGAAGAAAACGAGAGCGAGAGAGAGTACGTAAAACAGCGTACGTTTTTTCTTAATCAAAACGGTATCTTTTCCACTCTCTCTCCTCCTTTTTATACCCCCCCTCTTTCCACGGGCCCTATTCCCGTGGGCCGGGCTTTCTGGGCCCAACTTGAGCGGACGGGCCTTAAGCCCAATTCCAACAAAGCCTTCAGAAAGTAAATGAAATAAAGGTCGAATCTTAATCATTCATGAATTTGAAACAATAAATAGAAGCTACGGTGTGATAGCACTTGTTCAATACATTTCTATCTTAGCATTCTTTTAGTTTGGAAAAGAAAAAAAACCCAACCACATCCACTTGGAAATATTATCCAAAAAGTCCTAAATCTATTGGATTTTTGCCACTTCAAACATAAACCTTTTAATTTTGCTAATTCAATCTTAAACTATTTTTACATTTTGTCAATTGAGTCGATTCAGTTAATTTTGGCCGAAAATCACTAATGTGGATGCCATCCGTCCTACATAGCACTGCTGGCGCTAATATAGATAATTTTTAATAATATTTTCATATTTTTTCAATTATTTTCCTTTTTTCCTTTTTTTCCCTTCACTTTCAATTTCCTTCTTTATTTTTTCCTTTTCTCATTTTTTCTTTTGTTTTCTTTTTTCCTTTTATCTTTTTTGCTTTTCCCTCCGTCAATCTCAAGCAAGAGACACTTGGGTCATGGTTGACGAGGGCAGCTTCTCACCAGATCAGGTGAGAGTCGCCTTTGCCTAGCATAGTGAAGGTTTCCCTCACCCGATCCAACAAGGTCCTCCCCCTCACCATCCCAAGCCCGTGTGGCCTTCACCTGAGACCAACGACTTCCATTGGCCATCGACAAAGCTCAGTGATGGCCAATGAAGGGAAGGAGGGGAAAAAAATAAAGTAAAAGGAAAAAATGAATATAGAAGAAAAGAAAAGAAAATGAATAAATAAATAATTCAAAAAAATATTATTAAAAATTGTCCACGTTAGTACCAATCATATCACATTTGACAGATGATACCCACCTCAACGATTTTCAATCAAGATTGATCGAATTGACTCAATTGGGGTGTTCATTGATATAAATATTTATGTTGACTATTTTAAAATCATCGAGATGGCAACTTAAGGGATTGAATCCAAACCTAACCAAGTTTTACACATCAAAATCCGGTTGAGGAAGGACTACGTTTTGACTAGTTGATGGGTTTCACGGAAAGATCTGTAAGTGATGAGAGTTCTTGTCATCATAAGTGGATAAACATATAGTTCCATTGCATGAACCAACTAAATGAACCTTATCGTGATTTTGGATAAATGAAATATTTAGATTGATGTCTTGACGTGAAAAGCGCATTTGCACTCTCGAAAAGTTGTCGAAGTCATACTTAACAAGATCGAGCTTTGCAATTTGGTCGATCTCTCAAGACAAGCTTTGCCGGAAAAGATGCTAGGGAGAAGAACCTTCCGAGATATGCATACAGACCTGAACCAAAAGCTCTCGCTAGGGATTAGCATCTTCATTAGAAGGTCAACTGGAAATCTCTCTGTAAAATTGTTCAAAGTAGGAAATGTTTTTAAACTCCATAATTGCTTCTTATTTCAACCTAAATGATGATGCTTTTACATCGGACGTGACCATGCCTTTTGACTAATCTAGAAGACATCTTTTTGGTCCTATTGAATTTTCATATCTTATAAAAGGTCTTTTGTCAATTAATTTTTTTTTATTAACAAAAGAGTGGACATGATATCAGCACTAACAGTCCTCGCTAAGCATTGTCAAAAGGGTCTCACTCAGCACGGAATGTTCAGCTTAAGATATAACTATTTCACACCACCCAACATCTGACAGTCCAATTTGACAATCAATTCATGGTTCCGAATGAAAATTAATAAATGATATACATGTAGTGCTTTGCCATGAGCTAGTCAATGCAAGCCACGTGATGTGCGCAAAGATCCATAAAGACAAGAAGAAGAGGAATATTTTCATTTACACTTTGGTTAGCTAAATTCTTGTCATTAGTCATGAACCATACACATGAATGAGTTGTAATTTCTCATTAAATCCTTGGATCGAATATCCTTTTGCCCTTGATTAAAAAAAGAACATTAAAATACAGCAAAAGGCAAAAACGTTAAACGTTAAACGTTAAAGAGATCAGAAATAATTGCAAAAGGGATAAGTGCGATATAATAAATTAGATAACGGCAAATTAATCGAAGGTTGAAAGGCTTTTACAAAACCCTTTACAAGATGCACATAAATAGTGTTCAAAAGCGAGTATAACCTCGTTGGCCATAATGGGTCAATCCCTTTGAGTGATAAACATGTTTTCAGTGAGTCGATCTTTTCAATTCGTTTATGACCCAGTTAATTATCCGTATCAAAATTTGTCACATCACATTTTACCTGAGAGTTGGGAAAGAAAGGATGATTACCTAATCATATTACATGGAGATGCCCTATTGACCGGTTGGGAAAATTATCAAAAAAGTCTTAAACCTATTACAATTATGCCAATTCAGTCATAAACTTATTTTTTTGACCAATTGAGTCCTAAACCTTTTACAATTATTCCCAATTAGTCCATCCAGCCAAAATTGGCCGGCTAGTGCTGACGTGGCAGTTGGTTGGCATCGGCAAGCTATTTTAAATAATATTTTATTTATCTTTTTTTCCTTTTTCCTTTTTTTCCCTCCTCCCTCTTCCTCCCTTCTCCCTCCTTCCTCCTTTGGCTCAGGTGATCGGCTAGGCTAGCCGGTCGCCGGACTATCGCAGGGCGAGGTGAGCCCTCACTAGACGCGACGGCGAGCCCCCCTCACCGAATCTGGCGAGAGCTCGCCTCACCTGGTGATCGCGAGGCAAGCTCGCGCCCAACAATGGTGGGGCAAACCCCCACCGGATTTGGTGAGGGCTCACCTTGCCGGACGATCGCGAGGCGAGCTCACGCTAAGCGACGGTGGGGCGAGCCCCCGCCGAATCTAGCAAGGATTTGCCTCGCGGTCACTAGGCGAGGGGAGCCCTTGCCAAATTCGACGGGGGCTCGACTTGTGACATCCTAGATTTTCAACTCTATTTTCTACTAAATAAATCGGGCATTTCATTGACACACCTATAGGACTGTTCTCAGAACTGATCACTCTCAAGATAACTAGGTTATCTGGGGAAATTAATAAGGATTTTAAAGCAAATAGACTTGAGAATTCGACTAGGAATTGGCTTCTCAACCGTGTCTATCTTTAGAGGCCATTGCGACACAGTATAAAATCAATTTGAAATCAGAGATAGGCTGGTTCGACAAAGATGTGTGGCTAATCGTGGGTGACACCACTAAATTGAAAAATTCTCGTCGACGGGCACTAGACTGATTTTCTTATTGTTTTGGTACTCTGTGTCCATATTTGAATCCTCAAGATTTTCACGACAATCAAGAGTCGCCAATGAGTCGAGTGGGTTCATAGTAGCTCGAAGAAAATTGACCACGGGTCATTTGTACTAAAAATGCCTAAAAGTTACTCGGTAACCTAAGTCACGCTAAAAATGCGCCAAGTGAAATTAACTGTGAATTCAAGTCTGATTTCAAAAATTGAAGATTCTTTCGTGTCACAATAAATTCTAGGAACGTCGACTCGGTCTCAGAAGATTTTTCATAGATTTCGAGATTTTTACGGAGAATCGTTTGGACGCCGCAAAAATTAACGGAAATTCGGATCGGCCGAATTAAAGAAATTTTCGACTTGCAAACTGAGCTATATGGCGGAGGGGACCTGTAGAAATTATGTGGGCTTTTTCTACGTCGAAATTGGACGTCGATTTGCAGACATCAAGGATGAACTTAAAGCTCAAATTGTGAAATTCGAAATTAGTAATGGGGCTGGAAATTTGGACTTCAATTTGGATATTATTGTGGAAATTATTGGCTAGAAAGTATTAAGGGGACAAGGAGGATAATCATGTAAACTAAGGGAGACCAAGCATTAATAATATGGGCTAAGCTCGTGGACTTTTGTCTCTCTCTCTCTCATCCAACTTCTCGGACAAGCTTTTGCCGACCTTCTCCTCCTCGCTCGATCCCTACCTCAGCCAAAAGGATCACTTTACTTCTGCCTTTCATTTATTTTTCCTTCGGTCTATCTTCAGCATCTTCAACGCCACCGAAGCCATCGATTTCCCTGCTGCCGTCTCCACAGTTGCCACGGCTTCAAACCGCATCATCATCATCATTTTCCATCCACCGAGTTCTCTCTCCGTTCCGTGCTGCCACACACACGAAGCTGATTTCCCCTGCAGCTGCTCCACGCGTCCGAGTCTCCTCCAAGCTCGGTCAACCCAACGCCGTGAAGCCCCCACAGAAGAACACGCCGGCCCACCGAATTCGCTCAGCCGCACAACCCCAGCAGAAGCTTTCGTTGACCCAGCATCGACCGAAGCAACTTCGACTTCAGCCACGCATCTTCAATTTCCACCGAAGGAGTCCACCAAGGCCTCTTGCTGCTGTCCACGCCAAGCAAGCAGCGATTGAAGCTGCTTCTCGTCCCCACGAATGGTAAACAAACCGGCGGATTCCCCAGCAAGAAGCCCGCGGACGTTGACTTCTCTTGGTGCGCTTCTCCGCGCGTCTTCCACTGATCTTCAATCCACGCAGCACCGAGCCAACGCCCCGCCATCAGCACTCGAGCGACGCACCACCTGCTGCTCCACCGCTTCGTATTTTCATTTCAGTCCACCAAAGTCAGCAGCAGCGGTCGGTTGGCCGCATGCTTCACGCCTTACGGTCTTCAGCTGCATCGTCCAAGTCTTCAATCGCCCCAGTCAACCGCGTGCCAACCTCCTTCGGTCATCAGCAACACTCACCGAAGCCTTGGTTGACCGCTTTCAGCCCACGCGTCCGCTTCTTTCCTCCAGCTTGTTCGGTCAAAGATTGTTCTCCAGCTAAGGCGTGATTGACCGAAGCTGCTCTCCCCTTTTCATGCGCCAGCAGCGTCATCCACACGTCAGCGAAGCCGAAGTCCAGCACCTCCGTAATTTCTGCAGCAAGCTTCAGCCATTTGAAGTCGTGGGCTTCAGTTGCAGCAGCCCAAATTTCCAGGTCGACCCAACTTCTTCAACGTAAGTCAGCAGCCCAGTGATTTTCACCAGCCCTTTTGAAGCCCTCGGTTCAGTCTGAAGTTGAGCCATCAGCCCGCCCATTTCCAGCAGCAGTTTGGGCACAGCAAAGCCTGGTTCAGCAGGCCACGAGATTTTCTCGCCCAGCCCACAAATCAGTGAAGTTCAGCCCAAGCCCAGCAATTTGCTGTGGGCTTGCAAGGTTTCTTGGCCCGGTCCGTGTGTTTGCCGACACCGCCGAAAATTCAGATTTCGGCCGCCGTCGCGTCGTTGCCGCAGTGTCTCGGTTCCCGCTTTTAATCAAGTGAGTTTTGCTCACTAATGCCTTCTTAGTTTGCTAATTATATCTAAGGGTTGATTAGATTTAATTAAGTACAATTAGGTGGTTAGATTAGTTTAGGACAACTAAATTAGTAACTTAATGATGCATATTAGGTGGTTAGACTTAGTCATTAGCTAATAGAGAGCTTCTAATATTTATTGATTGCATCTTGGATTTTTCCCGACCCGTTTCGGGCTTCAATTAGGCATTACGGGCCTAAATTGGATTTTTGGTATTTATTTATTAATATTCGAAATTAATTTAATTATTTATTTATTTTCCAAAAATTAGGTAGAGATAGCCGACGACCGAAATTTTATGCTGATTGCCGTGGCACAATCCGTTTATTTAATTGAGCTTTATTTTGTGCTAAATTGATTCATGAGTGATTTTAGGATTTATTCCTAAATTGAATAATCTTTGGTTATTAATTGAAAAATAGCCGGGCATCAGTTGACAATGCCAAAAATGTTTTAGTGGATTAAAGAAAATGGTGGGATTTATAAAAAGGAAATTATTTTATTTTTGTTAAGACGGATCGTGTACCCACACACGATATTTTATCAAGTACCTTTGATACCAAGAAATTAGGCCAAGATATTATGAAATTGAGGAACTTAATTAAGAAGTGCAATATCGTTGGCCGCGATTGGAAATAGTCGAGTGGGACTATAAAGCCATTAAATTTGGAAAATGTCAAGTGGGACCATCAAGCCATTAAATTTAGAAAATGTCGAGTGGGACCGTAAATTCATTAAATATTGAAAGTTGCCAAGTGGGACCGTGATGCTACTAAATCTAAAAAAGTTGCTTGGTGTTGCGACCAAATTTTCGGGTGAACCACCTAAAGTTTGGCTAATGGATTATTAAGCCTAGACTTAACTCAGGCTCTCCCAAGCCCATACCAATTTGCGACTTAGGTTTAAATTCTTAATATGCAATTGATTTTTAATTAGAAGTCGCCACTAATCTATTTTTTGGTAGGTCGATTAGAAACCCAAGTAAAGTAACGGGAGATTTACTTTACTCTTACGAACTAGAGATTGTGAGTTAAGGGATTTGGTTATGCTAGATTTGTCACGCCCCGAACCCTGAGCGCGCCAACATCCCACCTTGGTCATGCAAATGCAACATTCCCAGGTAGTGTCGCCGATCTCATTCATGTTATTATTGCGCAAGCGGAACGTATTATAAAACCCCTGACAATTAAATACGGGATAGAAAAGCAAGAAGCAAAACCACAACATAACACTTTCATAATTCAATAGAATTACAAACATAAGCCTATAGCCAAAAGTCTACAAAAGACCGGCTCTTAAAAAGGAACTGTCCTACGACCTACAAGTCGAACACGTTCTCCAATCCTTATGACTTCACCTCTGCAACTCCTGAATGCCAACCAAAACTATCTAGCCGCTCCATCCACCGGGGACTTGAAATTTTAATCCCCAAACTAGGATGAAACAATGTCTCAGCAAGTTCAACCCCCTAAACCTCTATTAGAAAGAAAATACGCCCCGGGTGGCCTAGCCACATCACACAGAGAACTTACCTTGCATCAATTCCTTCATGCAGGTTAGCACAATTTGCATCACACAATCTCAGGTAATAATGATAATTCAAACAATTGGAACGCCATCGCTTTCATATAAATCACAGTCGCACTTATCACGCATTCCAATTATTATTCACTGACACACAAGGGCATAGCTTACTCGCAGTTCGGCTATCTACTGACACTAATGCCAGGCATCGCCTCCTCCCATGGAGCGCGGCTTCGTCAGTACGTCGACGGCATTCCCAAAGGAGCATGGGCCCAGAATCTACTGCGACCCGCAACCACCGCGTGGGCATCCCATATAAGGGCAAGTCCAGCTCAACAGCCCAGGACGATTCCTCTTAATTATCACACAGCCAAAGCATACTCGGCCCTAGGACACTTCGCATTTCACTCAACGCTTCCACTTAAAATAGTGATCCCGGCCATTTTTCTTCATATTAAAAATATTCCAAAAATTACTCACGTTTGTGGGGACACGCTAATTTCGAATCAAAAAGCCAATATTTCACTTTTTTAAACCCCACTATTTAATATAATAATTAAAATCTAATTTTTGCATCAAAACCCGACACTAGGGTTTTTATGAATAAAATCCCTATTTACCACAATCAATACTCAATTTGCCACATCAATTCATCAAATTCAAATTCTAAATGCACAGTAGCGATCAACACAAAATTCTGAGAATTTAGGGTCCCGAAATAATTTTTCGGAATTTATTAAATAATTAAATTTATTCCGAAAATTAATTAAATAATAATATCCATATTTTTCGCAATCCACACTCAATTTATATTATCCAATCGTCAATTTCAAAATCCAAATACACCACAGCAATTGGCATGAAATTCTGAGCAATCGGGGTTAAAAATAATTTTCCCCTTTTTTTTAAATAATAATATTTTAATAATTTCGGATTATAATATAATATTATAATTTCCAGAATTTCGAAGCAATTAAATAATTCAAAATTAAAATCCTATTATGTCCCATCAAGGTTTATTATTAAATAAACTCACCTAACATTTAATTAAGCATACTTTAAATTAAACAAACATCTTAATCTAATTCACAATTAAATAAATTAAACTAACCACCTAAGTTTAATTAACTTAGGCTAATCTTAATTAACTTAGGCTAAGCACACCTAAAGCATAATTAATCCTCTAATCGAGGTTTAGTGAGTTAAACTCACTAGATTAACGAACCGAGCGGATCAAAACGACGGGGATGACGTGAGGATCGACTTTTCTCAAGGCGGGCCGAGCATTCGGGCTCGGGAAGGCGGCCAAAACGGGCCAAAACCGAGCTGAGAAACCCATTTTTCTTGCTCGCCAATGGCTGCTGGTTGGGGGCGAATCCGGTGCCGGTTGAGGCGCACAAGGGCGGCGGAGGCAAGGCGAAGCTCCGGCGGGCTAAGGCGAGGGCGCACGGTGGCCGGAGGCGGCTGAGCCGAGGCCTAAACTGGCCGAACGGCCTCCCGGAGGCGAAGACGAGCAAGGACGACGGTGAGGGAGGCGGGTTCGCGCGACAGCAATAGCGTGCCAGGCGGCGGACGGTGCGCGAGGGGTGTGCGACGGCAGTCCAGTTGGGCTGCTGGCTGCTCCAACGTCTTCTCAGATCTGCTGGGTGTCAAGCAGCAACCAACAATGGAGGAAAGAGGACTTCGACGCAGCAGGAGGGAGAGAGGGCGACGGTGGCACAGGCGGATGGCGAGCGGGCACAGCAACGGGCGAGCGGTGACCGCGATGGCGAGCTCCGGCGGACGGGCGTGCGAGCGGGCGAAGCGGGCGGCGTCGAGGCTGGTTGGCCGGCCGGATTCTCTCTCCTCTTTTCAAAATCCAACAAAGTCCCTTAATTCAAGGAAGAAGATGAAGTGAAAGCCCACCTTTTCAAGAGTCAATCTCCACCCTCCATTTGTCAAGATCCTAGCCGCACAAGCCCCACCATGACATCACTTGATGATGTCACATTCCACTATCTCCAATCCTCCCACAACTATCTTCAATAGGTCCAATTTCATTTTCCGCCGGGGTCCAATTCTTGTACATCCAATTTCTTCGATTCTCATCAATTCTCTTTCAATTGAATCAAATTGAAGTCCATAAAATAAATTCAATGTCACCACACTTCAATTCACGTCTTCACTTATCCATAGAACCAACTTAAGTCCCAAAAGCGCGACCAAAGACGAGCCTACTAATTTCTCGGGCCAAATTAGCCATTCTCTGATTTAATTGCTGAAAAACTCTGATTGCATGAAAAATCTTCTAAAGATAAAGCAATGATCTTAAAATGATTTGTGACACACCTAGACTTCCAATTTCTAAATTCGATCTCAATTCCACGGTTAATTTTACTTTGGCACGATACTAGCGTAGCCCAACCTACCGGATAGCCTTTAGAAATTTTCATGCATTTGACATATGGTTGATCATCTCAAGCCACAACGTACATCTTTGAAACATCGGCAACTTTCGGTTGTCGAGGTAATCTCAAGGTTTCAAATATGAACACAGGGTATCCAATCGACAGACAAGTCGGTCCAGTGTCGATCGACAAGGATTATGCGATCCGGTGGAATCACCCACATTCGATCACATGCCTCTGTCGAGTCGACATATCTCCGGTCTCTAATCGATTTTTATTTGTGCCGTAAAGACCCTTGTAGATTAGCTCGGTCGAAAGGTCGCTTCCTAGCCAAATTCTCGAGTCTAATGCATTAGAATTTCTTAACGACTTCACCCGATAGACTAGTTTTCACATAAGTGGCTGACTCAAGGAAATGAACTATATGCATGCCAACGAAATGCCCGTCTCAATTTATTGAAAATAGAATTGGAAAATCGGGATTTCACAAGATTTCTCTAACTCCCTTTCGGTATCTTTCTCTTTTATTTTGAAAAATATTTTGACAAGCAACTTGAATTGATTTTAATTTATCTCCCTAAGATGTGAGACGATGATGCGGGTTCGCAATCCACCAATTTAACACCCAGATTAATTATGAATAAATTGCAAAACTTACCTCATAGCAATGAAAACATCTATAATGTTAGATCAGAATTTATATCAACAATTCTAGATATGATTTCTAATTAACACATAATTTCTTGAGTCATAAAAATGCAATATAACTAAATGACCTAATTCTAATGACATGCAATTTCTAATTAAATGAATCTAACAATAATCATTAAATGGCATGCATTTCATGAATCTAATCCTAATGACATTTACATGACATTTTTTATTTTTCCTAAAAATGCAATCTATCCTAGAGAATGGAACTAATTTATTCTAAGATATTTTTTTTTTGTATTTTTCATGAAATTCGGAATTAGGAAAAATATAAAAAATATCTAACTAGATTAATATTTTATTCAATTTGCATTAGGAATTAGGTTAAGCCAAATCCTAATTTAAACTAAAATATTATCTTAACCCAAATAATCCTAAAATGCAATCTATTTAAGAAAATGCCTAAACTTATAATACATTAAGAAAAAAATATTATCTAAAATTAAACTAAGTGCAATTTTACCATAATATACAATGACGTACAAAAGATGCCCTAATTCTACATAACATATGCATGATGATTTTTTTTGTGTTTTTGTTTTATTAATTTCGAAATTAATAATTGCCAAATAATTAAACATGCAATCCAAGTTAAAAATCTAACAACCTAAATGAATGCACTTTTTTTTTTTTTTCTTTTTTTATGATTCAAAATAAAATCCATATTCTAAATATGCAAGATAATAAACAAACATAATCCTAATTTGGATTTTTTTGGATTTTTTCCTTTTACTAAAATAAAATCAATTCAAACACCGCGACAAGCAAATCAAATAAGATAAGATTGATATTCAAAAATTGACGAACCATATCTTTTGCATGAGATCGGATTGACCAATTTTAAAATAACTTGCGAATCAAATCTCGGGCGTGAGATCGGATTGTCGATTTTTGCAAAAGATTGTGAGTCGGATTTCGGGCACGAAAATCGAACTGTTAATCTCTAATTTGATGAGCTCTTTTATGTCGGAATCTCAATCATATATTCAGGAGTAATTCTAAAAAAAAAAACAAAGTAAATAAATGAAAATAACATAAACAAAATAGAACAAAGTAAATAAGGAAAAAAAAAAAAAAAGAAAAACTACCTAATTGATTTTCCTTTTTTCTTTTGTTTGTTTTTTTCTTTTTTCTGCCTTCTCGAGCACGGCTTGCTCGTAGGTCTCCAAGGGGGAGCCGGCCGTCGGTCCGGTGAGGGGGTCTGGTAAGGGCGGCGGGCGACGGAGCACGGGCGCTGGGCGTCGTGGACGCGGGGCTGGCGAGCGGCCAAGGCGAGGCAGTGGCAGCTGCAGGGGCACCTGGTCGTCGCGGGTCAGCGCGGGATGAGCAGGGGCGGCGTTGGGCAGATCTGGCTCGGGTCTGGTCTTGGCAGAGCTTCGGTGGGCCGGAGGTTGCGGTCAAGGTGGGTCGCGGCGTCACAGGAGCGATCGTTGGGTGCAGTGTACAGCGACTCGCGAGCGCAGGGGAGCGGAGCAGGAGGCGGAATCGCGTCTGGCAGAGGCTTCGGGCAGCGTCGGCGCAGGGATCAGGCGGTGGCGTCGAGTCGCGAGGTTGAAGCCGAGGTGGGTCGCGGCTCAGAGCAGCATCGGGTCGTCAGCTCGAGATCAGAGGCGCAAGCGTCGCGGCGTCCGGTGCTCAGGCGGTCAGAGGCGGATGCGATGGACAGGCGACGGTAGCCGCTGGCGTCGGGTTAAGCAGGGACGTCGATCGCTGGTCTTCGGGGCGACGGCGTCTGAATCGCGCGGTGAGGCGGAGATCCGGCGAGACGGACGGCGGTGCCGCGCGGTGGAGGAGGAACCGGCGAACGGCTGATGAGGGAGACGATGAACAGTACTTGTCCCCTCACCTCTCTGCCGCTTGTACCTTCTGCTTTTTGCGTTTTTTTTTTTTTTTTTTTTACTTTTGACTTTTCTTCACCGAAGGAAAAGCCTCAAAAACCCTAAAAACCCTAAAAAACGAAGACCAAATTTTTCCCTGTCTTGAATTGTTTTGACCGAGAAGCCAAGAGAAAGAACCCAATGTAGCCGTATGTAGCAATATGTGTGGCCCCTAAACCCTGCACATTTAACTTATTTATAGGCCACGAGTTAGGGTTTTAATTTTTCCAAATACATATCCACAAAAGTTTCTTTTTCTAAACTTAATATTTACTTTTCCAAACACAATATTTATTCTTGATACAATTTAGGATTGCAAGAGAATTTTTCTTAAATTTGAAATCTTGCATGGATAAATCCGTAAAATCTCTTTAAGAATACGGACTTGGGTTGATTTGCTCTTTTCGTGGGCTTAGCCCAACTCATCAAATTAAAAGTTATGAACCATCAATTAAAACCCATCTACCACCAGTGCGGTGGATGAGGAAGAAGAAGGTGCAAGAGAAACTGGTGCTTCGAGAATCTCTGGATCTGTCATGGTGTGTGAGGATCTTCTCAGCACTGGATTCACCTATCAAGCGCATGGAATGGATAATACTAAAACGAAACCGTGGATCTGATACCATGAATGGACCTAGACTCGGATCAGGGAAGGAGAGTAAATTTTCTGCAGGTATGCATCCCACATTGGGCGAACAACTCCCGTTCAAGCCCTTCAGGGACAGCCTTTTAGCAAAAAACCACTCAGCCCTTTAATTCATAGCCTAGAGACACTCAGAGGATGCCAGGATGGAAACGTTTCTAGCATACCCAAGCTGCATTTCTCGAAGGATCCTACCAGGCTGGAGAAGAAGAGGGATTTAGAAAGCCATAGAGGTTTTTCACAAAGCACACTTCTTACTTCAAGGGACTCTGCCCAAAACGATACAACAACAATGCCTTATATAGGCAAATAAAAGGCAACAAGGACACACAGGGACCAACTCACGGGTCCAGATACAGACAAAGGCACCGGAAACTACCGGGTAGGGAATTATTCGCAAACTATGAACAGTAACTGTACTGTGAACAGTACCTTCCCTAGCCCAGTGCTACAGTGAAATTGTACGGACTCAACGGTCTCGTCCGTCACGAGCATTGTAGCTACATACTGAGTCGTTATCTGAACTTTCTTCTAGGAGATGTGCTTCATACTTCTGCTAGAGAGCTTCAAGGTCCTGGGGTGAAAGGATCTGGTTCAACCTTTGTGATGAGGATGCTTCATGAGCCCAATGGGATGCTTCCTCTTCGCCCGCTTTGTATTTTCGTTTGCGGTGTTGGCGGAATGTTTGGCATGCTTGGCCGAGGCCAATTGGACGGTTGTGCGTAAAAGGACATGTCCATATTTTGAAATGATGACGAAGATCCCTGTTCGTAGGGATCCTGGGACAGTGGACCTCCAAAGCGTGCATAGGGGTCTTGAGTAGACTGGACAATGTCATCTTCGCTTGTCATCTCATGTTCCTGGGATGATGCAGCTTGTCTGTATTGCTCTAGTGCTTCCTTAGCTTCGGTGCTAGGTCATAATGATCCCACGTAGTGGGTGCATTATTCCAGACATCTTCGGGAATGGTCTTGTTTTCCTGGCATAGGATTCTCTGGAGTTCTCGGTATTCATGTTCACAAGATCTAACAGATCTCGGATAGGATTTGTGAATCCGGCCTTCTCGATTGTTCAAGTGAGGTTTATAGGCCGTGGTTCCTATTTCAAGTGGTGCATCGGGAATACTACCATTATTTCTGTAAAAATTCCACGGACGTCGGAAAAACAGGATGGTGTGCACTTCAGGATTTGGTGTCGTGATTCTCAGTTCTCTTTCCAAGTCTTGTTTCCAACATGTAGGATGATAGAACCAATTTAGAAATTCTAAAAGATTTCTATCACATTCCTTTTCGATGTTTCTTCCGAGCATGAGTATCCTGGTGAGATTGGCAATAAATCTTCTAGTGGGAATTTCAATGGCTATCAAGTACTTATTGGTTAAGTACCATAACAGCGTTTTGAGCTGATCAGGAAAATCATCTTCCTTCCAGATAAGAGGATGAATAAAAGGATAATCCAAATTTAACCCGAAAGGATAAAGGATCGAACCTCCATTGAATCTGAAAAGGTCTGCGTGGCATTGCCACATGAGGTTCTCCATGTTAGCACAAAGACTGTCATTTTGGATTTGCTGAATAATCTCCTGGGGATATTTCTGGCTCGGCGAATCTTTAATCTTCTCGATCTTGTATTTGACTCCATGGTTAAGCATATGGAAAGCGGTCTTTTGATGTACATGTTGATTTCGGGCCGGTGCTTTGGGTCTTGACAAAAAGTCAGCAAGGACATTCTTTTTGCTAGGAATATGTTTGGTTTCAAAAGAGTATTTTGAAAACCATTCAGCCCATCGGAGCAGTTGAGAGTTTGGAATCTGTTTTTGTTTAAACTTGGTCATCTGAGGGAAAGATGCCATGTCTAATTCTACCAAAAAGTGATGGCCGATGAGATGAAACTCAAATTTTTTGATTCCATTTTTCACTGCTAGGATTTCTTTGAAAGTGGAATGGTAATGCATTTCAGTCTGGGAAAACTTTCCACTTTTTAAGCACAAAGATGTTTCTTACCATCAATTTCTTCGAACAGACGGCTGCCCGGTATTCGTCACCACCGCGCGCTTTGAAGGATTCTTTTGCCTGTTGATGGTATTTGCAATGGTGGGATATTCTGCATAATCTCCTTTAGCTCAGCAACTGCTTTAGTCTGGGGCTTTCCCCAAGGTGGGGAGTTCTTTTTCAGCATTGATTGCAAAGGAATCAGAAGCTTTGCAATGTTTGGAACAAAAACCCTGAGATAATTAATTATCCCAAGAAATTGCTGAACTTATTTTGTTGTGAAGTTATCTTCGGGAAACTTCAAAAGTTCTTGAGCAATATGTGGCCCTGGATAGTACGTACCTTTGTTAAGGTGCATACCAAGAAATTCAATTTCTGTTTGGGCAATATTCATCTTTCTTTGAGAAAGCATAATGCCATGTTTTTTCACGATTTCTGCAAATTTCTCAAGGAGTTGGCAATGGCTCTGTTCATCAGGGCTATAGAGCAGAATATCATCGATATAAACCGCTGCACTTGACAGAATGGGTTGGAAAATACGGCACATAGCCTTTTGGAAGAGGGATGGTGCTACCTTTAAACCAAAAGGAAGAACTTTCCACTGGAAGTGCTGGTTCGGAATACAGAATCCTGTTTTGGTTCTGTCTTCAGGATGAATGCCCAACTGCCAAAATCCGGCTTTGAGGTCGAATTTGGAGTAGATCTGGGCCTTGGTTAACCCACTAAAGAGAGAATCTCTGGATGGTAAAGGGAACTTATCATCCTGGAGAAAAAGATTGAGAGGTTGGTAGTTAATTACCAGTCTCATTTTTCCTCTGTTCTGCTCTGCTCGCTTATTGACATAAAAGGCTTCACAAGCCCATTGAGAGTCAGAAACTTCAATAAGGCATTGCTGCAATAATTCTGAGCATTCCCTTTGAGCTAAAGCCAAGTGTTCTAGCTTCATTCCCACATGACTCGCCTTTGTTGGGTTGATGTCTTCATTCTTTTTGAAGGGGAGTCGAACAAAGAATTCTGGATTTTTCCATAAAGGATGAGAACATTTTTGAGCGAATTCTGAGTGGGATTCTGAACAAGATTCTAACAGCTTTTGCATGATTGGATCTAACAAACTCATTTGAATGGAAAAGAGAAATCTTTTAGAATTTCTAAATTGGTTCTATCATCCTAGATGTTGGAAACAAGACTTGGAAAGAGAACTGAGAATCACGACACCAAATCCTGAAGTGCACACCATCCTGTTTTTCCGACGTCCGTGGAATTTTTACAGAAATAATGGTAGTATTCTCGATGCACCACTTGAAATAGGAACCACGGCCTATAAACCTCACTTGAACAATCGAGAAGGCCGGATTCACAAATCCTATCCGAGATCTGTTAGATCTTGTGAACATGAATACCGAGAACTCCAGAGAATCCTATGCCAGGAAAACAAGACCATTCCCGAAGATGTCCTGAATAATGCACCCACTACGTGGGATCATTATGACCTAGCACCAGAAGCTAAGGAAGCACTAGAGCAATACAGACAAGCTGCATCATCCCAAGAACATGAGATGACAAGCGAAGATGACACTGTCCAGTCTACTCAAGACCCCTATGCACGCTTTGGAGGTCCACTGTCCCAGGATCCCTACGAACAGGGATCTTCGTCATCATTTCAAAATATGGACATGTCCTTTTACGCACAACCGTCCAATTGGCCTCAGCCAAGCATGCCAAACATTCCTGCCAACACTGCAAACGAAAATACAAACTGGGCAGAAGAGGAAGCATCCCATTGGGCTCATGAAGCATCCTCATCACAAAGGTTGAACCAGATCCTTTCACCCCAGACCTTGAAGCTCTCCAGCGAAGTATGAAGCACATCTCCTAGAAGAAAGTTCGATAACGACTCGCATGTAGCTACAATGCTCGTGACGGACGAGACCGTTGAGTCCGTACAATTTCACTGTAGCAAAGTACTGTTCACTTTTACTGTAGCACTAGGCTAGGGAAGGTACTGTTCACAGTACAGTTACTGTTCATAGTGTGCGAATAATTCCCCACCCGGTAGTTTCCGGTGCCTTTGTCTGTATCTGGACCCGTGAGTTGGTCCATGTGTGTCCTTGTTGCCTTTTATTTGCCTATATAAGGCATTGTTGTTGTATCGTTTTGGGCAGAGTCCCTTGAAGTAAGAAGTGTGCTTTGTGAAAAACCACTATGGCTTTCTAAATCCCTCTTCTTCTCCAGCCTGGTAGGATCCTTCGAGAAATGCAGCTTGGGTATGCTAGAAACGTTTCCATCCTGGCATCCTCTGAGTGTCTCTAGGCTCTGGATTAAAGGGCTGAGTGGTTTTTTGCTAAAAGGCTGTCCCTGAAGGGCTTGAACGGGAGTTGTTCGCCCAATGTGGGATGCATACCTGCAGAAAATTTACTCTCCTTCCCTGATCCGAGTCTAGGTCCATTCATGGTATCACCATGGTTTCGTTTTTAGTATTATCCATTCCATGCGCTTGATAGGTGAATCCAGTGCTGAGAAGATCCTCACACACCATGACAGATCCAGAGATTCTCGAAGCACCAGTTTCTCTTGCACCTTCTTCTTCCTCATCCACCGCTCTCTCAGAGTTTCGTGTTTCTAACGCCTCTAAGATAGACTATCTCTATGAAGTCTCTCTTAGTGATGAAACTAAGATCTCAGAGACTCAGCTCCCTCTTATGAATCCTTATTCGGCCTTTGCTAAACCCACCTCATCATTCTCACCTATCCGTTCTATTCGTCAACTTATTCACCAAACACCAAAACAAGTGAAGGAGTATGTCCAGTCCTCCAAGTTCGACCAGCATCCTATTCCCGCCACTGAAAAGGAGTATTTTGTTACTCTCCAGATCCCTCCAGAATTTCCCAGACAATGGGTTCAACAGGGATATTCTCATGTCCATTATGGAGCTGTTCGCCTTGCTCTCACGTTCCATGGCCGTAAAGGCTTGCCAGTAGTGGCAAGAATCACTTTGTTGGATACCAGGTTTTTACAATACCAACATGCTTGTATAGGTACTGTTCAAACCACTCTGAATGCCGGAACAGTTTTTGTGACTTTATATCCAAACTTCAACATCGCTCTTTCAGACCCCCAGCTTCTCTCTTTTTTGAAAGTCCAAGTTCAGCTCACTGGAGCACCCCAAACTGCTGAATCTGTAGCTGCAACCCTACATTACCAAATGGTTTACCGAGTGCAGAACCATGCCCTCGACCTCAACTTCAATAATGGTAATGAAGATGCACTGTTCATATCCATGCAAAATGACCAGGCGTCCCCGCATTCATGTACCCGCACAGATTCCGAAGGATACGTTGGCCAAGCTCCTTCCGATACTTGGATCACCAACTATGAAAAGCTACACCAAAGATAACAAGCCTTTCCAAATAACCGACTCGGAGTTTGTAAGGAAAAAAGATGGAACTGTTTCCATCAAATTTGGCAAAGAGAAGGAAGAAAGTCCTTCTATCTTCCAGACCATCCTTATGATTGAACCATGTGTTCCAGAATCCATTTCCGAACCAGACCCGAAAAAGCATGTCCGACACTTTAACGGTGATGGACATCCTGTCCATTACTATAAAGACAATTATGGTCATTGTTTTTGGGATCCTTTTTGCCAATGTTCCTACTGTATAAATTCTCCCGACGAAGTAGATCCTCTTGCAAGATCTCCTCCCCGACGGAAAAAATCCAAGGATAAGGTGTACCAAAGGTACCTAAACGGAGACCCCTCCGTAGATACTCTTGGTGAGTGTGACAAATACCAGTTCATGGTGTCTTATGCACCACCTCCACCACCAGAGTCTAGTACTATATCCTCAACCTCGCCAGATCCACCAAAATCACCTCCACCTTCTCCTCCCCAGAGAAAGCAAGCTCTTTCTCCATTTTATAAGCCAATTCTCAAATGGGCTAAGAAACATTCTTACCCCCTCGAAGTTCTAGCAGAAACACCACCCATTTTCTCTATCGCCATGTTCCAAGATACTGACTTTCCTCCTCTTGTTAAGGAAAGCTCTAAACTCTCGTTCCCTGCTACATAAGAGTTTATTGATCCACATAACAGGTACCGCCATGTTCCCAAAATACCGATCCCCACCGACGTGGACGAACATGGAAGAACGAAAAAAAACCCCTGCTGCTGAAGCCGTTCTAAACTGGCAATCAGAGACTCTGTTGGCACAAAACAATGCCCTCAAGACTATTGATTCCAAGATTGGAAATGTGCAACAAGATCTCCGAAGATATGATGAAAGTACCAAGAAGATACTTTCTGAGTTCCAGAAAAGGCTTCATGCCTTGGAATCAGGACAGCATCTTGGGTACCATTATCTTGAAAGTCCAAAGCCAGAGATAGACAAACTCAAGAAGCAAATTCAGCTTCTTGAAGAAGGAAGGTTCAGACCTTTCGATCCATTGGCACCTCCTGTTCAAACTGGGTACGTATCCCCAACACCACAAGTATCTGTTTTTGCCAATATCCCGGCGGATTCCTCTAGAAGAGAATCAAATATACAAGAGCGTCTCAAAGCTTGGAAGAAAGAAAAGGGGAAAGAAAAAACACCACCTGCAAAATCAAGCTCAGTAGTTATCAGAGAAAGGCCAGACCAGATGATGTTATCAAATCCATTAGAATCCTTTTTAAAGGATTTGAGTAATCAAGCAATTGATCCGATTACTCAACAGCCTGAGCCTGATCCTGTTATCCAGAAAAAGCAAATTCTAGCCACTGAACAAAATTCCCCAACTACATCAGATTCAGTATCTTTTTCGTCATCTTCATCTTTCTCAGATCAAATGATCGATCCCTCCCCCATTGATCCACAAACCTCACAAATATTCATGGCTGACTCTCCCCCAAACTATGAGATGGAATCAAACTATTCTGATCCAGATCCAGAATTCGGACAGACAAGTAATCCCACCAGGAACAATTCTACCAAGCATGTGTCCATGGCATCAAAACAATTTTTCTCCATTGACGATATTCCTTATCCCAAATGGCCAGAAAGACTTGAAGAATTCCATACTTGGTTGAATACACAGGCCCTTACCAACCATGATATGAGTGATGTCCTTTGCAATTTTGCTACAAGGTTCGTAGGAAGCCTTAAATTCTGGTGGCAATCACTCACAGAACAAGACCAGCTCACGTTTATATTATCACCCACCTTCAGCCATGCCCTCACCTACCTGTATCATGTTTTTGTGGGAACCCCCGGAGACCTCAAAGAGCTAAAAAGAAGAGAATTCTTTCAAAGAAGATGCTGCTCTCTCCAAAAAAGACATCTTGATAAGCATTATCGACTAATGCTTCAGCTCTTTTACCAAGTCGGCGCAGATCCAAACCTAAAGCATGTCTTCCTCACTTCTATTCCTCAAGAACTATCACGATGGTTGAAAGATCTTTCTTTGGAAAGCAAAGAAGGATACAAGACATTCCCTTGGGGGAAATCCAGCAAGAAGTCCATATCTGTCTTGAAGAATTATGCTTAAAGCGCCAAATGGTCCAAACATACATCACGGATGACAAGCGCCTTGAATCAGCTTGTTCTCACCAGAAGTTAAAGATCAAATGCTCCAAACAAGATTGTGATGGTACATGTGGCCACTATTCCCGGAAGAAAAAGCATTACAAGAAGTACTCGGTTAAAAAATCGAGACATGGCTCCAAGCATTTCCGGAAAAAGAAGAAATGGCAATACCTCCGCAAGAGAAAAGATCACATAGGCCATAAAAAATCAAGCCGTTGCTACATCTGCAACAAGAAAGGACATTTTGCCAAAAATTGTCCTCAGGCGAAAAAAGGTCAGAATCATCTGATAGAGAATGAGACAGGTATTTCTCTTGAAAATGATGATATTGAATCGTTATTTTCTGCTGATAAAGAACCAACAGAACAGACTCTTTGTGTTATTCCCTTCTATCAAACCTCCAGTGAAGTTGAGTCTGATGAATCAGAATCCGAAGACATCTTTCACATATCACCCACATCTCCGTAACCAAATCCGGACATATTCTCAAGTCAAACTCACTTTGTCCTAACTTCCCGTGAAAATCTTCACCTCAAAATTTGCCAAACCTATCAATGTCATTGCCCTCATTGATACTGGAGCAAGTTGTTCCATTCTGGACACTAAAGTCCTACCTGAAGAATATTGGACTCCTCATATCCGATATTTCAACTCCGCTTCGGAGATACTTTCTCCACAAATGTCGACTACTCCGGTTACTATCCAGTTCTTCCCGATTGCTCCATTAAGGCAAAAATCTTTGGATCAAACCTCCCCAATAAAGATTTGTTAATTGGGTGGGACATCATGACTCAAATCTCTCAACTCCGCATTATTCCTGGCAAGGGTCTTAGATATAAAAATCACTTTTCTGAGTTCGTTGATATTCAGAGACTCTTTTCCATTCAAATGAGTTTGTTAGATCCAATCATGCAAAAGCTGTTAGAATCTTGTTCAGAATCCCACTCAGAATTCGCTCAAAAATGTTCTCATCCTTTATGGAAAAATCCAGAATTCTTTGTTCGACTCCCCTTCAAAAAGAATGAAGACATCAACCCAACAAAGGCGAGTCATGTGGGAATGAAGCCAGAACACTTGGCTTTAGCTCAAAGGGAATGCTCAGAATTATTGCAGCAAGGCCTTATTGAAGTTTCTGACTCTCAATGGGCTTGTGAAGCCTTTTATGTCAATAAGCGAGCAGAGCAGAACAGAGGAAAAATGAGACTGGTAATCAACTACCAACCTCTCAATCTTTTTCTCCAGGATGATAAGTTCCCTTTACCATCCAGAGATTCTCTCTTTAGTGGGTTAACCAAGGCCCAGATCTACTCCAAATTCGACCTCAAAGCCGGATTTTGGCAGTTGGGCATTCATCCCGAGGACGTAAACCAAAACAGGATTCTATATTCCGAACCAGCACTTCCAAAGTGGAAAGTTCTTCCTTTTGGTTTAAAGGTAGCACCATCCCTCTTCCAAAAGGCTATGTGCCGTATTTTCCAACCCATTCTGTCAAGTGCAGCGGTTTATATCGATGATATTCTGCTCTATAGCCCTGATGAACAGAGCCATTGCCAACTCCTTGAGAAATTTGCAGAAATCGTGAAAAAACATGGCATTATGCTTTCTCAAAGAAAGATGAATATTGCCCAAACAGAAATTGAATTTCTTGGTATGCACCTTAACAAAGGTACGTACTATCCAGGGCCACATATTGCTCAAGAACTTTTGAAGTTTCCCGAAGATAACTTCACAACAAAACAAGTTCAGCAATTTCTTGGGATAATTAATTATCTCAGGGTTTTTGTTCCAAACATTGCAAAGCTTCTGATTCCTTTGCAATCCATGCTGAAAAAGAACTCCCCACCTTGGGAAAGCCCCGACTAAAGCATTCTTGAGCTAAAAGGAGATTATGCAGAATCTCCCACCATTGCAAATACCATCAACAGGCAAAAGAATCCTTCAAACTGACGCCAGTGACGAATACTGGGCAGCCGTCCTGTTCGAAGAAATTGATGGTAAGAAACACCTTTGTGCTTACAAAAGTGGAAAGTTTTCCCAGGCTGAAATGCATTACCATTCCACTTTCAAAGAAATCCTAGCAAAGAAAAATGGAATCAAAAAATTTGAGTTTCATCTCATCGGCCATCACTTTTTGGTAGAATTAGACATGGCATCTTTCCCTCAGATGACCAAGTTTAAACAAAAACAGATTCCAAACTCTCAACTGCTCCGATGGGCTGAATGGTTTTCAAAATACTCTTTTGAAACCAAACATATTCCTGGCAAAAAGAATGTCCTTGCTGACTTTTTGTCAAGACCCAAAGCACCAGCCGAAATCAACATGTACATCAAAAGACCCGCTTTCCATATGCTTAACCATGAAGTCAAATACAAGATCGAGAAGATTAAAGATTCGCCGAGCCAGAAATATCCCCAGGAGATTATTCAGCAAATCCAAAATGACAGTCTTGGTGCTAACATGGAGAACCTCATGTGGCAATGCCACGAAGACCTTTTCAGATTCAATGGAGGTTCGATCCTTTATCCTTTCGGGTTAAATTTGGATTATCCTTTTATTCATCCTCTTATCTGGAAGGAAGATGATTTTCCTGATCAGCTCAAAACGCTGTTATGGTACTTAACCAATAAGTACTTGATAGCCATTGAAATTCCCACCAGAAGATTTATTGCCAATCTCACCAGGGTACTCATGCTCGGAAGAAACATCGAAAAGGAATGTGATAGAAATCTTTTAGAATTTCTAAATTGGTTCTATCATCCTACATGTTGGAAACAAGACTTGGAAAGAGAACTGAGAATCACGACACCAAATCCTGAAGTGCACACCATCATGTTTTTCCAACGTCCGTGGAATTTTTATAGAAATAATGGTAGTATTCGCGATGCACCACTTGAAATAGGAACCACGGCCTATAAACCTCACTTAAACAATCGAGAAGGCCGGATTCACAAATCCCATCCGAGATCTGTTAGATCTTGTGAACATGAATACCGAGAACTCCAGAGAATCCTATGCCAGGAAAACAAGACCATTCCCGAAGATGTCTGGAATAATGCACCCACTACGTGGGATCATTATGACCTAGCACCAGAAGCTAAGGAAGCACTAGAGCAATACAGACAAGCTGCATCATCCCAGGAACATGAGATGACAAGCGAAGATGACATTGTCCAGTCTACTCAAGACCCCTATGCACGCTTTGGAGGTCCACTGTCCCAGGATCCCTACGAACAGGGATCTTCGTCATCATTTCAAAATATGGACATGTCCTTTTACGCACAACCGTCCAATTGGCCTCAGCCAAGCATGCCAAACATTCTTGCCAACACTGCAAACGAAAATACAAACTGGGCAGAAGAGGAAGCATCCCATTGGGCTCATGAAGCATCCTCATCACAAAGGTTGAACCAGATCCTTTCACCCCAGGACCTTGAAGCTCTCCAGCAGAAGTATGAAGCACATCTCCTAGAAGAAAGTTCAGATAACGACTCAGTATGTAGCTACAATGCTCGTGACGGACGAGACCGTTGAGTCCGTACAATTTCACTGTAGCAAAGTACTGTTCACTTTTACTGTAGCACTAGGCTAGGGAAGGTACTGTTCACAATACAGTTACTGTTCATAGTGTGCGAATAATTCCCCACCCGGTAGTTTCCGGTGCCTTTGTCTGTATCTGGACCCGTGAGTTGGTCCCTGTGTGTCCTTGTTGCCTTTTATTTGCCTATATAAGGCATTGTTGTTGTATCGTTTTGGGGAGAGTCCCTTGAAGTAAGAAGTGTGCTTTGTGAAAACCCTCTATGGCTTTCTAAATCCCTCTTCTTCTCCAGCCTGGTAGGATCCTTCGAGAAATGCAGCTTGGGTATGGAAAGCAGGTCTTTTGATGTACATGTTGATTTCGGCTGGTGCTTTGGGTCTTGACAAAAAGTCAGCAAGGACATTCTTTTTGCCAGGAATATGTTTGGTTTCAAAAGAGTATTTTGAAAACCATTCAACCCATCGGAGCAGTTGAGAGTTTGGAATCTGTTTTTGTTTAAACTTGGTCATCTGAGGGAAAGATGCCATGTCTAATTCTACCAAAAAGTGATGGCCGATGAGATGAAACTCAAATTTTTTGATTCCATTTTTCACTGCTAGGATTTCTTTGAAAGTGGAATGGTAATGCATTTCAGCCTGGGAAAACTTTCCACTTTTGTAAGCACAAAGGTGTTTCTTACCATCAATTTCTTCGAACAGGACGGCTGCCCAGTATTCGTCACCGGCGCGCTGAAGGATTCTTTTGCCTGTTGATGGTATTTGCAATGGTGGGAGATTCTGCATAATCTCCTTTAGCTCAAAGAACTCGCTTTAGTCTCGGGGCTTTCCCAAGGTGGGGAGTTCTTTTTCAGCATGGATTGCAAAGGAATCAGAAGCTTTGCAATGTTTGGAACAAAACCCCTGAGATAATTAATTATCCCAAGAAATTGCTGAACTTGTTTTGTTGTAAAGTTATCTTCGGGAAACTTCAAAAGTTCTTGAGCAATATGTGGCCCTGGATAGTACGTACCTTTGTTAAGGTGCATACCAAGAAATTCAATTTCTGTTTGGGCAATATTCATCTTTCTTTGAGAAAGCATAATGCCATGTTTTTTCACGATTTCTGCAAATTTCTCAAGGAGTTGGCAATGGCTCTGTTCATCGTGGCTATAGAGCAGAATATCATCGATATAAACCGCTGCACTTGACGAATGGGTTGGAAAATACGGCACATAGCCTTTTGGAAGAGGGATGGTGCTACCTTTAAACCAAAAGGAAGAACTTTCCACTTTGGAAGTGCTGGTTCGGAATACGTAATCCTGTTTTGGTTCTCGTCTTCAGATGAATGCCCAACCGCCAAAATCCGGCTTTGAGGTCGAATTTGGAGTAGATCTGGGCCTTGGTTAACCCACTAAAGAGAGAATCTCTGGATGGTAAATGGAACTTATCATCCTGGAGAAAAAGATTGAGAGGTTGGTAGTTGATTACCAGTCTCATTTTTCCTCTGTTCTGCTCTGCTCGCTTATTGACATAAAAGGCTTCACAAGCCCATTGAGAGTCAGAAACTTCAATAAGGCATTGCTGCAATAATTCTGAGCATTCCCTTTGAGCTAAAGCCAAGTGTTCTGGCTTCATTCCCACATGACTCGCCTTTGTTAGGTTGATGTCTTCATTCTTTTTGAAGGGGAGTCGAACAAAGAATTCTGGATTTTTCCATAAAGGATGAGAACATTTTTGAGCGAATTCTGAGTGGGATTCTGAACAAGATTCTAACAGCTTTTGCATGATTGGATCTAACAAACTCATTTGAATGGAAAAGAGTCTCTGAATATCAACGAACTCAGAAAAGTGATTTTTATATCTAAGACCCTTGCCAGGAATAATGCGGAGTTGAGAGATTTGAGTCATGATGTCCCACCCAATTAACAAATCTTTATTGGGGAGGTTTGATCCAAAGATTTTTGCCTTAATGGAGCAATCAGGGAAGAACTGGATAGTAACTGGAGTAGTCCTGACATTTGTGGAGAAAGTATCTCCCGAAGCGGAGTTGAAATATCGGATATGAGGAGTCCAATATTCTTCAGGTAGGACTTTAGTGTCCAGAATGGAACAACTTGCTCCAGTATCAATGAGGGCAATGACATTGATAGGTTTGGCAAATTTTGAGGTGAAGATTTTCACAGGGAAGTGAGGACAGTGAGTTTGACTTGAGAATATGTCTGGATTTGGTTCTGGAGATGTGGGTGATATGTGAAAGATGTCTTCGGATTCTGATTCATCAGACTCAACTTCACTGGAGGTTTGATAGAAGGGAATAACACAAAGAGTCTGTTCTGTTGGTTCTTCATCAGCAGAAAATAACGATTCAATATCATCATTTTCAAGAGAAATACCTGTCTCATTCTCTATCAGATGATTCTGACCTTTTTTCGCCTGAGGACAATTTTTGGCAAAATGTCCTTTCTTGTTGCAGATGTAGCAACGGCTTGATTTTTTATGGCCTATGTGATCTTTCCTCTTGCGGAGGTATCGCCATTTCTTCTTTTTCCGGAAATGCTTGGAGCCATGTCTCGATTTTTTAACCGAGTACTTCTTGTAATGCTTTTTCTTCCGGGAATAGTGGCCACATGTACCATCACAATCTTGTTTGGAGCATTTGATCTTTAACTTCGGTGAGAACAAGCCGATTCAAGGCGCTTGTCATCCGTGATGTATGTTTGGACCATTTGGCGCTTTAAGCATAATTCTTCAAGACAGATATGGACTTCTTGCTGGATTTCCCCCAAGGGAATGTCTTGTATCCTTCTTTGCTTTCCAAAGAAAGATCTTTCAACCATCTGTGATAGTTCTTGAGGAATAGAAGTGAGGAAGACATGCTTTAGGTTTGGATCTGCGCCGACTTGGTAAAAGAGCTGAAGCATTAGTCGATAATGCTTATCAAGATGTCTTTTTTGGAGAGAGCAGCATCTTCTTTGAAAGAATTCTCTTCTTTTTAGCTCTTTGAGGTCTCCGGGGGTTCCCACAAAAACATGATACAGGTAGGTGAGGGCATGGCTGAAGGTGGGTGATAATATAAACGTGAGCTGGTCTTATCTGTGAGTGATTGCCACCAGAATTTAAGGCTTCCTACGAACCTTGTAGCAAAATTGCAAAGGACATCACTCATATCATGGTTGGTAAGGGCCTGTGTATTCAACCAAGTATGGAATTCTTCAAGTCTTTCTGGCCATTTGGGATAAGGAATATCGTCAATGGAGAAAAATTGTTTTGATGCCATGGACACATGCTTGGTAGAATTGTTCCTGATGGGATTACTTGTCCGTCCGAATTCGGATCTGGATCGAATAGTTTGATTCCATCTCATAGTCTGGAGGAGAGTCAGCCATGAATATTTGTGAGGTTGGTGGATCAATGGGGGAGGGATCGATCATTTGATCTGAGAAGGATGAAGATGAAGAAAAAGATACTGAATCTGATGTAGTGGGGGAATTTTGTTCAGTGGCTAGAATTTGTTTTTTTTCGGATAACAGATCGGCTCGTGCTGTTGAGTAATCGGATCAATTGCTTGATTACTCAAATCCTTTAAAAAGGATTCTAATGGATTTGATAACATCATCTGGTCTGGCCTTTCTCTGATAACTACTGAGCTTGATTTTGCAGGTGGTGTTTTTTCTTTCCCCTTTTCTTTCTTCCAGGCTTTGAGACGCTATTGTATATTTGATTCTCTTCTAGAGGAATCCGCCGGGATATTGGCAAAAACAGATACTTGTGGTGTTGGGGATACGTACCCAGTTTGAACAGGAGGTGCCAATGGATCGAAAGGTCTGAACCTTCCTTCTTCAAGAAGCTGAATTTGCTTCTTGAGTTTGTCTATCTCTGGCTTTGGACTTTCAAGATAATGGTACCCAAGATGTCAGTCTCGATTCCAAGGCATGAAGCCTTTTCTCGGAACTCGAAAGTATCTTCTTGGTACTTTCATCATATCTTCGGAGATCTTGTTGCACATTTCCAATCTTGGAATCAATAGTCTTGAGGGCATTGTTTTGTGCCAACAGAGTCTCTGATTGCCAGTTTAGAACGGCTTCAGCAGCAGGGGTTTTTTTCGTTCTTCCATGTTCGTCCACGTCGGTGGGGATCGGTATTTTGGGAACATGGCGGTACCTGTTATGTGGATCAATAAACTCTTCTGTAGCAGGGAACGAGAGTTTAGAGCTTTCCTTAACAAGAGGAGGAAAGTCAGTATCTTGGAACATGGCGATAGAGGAAATGGGTGGTGTTTCTGCTGGAACTTCGAGGGGGTAAGAATGTTTCTTAGCCCATTTGAGAATTGGCTTATAAAATGGAGAAAGAGCTTGCTTTCTCTGGGGAGGAGAAGGTGGAGGTGATTTTGGTGGATCTGGCGAGGTTGAGGATATAGTACTAGACTCTGGTGGTGGAGGTGGTGCATAAGACACCATGAACCGGTATTTGTCACACTCACCAAGAGTATCTACGGAGGGGTCTCCGTTTAGGTACCTTTGGTACACCTTATCCTTGGATTTTTTCCGTCGGGGAGGAGATCTTGCAAGAGGATCTACTTCGTCGAGAGAATTTATACAGTAGGAACATTGGCAAAAAGGATCCCAAAAACAATGACCATAATTGTCTTTATATTAATGGACAGGATGTCCATCACCGTTAAAGTGTCGGACATGCTTTTTCGGGTCTGGTTCGGAAATGGATTCTGGAACACATGGTTCAATCATAAGGATGGTCTGGAAGATAGAAGGACTTTCTTCCTTCTCTTTGCCAAATTTGATGGAAACAGTTCCATCTTTTTTCCTTACAAACTCCGAGTCAGTTGACTAGAAAGGCTTGTTATGCTGGTGTAGCTTTTCATAGTTGGTGATCCAAGTATCTGGAAGGAGCTTGGCCAACGTATCCTTCGGAATCTGTCTGGGTACATGAATGCAGGACGCTTGGTCATTTTGCATGGATATGAACAGTGCATCTTCATTACCATTATTGAAGTTGAGGTCGAGGGCATGGTTCTGCACTCGGTAAACCATTTGGTAATGTAGGGTTACAGCTACAGATTCAGCAGTTTGGGGTGCTCCAGTGAGCTGAACTTGGACTTTCAAAAAAGAGAGAAGCTGGGGGTCTGAAAGAGCGATGTTGAAGTTTGGATATAAAGTCACAAAAATCTATATGCTATGCAATTAATTAATTAACTAATATATATTTTTTAGGGGTTAAAATTAATCCCTAGTTTTTTAATGCGATGAATAAATGGATCGCCAAAATTTAGGTGTCAACACTTGGTGGGGCTGTGATTATCACCTATAAATAAGTTGTGTCATAAAGACCGTGATTCATATTTGGGAATTGAGTTGGAATAGTTGAAGTGACCGGAAGTGGTCTTGTTGTTATGTAATCGACTAGGTCGATTGATCATTACTTTGATTTGATGATGTGAATTGATTGATTGAATGGAAATGTCCAGTGAATGGTTCGATTGACGCTTAATCGACTAGGTCGATTTGATCAATGCTTCGATCTGTGATGTGATTGCTTTGGTGCCTTTTGATCTGTGCTAATATGCAGATGGAATCTGAGATCAAGGTAAGTCATCTAACTCATGTTGTGCATAGGCAGCCTAAGGTGTATTGGTTTACTAATCGGGTCTTAGGGGGTAGAACTTGCTGAGACGTTATCTCACTGGTTATTGAATAATCATTTCAGATCCCTAGATGCAGTAGACTTGGATTTTGAAGGTCTCGAAGGTCCGGTGCAGTCTGCTGAAGGCTCCAGTTGGAGTGAGGAGGATGATGAAGAGGAGGACGGGGACCCGTAGCTTGTAGAACCCCACTTTTGCTTGTAGACCTTGTTTTAAACCAGCTTAAGTTGAATTGGACTTAATAGTTCACCTTGTGTACATATGTGCACTGTTTGCAATGTATATAAGAGTGAATGTTTTTAAGGGTTTGAAATTTAGTCCTATTGTTCTATCCCAATGTTTTATTATCTGGGGATTTATAATTGCTTTTGCATGTGTATATAAAAATGAAATGGTTGGTGATATGTCCTGGGATATCGCAATTTTTTAATCGACGAATGTGAGGGATGGGCGTGTGCCCGAGGATCGGGGCATGACATGCCCCATCATCGCTGGGCACGAGCTTGCCTCGCGATCATCGGGTGAGGCGAGCCCTCACCAGATCCAACGAGGGGGGCTTGCCATCACGTCTAGCGAGGGCTCGCTTTGCTCGGCGACCGCGAGGCGAGCCCTCACCGGATCGCCTCAATCCGGCGACCGGCCAACCTAGTTGATCGCCGGAGCCAAAGGAAGGAGGAGGGAGGAGGGAAAAAAAAGGAAAAAAGGAAAAAGGAAAAAAAAAAAAAAAAGATAAATAAAATTAATAAAAATAAAAATAAAAATAAAACATTATTAAAAAAAAAGCTTGCCGGCGCCGATCGGCTACCACATCAGTGTCACCCGGCCTATTTTGGCCGGATGGACTGATCGGGAATAATTGTAAAAGGCTTAAGACCCAATTGGTCAAAAAAAAAATTTATAACTGAATTGGCACAATTGTAATAGGTTTAGGACTTTTTTGGTAATTTTCCCTTAACCGGTTAAACATTTTATTTGACTGACATTACATGCTAACATAATTGTATTATGGGTAATCACTCGGAAAATATATATATGAATTGGGATGCTGATGTTTACCCAAAGAGAGTAACCTGTCCAACGATCAATATTATCAGGTGATCTATGGATTCCACTTGATGAGGAAGGTGGCGGCCAATGTGACGTGAGAGGACATTTAGAGCACGCGCAATTTTTTTTTATGGCTTTGATTATTTCACAAAAAATAAGAACTTAAAAAAATTCTTAAAAAATGATCATATGTTTTATTTTAAAAAATGAATGAATGAAAAATATTTTTATCATCTACATAAATATTCAAATATAAATTATTTTTGATGATGAAAATATTTTTCATCAACTTATTATTTCAAATGACTTAAGTATCATATAAAAAATATTTTCCAAATTACTCATTTTTTGCAAAATATGTAAAGTCTTAACTTTGAATTTTTTTTTTTTTTATTGTCTAGTCTTCTTGATAGCTATAATATAAGCATAAGCATTCTCGGTGAACATGGAACAATTACACATAACTTGGAATGATCCTACGATATCACAAATTTTATTGAGTAGACACTTATTAAGCACTATCATACGCATTAGTCGTCGGTGATGAAATACTTTAATCGTCTAGTGCCCTTAACAAATAATCAATTTTAGGTTTAATCTTAATTTTATCATGATGATTTTTTTAGATAAAAAAATCATCAACTTTCACTATAATCCCAAATTTGCTCATGTGTCAAAAAATCGATACTGATTTTCTTAAGATTCTATTGTTATTCCATATGAAAATGAGGATGTTGATGAAGATGCATATTCTAATAATGGACCTCTCGCTGGCCTTAATGTTGATAATTTCGAAAACATGAATAACAATTTTTTATCCGTGGATGAATTTGAGTTTAGAGTGAAAGTTTAGGTTAGAATTTAGATTGGATCTAAAATTGAGGGGTTTCCAGGAATTATGCCATTGTTTAAGGAAGATTGGCACGCCGGTCAAGCAACCAATCACCGAGGAGTTAGGCCATCTAGTTTGGAAACACACGAGTTTTACTTCATTGTTATTTTGACCACGTTTTAGTGATTGTAACAACAATTTGCTTTGGAAAACACCCATGAAGATTGTCTCGTGCGGACAGTTTTATAGGTTGGTTAAGGATCATAACTCTCTCTCTCTCCAAAATTAAAAGGGCATACAATCGCCAACCGCTAGAGGAGGCTACAAGTACCCTTTTACTTTTAACTATGTTCATTTTTCGTAAAAGCTCTAATTCTCACCCCCGCTCCTCATTTTGTTCAACGTCCACTGTCATTAACACTAAAATTGAGACGAAAAATAGAGGTTGTAGCTTTCTTTGTGTCACGTCTCGTTAATAAGAATAGGTACGTCCACCTTCGTGTGTCCTTTGGATCTCAATCTTAGATTCATCTTGGACTCGCTTCGTGGAGGAGAAAGAGAAAGGAAACTCGGGGTCGGGTGTGGCATAAAAGATGCAAGAAAAACCCAAGAACGCTAGTATGTATCACAGCAATAATAAAGGTATATGGTGACTACAACATGTCCCATTTATCACAAGAATGACAAAAGAAGATCTGTAGAATCGAATGCTAAACACAAAGATCGACGAATCAAGCGGAAGGCGATCCTCTCCTGGGAATTCCTAGAAGCAGTCATCCGGGACAAAGCAACAGCGGAGCGCAGCGCAGCTGGTGAAGACAAGAAGGAGCGCAATTAGGACAAGCGAATGTGTATAAATACGCAGAAGCAAAGGAGGGGCTGCATTGCGAGATAATCACTTACCAGCCCTTCCAGAAGCCTCCGCCCCCAGTCTTGGTCTCGATAGGGATGGTGTTTTGCACTGGCTGTTGGGCGTTCCTCATGGAAAAGCCGGGCGGTGGTGGCGCCACGTACGCAGGTGCTGATGCCGGTGGTGGGTACGCCACTGCACAGAATATTGCATATTGTCATCACAAATAGTTTGAAAAGGTTGTTTGAACTTCGGCGGTGGGGCCAGCAGCCACGGCCGCCTCCACCAGGCCCCCCGGAAGACCGCCGGCGGCTCCTCCCAAGAATTGAAACACAAGTTCTAACCGAAAAGAAGGAGAGCTAGATCGATTTCTTTGTCAAGTCTAAAAACAAGAACAGATGAACAAACGGATTCCTGAACCACTACTCTCACAATCGTCCACCGACCACTATCCGACTTTGGAGCTCTTGCTCGACCCTAATTACGACCAACGTGCGAATTCCGCAAATCCTAAGTCCATATAAACCCGTTTGATTTGCAGAACACCAATGCATTGAGAAGAGGAGCAGGAGAAACGATTTTGACCAAGATCAAATCGGCAAAAACTAGAGAGAGAGAGATAGAGAGAATTGACATCAAAAGGGCGGGAGGGTCGAAACAGATCGAGGGTGGGTTTGATCATACCTGCCAGGTTGATTTGGATGTTGCACTGGCTCATCTTCGATCGGAAAACGTTGACTGAGATCTCTCCTAGCTAACGAGGAAGTTCTGTGCTTGGAGAGATACGATAGAGAGAGAGAGAGAGATGACGGAGATGATGCAGATGATGGAGAGAGGAAGCAAGAGAGATGATAGGAGATGATGAGAATGCAGATATGGTGTGGAGATTTATAGATGCTGGCGAGGAGGAAGAAAGATGCTGGCGAGGAGGAGGGGGAGTCCTCGTTTACTTGGCGATGCTTCCGCTTTTTACTTCCTCTTTTTCCCTGGTCAGAATTTAGTGCATCAGGACTTCTCTGCCGTCACAAGTAGACTAAACCACATCTCGATTCTTCAAAAGCAACAAATCTAATATAAATTACATCAATAAACGACAAATTTGTCGTTTATTGATGTAATTTATATTAGATTTGTTGCTTTTGAAGAATCGAGATGTGGTTTAGTCTACTTGTGACGGCAGAGAAGTCCTGATGCACTAAATTCTGACCAGGGCAAAAGCAACAAATCTAATATAAATTACATCAATAAACGACAAATTTGTAATTTATATTAGATTTGTTGCTTTTGAAGAATCGAGATGTGGTTTAGTCTACTTGTGACGGCAGAGAAGTCCTGATGCACTAAATTCTGACCAGGGCAAAAGCAACAAATCTAATATAAATTACATCAATAAACGACAAATTTGTAATTTATATTAGATTTGTTGCTTTTGAAGAATCGAGATGTGGTTTAGTCTACTTGTGACGGCAGAGAAGTCCTGATGCACTAAATTCTGACCAGGGAAAAAGAGGAAGTAAAAAGCGGAAGCATCGCCAAGTAAACGAGGACTCCCCGTCCTCCTCGCCAGCATCTTTCTTCCTCCTCGCCAGCATCTATAAATCTCCACACCATATCTGCATTCTCATCATCTCCTATCATCTCTCTTGCTTCCTCTCTCCATCATCTGCATCATCTCCGTCATCTCTCTCTCTCTCTCTATCGTATCTCTCCAAGCACAGAACTTCCTCGTTAGCTAGGAGAGATCTCAGTCAACGTTTTCCGATCGAAGATGAGCCAGTGCAACATCCAAATCAACCTGGCAGGTATGATCAAACCCACCCTCGATCTGTTTCGACCCTCCCGCCCTTTTGATGTCAATTCTCTCTATCTCTCTCTCTCTAGTTTTTGCCAATTTGATCTTGGTCAAAATCGTTTCTCCTGCTCCTCTTCTCAATGCATTGGTGTTCTGCAAATCGAACGGGTTTATATGGACTTAGGATTTGCGGAATTCGCACGTTGGTCGTAATTAGGGTCGAGCAAGAGCTCCAAAGTCGGATAGTGGTCGGTGGACGATTGTGAGAGTAGTGGTTCAGGAATCCGTTTGTTCATCTGTTCTTGTTTTTAGACTTGACAAAGAAATCGATCTAGCTCTCCTTCTTTTCGGTTAGAACTTGTGTTTGAATTCTTGGGAGGAGCCGCCAGCGGTCTTCCGGGGGGCCTGGTGGAGGCGGCCGTGGCTGCTGGCCCCACCGCCGAAGTTCAAACAACCTTTTCAAACTATTTGTGATGACAATATGCAATATTCTGTGCAGTGGCGTACCCACCACCGGCATCAGCACCTGCGTACGTGGCGCCACCACCGCCCGGCTTTTCCATGAGGAACGCCCAACAGCCAGTGCAAAACACCATCCCTATTGAGACCAAGACTGGGGGCGGAGGCTTCTGGAAGGGCTGGTAAGTGATTATCTCGCAATGCAGCCCCTCTTTTGCTTCTGCGTATTTATACACATTCGCTTGTCCTAATTGCGCTCCTTCTTGTCTTCACCAGCTGCGCTGCGCTCCGCTGTTGCTGCGTACTGGTTAACTGCTTCTAGGAATTCCCAGGAGAGGATCGCCTTCCGCTTGATTCGTCGATCTTTGTGTTTAGCATTCGATTCTACAGATCTTCTTTTGTCATTCTTGTGATAAATGGGACATGTTGTAGTCACCATATACCTTTATTATTGCTGTGATACATACTAGCGTTCTTGGGTTTTTCTTGCATCTTTTATGCCACACCCGACCCCGAGTTTCCTTTCTCTTTCTCCTCCACGAAGCGAGTCCAAGATGAATCTAAGATTGAGATCCAAAGGACACACGAAGGTGGACGTACCTATTCTTATTAATGAGACATTTGCATCTTTTATCTCATGATCCAAGGTACATGAGATTCGATTTCGTGACAAGGATTTTCTTGTTTAGGCTTTTGCGCCCAATCTATAATTATGTTCACCTTTCTAAAGCGATGAGCTACCCAAATGTCTCGAATTAGAGTAATAGATGCCAGCCTTCGATGATGAGCAAGCGTGCTTCCCACAAGTACGTGGGATTTGCCCGAAACCGTCTTATTCGAGTAAGATAGACTCGTACTTTTTTAGAGATGAAGTACTTTAGGTTTTGAAGGAATGCTAGAATTTATGCTCGTGTGGCTGAGGAAACCAGTACTAGTCTTGCAAATCCATAGAGTAGGCTCCGTGAGGAATTACGATAGATACACGAGATAGCACCCTTCGTCAATCTAGGTTCCAACTAGCCATGTTTGTTGATTTTGAGAGCTCCTTTCTTATGTGGACAGCTGAATAATGTTCAAATCTTTCGTTCATTAACCCACCAAGTGCAAATAGCCTAATTTGGGCCATCAGCTGAGATCGTTAGTGTCTTACCCTAATTCATGAGGATGATGGGCGTTATAAGTTTCTCGGATATTCTTTCATTAGCTTGGACTTCCACATTAATTTTTAAGTTGCCTACAAGGTAACATAGTGGTCATTTATCCAAAGAGTCCAACATGGTCAAGTGCCCAAGATTAGTAACAAAGTATGATGGATTATATGAAAATGTAGCAACTCAATATGTTGATAACAAAAAAACAAAAAAAAAATTGAATTCTCCATATTATTACAAGAACCTTAATGTTACAATTAAGCATAGGAATTGGACTTGATCATGGGTCTGATGGCTCATAGCCTGCCCAGGCCCTACCAAGTTATAGGCATCTTTGGGCAAGCTCAGGCAAGAGCCTATATTTGCCAATTGATCACCTCTAATCAAGATATCAATTAGCTGTAAAATTTTGCAACTAGTCATTTTTATAAGAACTAGTAACATTCTACAAATAAGTATCGCTAAGCTTTTTATGTATGGTTTGTAACTTTTCATATGAGAAAATGACTATGAACCAAAGACCTTTTGGTGGTGGTGACACTACTTGATCGGATCATACTTATGAACCATCAATGATCGCCTAACGGGGCTACACGGGCGATCCACTAATTGGGCCTCGAAGTTGCGGGGTTGTTGACATTTGTGGTCTTCGGTGAACAAGTCGATTTTCCCATTAGGGGCCTAGCCAGCAAGAGCAAGTGATAAAAAAGGGTTGTTTTCTCCAAGGTTAGCGTCAACCGATATTGTCAGCCCAGCCCAATTCCCATAAGCAAGGAAGTTCGACGTTTTGTATTCATTTGGCCCGAGCAAGGAAGTTGAAAATTTGGTTTTATGGTACTTGATTAGAAGTAAATTCACTAAATGCAGGTTGTATCATTACAAATGACATGTAATGACTAGCAAACTGGAATTAAACATATTGGTTTATTCTGTAATCCATTGAAATAATATGAATTATGAAGAAAATAAGAAAAAAAAAAGGAATTACGTTGGGAAAGATTAGATATGATGGTGTCTTTTGAGAAGGTAGAAGAGCATGAGCATTATTGAAGTATACCGACATGAATAAAACAGATGAGACTTGTCAGAGAAAATAAGAAAAAAGTTGATGAGAGATAAGAAATAGACATCAAAGGAGCTATTCTTCTCATTTGGACGCCTAGTAAGAAATCAAGGAAAATTATTTCTGCTCACCAGAAGGAGAAGTCATTTTCCTCACTAATTTCTTGTTTCTAGCTCATGGAAAATGCTCCCGTTGATCAAGGAGTTTTCGATCATCCTAAGGTTGGAAAATCTTAAAACAATTTTGGGGAAAAAGGCTTTTCATTAGGGTGTGTTTGTTTCATAGAGAACTTCTTAATGAAAGAAAATGTTCTTAATCAAAACCATTTTCGAGGAAAATGACTAATTTTTAGTTGTTTGGAAATGTACTTGATGGTGAGACGGGAAAAAGTTTCTCAATAATTATTCTTTTTGTTATGATTTCTTATTGTACAATATTATAAATGATATCAGAATTTTTGTCTACGATATTACTAATCTATGAAGTATAAATTTTACGTTATTTAATTACCAAAAAAATGAAACTTCAAAAAGAGGATGCTGAGAAAAAAATAGAAAATGCAAATGATTTACTAACTTAATCTATCGGTACTCTAAGCTTCACGAGAGAATGATTCCCCATCTATGTGAGCGTGCTCATGGAAAAAGAGCTTGAGAAAACGATTTCTCCTATCATGACATAGAAATTGTTCTTTTTGCTCAATTTAATTGCGATTGTTTCCATGATCACTGTCCCGTCTATTATGCACATTTATCGTGCTAAACACATGGAAGCAAATTTCATATAAATAAACACACCCTAGTGTACTTTGCTTTTCTTAAATGGTACATGCACAATTATATATTTCCTAAACATGAATTAGATCCACATTACGAATCAAGTAGAAGATGCGATATAAGTGCTGACCACGCATTTTTCTTCCACCTAAAAAAACAAAAAGGAAAAAAAGTACACGTGGCTGATGCATCACATGACGCGAAACGAACATTTGTGACGCAATTAATAAGTGTCGACCCCCCCCAAATTTCTCTTTTATGCTTCATGTTGGAAGATATGCATCGGATCGGATCTCGAGAGATATGCTCGGAATCTTGATTGATTATAATTGTGCATAAATTAGTTAGGAATTTAGATTGAGATTAAATTATGATTTTATTGTGATCTCACAAAATATATTTTTACCTTTATTGTATCATTTCTATATTATAATTACAGAAGATTATACAACAGAATACATAATGAAAATATAAAGTTTTCTACATTTCTCTCGTCTTCTTCATGACAACCCATCTTCTTACATGGTATCAGAGCCTCCAGGCTGCTAAACTACTTTCGCTTCCGCTTCTGATTACCTAACCAGAGGAACTTTGACCTGCAAAGTAGATTTGCCAACTGGTACAAGAATCAATTTCCGAAGGAAGAAGATAAGAGTTTTTTTTCTTAACGACAATGGCCACCCCGCAAGACAGCTTCTCTGCCGACAACCAGACCGCTGGAGAAACTCCATCTCAACCTACTCAGATTCAAGGCCTACCTGCGACAATACAACAATAACCCCTCCAGGCCCAACCCGTGCAATTGCAGCCCACACAGGCTTAGTTTAATCTGGGGTAGCCCATTGCGGGCTAACCTATCCAATGGGTTCCTTACCCATGGTACTTTGGGCCAAGCCCAAGTTCATCATCGCCTAGTCATGTGGGCCACCAAAGCCACATCCAATCCAAAGGGAGCCCACCAACCGTAACCGGGGCAAGCCCAACCGCTGGATTGGAGCGGATGAGCGGGTTGGGCAAACTGGGATGGGAACAAATCCCTACCTGGGAATTTTCAATGCGGGTTATCAATTCGGATCGGGCGAACCAGGTTCAGGGATGAATCCCTACCCGAACTTCGCACTCGGCTTCTTGTTGTTTCCAATTGGAGCCGTCACCGGTCGACCGGAGCCCGGTGACCCCCTGTACGTCTTGACAACCGATGGCCCTGAGTTGTGGCTAATCAACCTGCAGTTCACCGGGCTAGAGAACTACTCCAGGTGGTCTTGAGACTTCCGACGAGCCCTTGTGCAGAAAGACAAGGATGGGTTCCTAGACAAAATTGTTCCAATTCCTGCTGATGACTGTCTGGCGCGACACTGGAGGAAATGCAACTAGCTCTTCCGAATGTGGATTAGCAATTGCATCTCCCTAGACGTCGCGGCTGGCCTACCACCGACGGAGGACTCGAAGAACATGTGGGAAAACATCAAATAGATGTACGACAAGCTAGATCGGGCACGAGTTTTCTCTTTGATGCAGGAACTCAGTGAATTAAAATAGGGAAAGATGACAGTTTCAGCCTGCTACAACAAACTGTCATCCTTGTGGAATGACATTGAAGCCGTGGAAGAAAAGCTCGAGGGACTAGAGGAGACACTCACACATTATTGATCGATGAAAGAAAGGGAAAAGGCAACTTGATTTTTATTAATTTTGAACGAATCGTACCTAAATTTTCGTTCACGGATATTGGCCATGGAATCGGTGCCGCCTCTTGGACGGATTTTCCAATTGGCCATCCAGGAAGAGAGCCAACGGCTCACATTGTCGGACTTGGTGAAAGGAGGAGAGAGTTTCGCCCTCGCAAGCCGTGGACTCATCAGATCGCAAAACCTATGAGTTTAACTCACTAATCCTCTCTTAGTAATTTAATGAAGTTTAAGGGTTGTTTAGTTTAGACTAAGCTAGGATTAGATGGATAGTTCGAATAGATTAGTGATTTAGTTAATTATCGATGCATGTTAGGTGGTTAGTTTAGTGCAATTAGGGCCTAGACAAGCTCTAGTATTTATCTATAATGGTTCGGAAATTTTCCAAGCCCTTCTCGGCTTTTAATTAGACTTTACGGACCTAAGTTCTATTTATTTGCATTTATTAATTAATTTTTGTAATTTATTTATTTATTTATTTATTCATTTTTTGGAAATTAAATTGGGATAGTCGGTGACCGGAATTTTATGCTGATTGTAGTGGTGTGATCTGTTTATTTAATTGAGTTCTAATTTGTGCTGATTGTGTGTGATTTGTGATTTTGGGAATTTATTCCTAAATTTATTTAATTTTGGTAATTAATTAGAAAATCACCGGGTGTCAGTTTACAACGCCAAAAATGAGTTTGTTGATTGTTGAAATTAGTGGGATTTTTAAAAGGGAAAATATTGTATTTTGGCTAAGGCTGACCGTGTACCTATACACGATTATTTTTATCATGTATGATAAAAATGGTGAATTTGTTAGATGGTCAGAATAGTATACTAAATCAACTTACGGGCTCTGATATGTCAGCTTAGCGTGAGCAGTATACCTTATTAGCTTAGAGCGAGCTATATAATTTATCAGCTTAGAGTGAGCATCATACATATACTATATTAGCCTGCGGGTGATATGTCAGCTTAGCGAGAGTAGTATACCGGTATACTATATCAACCTACGAACTCTAATATATCAGCTTAGCGCGAGTAGTATACCTTAATCTTATCAGCTTAGTGCGAGCTATACTATCTATTATCAACTTAAAGTGAGCAATCTTGGACTGGGTCGGACTTTATAGATAGTATTAATTGAGATGACAAAGAAATGGTCTTGATGACATGGAATTGACTGAGTTGATTGATCGATAATTTGATTTGAGAGGATGAATTAATTCGTTGATGTGATTCCATGAATTTGTGAATTATGCTGACTTGCAAGAAGGAATTGAAGCAAAGTTAAGTCTTCCGACTCATGATTGTGCCTAGGCAACCCTTGGAACGTATTTTCTTCCTAGTCGGGTCTTAGGGGGTTGAACTCGCTAAGACGTTGTCTCACCCCGTTGTGGGATAACATTTTCAAGTCCCTAGATGTTAGTTGAGGAGGACCTGAAGCTTTGGAGACAATTGAAGAGGAGACCGAAGAATCGGCAAACGTGTTTGACTAGTGGATTATAGGACAGTTCCCCTTTTGTTGAACCGATCTTTTGTAAACAGCCTAGTATTGTGTATAAACTTGAAGTGTTTATAAAAGGCTTGTTTTTGTTGTGACTTGTGGCCCTGTTTTTCTATCCCATTGAATTGTTGTCTGGGGATTATTTATCTGTTTTCGCATATGCATTAAAATGAATGGGTTGACGATGCGTTCTAAGACATCGCTATTTAATCGACCAAAGGAGGATGGGCACGCGCTCGGTGGATCGGGGCGTGACAATATGGGTGTTATGTTTGGGAGTATGTATATATCATAACTTGAATGAGATTAATGTGATTCCATCAATCATATAGTGGTAAATGACGATGCTAGGATGCCTCAAAGAGTATTTCGGGATGTCTCGGGAGTTGAGATGCCCGTATATCAGGATGTTATGTGGTTAAAGTTTGCAAGATGCCTTGGGGTTGAAATGCCCCACCCATGTGTCAAGATGCCTTAAGAGTGTTCGGAAGAATGAAGTATTAACGATAAAGTGCTTTGTTCTGTGTAGAACCAAATCATTTGTGTGAAACATGATATGTATATACATGAGTTTGGATGGTCGTTTTGTTGATTAACAATTTATGTGATAAATGAAAATGAAATGTGAAGTTTATTTATATTAGGTGAAATAGTAAGATAATTTTGTGTTTAATAGGTGAAATAGTAAGATAATTTTTCTAACTTGAAATTAAAGATTTTGTTTACTGGGTTTCGACTTATTTCTTTCATTTTTAGACGTATAGGATGGATACCCTTCAACCTTTGCGCTATGAAGTCCCTGTATATAATGAAATTTATTTTGTAAAGGTATGCTTAAACTAGAGTTTGGGATAATATATACCAAATGTAATTCTACGATATGAGTGGATATAGGAGGTTTCACGGAGTGGGTTCCTTTTCAGTTTATTGCTTGGTACCAAAACCTTCATGGTGAGTTAGTCCATCCATTGAGTGGCTTCGATTTGGATGTTGGAGACGCAATAGACGGAGAAGTTATCAACCCGTGACTTCAATCTAGATATTTGTATAGGTAGACTTTTGGAAGTATAGTACAATATGGAGATAGGTCTCCCTATTGCTACCCAAACTTTTGCTTTTTTTCTCATAATGTAATGAACTTGTGAATTCATATGTAATATAAATAAAAGAAGTTTAAGTATGTTGATTGTTGTCGTAAGGTTTTTAATTATTAAAGAAATATTTGTAAATGTTTATTTACGTTTCCGCATACTAAAAGAGAGTAATAATATAAGAAACACGTGTAGGGTGACGTTCCGGGCGTTACGTAGCCTATGCTAATAAATGTCTAAGAAGGGGGTTACGTTTTTCTTGCTACATTTCCTTTGCAAAATTTATTAATTAGAATTTTAAGTGTCACTTGTCTTCATATTATGTATTGCATGGCCATACGTCTCTAGTAAATAATATTTTCATTACTAATTTTGACACCAAGAATTAAATAATGATTTCTCCCCCCAAAACGACTCATCCTCTTCTTGTATTTTCCTTAGCCACGTGTAAGGGTCTTGCCTTGCATTTGTGTCACATCAAGCTGCAGATTAACATGCAAATTTATATCTAGCAACGAGAGAACATCAAATTATTTTAATTGATTTTAACAAAACTTATCCTATCTTGCAAAAGAACCCATTTTCGTTCCTCCAAAACTCTAACAGAAGCTGCATGTGTTAATTTTACTTTTCAATTCAAGAATTTAGAGAGCAAACTTCACATTCAAAAGCTGCTAAGGTGGGGAAAACAATTGGTAGCTTGTGATTTGCGGTTGTGTCGAGATAAGTGAAGTTTCTATTGTTAAGTTAGCTTAAATTTACTTAGTTACCCTTACCTTGGTTGGTTGGGTGAGAGGTGCAGTCTTGATGTAGATATGATGGTTGTTAAGTGGCATTGATAACTTCTTGCAAGTTCACTCTATTTCCCTTTGGTTCATTCTAGTTCATTTTGTGTGGTTTTAGATAGCCAAAATCTGGTCATTTTGTCATATTTGTCCAGATAACCCATTGCATATTCATTCTGTTACATTCTGTTTCATTCTTGATAGTTAAAATCTAGTTATTCTATCATATTTGTCTTGGTAATCCATTACATGTTTGTTCTACTTCGTTCTGCCTTATTTTAGGTAGTTAAAATATGGTCATTCTATCATTTTTGTCTTAGTGGCCCGTTACATGTCAGTTCTACTTCTTTCTGCCTCATTCAAGATAGTTAGAATTTGGTCATTCTGTCATCTTTGTCTTGGTGACTCATTACATGTTTATTCTACTTCTTTTTACCTCATTTTGGGTAGTTAGAATTTGGCAATTCTGTCATATTTGTTTTGATAACTGATTGTATATTCTTTCTGCTTCTTTCTGCCTTATTCTGGGTTGTTAGAATCTGGCAATTTTGCTATATATGTCTTGAAAACCCATTGCATGTACTTTTGCTTCTTTTTGTCAAAATTCTACTAGTTAAAATATATTCGTTTTACTTATTTCTGCTAAAATTTCCAATGACAGAATCTTTCTATTTGTGAATATGCCCATTTATGAATCTACTCATTTATGAATCTCTTCACTTATTAAATTTGCTAACTTATGAACCTGTTCGTTGATAAGTTTGTTTATTCGCTCAGACAGACTTTACTAAATATGAATCGATTCCTTGTTAAATCCGTTCACTTATTGATTATGTTCATTGTTGGATATGTTCCTTTGTTCTATAGTTTTTATTAAGCTAAAGCTTACCGATTTTGGGTGTTTAGATTTTACAACCAGAAAGTACTTGTTCATTTAAACTCAGAATATACCCATTTAATTTACTAGTTTTTAATATCCAAAGCCTATTCAATGTCTAGACTCAGAATGTACTCATTTGAATGTCTAGACTGTAATGACTAGAATACGTCTGTGTGTTATTTATTATGAGGTTATTTGACAAATCTATTAAATTGAGTTGCGATATGTGTGTTATGTTTGAGAGTAAGCATATATCATGGCCTAAATGAGATTAATGTGATTCCGTCACCCGTATAGTGGTGAGTGACAATGCCCCGTGCGTTGAAATGGCCCGAGGAGTGTTTCGGGATGCTTTGGAAGTCGAGATACTAGTGTGCCGGGATGCCCTCTAGTGGAAGTTTGCAAGATATCTCGGAGTTGAAATGCCCCGTGTTTACGATGCCTCGGTAGTGTCGGGAGGATAAAGGATTAGTGAATAAGATGCATTATTATATGTAGAACTAAACATTACTTAAATGGTTTGTTTGTATGAAACATGATGTGCATATGCATGAGTCTGGATTGATGTTTGTTGGTTGACAATTTTTGTGGTAAATGAAAATGAAAGGTAAAGTCTTTTTATATTTATATCACACTTATCAAATGATCATGCGATTATTTTATGTATACCAAGTGAAGTGATAAGATGATTTTTTTTTTAAAAAAAAAAAAAAAAAAACTTAAAACTAGAGATTTCATTTACTAGCTTTGGCTCATCTCTTTTATTTTCAAACGTATAGGATGGACACCCCTCAACCTTTGCACTATTGAGTCCCTATGTATAATAGAAAATTTTATGGAAGTGAACTTGAACCAGAGTCTAAAATAATATATACCAAATGTAGTTCTATGATATGAGTTGATGTAGAAGGTTTCACGAAGTGGGTTCCTTTTCAGTTCGTTGCCTAGTACTAGAACCTTGATGGTGAGTCGGTCCATTGACTAGCTTCGATCTGGATGATAGAGATGCAGTAGATGGAGAAGTTATCGACCTATGACTTTAATTTCGATGTTTGTATAGGCAGACTTTTGGAAGTGTAGGATATCATGGAGATAGATCTCCCTACCCTACCTAGACTTCTGTCCTTTGCTCGTTATATAATGAACTTGTGAATTCATGTGGTATAAATAAAAGAATTTTAAGTATGTTGGTTATATTTGATAGGTTTTAATTATTAAAAGAATATTTGCTAATGTTTGATTACGCTTCCGCATACTAAAAGAGAATAATAATATAAAAAATACATGTGGGGCGATGTTCTAGGTGTCATAGACTGTGCCTAGTTACTAGACTTCCATGCCCAAGTCAATGGTACCCAAGTGCAAGTTGATTGAATTCAAGCTTGGTTCCTCAGCAAGCAAATTCAAATCCACAAAAGTTGGGCCCATATCCCTCGGTGCCAAGCCCAAGGCCCCGAATACTAGTTCCCATACCTAGCTTATCGACACTCAGCTTGAATCTATCAAGGCAAGGCCTAGGTCCTCGGTGCTTATCCTTGGGTTCACAATGGCGGGGCATGAGAAACCTTAAATCCTGTGACTAAGACTCTAGGTCCCTAATGCTTGAGCCTTGGACCTGAATACTCAAGTTCAGGACCCTAGTGAGCACGCCTAGGTCCTTTGAGACCACTCCTAAGATCTTAGTGCCGGTGCCCAACTCTTCATTGGTGTACTTAAGTACCTAGGACCCCAATGAGGAGTTTGACTCTTCCATGATTGGGCCCAAGACCTCGACGCTAAGGCCCGAGTACCCAAAGGTTGGATTGGGGACCTAAGCATTCGAGCCTAGGTTTCATCAGAAAAAGAAATTGTTTATAATCATAAAATAATTTATGCTATGAAAATCTAATTTGAGAAAACTTTATTTATTGATGATATAGAATGCATAGACTTCACGGCATAATTATCTTGATTTACATCGCATGCCCATTCATTTACCTTCTGATAAACCTCCACAATACTCTTTCAATTATTCGGCGATATTATAATTCTCAAGTATCCCTAATTCACTTAATAACGTATTGCGTATGCTAGAATGTCCTAATCAATGGAGGGAGACCCTCTCACATGTGCAAGCTAGATAAGATAAGAAATCACGCGCTCGAAATAGATTAAATCAAAACTTAATTATGATACTATGTTTGATTGGCCAATGTAAAAGTTCAAGTAGATAGGTCAAAAGAAACTACGTGTATATAAAGAACATAGGGATAGATGCAACAAAAATCCTAAAACTTATTGAGAAAGTGCAATTGAGTTCTATGACTTATTCAATTAGTGCGATCAAGTCCTAAAATGTATCCAATTAGTGCAGTCAAGATCTTCAAGTCACAAGGATTCTTGCTGTCACAAAAGGATAAACAAACAATTCCAATACATGAACCAACTAAGGACCTTATCGTGATTTTGGATAAATCAATATTGAGATTAGATTGTTTGTCTTCATGAGAATAGCGCATCTACACTATTGAAAGCCTGTGGAACTCATAATTAACAAGATCCAGTTTTGCAATTTGATTAATCCCTCAAGATAAGCTTTGATGAAAAAGATGCTAGTGGGAAGAACCTTCCAAGATTTACATAGCTCTTGCAGGGGAATACATCTCTTAGACGGTCAACTCGTCAGCTCTTTGTAGTATTGTTCGAGGAGCAAATGTTTTTAAACTCCATAATGGCTTCTTATTTCAACGCAAATGGTTATGCGTTTACATTGGATGTGACCATGTCTTATGACTTATCTAGAAGACATCTTTTTGGCCCTATTGAACTGTTATATATTATAAATGGTCATTTGTCAATTAAAGTTTTTTTATATTAACAAAAGAGTGGACGGGATGATCAACGCTAACGGTCTTCTCTGAGCATTGCCAAAAGAATCTCATGCTCAGCACGAAATGTTCAGCTTAAGATATAATTACTCCACACCACCAGACATTTGGGGGTCCAAGATTGGCGATCAATTCACAGTAATATAACGGGACACATGTAGTGCTTTGTCGTGAACTACTCAATGCAACCTGCATAATGTGCGGAAAGACACATAAACACAGAAGGAATAGGAAAATTTTCATTTACTCTCTTCATTAACGAGGTATACTATATCCCAATTTGAAATCGGATGTTGTTACAGTAGTTACCTAAATTCTTTTGGTCAGTCACGAACTATGCACGCGAATAGGGTGTAATTTCTTAAGAAATCTTGGATCCTTTTACCCTCGGTTGCACAAACAAAAAATACAGCAAATGGGAAAGACATTAAAAGTTAAGAGATTGGAAATAGTTGCAAAAGGGAGAGGCACGATATAAATAAATAAAATATTGCCAATTAATCAGGCTTGAAAATATTTACAAAACCCCTTACAAGATGCGCATAAAGAGTGTTCAACGGCGAGTTTAACGGTGATCGACCGTAATGGGTCAATCCCTTTTTTATATAGAATGATAAACACGTATAAGTTGGTCCTTTCAACTCGTTTATGACATGATCTACATGGTTAATAAATGGGTCAATTTTTTATTCCTATCAAAGTTTGTCACATCACATTTTAGATGAGGGCCAAGAGAGAAAGAATGAATGATTGATCACATTATATGGAGAAGCCCTCTCAAACAATCAAACATTTTATTTGAAATTACTACGCTAACATTAATATATTATGTGATAATGATAATAAGATTTTATGGGACTACTGCCAGCTATTCTAAATGCTTAGTCTAGCCTTTTTGCGTAATACTAATTGTGGACATATTTAATTAGGAAGGCAATTGAATCCCAGAAGGATTTGAACTTAGGATCATTTGCTTTGATATCATGTTAGATTTTATGGGGTTATTGGTAACTATTCTAAAAGTTTAAAATTTTAATTGAATGTTTGATTTTAATATTTAAATAGTCTCTCAACGACTTGAAAAAGAAAAAAATAATAGAATGAAAGGAACGCTGATGTTACCGCAAAGAAAGTGGCCCTTTCCACTTGAGCAGGTGAATTATGATAAAACTGGTGGCCAATATGACATATGGGAACAAGGAACTATTACACATAATTTGGAATGATCTTACAATCGCAAATTTTGTTGAGGAGATCCTTAAAACACATATTGAGCAATACCGCATGCATAAATTTTTATATTTGTGACAAATTCTTTAAGGGGCTAATTTCTTCAAATTTTATGAATTGTAGGTCCAATCCCAATTTTGCCTTGAACTTTTTATTGTCTAACAAAAACCTAGAACTTTCACTCTAATTTCAAATTTTCCCACACATCCAAAAATCACCAATGATTTCTTCAAAATTATCAATATCATGAGGTTATTATTGTTCCATACGAAGATCAATGTGTTGATGAAGACATGGGTTCTAGTTAGATGTTGATAGTTTTGATAAAACTAGTGGCAAATTGTTGATACATGGCCAGATTAGGATTAGAGTGAAAGTTTGGGATTTTTTAGATAAAAAGAAGTTTAAGATAGAATTGGGATAGAATTTAAAGGTTGAAAATTACAGGGAATTTGTCATTCCTTAATGAAGATTGGCACGCTAGTCAAGCAACGAATTGCCGAGGAGTTAGGCCATCTAATTTGAAAACACCATGAATTTTACTTAATTGTTATTTTGACCACGTTTTAGTGATGATAGCAACATTTTGCTTTAGAAAAATGATATATACATGGTCTCGCACAAACATATGTATAGGTTGGTGAAGTGTTAGAACTCTCTCTCTCTCTCTCTCTCTCAAATAAGTAGAGCATAAAATCGCAACCTCTAGAGGAGGCTATAATTACGCTTTTGCTTTTAACTATGTTACGCTCTAACTCACACCCCCGCCGCCCATTTTGTTCAACGTTGGATGTCGTTTACACTAAAATGAGACGAAAAATAGAGCTTCTAGCTTTCTTTGTATTGCGACTGATTAAAACGAATACATACATTTCACGTTCACACCCACTCCGATCTTAACCTTAAATCCATCTCGGATTCGCTCTTTTAAGGTAAAAATAAAAAAAAAAAAAAAAAAAAAAAAAAAAAAAGAAGGAGAAGAAGGAAACACAGAAGATGCAAGAAAAATGCGAGGACTCTAGTATATATCACAACGATAGGTATATGGTGACAATAACATGTTCTATTTATCACATCAATGACGAGAAAGAGCCGTAAAATCTAATGCTTAACGCAAATAGCGACAAATCACAACGGAAGCCGAACATTTCCGGGGATTCCTAGAAGCAGGCATCTAGAACGCAGCAACAGCACAACGCAGCGCAGCTGTTGAAGAAAAGAAGAAGAGCAACTAGGACAAGTGAATGTACAAAAAAAAGAGTCTCGGACACCTCAAGTGTCAAAACTTAGCACGAGGGCATACTTAAATACCAAAAGTTCAGATAGGTACACTTAAGTGTCAAAATCGAAATAAAGTAGGTTAATTAAGTGTCAATAACGAGAAATTCCGGCTAAAATGCTAATGTAGCGTTTTTTCGACGAGACAAGTGAAAATAACATCATTTTGCGTGTTGACGTCACTAGATAAGCTGAAAATGATATCGTTTTACCTTAGATTTAAATTTGATATAACCATTGATTAAATTTAATTTAAAACTAAATTTAAAAAATTGCAAAAGGCTCATGCGGTGAGGGAAACCTCACTGAACGAGCCTTCTGCAATTTTCTTCTTTTTCCTAGTTTTAAATTTAATTTAATCAATATATATATTAAAATTCAAATATAAGGCAAAATGACGCGGTTTTGGCTCTTCTTTCCTTGCTCAGCTTTCTCGCAAGCCACGTTGAATTTTCGGCACCCTTCACCAAAATTGGCAGTTAAATGTCCATTTTTCAAAAAAATGACACTTAAATATACAATTTGGAACTTTTGATACTAAAATGTTCCACGTGTCAAGTTTTGGTAACTACACTATATTTTTCCAAGAAAAAAAGAAGGTAAAAACAAAAGAGGGCTACATTGCGAGATAATCACTTACCAGCCCTTCCAAAAGCTATCTCCCCTAGTCTCGGTCTTGATAGGGACGGCATTCTACACAGGCTGTTGGTCGTCCCTCATGGGATAGCCAGGCGGTGGAGGCGCCACGTACGTCGAAAAAATATTTCCTCATTTTTTGATATTTGAATCACTTAGGAAAATTTCAACTTGAGAAAATGAGGCAGCACCAACTATTTATGTTTAAATTCAATAAAATGATTTTCTTCAATATCAGAAATTATTTACTTAGACCAAAGATCTTGGCATTTTAGCATAGGAATCCCAATGCCCATGCTTGAGCCCTTAGTGATTGAGCCTCAAGTCTCTCGAGACTAGGCCAATGCCTCAATATCCATTTTTGAGGGAAATTGTCCAATCAGCCCTATACCTATTATATGGATGTTAATTGAGTCATAAACCTATTTTGGTTCAATGTGATATAGCTAGTAAGTACCTAGAGGGGGGGTGAATAGGTATATAAAAGATTTTTTTCGTTAATCGCACAATACTAGACAGTTAATAGAATTTAGACAATCAGCTATCAAAGTAAAACTGAGAGAAGGGAAGAGAGAATTGAACGCAATGTTTATAGTGGTTCGGCTTATTTCAAGCCTACGTCCACTCTTCTGCACTGACAGCCTATTAGCTGGATTCCACTATGAACAAGAGATGTTACAGTGTTGTTCTCCCTTGATTTCTTGGTGTAGATGATCTACCACACTCGCTCAAGGTATCACTAAGTATAGACTCTCTCTTGTGTATACAATTTCGCTCAATATGAATCGACTAATAATCAAGGTACTTCAGACTCTGGAATTTGTCTATCGAGCATACACTAAAGTAACTAGAACGTCTTCTTTTTATACTCCTTTATGCCATCATACCCGTTGGCACTTACCAAAGGAATTCCTCCAATCTATCCGTTGGACGGAATCAATCAAGAAGATCATTCGAGCTAATAAAGGAACCTGACGATAGTCCATCAATCCTGTTCGCCCATACAACCAGGATCTTGGTTTCCAAGAATAGAACCTTCCAAGAATATTTCGTCGACCATCAGATCTTCAAACGATCTTGATTTCGAATAAAAGAATCCGTTATATTTATCCAGCCACGAGATCTTCTCCAGAGGATAGGACTAAATCCTTAACCAAATACTTCGGCTCTAGATTGCCTTCGTCACTGGATTAGAACAACTGTCAATGATAATAGTCTTGAGTCTTGAATACTGAGTCTGGTGATCTGAAAGTCTTCAGACTCTAAACAGAAGGTCTGTAATTATCCATACTAGACTGATAGAAATGTTTTGTCAGCTTCAAAATATTCTGGAAAGATTTCTCCAACAATCTCCCCCTTTTTGATGGTGACAAACTTTCCTGTAGATTTGAACAACTTTGACCTGCAAAACATTACTCAAGCAATATGGCTATCTCATAAAGATTAATAAATCAACCAGACTCTGCATCCACAGAAAATCGGTTAGTCTCTCATGAGTAAGACCATAACAGCAATACTTGATATAAATGCAAACACAGTCAAAGTTCAAAATCCACACCCAAGTCATACTCAAAAACAAACATTCAAACCCACAAAAGAAATTTAAAGTTTAAAGTCAAAGTTGAAAGAGTTCAAATTATTGCAATTCTCCCCCTTTTTGTCATCATTAAAAAAGTGAGAAAAGAGTCAAGTCTGCTTGGGAATGCGCACAATCTGGAAATCTCCCATCGACTGTACGATGCCTTCCAGCCTCTTCAAGTCTTCCCGTAGATGAGCCACCTCTTCTCCTCTTGCATTTGCTTGAATTTGAAGAGCGAGGTCTTTCAGTTGATCCACCAGGGTAACAGAAGATGCTTGTCCAGCATTCTTCAGGACTTGAATTTCACAGTTTAGAGCATAGATTTGACCCTGCATTTCCAGAAGAACATCAAGGATACGACGAAAATCTGCTGTATTGTCTGTCTGTTTGCTCGTATTTGCTCTCTCGGATGGAGTGAAGGCAGACGATGGAACTTCGGTGAAATCGAGCAGATTTGGCGTTGAAGTATCATGACCTTCCTTAGGCATTTAAGAAGCCTGAAGATCGTCTGGATTTGTTGGTGAGCGACTCACACCTTCACTATTGACAGTATGTGGTGTAGTCCTTGCTCTCCATCTCCCCCTGTCTCTAAGACCTCAAATGGGGAAGAGTGATGGTCATGCTCTTTAGCGTCTTGATTCCCTTTTTCTGCAGACTTTTCTTTCACTGCTTCTCCTTCTTCTTCAGCTTCTTTCTCTTCTTCTTCTTTCTCTTTCTCTTTTTCTTGAAACTCCCCTGCTTTTCTGTTCTCTTCTTCTCTCTGTTCTTTCTTCTGTCGTTCTGTTGATTCAGGTACAGAACGTCTGGTCCTTTTCAATGCAGAGATAGTGAGATCTTCCTCTTCATCTTCATCCTCCAAGATAAGAGTTCTTTTCTTTTTGGATGGAGCACTCATGGGCTCCTTCCATTTTCTCTTTGATGCAGAAGATGCTGGAGTCTTCACTTTGAACTTCTCCATTGCCTTATTAAGCTCTTTCAGACGCATTTTTGTCAGCATTTTCAAACCCACCACCATTTTGTCGCATGGTCGAACACAAAGAGTTTGTGGTGGCTCAATATTCAAGTGTCTGAAGATCTTGGTCACAAGATCTGGGTAAGGCAATTGGCCCTTGTCCATCACCATTGCTCTAAACATATGAAAGATAATGGTGAGAGGGAGAGAGAACTTCTTCCCTGAATTGATTGCGTACATCAATTTCGCCTCGGAATTAGACACGTCAGTCTTGGATGTAGATTTTGGCCTGATACAGTTGATCACAATTTTGTGAAGCAAGATGTTGATGGCACGCATTCTTGTGTAAGTAATTCTTCCCTCTGTATCTCTGTCTTTGACAAGCTCCAGTGCGGCACGAGCAATCGAAACCTTGATCGGTTGATAGCATCCTCTTTCAACTCCAATTATATCTGCCAACATGTCCACATCTACCACATAGTCTTGGTCTCGAACACTAAAGGATATTCTATTCGCATCTAAAAAGCTAAGATTCAAATAGAAGTATGCTGTCAATTGCGCATAACCGTCTGTGGTATCGGAGCAAAATTGCTCAAGTTGAAGCAGATTGAACTTCTCTCTCAATTTCACATTAATGGCATCCAAGAAATCGAAATCAACACTCCTAGGGTTTATCACCCCTCGTTTCAACAGTCTGAAGAACAAATTCTCCTGTTCCTTTGATTTAAACAAATCCATCCTTTTTCCCTTCATCTTCGCAGCAACACCCATTCTAGGTTGAAATTCACTAAACATTTTATCATCATCATTCCCGTCAGTTGGATTCAATCCCGATACACGAGGGTCACTTGGAATGTTCGCAAGTGCTTCCTCAGCCTTTCCTTTGGGAGCAATTCCCAAATCCTCCATTTGTCGCAAAAAGATATACTCATTCCCATAATTCTTATCTTTAAGGAAATCATCTACGTAGTTCAGCGGAGAATGCTTTTCAACGCACGATAGAGCTTGTAAATAAAAGAGGGTTTTTGGACTCTTACAGGGTCTGCGTCCTCGATTATTTCTTCCTCTGGTTGCTGACCCGCACCTTGAGGGGTAGATGGTGAAGAGTGACGTGGTGGAGAGTGAATCGGGCTCTGTTGCTGACTCGGTAAATCCTCCTCGTTGGTGAGATCGAAATGAGTAGGTCCCTCCTTCATTTTCTGTGGTCCTCTGTTCGCGATTCTTGAAGACTTTCTCTTAGAAGACATCCTTCCTTGTCGCTGAAAGATTCTTTTATTCACTTTCCCAAGAAAAGATGACAACTTTTTCGAAGATAAACACGAAGTAGAGACAGGATTGGGAGCAGAGTGCCTTTTTAGGGTTTTGAAGTTTATGCGAGGAAAACTGTATATATATATAACTTAGTTTAAAAAGGAAAAACCAATCGGCACAAAGGAAAATGAACAGACGCCTCTTTTAAAATCAATAACTGCCAAATAGAAGTTAATCTTTTTGGAAAGACAAGATTCCATTTTTCACAAAAATTATAAATTAACTGAACTAATGATCGTACCTTTTCGAGACTAAATAACAACTTACAGTCTATAGCCACGAATGTCTGAGTCTGGGGGATGTAGAGTCTCTAGACTTTAACTTCCTCAAGCTTCAAAATGTTGAGTCTGGAACGGATAAAATCGAATTGATTCTTCTCCAAAGGTTTTGTGAATATATCCGCTAGTTGATTTTTTGAATCAACAATTTCTATCGAGATTTCTCCATTTTGAACATGATCTCTAATGAAATGATGTCGAATTTCTATATGCTTTGCTCTTGAGTGAAGGATTGGATTTTTAGTGAGATTGATTGCGCTGGTGTTATCACATCTAATCTCTGTGCATGAGTCTTCAATTCCAAAGTCTTGTAGCTGTTGTTTTATCCATAGAATTTGCGAACAGCAACTTCCAAGAGCTACATACTCTGCTTCCGTTGTTGAGAGAGCCACAGTGCTTTGTTTCCTTGAAAACCAAGACACTGTTCTGCTTTCAAGCGACTGGCAAGTTCCCGATGTGCTCTTTCTATCAACTCTGCAACCGGCTAGATCTGCGTCTGAATATCCCATAAGATTAAAGTCTCCCTTCTTAGGATACCAAAGACCGATGCTTGAAGATGAAGCAACGTATTTAATAATACGTTTCGCAGCACTGAGATGAGATTCTCTAGGATCTGATTGAAACCTAGCACAGATGCAAACACTCAACAAAATGTCAGGTCTAGAAGTAGTAAGATAAAGAAGTGAACCAATGATGCTCCTGTACAGCTTTTGATCGACTTTCTTCCCTTCTTCATCTTTGTCTATCTTCAAAGAACTTAACATCGGTATGTCGGTCTTTTTGCACTTTTCCATTCCATACCTTTTGACAAGATCTTTAGCATATTTTTCTTGACAAATAAAAGTTCATTCCTTCAATTGTTTTACTTGAAGTCCAAGAAAGAATGTTAACTCTCCCATCATACTCATTTCAAACTCATCCTGCATAGACTTAGAAAATTTCTTGCACAGACTTTCATTAGAGAATCCAAAAATAATATCATTCACATATATTTGAACAAGTAAAAAGCTTTTGTTTTCCTTTATGATAAATAAAGTAGTATCTACTTTACCTTGACAAAACCATTCTGAATTAAGAACTTACTAAGTCTGTCGTACCAAGCTCGAGGTGCTTGCTTTAATCCATACAAGGCCTTTTTCAGTCTGAAGACTGAGTCTGGCTTCTTTGGGTCTTCAAACCCTGATGGTTGTTCCACATAAACTTCCTCATGGATAAATCCATTTAGGAAGGCACTTTTGACGTCCATTTGGAATAACCTGAAATTTTTATAACAAGCAAACGCAAGTAATAGTCGAATAGCTTCTAACCTTGCTACTGGTGCGTAAGTCTCATCATAGTCTATTCCTTCTTCTTGCGTATATCCCTTGGCCACGAGTCTTGCTTTGTTTCATACGACTTTTCCTCTTTCATTCGTCTTGTTCCTGAACACCCATTTAGCTCCAATAACAGTTTTACCTTTTGATTTAGATGTCAATTCCCAGACATCATTAATGTTGAACTGTCTGAGCTCTTCTTGCATAGCTTCAATCTAGCTTTCATCAGATAAAGCTTCTTCTATGCTCTTTGGTTCAATTTCAGAAATGAGAGCCACAGCACTATACTCTTCACGCCTTTTGGATCTGGTGCGAATTCCTTCATTAATTTCGCTGATGATGAGATCTTTTGGATGACTGGACTTATGCTTCCAGTTACTAGATGATTTATCTGGATGATGATCTCTTTCTTTATTTGAATCTTCACGAATAGCTTGATGCTTGTCTTCCAGAGTCTGAGATGCTTCTTGAGTTGTAAGCTTTGGAGAGTTTGGAGCAGGTTCAGACTCTTCATGATGAGTCTGACTGGATTCATCTTGCATAGAATCTTGAAATTTGACATTCATCGATTCCTCCACAGTCTGGCTCTTCTTGTTATAGACTTTGTAGGCTTTGCTTGATGTAGAATATCCAAGGAAGATGCCTTCATCTGATCTTTCGTCAAACTTACCAACTCGATCTTTTGCATTTTTCAATATAAAGCATTTGCAACCAAACACATGAAAGTATGAAACGATAGGCTTCTTACCTTTGAATAACTCATAAGGTGTTTTCTCTAGAATAGGTCTTAAGAAGACTCTATTGATGATATAGCATGTTGTTGAAACAGCTTCGGCCCAAAATCGTGAAGAAATCTTACTTTTAATTAAAAGAGTTCTAGCCATTTCTTGAAGAGATCTATTCTTTCTTTCCACAACTCCATTTTGCTGAGGGTTATATGGAGAGGAGAATTCATGCTTAAAGCCAGATTCATCACAAAATTTTGTAAAATCTTGATTTTCAAATTCACCTCCATGATCTGTTCTTATACTTGAAATAACACATCCTATTTCATTTTGAACCTTTTTAGCAAATTTTTTAAAATACAAAAAGGTTTCAGACTTACTTGCAAGGAAATATACCCAAGTAAAGCGGGAGTAGTCGTTCACAATTACTAGGCAATACTTCTTACCTCCAATGCTCTGAGTTCTGGTTGGTCCGAAGAGATCCAAATATAGCAACTGCAGTACATGATTAGTGGAGACATGGTTTATTGGTTTAAATGAATTTCTTACCTGCTTTCCCAGAATGCATGGAGTGCATGGATCAGACTTTTGGTATGGTAATTTGGGTAGACCTCGAACAAGCTGCTTTGATGAGATTTTGGCTAATTGCTTCATGTTGACATGGCCAAGCTTTCTGTGCCATAAACTTACTTCGTCTTGCATTGAGATTAGGCACTGCGATTCATTTGGTTTCATATCCAGAAGATAGATATTTCCATGTCTTCGACCCATGAAAGACTGAATAGAGTATTTACTGATTCTAGAACATGTTCCTTCTTGAATGAAGATCTTAAAACCAGTATCACACAATTGGCTGATGCTGAGAAGATTGTAATTGAGTCATTCTACTAGGGAAACATTACTTATTGTGAGATTTCCAATTTTCACAGTTCCAAATCCCACAATACTTCCTTTGTTGTTTCCTCCAAATGAAACTTTTCCACCATTTACTTGAACAAGCTTTATGAAGCAATTTGAGTCTCCTGTCATGTGTCTTGAGCATCCACTGTCAAGATACCACTTTACCTTTTTCTTGAAGGAGACCTGCATTTAAAAAGAGAGTCTCAAGCTTTCTTTGGTACCCAAATTTTCTTGGGTCCATTGGTGTTACTAAGATAAACAGTACTGGCCCATGCTTTCTTAACAGGCTTCCAAACCATAGGACACTCTTTTTCAAAGTGATCCGGACTTTTGCACTTTGAGCACCTGAGGGCTTTTCGACCTACAGACTTTACAAAAACTTTCTTGAAATGATTTTTGTAAGCTTCTTTCGAGGGTCTTTGCTTAATTCTTTCTTTTATTTTAGGAAAATCAATCAAAGGAATTGTTTCTTCTGTCATACCTAAACCGGACTTATTGAAGTAAGGTCTTTGAGCTGAAAGAATTTTTTCAAGTTTCTCGAACCCTATTGAAAATTTCTTTCAAAAGACTACTTTTATTTTCTTTGAGAGTGGAAACATTTAAATCTAAACTTTTAACTTTTTCTTCTAAAGCATTTTCCTTTTGTTTTAGAGATGAGTTTTCCTTTTTAAGTTCGGAAATTCTTTTGAGAGAAGTCTTAAGACTAAAGCACAGTTCATCAATGTATTTAGAAACCTTGATAGGAATTTTAAAATTACTTACCTCAAATTCACTGTCCGAGTCTAATCCAGAGTCTAAGTCTGAGTCTGAGTCTGATTGCGCCATCAGACATATGTTGGCATATTCATCATCACTTTCTTCACACTCTGTATCACTCCAGGTTTCGGCTTTGAGAGCTTTTCGAGACTTTTCAGCTTTTCCTTTCTTCTTCTTCGAAGAGGACAGTTGGGTTAGATGTGTCCATTTTCTTATATTCAAAGCAAACTACATCTTTGTTTGGCTCCTCATTATCAACAGACTTGATCTGTTGTCTTTGAAAACTTTGTTTCTTTGAGTTGAACCTTCTTCCTTTTCTATTCAGTTTTCTGAATCTTCTTATCATGAGAGCAAGCTCCTCATCGTCCATATCATCTTCAGAACCTGTACCATCAGAATCATCATTTGATTTTAATGCAATGGATTTCTTATCTTTTGGATCTTCATCTTCATTAATTCGTTCCACTTCATAAGACTAAAGAGTTCCAATCAGCTCGTCGACAGATAGAGGCATAATTCTTTGCGTCTCTCTTATTGAAGTCTTTATGTGATTCCAATCCTTGGAGAGTCCACGCAGTAGCTTGTTTACCTTCATGGAATCAGAAATCGGTTGTCCTTGATTTCCAAGACCATTGACAATATTTGTAAAACGGCTAAACATGTCAGTTATAGATTCTCCTGATTTCATTTTGAAAGCTTCATATTGACCGAGGAGGATGTTAATTCTGGTTTCCTTCACTCGATCTGTTCCTTCATATGTGATATGTAATCTGTCCCAAACTTCTTTTGCTGCAGCACAAGAAGATATTCTGTTATATTCAGTTGGTGACAAAGCACAATATAAAGAATAAATTGCTTTTGCGTCGAGTGCTTGTCTCTTGAATTTCTCTTCCTGAGTCATTCCGCTGGTCTCAACAGTTTCTTTTCCTCTTTCAGAGACAGATGCAGCTGTAGGAGTAATTCCTTTTTCTACAACGTCCCATTCCAGAGGATCCTTTGATCATAGGAAAGCTTTCATCTTGTTCTTCCAGATGTTGTAATCCTTTCCGTCAAAGTAGGGTGGTCTGGTATTGCTTTGCCCTTCCACCAGCCCTGGTGCTAGCATACTAGCCATGGATCTTTTACTCTGAAGTAAAACACTTTAAATAAAGTGAGTACACGAGCTCTGATACCAATTGATATAGCTAGTAAGTACCTAGAGGGGGGGTGAATAGGTATATAAAAGATTTTTTTCGTTAATCGCACAATACTAGACAGTTAATAGAATTTAGACAATCAGCTATCAAAGTAAGACTGAGAGGAGGGAAGAGAGAATTGAACGCAATGTTTATAGTGGTTCGGCTTATTTCAAGCCTACGTCCACTCTTCTGCACTGACAGCCTATTGGCTGGATTCTACTATGAACAAGAGATGTTACAGCGTTGTTCTCCCTTGATTTCTCGGTGTAGATGATCTACCACACTCGCTCAAGGTATCACTAAGTATAGACTCTCTCTTGTGTATACAATTTCGCTCAATATGAATCGACTAATAATCAAGGTACTTCGGACTGGAATTTGTCTATCGAGCATGCACTAAAGTAACTAGAACGTCTTCTTTTTATACTCCTTTATGCCATCATACCCGTTGGCACTTACCAAAGGAATTCCTCCAATCTATCCGTTGGACGGAATCAATCAAGAAGATCATTCGAGCTAATAAAGGAACCTGACGATAACCCATCAATCCTGTTCGCCCATACAACCAGGATCTTGGTTTCCAAGAATAGAACCTTCCAAGAATATTTCGTCGACCATCGGATCTTCAAACGATCTTGATTTCCAATAAAAGAATCCGCTATATTTATCCAGCCACGAGATCTTCTCCAGATGATAGGACTAAATCCTTAACCAAATACTTCGGCTCTGGATTGCCTTCGTCACTGGATTAGAACAACTGTCAATGAGAATAGTCTTGAGTCTTGAGTACTGAGTCTGGTGATCTGAAAGTCTTCAGACTCTAAACAGAAGGTCTGTAATTATCCAGACTAGACTGATAGAAATGTTTTGTCAGCTTCAAAATATTTTGGAAAGATTTCTCCAACACAATGTTGCCAATTTAGTCATACAACTTTGTGCAAAATGTCGTTTGGTTGAAAATTATGCTTTGGTCCAAGCCCGATACTCCGGTGCCCAAGTGTCCAGCTTTCGCACCCAACTCACCAGCTAGGCCCTAGTCCATCAAGAGGGGGGGTCTAGGTCTCCCCACACCTATGCTTGGGTTCCCACTGGTGAGGCCTGAGAAACCTTGGCTCCGACAACGAGGACTTTGGTCGCTGGGCCCAAGTTCCCCTTGTCGGAGGCCTAATCCTTGATGCTCGAGTGGGGGTCCTTAGGACTCAAGTCCCAAGTTTCCAACGATCCTGCCCAAGTGCCTGGGACCAATAGTTGAGCCCAACTTCCTCATGGTTCGGTCCCCCTGACATTGGGGCTGAGTACCCCAAGGTTGGGCTTAGGACCTAAGCACCTGAGCCTGAGTTCCATAAGAAACAAAAAATTATTCACAATTTATAAAAGTATAGTGTTTTGAAATTTAATTTGATAAAACTTTATTTAAAATTTGATGATATAGCATGTATAGCTCCTAAGGGCATAATTATTTCTATCTATATCACATGCGCATTCACTTACCTTGTAATAAACACCCAAGATAGTCTTTTAATTATTTGCAATGATACTATAATTCTCAAACTTGTCTAATTCACCAAATTCAGATTACATACACTAGAATGCCCGACCTAAAAGTATAAACAAATTAGTGGAGGTAGACCCTCTTGCACAAGAAACGAATCAGGACCAACAAACGCAAAACAAATTGGTAAAACTTAACTATGATATAATGTAAGAATGTCCAACCCAAAAATGTGAATTGATAGGTGAAAGGAGACGAAATATTTATTTAAAAAAAAAAGTATGTGAAATATTTTAACAATCATAACAATCCATTCATGAATTTTAACCTATAAATCATAGTTTTGGTCTCTTAATCGTACAAATATAGCTGTTTTGAATATAGAGCAAGACATTTCTCGCCGAGGTACTGTTTTAGTCCGGAAGAACAATGTCGCAACCACCTAATGCTCATCCTTGTTTGCGGATGGCAGAGAAGTCAAAACTCTCTATGCAAAGTAATTGATCGAGTTTTGGATGAAAGCACATAGAAATAAAGGTGGAATCTTACTCATTCATGAATTTGAAACTATCTATAAAAGCTATCTGTGAAAGCATATGGAAATAAAGAGAGAATCTTAGTCAGACAAATAGATGTCTCTTTAACATAGAACAATATATATCTGTCCGAGGTACTCTTTTAGTTTGAAAAATAATTTCCCAACCACATCCACTTGGAAGGCACAGTTAGGGTAATCTTTGAAAAAAAATATTATAGTTGGCTACTTTAAAATCATCGAGATGACAATTTTAAAGGATTGAATCCAAAGCCAACCAAGTTTGACACGTGAATGGTGAGTTGAGGAAGGGCTACGTTCTGACAAGTTGATTGGTTTCGCAGAAAGATATTTGAGTGGTGAGGGTTCTTGTTGTCACTAGCGGATTAACAAATAATTCCATTGTATGAACCAACTAAATGGACCTTACTGTAATTTTGGATAAATGAGACATTGTGATTAGATAGTTCGTTCACAAAAGTAGCGCATGTGCACTCTCGAAAGGTTGCCAAATTTCATAACTAACAAGATTGAGTCTTTGCAATTTGGTTGATCTCCTAAGATAAGCTTTGATGAAAAGATGGTAATGAGAAGAACCTTCCGAAATTTACACGCCCACCTGAATCAAAGCTCTTGCTAGCGATAAATGATCACAAAAGTGGTGGCCAATGTGACACAAGGCGACTTAGAGTAATCTTTCTTGATCTGATTTTTGTCATTTGACTAATCTTTATAATAAAATATGGAAATATACATAAGTACCTTCAGCGAACAAGGAACAATTTCACACCATTTAGAATCATCCCGAAAATATCACGTATATTATTGATGAGAAGACCTGACACTTTTTAAGCAAGCATCATGCGCTTAATGCTTGTGAGGAAAAGTCGCACGCTGGTCAAGCTAGCAACTATTGAGGAGCTAGGCCGTCTAATTGGAAAACGCCCATGGGTTTTAGTTGATTGATATTTTTGACCGCGTTTTAGTGATGAACGCATAATTTCATTTCGGAAAAATAAAGTTAATGCGCTCTCTTTCAAATAAATTGTGTATAATAATAGCTCGTGGAGAATTCTAAAATCGCCTCTCAATTTTGTTCAATATTCAGGTTCGTTTAAGCGGAAACGAGAAGAAAAGAGAGCCTGTAATTTTCTTGGCATTACTAGCCATTAAAACGAAGTCGAAGGTTCCGACGTCTTGCGTCCGCATCTACCCTCATCCTAACGCTCAAGCCCATGTCGGACTCGCATTATGGAGGGAAAAAAGAAGAAGACGAAACAAGGGTCGAAGTGATGACAATAGATATGGAAGAGAAATCTGACAACAATAGTATATATCCAAAGAACAAAGGTATCAAGGTGACAATAACGAGTCAGATTTATGTCAGCAGCGACTAAGAGAATGCTAAACACAAGGAGCAACGAATGGAACGGGAAGGCGATTCTTTCCGGGGAATTCCTAGAAGCAGGCATCCAGGACGCAGCAACAGCACAGCGCAGCACAGCTGGTGAAGAAAAGAAGAGAAATTAGGACAAGCGAATATGTAAAAACAAAAGAAGAAAAAGCTGACTTAAAGATAAAAAAGAGGGCTGCATTGCTTGATAATTACTTACCAGCCCTTCCAGAAGCCGTCACCCCTAGTCTTGGTCTCGATAGGGACGGCGTTCTGCGCAGGCTGTTGGCCATCCCTCATGGGATAGCCGGGTGGTGGAGGCGCCACGTACGCCATTGTTGATGCCGGTGGTGGGTACGCCACTGCACAAAATATCGCGTACCCGTCATCACAAGTCATCGATACATGAATACCCAAGATTATATAATTCAAGCTGAATAGTTCGAAAAATTGGTTTGAACTTCGGTGGTGGGGCTAGCGGCCACAGCCACCTCCTCCACCAGCCGCCGGAAGACCGCCGGTGACTCCTCCCAAGAAGTCAAACAAGAGTTTTCAACCAGAAAGAACAAGTGCTGATTGATTTCTTTGTCAAGTTTAAGAAAATCGAAAAACAAGAAAGACGGACAGGCAAACAAACGACTGCCGAACTGTTGTTACAATCGCCAATCATAATGGAAATGAGATTGTGGGATATTCTTGCACGAAAAGGAGGAGCAAAAGGAAGCGATTTTGCCGAGATAAAGTCGGCGAAATTCGAGAGAGAACAACGATGGGTTCGAATGTTACCTGGGATTTGCTTCTGGTGGTTGTTCTGGCTCATCTTCGGTCGGAAACGTTGACTCAGATCTCTAGCTCGCGTAAAAGTACGTGCTTGGAGAGAAAGAGAGAGAGATGGTAGAGATGATAATATGATGAGAGCGAAGGAACGGTGCGAGATTTATAGATGAATGAATGAGAAGGAAGATACGGAGAAATAGGGAGCGGGTAGTTGACGCCTGACGGTACTTCCGAAGGCGCGTCATCAGACCGCGTGAGTCTGAACACGGGAAGCAAAAGCGAAGCAAAAGAGGTGACGTGTATCCCAAGGTAAGTTTGGACGTTGTTAGCCTAGGCTAGCTAATTTTGTCATTAGTCATGCAACATGCATTTGAACAAGGTTCCATTTCTCATTAGGCCTTGTTTTACGCAAAATTTTCCATCAAAAAAAAAAAAATTTCCTTATTTTCTGACGTTTGAATCATTTCAGAAAATGAGTCATCGGAATACCTTTCCATAATCAATGAAAAGGCAATGCTTAAATTTAGATAAATGACTTTCTATTTTAAAATAGGGAAAAAGCCACGAAAAACCCTGAACTTTGCCCGGAGTGACACATTTACCTCAAACTTTTTTTGTGTCGTGAAAAACCCCAAACTTTGCCAACTGTGACACATTTACCCCAAACTTTTTTTTGTGAAATAAAAAATCCTGAACTTTCGTTATGTGACACATTTACCCCCAAAATTAGAGGGCATTTTGGTCTTTTCATTTGTAAAAATTTTTAATTTTTTTTTAATTTTTTTAAAATTTTTTTATAATTTTATAATTTTTTTTTTCTTCTCTTCTTCCGCCGGCTGGCCGGCGGAGGGAAGCCGGCGTCCGGCGTGGGCTGCCCTTGCCGGCGTCGGCAAGGGTCACCCTTGCCGGCGTCGGGCTAGGGCGGCCCTCGCCTACATCGGCGAGGGCCCTCGCCGGATCCGCACCGCCGTCCTCGCCCAACGCCGGCGAGGGCCGCCCTCGCTGCGTCGGGTGAGGACGGCCCTCGCTGCGTCGGCGAGGGTGGCCCTCACCGGCGTCGGGCGAGGACGGCCCTCGCCCCGGATCTGGCTAGGGCGGGGACTCGCCCGATGCCGGCGAGGGCCGCCTCGCCTGCGTCGGGCGAGGGTGTCCCTGCCCTCGCCTGTCGCCGGCGAGGGCCACCCTCGCCTGCGTCGGGCGAGGTGTCCCTGCCTTCGCCCGACGCCGACGAGGTCGCCAAACACCGGCTTCCCTCCGCCGGCTCCGCCATGGCCGGGGGAGGGAAGAAGAAGAAAAAAAAAAAAAGGAAAAAAAAACAGAATAAAAAGACAAAAATGCCCTTATGGGGTAAATGTGTCACGGTTTGGAAAGTTTGGGGTTTTTCACGTCACAAAAAAAAGTTTGGGGTAAATGTGTCACTCTAGGCAAAGTTCAGGATTTTTCGTGGCTTTTTCCCTTTAAAATATCACAAATCATTTTTCAAAATATAACTAGACAACGGTGCTTGGACCACATATCTCGGCACTTATGCATGGAAACCGCAATGCCCGTGTGCAAGTCCATAGTGGTGAAGTCTAGGTCTCTTGAGGATGGGTTGAGACTCCATATACATGCCCAAGTCCCAAGTAACCATGCATAGGCATGAGTACCCAACTCCCACGCCTAAGTCATCAATGCTTGTGCCCGACTCCACAGAGGCCTAGCAAGGGACCTCAATGCATGTGCCCAATTCCCTAACAGTTGTGCCTTGTTACTAGACTCCCATGCCCAAATCACTAGTGCTTGGGCTCAAGTTAATTGAGGCATGGCCCAGTTTCTCAATAGTTTAGCCCAAGTCCATGAAGTATGGGCCCACGCTCCTCGAGGTCAAACATAAGACCCTAGTGCCCAATTCGAATCCCTGATGGTTGTGCCCAAGTAATCGACTCTAGTACCCAGGTTATTGAGGCTCGGGCTTGCATCCATCAAGGCGAGGCCCTAGAAATTCTAGTTCTAATGACTAGGACTTTGGTGGTCGAGCCTAAGCCCCCAAGGCTGAGGCTTAATTTTAATGCTCAAGCTAAGGTCCTAGATACTTAAGTCCAAGACCCTGGCAAATGGGCCAAGGCCCCTCAAGGTTAGGCCCATTATCCTCAACATCAGCATTGAGTCTTAGGTGGTTGTACCCAAGTGCCTCGATGGTCAAGCATTCTCATCCCCCAAATGGTTGGGTTCAAGACCTCAACGTTGGGGTCCAAGAATCCCAAGGCTATGCTAGAGACTTTGGGCGCGCATTTCTGTTTCTCTGTTCCCTAGAACAGGTTTGGAACAGAAATCCGTTTAGTAATACAATTTGATTTTTATATTTCTGGAATAGATTTCTATTATAGAAATAGATTTGAAAAAGAAATCATAAACTAAAATTTTTAACTTCTCAATTTCTATTCCAGAAATTTTATCATGCGCAAGCATGACAACCCTCTATTTTTGTTCCAGAAACAATTTTTCTATTCAGACTTGTTTCTGAAATATAAATCCATTTAATAAAATTATTCAATTTTTCAATTTCTGAAATAAATTTTTGTTCAAGAAATAGGTTTGGAATAGAAATCAAAAGTAAAAATTTTCTACTTCTCTATTTCTAGAATAGAAATGAGAAATAAAATTCTTATCATCGTTCATCCTTGCTATGAATTGATCCTCCATTTATTGCCGCCAACCACTGTCTGTCGATTGCCAACCTTCGCCGTCACCGTCGTCGCCCACCGGTTGTCGACCGCCGCTGCCACCGGTCACCGAACCGGTTGCCGGTCGCCGACCGCCACCGCCCCGTCCGTTGCCACCGATTCATCGTCATCCGAAAGGAAGAAGTTTTGTGTCATTACAAAACGAATTTCTATTTTTAGAATAGAAATTTTATGTCATTATCAAACAGGTTTTTTTGCTTAGAAACTCATCTAGAAATAAAAATGGAAAAATTTATTTCTTTTCAAGAAATTAATTTCTAGACAAAATGGTTATTATTCGCGCCCTTAAGCACCGATGGTTTTCATAAGAAAGAAAAAAATTGTTTACAATCTATAAAATTATTTATGTTATGAAAATTTAATTAATAGAACTTTATTAAATTTGATGATATAGTATATATAACTCTTAATAGCGTAATTATTTTTATTTACATCACATGCATATTCATTTACTTTCTAATAAATACCCATGGTACTCTTCTTATTATTTGCAATGATGCTATAATTCTCAAACAATCCATAATTCACCAAATAACATAAAATTATTAGAATATCCGACTTAAAAAGTTAAATTTTTATAAATGGGGTAGACCATCTCAAAGCTATGGTATGAAAGCACATGTAAGAGAGAATCTTAATCATACAAAAAATGTCTCTTTAATATAGTACAGGATATTTCTCTCTGGGGTATTCATTTAGTCCCAGAAAACAATGTTCCAACCAGCTAATGCTCAGCTTTGTTTGTGGTTGGCAGAGAAGTCAAACTCTCTACGCAAGTATGTTTTATATTAAGGGTTAATACCCTAAAAAACCCCAAACTGGTATACCTGTGACAAATTTACCCCGATTAACCATAAAAAATCATAAACTGGTACATTTATGACAATTTTACCCCAAACTAATTTATTTAACCACAAAAAACCTCAAACTGATAAATTTTTGACAAATATACCCTTCTCTAAATTGGATTAATATTACAAAAAAATCATAAAAAATGTAAACGGCGACAAATGGGGCGTAAAATCCCAAATTGGTATAGTCACGTGTCATTTAACTTAATAATTTGACTGTAAAATTTAACAAAAACTAACAGAGGGTAAATTTGTCACAAGTGTACCGGTTTTGGAGTAAATTTGTCAAAAGTATACCGGTTTAGGGTTTTTGGTGGTCAAAAAAATAGTTTGGGGTAAATTTGTCACAGGTGCACCAGTTTGGGGTTTTTCAGGATATTTATTAAAGTACATGAAATAAAGGTTGAATCTTAATCATTCATGAATTTGAAACAATATATAGAAGCTATGGTGTGATAGCACTTGAAAAGGAAGAGAGAATCTTAATCAGAAAAATAGAAGCCTCTTTAACATAGTACAATAAATTTCTGTCTCAGCATTCTTTTAGTTTAAAAAAAAATAAAAAATCCCAACCACATTTGCTTGGGAATATTGTCCAGAAAGTCCTAAATCTATTATATTTTTATCAATATAGATTTAAACCTTTTAATTTGCTAATTCAATCTTAAATTTTTTTTACATTTTGTCAATTGAGTCCATTCAATCAATTTTGGGCAAAAATTGCCAATGTGGACACCAAACATCCTACATAACACTGCTGGCCCTAATATAAACAATTTTTAATAATATTTTCATGTTTTTTCCCTTTTTTTCCCTTCACTTTCAATTTCCTTCCTTATTTTTTCCTTTTCTCTTTTTTTTTCTATTGTTTTCTATTTTCTTTTATCTTTTTCGCTTTTTCCCTCTGTCAACCTCAAGCAAGGGACACTTGGGCCATGGTTGACAAGGGCAGCTCCTCAAAAGATCGGGTGAGAGTCGCCTTTGCCTAGCCTAGTGAAGGTTTCCCTCACCCGATCCAACAAGGTCCTCCCCCTCACCATCCCAGGCCCATGTTGCCTTCACCAAGACCAATGACTTATGTTGGCCATCGATGAGGCTCAATGATGGCCAATGAAGGGAAGGAGGGGAAAATAAAAAATAAAATGAAAAATATAGGATAAAAGAAAAGAAAATGAATGAATAAATAATTCTAAAAATTTATTAAAAATTGTCAACGTTAGTACCAACCATACCACATTGGATAGATGATGCCCAACTCAACGCTTTTCAATCAAAATTAATCTAATTGACTCAATTGGCAAAACTTAATAAGCTTTAGAAGTCAATTAGCAAAATTAATGGTATAGAACTGAACTAGTAAAAGTACAATACTTTTCAAGGCTTTTTGGATAATTTTCCCTATTCACTTGGGAGGTACAGTTGGGGTGTTCTTTGATATAAATATTTATGTTGACTACTTTAAAATCATCGAGATGGCAACTTAAGGGATTGAATCCAAACCCAACCACGTTTGACACATCAAAATGCGGTTGAGGAAGGACTACGTTTTGACTAGTCGATGGGTTTCACGGAAAGATCTGTAAGTGATGAGAGTTCTTGTCATCATGAGCAGATAAACATACAGTTCCATTGCATGAACCAACTAGATGAACCTTATCGTGATTTTGGATGAATGAAATATATAGATTGATGTCTTGACGTGAAAAGCGTATTTGCACTCTCGAAAAGTTGTCGAAGTCATACAGGATCGAGCTTTGCAATTTGGTCGATCTCTCAAGACAAGCTTTGCCGGAAAAGATGCTAGGGAGAAGAACCTTCCGAGATATGCATACAGACCTGAACCAAAAGCTCTCGCTAGGGATTAGCATCTTCATTAGAAGGTCAACTGGAAAACTCTCTTTAAAATTATTCGAGTAGCAAATGTTTTTAAGCTCCATAATTGCTTCTTATTTCAACCTAAATGGTGATGCTTTTACATTGGACGTGACCATGCCTTTTGACTAATCTAGAAGACATCTTTTTGGTCCTATTGAATTTTTATATCTTATAAAAGGTCATGTGTCAATTAAGTTTTTTTTTATTAACAAAAGAGTGGACATGATATCAGCACTAACGGTTCCCTCTAAGCATTGTCAAAAGGGCCTCGCTTGGCACGGAATGTTCGGCTTAAGATATATCTATTTCACACCATCCAAGATCCGGCGGTCCAATTTGACGATCAATTCATGGTTCCGAAAGAAAATTAACAAATGATATATATGTAGTGCTTTGTCATGAGCTAGTCAATGCAAGCCACGTAATGTGCAGAAAGATCCATAAAGACAAGAAGAAGAGGAATATTTTCATTTACACTTTGGTTAGCTAAATTCTTGTAATTAGTCATGAACTATACACATGAATGAGTTGGAATTTCTCATTAAATCCTTGAATCAAATATCCGTTTGCCCTTGATTAAAAAAAGAAAATTAAAATACTGCGAAAGGTAAAAACGTTAAACATTAAAGAGATCCGAAATAGTTGCAAAAGGGATGAGCGCGATGTAATAAATAAAATAATGGCAAATTAATCGAAGGTTGAAAGGCTTTTACAAAACCCTTGACAAGATGCACATAAACAGTGTTCAAAAGCGAGTATAACCTCGTTGGACCATAATGGGTCAATCCCTTTTCAATTCGTTTATGACCCGGTTAATTATCGATAGCAAATTTTGTCACATCACATTTTACCTGAGAGTTGGGAAAGAAAGGATGATTGCCTAATCATATTACATGGAGATGCCCTATTAACCGGTCAAACATTTTATTTGACTGACATTACATGCTGACATAATTGTATTCTGGGTCATCGCTTGGAATATATATATATGAATTGGGACGCTGATGTCTCCCCAAAGAGATTACCCCGTCCACCGATCAATATTATCAGGTGATCCATGGATTCCACTTGATGAGACAGGTGGCGGCCAATGTGACGTGAGAGGACATTTAGAGCAAGCGCAATTTTTTCTAAGGCTTTATTTATTTCACAAAAAAATAAGTATTTTAAAAAATGATCATATGTTTTATTTTAAAAAATGAATGAATGAAAAATATTTTTATTATCTACGTAAATATTTAAATATAAATTATTTTTGACGATGAAAATATTTTTCATCAACTTATTATTTCAAATGACTTAACTATCATTTAAAAAATATTTTCCAAATTACTCTTTTTTCGCGAAATAAGTAAAGTCTTTATTTTGAATTTTTTTATTGTCTAGTCTCCGTGATAGCTATAATGTAAGCATTCTCAATGAACATGGAACAATTACACATAACTTGGAATGATCCTACGATATCACAAATTTTACTGAGGAGGAAACACTTATTAAGCACTATCATACGCATAAGTCTTGATATTTGTGATGAAATAATTTAAGCGTCTAGTTCCCTTAAAAAAATAATCAATCTTGGGTTTAATCTCAATTTTATCATGAACATTTTTTTACCTTAAAAAATCATCAACTTTTACTCTAATCCCAAATTTACTTGTGTCAAAAAAATCGATACCGATTTTCGTAAGATTATCAATATCGGAGGCTGTTGTTATTCCATATGAAAATGAGGATGTTGATGAAGATGCATATTCTAATAATGGACCTCTCACTAGCCTTAATGTTGATAATTTCGAAAATATGAATAACGATTCTTCATCTATGGGTGAATTTGAGATTAGATTGAAAGTTTAGGTTAGAATTTAGATTGGATCTAAAATTGAGGAGTTTTCAGAAATTATGCCATTGTTTAAGGAAGATTGGCACGCCGGTCAAGCAACCAATCACCGAGGAGTTAGGCCATCTAATTTGGAAACACCCATGAGTTTTACTTGGTTGTTATTTTGACCACGTTTTAGTGATGGTAACAACATTTTGCTTTGGAAAAATGAACTACACATTGTCTCGCGCGGACAGTTTTATAGGTTGGTTAAGGATCATAACTCTCTCTCTCTCTCTCTCTCTCTCTCCAAAATTAATAGGGCATACAATCGCCAACCGCTAGAGGAGGCTACAAGTACCCTTTTACTATTAACTATGTTCATTCTTCGTACAAGCTCTAATTCTCACCCCCGCCCCTCATTTTGTTCAACGTCCGCTGTCATTAACACTAAAATTGAGACGAAAAACGGAGGTTGTAGCTTTCTTTGTATTGCGTCTCGTTAATAAGAATAGGTACGTCCACTTTTGCGTGTACCTTGGGGAGAATTGTCCAAAAAGTCCTAAACCTATTGTAGTTTTGTCAATTCAGTCCTAAACCTTTTAATTTTGCCAATTGAGTCCTAAATCTTTTCACTTCTTGCCAATTAAGTCCATCCGGCCAATTTTGGCCGGAAAATGCTGACGTGGACACCGGCGGTGCCACGTAGGACTGCCAAGCCGTCGCCCGCTCGGCCAGGGGTGAGGGCCGGCCTCGCCAGATCTGGTCTGGGCGAGGCCGAAGCTCGCCCCGGCGAGGTCGAGCCTCGGCAAGGCTCCCCTCGCCATTTGGCGAGGCCGGCCCTCGCCGGGGCCAAGGCGGCCTCGCCCGGCGTCGCCGTCTCCCGGCGGGGCCTCGCCCGTGGCAGGCGACGCCGGGCGAGGCCGACGCCGCTGGGTGGGGGCGAGCCCGGCGAGGGCTCCCTTGCCGGATCTGGCAAGGCCGGCCCTCGCCGAGGCCGGGGTGGCCTCGCCCGGCGTCGCCGTCGCCCGGTCGGGCCTCGCCTGTGGCGAGCGAGGCCAGCCGACCGGCAGTGGCCGGTGGCCAGCCGTCGTCTGTGGCCGGTGGCCGGCCACCAGAAAAGGCCAAAAATAAAAATAAAAAATAAAAAAATTCAAAAAACAGAAAATAAAAAAATTCAAAAAAATTCAAAAAAATTTTAAAAAATTTCAATATTATTAAAAATTATCCACATTAGCGCCGGCAGTCCTACGTGGCATCGCCGGCGTCCACGTCAACATTTTCTGGCCAAAATTGGCCGGATGGATTTAATTGGCAAAAAGTGAAAAGGTTTAGGACTCAATTGGCAAAATTAAAAGGTTTAGGACTGAATTGGCAAAACTGCAATAGATTTAGGATTTTTTGGACAATTCTCCCGTGTACCTTGGATCTCAATCTTAAATTCATCTTGGACTCGCTTCGTGGAGGAGAAAGAGAAAGGAAACTCGGGGTCGAAGTGTGACATAAAAGATGCAAGAAAAACCCAAGAACGCTAGTATATATCACAGCAATAATAAAGGTATATGGTGACTACAACATGCCCCATTTATCGCAAGAATGACAAAAGAATATCTGTAGAATCGAATGTTAAACACAAAGATCAACGAATCAAGCGGAAGGCGATCCTCTCCTGGGAATTCCTAGAAGCAGGCATCCAGGACGCAGCAACAGCACAGCGCAGCGCAGCTGGCGAAGAAAAGAAGAAGAGAAATTAGGACAAGCGAATATGTAAAAACAAAAGAAGAAAAAGCTGACTTAAAGATAAAAAGAGGGCTGCATTGCTTGATAATTACTTACCAGCCCTTCCAGAAGCCGTCACCCCTAGTCTTGGTCTCGATAGAGACGGCGTTCTGCGCAGGCTGTTGGCCATCCCTCATGGGATAGCCGGGTGGTGGAGGCGCCACGTACGCCATTGTTGATGCCGGTGGTGGGTATGCCACTGCACAAAATATCGCGTACCGTCATTACAAGTCATCGATACATGAATACCCAAGATTATATAATTCAAGCTGAATAGTTCGAAAATTTTGGTTTGAACTTCGGTGGTGGGGCTAGCGGCCACAGCCACCTCCTCCACCAGCCGCCGGAAGACCGCCGGTGACTCCTCCCAAGAAGTCAAACAAGAGTTTTCAACCAGAAAGAACAAGTGCTGATTGATTTCTTCGTCGAGTTTAAGAAAATCCAAAAACAAGAAAGACGGACAGGCAAACAAACGACTGCTGAACTGTTGTTACAATCGCCAATCATAATGAAAATGAGATTGTGGGATATTCTTGCGTGAAAAGGAGGGGCAAAAGGAAGCGATTTTGCGGAGATAAAGTCGGCGAAATTCGAGAGAGAACAAGGATGGGTTCGAATGTTACCTGGGATTTGGTTCTGGTGGTTGTTCTGGCTCATCTTCGGTCGGAAACGTTGACTGAGATCTCTGGCTCGCGTAGAAGTACGTGCTTGGAGAGAGAGAGAGAGAGAGAGAGAGAGAGAGAGAGATGGTAGAGATGATAATATGATGAGAGCGAAGGAACGGTGCGAGATTTATAGATGAATGTATGAGAAGGAAGATACGGAGAAAGAGGGAGCGGATAGTTGACGGTACTTCGACGCGTCAGACCGCGTGAGTCTGAACACAGGAAGCAAAGGCGAAGAAAAAGAGGTGACTTGTATCCCAAGGTAAGTTTGGACGTTGTTAGCCTAGGCTAGCTAATTTTGTCATTAGTCATGTAACATGCATTTGAATAAGGTTCCATTTCTCATTAGGCTTTGTTTTACGCAAAAATTTCCGTACAAAAAACATTTTCCTTATTTTCTAACATTTGAATCATTTAAGAAAATGAGTCATTGGAATACCTTTTTATAATCAATGAAAAAGCAGTGTTTAAATTTAGATAAATGCTTTCTATTTTAAAAAAATTACAAATCATTTTTCAAAATATAACTAAACAACGGTGCTTGGACCAAATACCTTGGCACTCATGCACGGAAACCGTGATGCCCGTGTGCAAGTCCATAGTGGTGAAGTCTAGGTCTCTTGATGATGGGTTGAGACTCGATATACATGCCTAAGTCCCAAGTAACCGTGTGTAAGCATGGGTAACCAGCTCCCATGCTTGAGTTATCAATGCTTGTGCCCAACTCCATAGAGGCCTAGCAAGGGACCTCAATGCCTGTGCCCAATTCCCCAACGGCTGTGCCTTGTTACTCGACTTCCATGCCCAAATCACTAGTACTTGAGCTCAAGTTAATTGAGGCATGGCCTAGTTCCTCAATAGTTGAGCCCAAGTCCATGAAGTATGGGCCCACACTCCTCAAGATCAAACCCAAGACCCTAGTGCCCAATTCGAGTCCTTGATGGTTGTGCCCAAGTACTCGACTCTAGTACCCATGTTATCGAGGCCCGGGCATCGAGGCAAGGCCCTAGAAACTCTGGTTCTAATGACTGGGATTTTGGTGGTTGAGCCTAAGCCCCTTAAGGCTGAAGCCTAGTTCTGATGCTCAAGCTAAGGTCCTGGGTACTCAAGTCCAAGACCCTGGCAAACGGGCCAAGGCCCCTTGAGGTTAGGCCCATTGTCCTCAACATCAGTGCCTAAGTCTTAGGCGGTTGTACTAAGGGGTGTGCAACTGGACTGAGTATACCTGATTTCCGGACCAATCCACCCGAAAAATAGAGTTGGGAATCGGTTCCCATTGAAACCAGTCCAGGAACCGATTCTCAAAATTTGGAACAAGTTTAAACTGGTCCGAGAACAGGTTCCGAGTGATTATCCACTCAGAAACCGGTTGGTAGACCAGTTTTGGAACCGGTTCCCAAACCGGTTTTGTAAGTAGAGGTCTAAAATCCTTTTTTTCCCCCCGATTTTTATTCTTACTCCCACAATTATATGACGTTTTTCCTCTTGACTCTTTCAAACACGCATGGCACTCCTCCTTTGTCATTCCTCTTCCTCACTTGCTTCCCTCCCTCACCGGCTCCCTCTCGCACCATCTGATGGACGAACGGTGTTCGTCGTCACCAAATTCTTGTGTATCACATGAATTTGCTCGCCTAATTTTTCTTTTGTATGAGAAGTTATGCTTGCATAAATGAATAGCTTCATGTAGTAGTTGTAGGAATAAGACTAATATTAGACCTATATTTGTTGCTAATTTTTTGCCTTATGATTTTATCTATTATAATTAGCCTTGTGGATCCTTAATTTTTTGTTTAGTCAAAAAGTTCATGTATTTATTTATTACAAGTGCTTAATGTTTCAATACAAATTAGGAGGATTACGTTATTTTCTCACATATTAATATAAAATTCGAAGTCGTATAGGATATTGGGAGATTGCAAAATAGGTTCTAGTGGAAACAAGGTTGACCTTGGAACTAGATCGGAAAAATAGAGTGGGTCGGGTACAAGGTCCAATACAAATAGGGTCGGGTATAGGGTCCAGAAAATAGGAACCAGTTATAACAGGGTCGGGTATAGAGTCTAGGTCTAGACCCTACCCACCCTGGACCCGATCACCCCTAGTTGTACCCAAGTGCCTCAATGGTCAAGCACTCTCATCCCCCAAATGGTTGGGTCCAAGACCTCAGCGTTGGGCTCCAAGAACCCCAAGGCTATGCCAGGGACTTAAGCACCCGATGGTTTCCATAAGAAAGAAAAAATTGTTTACAATTTATAAAATTATTTATGTTATGAAAAATTAACTAATAGAACTTTATTTAAATTGATGATATAGCATGTATAACTCTTAATAGCGTAATTATTTTTATTTACATCACATGCATATTCATTTACTTTCTAATAAACACCCATGGTACTCTTCTTATTATTCGCAATGGTACTATAATTCTCAAACAATCCATAATTCACCAAATAACATATAAGGTATATTAGAATATCCGACTTAAAAAGTTAAATTTTATAAATGGGGGAGACCATCTCAAAGCTATGGTATGAAAGCTCATGCATATAAAGAGAGAATCTTAATCATACAAATAGGTCTCTTTAATATAGTACAGGATATTTCTCTCTGGGGTATTCATTTAATCCGAAAAAACAATGTTCCAACCAGCCAATGCTCAGCTTTGTTTGTGGCTGGCAGAGAAGTCAAACTCTCTAAGCAAGTAACCGATCGCGTTTTATATGAAAGTACATGAAATAAAGGTCGAATCTTAATGATTTATGAATTTGAAACAATATATAGAAGCTATGAAAGTACAATACATTTCTGTCTCAGCATTCTTTTAGTTTTTTTTTTTTTTTTAAAAAAGATTCCCAACCACATATGCTTGGGAATATTGTCCATAAAGTTCTAAATCTATTGTATTTTACCAATTCAGATTAAAACCTTTTAATTTAGCTAATTCAATCTTCAACTTTTTTTACATTTCGTCAATTAAATACATACAGTCAATTTTGGCCGAAAATCACTAATATGGATTCCATACATCCTACATAGCACTACTGACACTAATATAAACAATTTTTAATAATTTTTTCATATTTTTTCAAATTATTTTTCCTTTTTTTCCTTTTCCCTTCACTTTCAATTTCCTTCTTTATTTTTTCCTTTTCTCTTTTTTTTCTTTTTTTTTTCTTTTATCTTTTCCCTCTATCAACCTCAAGCAATGGACACTTGGGCCATGGTTGACGAGGGCAGCTCCTCACTAAATCGCGTGAGAGTCACCTTTGCCTAGCCTAGTGAAGGTTTCCCTCACCCGATCCAGCAAGGTCCTCCCCCTCACCATCCCAGGCCCATGTGGCCTTCATCCAAGACCAATGACTTTTCTTGTTCATCGACGAGGCTTAGTGATGGCCAATGAAAGGAAGGAGGGAAAAATAAAAAAGAAAGTGAAAGGAAAAGAGGAATATAGGAAAAAAGAAAAGAAAATGAATGAATAAATAATTCAAAAAATGTTATTAAAAATTGTCCACGTTAGTGTACCAGCCATATCACATTGGACAGATGATGCCCACCTCCGCGATTTTCAATCAAAATTGATCGAATCGACTAAATTGGCAAAACTAAATAGATTTAGGAGTTGATTAGCAAAATTAAATAGTATAGGACCGAACTAGTAAAAGTACAATAATTTCAAGGCTTTTTGGAAACCTATTCACTGGGGAGGTACAATTGGTTTGTTCTTTGATATAAATATTTATGTTGACTACTTTAAAATCATCGAGATGGCAACTTAAGGGATCAAATCCAAATCCAACCAAGTTTGACACATCAAAATCCGGTTGAGGAAGGACTACGTTTTGACTAGTTGATGGGTTTCACGGAAAGATCTGTTAGTGATGAGAGTTCTTGTCATCATATGCGGATAAACATACAGTTCCATTGCATGAACCAACTAGATGAACCTTATCGTGATTTTGGATAAATGAAATATATAGATCGATGTCTTGACGTGAAAAGCGCATTTGCACTCTCGAAAAGTTGTCGAAGTTATACTTAACAAGATCGAGCTTTGCCAGATCGGCGATGCCGGCAAGCTCGAGTCTCGCCAGATCAACAAGGCTCCAAATCCATCGAGCTCGAGGCTCGCCGGCGTCGGGCGAGCTCGAGCTCGCCCCTCACCAGATTTGGCGAGGCTCGAGCCTTGCCGGATGTCGGCGAGGCCTCTACCTCACTAGATCTAGCGAGCTCGAGCCTCGCCGGCATCGGGCGAGGAGCTCGAGCTCGCCCCTCGCTGAATCTGGCAAGGCTCGAGCCTCGCCTGACGCTAGCGAGTTCGAGTCTCGCCAGATTAGTGAGGCCTCCGTCTCGCCAGATCGGCAAGGCCTCTGCCTTGCCAGATCCGGCGAGCTCGAGGCTCACTTGGCCGGTTGCCGACCATCACTGTGTCAACGATCAGAGGAAGGAGAAAGAAAAAAAAAGGAAAGAAAAAATAAAATAAAATAAAAAAATAATTACAATTTCGGTTTTTATAAAAAAAAATATTGTAAAGTTAAAGAGAGGAGAGAGGTGGTGAGGTTTTGAGTGAAAATAAATGGGTTATTTTTAATGGGTTGATAAATCAGTCATAAATGGGTCAGCTCTCTAACCCATTTAAAACCCATATATTTTAGTCTTGATCCATTAAAACCCATTATAGGTGCTTTATGAAAGAAAGCTTGACCCATTAATGATTGTGCAACCCATTTAACACCACTACCCAAGACCAATGACTTCCGTTGGCCATCGACGAGGCTCAGCGATGGTCAATGAAGGGAAGGAGGGAAATATAAAAAATAAAGTGAAAGGAAAAAAGGAATATATGAGAAAAGAAAAGAAAATGAATGAATGAATAAATAATTCAAAAAATATTATTAAAAATTATCCATGTGAGTACCAGCCATACCACATTGGACAGATGATGCCCACCTCAGCGGTTTTCAATCAAAATTAATTGAATTGACTCAATTGGCAAAACTTAATAAGCTTTAGGAGTCAATTAGCAAAATTAAATGGTACAAGACCGAACTAGTAAAAGTACAACAATTTCAAGGGCTTTTTCGATAATTTTCCCTATTCACTTGAGAGGTACAGTTGGGGTGTTCTTTGATATAAATATTTATGTTGAGTACTTTAAAATCATCGAGATGGCAACTTAAGGGATTGAATCCAAACCCAACCAAGTTTGACACGTCAAAATCCGGTTGAGGAAGGACTACATTTTGACTAGTTGATGGGTTTCACGGAAAGATCTGTAAGTGATGAGAGTTCTTGTCATCATAAGTGGATAAACATATAGTTCCATTGCATGAACCAACTAAATGAACCTTATCGTGATTTTGGATAAACGAAATATTTAGATTGATGTCTTGACGTGAAAAGCGCATTTGCACTCTCGAAAAGTTGTCGAAGTCATACTTAACAAGATCGAGCTTTGCAATTTGGTCGATCTCTCAAGACAAGCTTTGCCGGAAAAGATGCTAGGGAGAAGAACCTTCCGAGATATGTTTACAGACCTGAACCAAAAGCTCTCGCTAGGGATTAGCATCTTCTTTAGAAGGTCAACTGGAAATCTCTCTGTAAAATTGTTCAAGTAGCAAATGTTATTAAACTCCATAATTGCTTCTTATTTCAACCTAAATGATGATGCTTTTACATTGGACGTGACCGTGCCTTTTGACTAATGTAGAAGACATCTTTTTGGTCCTATTGAATTTTTATATCTTATAAAAGGTCTTTTGTCAATTAATTTTTTTTTTTTCATTAACAAAAGAGTGGACATGATATCAGCACCAAACGGTCCCCTCTAAGCATTGTCAAAAGGGTCTCACTCGGCATGGAATGTTTGGCTTAAGATATAACTATTTCACACCACCCAAGATCCGACGGTCCAATTTGACGATCAATTCATGGTTCTGAAAGAAAATTAATAAATGATATATATGTAGTGCTTTGTCATGAGCTAGTCAATGCAATCCACGTGATGTGCGGAAAGATCCATAAAGACAAGAAGAAGAGGAATATTTTCATTTACACTTTGGTTAGCTAAATTCTTGTCATTAGTCATGAACCATACACATGAATGAGTTGTAATTTCTCATTAAATCCTTGGATCGAGTATTCTTTTGCCCTTAGCATTAAAATACAGCAAAAGGCAAAAACGTTAAACGTTAAAGAGATCTGAAATAGTTGTAAAAGGGATAAGCGCGATATAATAAATAAGATAATAGCAAATTAATCGAAGGTTGAAAGGCTTTTACAAAACCCTTGACAAGATGCATATAAACAGTGTTCAAAAGCGAGTATCACCTCGTTGGACCATAATGGGTCAATCCCTTTGAGTGATAAACACGTTTTCAGTGAGTCAATATTTTCAATTCGTTTATTACCCGGTTAGTTATCGATAGCAAAATTTGTCACATCACATTTTACCTGAGAGTTGGGAAAGAAAGGATGATTGCCCAATCATATTACATGGAGATGCCCTATTAACCGGTCAAACATTTTATTTGACTGACATTACATGCTGACATAATTGTATTCTGGTCATCGCTCGGAATATATATAGCTGATGTCTCCCCAAAGACTCGGGGTGAGCGGTTCCAGGTTCCTTACAGATTCCGCCTGGAACCTGGAACCTACCCTCAGGTACAGGTTTCTCATTTTTTGGAACCTGGAACCTACCCGTCAAAATTTGGAATCTGGAACCTACCCTGTTACAGGTTCCAGGGTCGGTTCCAGGGTCCAACAGGTTCTTTTATTCATTTTTATTTAATTTTTAGTTTAAAAAAACGAAAATGAACGCAATAAATAATAAACAAGCTTGTCTTTTATCAAAGAGAATACAAAACGAACAAAACTATCAATAGAGGAAAGGAATTCTTGGCAAGGAATTCGACTAAATAAAATAGAGGAAATCAATTTGCGGAACATCCTAAATAATAAAGCTGTCAGTCAATAACCGACACAAAATAGATGAAGAAATACACTTTCAGATACACATTCAGCATTGCAGAATGAATCAAGGGGTATGGTTACTTCACACTAGAGTGTCACCAACAATGTAAACAAATGCCAAACAGATAGATAAAGTAATTCCAATTCCAACGGAGTACTTACATGATGAATGTTGATAGCATTCAAGAACTTTTCAAATGCCTAAATCCATTCATGATGATTCCAAACAAGTGGAATATCAACAAAAATCACCCAATAACCCTGAAAGTTTTTTTAAATAGGCCAAGTATGGAAAACTCATGCTCTATATCCTTGGAACAACATTAACAACACCGAAGAAGTTTGTTGTGCAGTGACCAGTAAGTGGTCAAAGTGTAAGATGATAAAATTGAATAGCAAATAACTAGAAATTCCTAATCATTACTCATATTGCTGCTGCTGAAAAATCTCTATGATACTGAAGTAACTACCTTCATCACCAAACACATGACCTACTTGTAATAGACATCTACCATTCCTGCTGTGCCAGGAAGACAAACAAGCAGTGGCACCACTTTTTGACCAAAATCATAATATCTCCATTGCTTTATGCTAATCTGGCAAAAAGGAAAAGATGTCAGTTCGGTAGCTATGAAACAACATAATGCATGGAATTTTGCTAGAGCAAGCTGAGAAGTTGGGGCTCAAGGGTGGTCTAAACATGGGAACTTTAGCTTAGAGTACGAGGACAGGTAAGGTTCTTATGAGGACTACAATAGACAACAGATAAGCTACATGAAAATTGACCAAAAGAGCAAAGTAGTACTCTTGACGATTTGAATTCGTGAATGTCACATGAAGCTACTTGAAGCATCAAGTTTCAACAAACTGTCAAAACAAAAAGATGTCAAACTATCAAATGTCCATTAATTTGTAAAATTGGAAATGTGTAAGATGTCAAATACTCTATGGAACTGTAGGAGGGGCATGGCATGCTATTGCATATCATGGAAGCAAGCATATGTTGAAACCATTGTAAGCTATCGAACATCCAGCATTAGTCACTTGATATCTTTGCTGAACTTGAACTCAGATATGATGTTATATGGTATGTATATCATTACCCTCATTTTTCCATTTGACAACTATGATTTAGTACAAAGTCACATGGTCAGAATAACTAAACTCTACATCATATCATTATAGCAGAGAGGTCACGGCCAACACAAGAACGATTCACAACCAGGGCTTTATAGTCCTGTTGCAACAGCATTAGATCTGAACCTGACATAATCAAACAGAACACAAAAAAGGGGTTGATTTGAGCAACCAAGTGGTCAGCATCAAACGGTTGATCTGTGAACTTTCGAGAACAAAAAGAACATAATGTAGAGACACAACAATTCTTGCCAGATTTAACCATCTCACTGAATTCATTACTATGTGAACGCGCTCAGTTCTTGGGCCTAATTTTTACTGCAAAGAAGAAACTTTGGAACTCAACCAGACTAATCGAGCAAGAAGCAATAATGAACAGAAGAATTTCCATGTCACAATTAGTAAACTAAACACAGCAAAACAAGAATTGACCAAACTGAAAGGAAAAAATGGAACCCAGATGCCAACATCCAGGCGCACGCACAAACAACACGAAACTAATCCCACAAACAAACACAGCAATTCCAAGCTCATGGGTTCACGGAACATCCTAAACATGACATTGTCCTATTTTATAATCAAGAGATTGCCAATCCTTTTGGCTAAGTGTAAATGAAAAATGGCTAGCTTGTACACTCACATATAAAGAAAATCAAGGAATCCTGAAGTGGCAACCCAAGACAGTCCACAGAAACAAGATATGACCTACCAAATCGATGCTCAGAGAACGGAAACAACATTCCAGAAAGCACACGCATAAAAAATGTTAGGCTAGAGGATCTACCTAATATTTTCGATCCTTCGAACTAAAGAGCTACTCAACGGCAACTGAAGCGCCTCCTTCACGCCATACTTCCTTTTAGCTTCTGTCTGTCGTCGATTGTAAACATTACAGGCCTCGCCTACCACTCTATCACCATATCCTAGTAAAATAACAAAAAGGTCGTCGAAGAACTAGCAATTACAAGAAGTAATGTTCATTAAGGCAGGAATTTGGAATCTACTCACATTCGGCTAGCGATTACATGGACTAGATCTCGCAGCTGAGCTGAGTCGCGACCACTGGCGGTGAGTCGGTGACAGCAAACAGAACCGACGTTCGGTGAGCTTGGGGTTTAGTTCTGGGTTGAAGCAACGTTGGGCGACCTCGAGCAACGTTGGGCACGACACGGGCAATGCTGGATTCGGCAAGGATCGGCAACAAGGACGTCGAGGCAACAGCTGCTTTTGTCCTACGTCGAGGCGGCAGTTGCTTCTGTCCTAGTTGCGGCGCGAATAGCATCAGCTCATCATTGAGAGGCCGAGATGCGGCGGCTCGTCGTTGAAGTCTGAACAGCAGTGGCGTCGTCGATGGCCAAACAGCGACGGTGGAGCAACAACAGCGTCGGGTGGCGGCCCGGCAACAGCTTGTCGTTGGGAGGCGGCAAGCACAACGGCGAGAGCCAACGGTGTCGTCAAACGGAGCAGCGATGGCATCGACGGCGACATCGTGGGTCGTGATGGCGGCATCGAGGGAGGCAAGCAGCGTCGGATCGTCATCGGGAACGTGGAGTGTTGCAAAGAGGAAATGGAAAGAAATGGGAAAGTGAAGAATGAACATTGAAGAAAAGGTTAGGGTTTTGAGAGAGGGAATCTCGGTTCCGGTTCCCGGTTCCGGTTCCAACTCGGTTGGAACCGGAACCGCCGGTTCTCAAGAAAAAGGAACCGAGAATCGGAACCTCTTTCCTCAGAACCGGGAGCCGAACCGGACCCTGCGGTTCGATTCCCCGGTTCCCGGTTCTACCCGGGAACCATGCTCACCCCTACCAAAGAGATTAACCCGTCCACCGATCAATATTATCAGGTGATCCATGGATTCCACTTGATGAGACAGGTGGCGGCCAATGTGACGTGAGAGGACATTTAGAGCAAACGCAATTTTTTCTAAGGCTTTATTTATTTCACAAAAAATAAGTATTTAAGAAATGATCATATATTTTATTTTAAAAAATGAATAAATAAAAAATATTTTTATCATTTACGTAAATATATAAATATAAATTAATTTCAACGATGAAAATATTTTTCATTAATTTACTATTTCAAACGACTTAACTATCATTTAAAAAATATTTTCCAAATTACTAATTTTTCGCGAAATAAGTAAAGTCTTAATTTTGAATTTTTTTTATTGTCTAGTCTCCGTGATAGCTATAATGTAAGCATTCTCAGTGAACATGGAATAATTACACATAACTTGGGATGATCCAACGATATCACAAATTTTACTAAGGAGTAAACACTTATTAATCGCTATCATACACATAAGTCTTGATATTTGTGATGAAATACTTTAAGCGTCCAGTTCCCTTAAAAAATAATCAATCTTAGGTTTAATCTCAATTTTATCATGAACATTTTTTTATCTTAAAAAATCATCAACTTTCACTCTAATCCCAAATTTGCTCATGTGTCAAAAAATCGATACTGATTTTCGTGAGATTATCAATATCGAAGGCTGTTATTATTCCATATGAAAATGAGGATGTTGATGAAGATGCATATTCTAATAATGGACTCTCACTGGCCTTAATGTTGATAATTTAGAAAATATGAATAACGATTCTTCATCTGTGGGTGAATTTGAGATTAGATTGAAAGTTTAGGTTAGAATTTAGATTGGATCTAAAATTGAGGAATTTTCAGGATTTATGCCATTGTTTAAGGAAGATTGGCACGCCGGTCAAGCAACCAATCACCGAGGAGTTAGGCCATCTAATTTGGAAACACCCATGAGTTTTACTTGGTTGTTTTTCTTTACTACGTTCTAGTGATGGTAACAACATTTTGCTTTGGAAAAATGAAATACACATTGTCTCGCGCGGACAGTTTTATAGGTTGGTTAAGGATCATAACTCTCTCAATCTCTCTCTCTCTCTCTCTCTCCAAAATTAATAGGGCATACAATCGCCAACCACTGAAGGAGGCTACGAGTACCCTTTTACTTTTAACTATGTTCATTCTTCGTACAAGCTCTAATTCTCACCCCCGCCCCTCATTTTGTTCAACGTCCGCTGTCATTAACTGACAGAAATTGAAAGGAAATGGAAAGGAAGAACCGAAGCTTTGTATTTCAGTATGTTTCTTGTACACATTAATTACACTATTTGTAATACAAGACTAAAGTGTAAAACAGGAAAGAAATATACATTGATTCTAATTCCTATTTTACCAAGTCAATTACTGATTTAATGAAATAATCAATGATACTCAGGATCGATGTTTCCCAAGTTATCAAACCATATTTCCAACACTCCCCCTCAAGCTGGTGGCCTATATATATATCGAGGACACCAAGCTTGCTCAATAAGTATGCATGTTGTCTATGACATAATGGCTTGGTAAAAATGTCTGCAAGTTGCTCCGTGGTTCCTATTCCTCTTGTTGTGATGACTCCTTCTCGAATCTTGTCTCGAGTGAAATGACAATCGACCTCTATATGTTTAGTTTTCTCATGAAACACTGGATTGGCTGCTAACTTGAGTGCAATGTCATTGTCACAGAATAATTTACTAGGTCCATCGACTTGTACTACAAGATCTGCAAGCAATCCTCGTATCCAGATTATTTCACAAACAGTCTTTGCCATAGCCCGATATTCTGATTCTGCTGATGATAATGACATGATTGACTGCTTCTTTGTTTTCCATGAGATAAGAGATTTTCCAAATTTTATGCAAAAACCAGTGATGGATCTTCTCGTCATTGGACAAGTGGCATAATCCGTATCACAATACGCCATCATTTTCATGTCACAATCTCGAGATAAAAAAATGCAAAGTCCTGGACATCCCTTCAAGTATTTTACCACTTTCAAGGCTGCATTCATGTGAGACTGCTTTGGCTTGTGCATGAATTGACTGAATATTTGCACAGCATAACATATATATGGTCTTGTCATCGTGAGATAAATCAGTTTTCCAACAAGTCGTTGGTATACTGATGGATCTTCAAGTAGCGAATCATCGATGGAAGGAGATGAGCTTGAATCATATTCATGTGTTGTTAACTTTGTATTCTGCTCAATCGGGATAATTGCCGGTTTGCATCCTGACAATCCTGCTTCAGAGACTATCTCTAGAATAAACTTTCTTTGACTGAGAGATATTCCTTTGTCAGACCGAGCTATCTCAATTCCTAGAAAATACTTCGGAGATCCCAAGTCTTTTATATGAAAAGTGGAATGCATATAGCTTTTGAATTTTGCACTGGCCAGTTCATTATTCCCCATGATAAGAATGTCATCAACATATGTTAAAAGGTAAATTGATGAAGTACCTTCAGTCCATGTGAACAATGCATAATCATGTTTGGAATGCTGAAAACCGGTGTTGGTTAAAGCAGCAGTGAACTTGGCATACCATTGCCTAGAGGCCTGTTTGAGTCCATACAGGGATTTCCGGAGACGACACACACGAGACTCCCCCTGTCTGCGTAATCCCTGTGGAAGTTCCATATAAATCTCTTCATCCAGATCTCCATGTAAGAAAGCATTATTGACATCCATTTGATGCAGTGGCCAGTTGTGAGAAGCAGCAATGGATAGAAATGAGCGAACAGTGACTTCTTTGGCTACAGGAGAGAATGTTTCATGATAATCAAATCCTTCCCGTTGCGTGAACCCCTTCGCAACTAAACGAGCCTTGTATCGCTCAACAGATCCATCTGCCTTAAATTTGATTTTATAAACCCATTTGCAGCCAATAGGTTTCCGCCCCGCCGGTAATGGAACAATGTCCCAAGTATGGTTCTCATTGAGAGCCTTGAGTTCAGCTTCCATAGCATGTTGCCATTTAGGATCATGCGCCGCTTCAAAGTACGATGACGGTTCCTGTTCTTCGGAAATTCTACTAATGCAACACATGTGTTCTGATGACAATCTACTAAAGGAAACATAAGATGATACTGGATACTGCGTACCTAGACAATCCAACGTAGGACATATATAATCTTTTGTCCACATAGGAGGTCGAATATGACGTCCAGAACGTCAAGGCTGCTCAATTCTGTGTTCTTCTGATAATATGGGAGAGGCACTCTGTTGAGTCATTGGCGAAGAGGCTGCTGATGGAGAATTTGATGAAGGATCTATCTCAAGTAAAGAAACTGGTGAGTCAATAGCTTGATTAGAATCATGTGTCATCATCGGCATATGCTTTTCTGGTGCAATGAAGACATACTGATGCGGAGCAATGAGATCTTCTTCTAATAAAAAGGGTCGATGATCTGACTCTGAAGTAGAAGACATCGACGTAGTCTCTTGAAAAGGGAAAATATCTTCGTAGAAGATAACATCCCTACTAACAAAAAAGTGTCTTGTAGAAATCTCCATAACGCGGTAGCCTTTCTGTAGTGGGGGATATCCCATAAAAATACACCGAATGGCACGAGGATCCATTTTACTTTGGTGACCCAGATTTGCCGCATAACACAAACATCCGAAAACTCGAAGATGATCAATTTCTGGTTGCTTTCCATAAAGCAATTCAAAAGGAGTTCGCCCATTAAGAATTCTAGTAGGCATGCGATTGATCAAATAGGCTGCAGTAACTATACAATCACCCCAAAAATCTTCAGGTATGGAAGCTTGATATTTTAAAGCTCGAGCTACCTCTAAGAGGTGGCGATGTTTTCTTTCAACAATTCCATTTTGTTGGGGTGTGTAATTACATGAACTCTCATGTAAGATTCCTTGAGAAGACAAGAAAGAGTTACATTCCGCAGAAAAGAACTCACGTCCATTATCAGTGCGGATCTTTTGGACAAGTTTGTCGAATTGATTTTTAATGAGAGATAAAAAAAATTGGACAGTGTTGAAAAAGTTTGACTCTTGGATTGCATAAGAAAAACCCAAGTAGCTCGAGTATAGTCATCAACAATGGTTAAGAAGAATCGAGATCCATCACGATGTGGAGTGTGATAAGGTCCCCAAATATCCATATGTAGCAAGGAAAAAGCACTAGTAGATCTAGATGTGCTAATAGGAAAATGTGTCCGAGACTGTTTTGCCAATGGACAAATTGGACATTTAGGATAAGGAAATTTTGCTGTATGACCCAAACGTTGATGAAGAACAAGATTTTTATTACTAGCAATAGCATTACAAGAAATGCTCTTATTGAATAATTCAAAATTCCTCTGAGGATCAATCCAAAAATATAGCCCTTCTGCAACACTACCCAAGCCCATCAGTCTGCCAGTCAAAAGGTCCTGAAAGAAGCAATCATTGCGATTGAATATGGCACGACAAGAATTATCCTCACAAGCTCTTGAGACTGATAAGAGATTGAACTCGAAATCAGGAATGAATAGAACATTTTTGAGAATAATATCTGGACTAAGGTGGACAGTACCAATTTTGGTAACATGAGTGGTATTTCCATTTGGGAGGCGAACAAATACTGAAGAATATGGCCTCTTTTGAATACTAGAAAATAACCGCTCATTGCAAACTATATGATCACTGGCACCCGAATCAACTATCCATGCATCAACTGATATTGAATTTTCCTTGTATGAAGAAGTACCTGAGAAATTCGCAGCCTTATCATTGGTTGCTAGCTGATTTAATGCCTTCATTATATTCTGATACTGGTCTTGGGTAATTATCTGATTTGCCCCATCAGTCCTTCGTGCCGAAACCTGGTAAGCAGCAATCTCTTTTTCCTTCTTATCACCTGGCTTTCCATGTAATTTCCAGCATGTATCAATAGTATGATGAGGATGTTTACAATATTCACATTATTTACCCTTAATTTTGGAATTTTGCCCCAAATTTTTTATGGATGACATGGCATTTCGTGGGCCTCTGGATGCCCTATAAGCAGGCGCTGTCGTGGCCGAATAAGGGCCGTTGGATTCGGTCGGATTGGCGAGCCAATATGAGCCGTCCGATCTCTTTTGATATGGAACGTTGGATCCTAAATCTCGGATCAAACCACAGCCGTCCATCTTGGTTCCATCCCAGCCGTCCATCTTAGGGTTTTCTCCTAACCCAAGTCCAGCCCCATTTCGTCCGCCCCCTCCTTGCTCGAAGCTCTCGGTTCCTCCACCTACTCCGCGCGACGTTTCCCTAGCAAATCCGCAACCGCCATGGACTCCGCGTGCCATTTCTCCATATCTGAAGCTGGTCTGGAGAGCAGCAAGGGCGACTCCTTCGCCGATTCTGCCATGCTCGGCCGCGGCTTGCCGTTGGCTCTCCTCTTGGACCGCCAGTTGGTAGATCCGGCCGAGCGAGGGTAACGGGTCCATCGCCAAGATCTGCGATCGAAAGGGTGAGTATGTGTCGTTCAAGATAAGTAGAAATCTAGTCACTTTTTCCCGCTGCTTAATTTTTTGGTACTGCTGTAGCATTGCTTCGGGTCCCTCGAGGCGTTCTTCGGCTGCCTCGAGCTCATTCCAGAGAGCCGAGAGCCGATTGAAGCAAGTATTGACCGATTGATTCCCTTGTTTCAAGTCTGAAATCGCCTGGGTGATAGTGAAGAACTTCGCTGGATCGAGACGCCCGTACATCTCTCGGATGTTCGCCCAAAAAATCCTCGAGTCCTCGGTCGGTGGTAGCCCCGCTGCAACGTCTGGAGCAAGGCAATTTCCAATCCAGGTACGCACTAATTGGTTGCATTTTTTCCAGAAACGTTGTAGTCGTTCGTCGGTCGGATAGGGGACGGTGCCATCAAGGAAACCGTCCTTGTCCTTCGTTACAAGTGCTCGCCAGAGGTCTCGAGCCCAGGCGTTGTAGTTGTCCTGTCTAGTGAGCTACATGTTGATGAGTTTGAGTTCTGGTCCGTCGGCCATCGTCATGTGAAGAGGATCTCCGGGCTCGGGACGGCCGCCGTTGACTAGAAACGCGTAGGGTAGAAACCCGGGTTGGAAACCGGGCTGTGGAACCGGGTGAGAATCCATAGGGATGGATCCAGGCCCTGTTCTTGTCCAGGCCGACCCATCATTTGGGTAATTCTCCCCAGAGGGTCCGCCTTGAAGCGGGTACCAGCCGAGGTAAGGCCACTGGATCGGTCCTTGAGGTTGGAACGATGTCTGAGCAGGTACCGATGAAGCAGTGGCTGATGATCGAGCAGGTATCACTCCTTCTGTTGGGTCGACAAGTGCTGGATCATGGATCTGTTGAGGTGAATTGGAGGCTTCTTCCATTTGTTGGTTTTGTCAAGGTTTTTTTTTAGCAGAGTAAAGGAATTCAATTCGGTGGCTGATTTGTTTTGCAGGTTGAAGTCGCAATAGCAAACCAGAAAAAACCGAAAAGCAATTTGAGGATGCGGAAGCGTAGGTCAGAAAAGATCACTCTGATACCATGACAGAAATTGAAAGGAAATGGAAAGGAAGAACCGAAGCTTTGTATTTCAGTATGTTTCTTGTACACATTAATTACACTATTTGTAATACAAGACTAAAGTGTAAAACAGAAAAGAAATATACATTGATTCTAATTCCTATTTTACCAAGTCAATTACTGATTTAATGAAATAATCAATGATACTCAGGATCGATGTTTCCCAAGTTATCAAACCATATTTCCAACATTAACACTAAAATTGAGACGAAAAGTAGAGGTTGTAGCTTTCTTTGTATCGCGTCTCATTAATAAGAATAGGTACGTCCACTTTGGCGTGTACCTTGGATCTCAATCTTAAATTCATCTTGCACTCGCTTCGTGGAGGAGAAAGAGAAAGGAAACTCAGGGTCGAAGTGTGACATAAAAGATGCAAGAAAAACCCAAGAACGCTAGTATATATCACAGCAATAATAAAGGTATGGTGACTACAACATGCCCCATTTATCGCAAGAATGACAAAAGAATATCTGTAGAATCGAATGCTAAACACAAAGATCAACGAATCCAGCGGAAGGCGATCCTCTCCTGGGAATTCCTAGAAGCAGGCATCCAGGACGCAGCAACAGCACAGCGCAGCACAGCTGGCGAAGAAAAGAAGAAGAGAAATTAGGACAAGCGAATATGTAAAAACAAAAGAAGAAAAAGCTGACTTAAGATAAACAGAGGGCTGCATTGCTTGATAATTACTTACCAGCCCTTCCAGAAGCCGTCACCCCTAGTCTTGGTCTCGATAGAGACGGCGTTCTGCGCAGGCTGTTGGCCATCCCTCATGGGATAGCCGGGTGGTGGAGGCGCCACGTACGCCATTGTTGATGCCGGTGGTGGGTACGCCACTGCACAAAATATCGCGGACCGTCATCACAAGTCATCGATACATGAATACCCAAGATTATATAATTCAAGCTGAATAGTTCGAAAAATTTGGTTTGAACTTCGGTGGTGGGGCTAGCGGCCACAGCCACCTCCTCCACCAGCCGCCGGAAGACCGCCGGTGACTCCTCCCAAGAAGTCAAACAAGAGTTTTCAACCAGAAAGAACAAGTGCTCATTGATTTCTTTTTAAGAAAATCCAAAAACAAGAAAGACGGACAGACAAACAAACGACTGCTGAACTGTTGTTACAATCGCCAATCATAATGAAAATGAGATTGTGGGATATTCTTGCATGAAAAAAGAGGGGCAAAAGGAAGCGATTTGCCGAGATAAAGTCGGCGAAATTCGAGGGAGAACAAGGATGGGTTCGAATGTTACCTGGGATTTGGTTCTGGTGGTTGTTCTGGCTCATCTTCGGTCGGAAACGTTGACTGAGATCTCTAGCTCGCGTAAAAGTACGTGCTTGGAGAGAAAGAGAGAGAGATGGCAGAGATGATAATATGATGAGAGCGAAGGAACGGTGCGAGATTTATAGACGAATGAATGAGAAGGAAGATACGGAGAAAGAGGGAGCGGGTAGTTGACGCCTGACGGTACTTCCGAAGGCGCGTCATCAGACCGCGTGAGTCTGAACACGGGAAGCAAAAGCGAAGCAAAAGAGATGACGTGTATCCCAAGGTGAGTTTGGACGTTGTTAGCCTAGGCTAGCTAATTTTGTCATTAGTCATGCAACATGCATTTGAATAAGGTTCCATTTCTCATTAGGCTTTGTTTTACGCAAAATTTTCCGTATAAAAAACATTTTCCTTATTTTCTGACATTTGAATCATTTAAGAAAATGAGTCATTGGAATACCTTTTTATAATCAATGAAAAAGCAGTGTTTAAATTTAGATAAATGCTTTCTATTTTAAAAAATCACAAATTATTTTTCAAAATATAACTAGACAACAGTGCTTAGACCAAATACCTTGGCACTTATGCACGGAAACCGCAATGCCCGTGTGCAAGTCCATAGTTGTGAAGTCTAGGTCTCTTGATGATGGGTTGAGACTCGATATACATGCCTAAGTCCCAAGTAACTGTGCATAAGCATGGGTAACCAGCTCCCACGCCTAAGTCATCAATGCTTGTGCCCAACTCCATAGAGGCCTAGCAAGGGACCTCAATGCCCGTGCCCAATTCCCCAATGGTTGTGCCTTGTTACTCGACTCCCATGCCCAAATCACTAGTGCTTGGGCTCAAGTTAATTGAGGCATGGCCCAGTTCCTCAATAGTTGAGCCCAAGTCCATGAAGTACGGGCCCACACTCCTTGAGATGAAACCCAAGACCCTAGTGCCCAATTCGAGTCCCTGATGGTTGTGCCCAAGTACTCGACTCTAGTACCCATGTTATCGAGGCCCGGGCCTACATCCATCAAGGCGAGGCCCTAGAAACTCCGGTTCTAATGACTGGGACTTTGGTGGTCAAGCCTAAGCCCCCCAAGGTTGAAGCCTAGTTCTAATGCTCAAGGTAAGGTCCAAGACCCTGGCAAATGGGCCAAGGCCCCTCGAGGTTAGGCCCATTGTCCTCAACATCAGTGCTTGAGTCTTAGGCGGTTGTACCTAGGGGTGTGCAACTGGACCAGGTATACCCGATTCTCAAATCGGCCCTCTTGATAAATAGAGTCGGGAACCAATTCCCATTAAAACCGATCCGGGAACCAGTTCCCAAAATTCGGAATGGGTTTAAACTGGTCTGGGAACCAATTCCCAAAATTCGGAACCGGTTTAAACGGGTTCGGGAATAGGTTCCGAGTGATTATCCACTCGGAAACCGGTTCCTGGACCGGTTTTGGAACCAGTTTCCAAACCGGTTTTGTAAGTAGAGGTCCAAAACCCTTTTTTTTCCCTGATTTTTATTCTTACTCCCACAATCATACGATGTTTTTCCTCTTGGCTCTTTCAAACACACATGGCACTCCTCATTTGTCATTCCTCTTCCTCACTTGCTTTCCTCCCTCACCGGCTCCCTCTCGCACTGTCCGATGGACGAACAGTGTTCGCCGCTGCCAAATTCTTGTATATCACATTGATTGGCTCATCTAATTTCTCGTTTGTAGGAGGAGTTATGCTTGCACAAATGAGTAGCTTCATGTAATAGTTGTGGGAATAAGACTAATATTAGCAATATGTTTGTTGCTAATTATTTGCCTTATGATTTTATATATTATAATTAGCCTTGTGGATCCTTAATTTTTCGCTTAGTCAAAAGTTCATATATTTATTTATTATAAGTGCTTAATGTTTCAATACAAATTAGGAGGATTACGTTATTTTCTCGCGTATTAATATAAAATTTGAAATTGTATAGGATATTGGGAGATTGCAAAACAGGTTCCAATGGAAACAAGGTTAACCCTTGAACCGGATCAGAAAAATATGATGGGTCAGGTACAGGGTCCAATACAAACAGGGTCGGGTATAGGGTCTAGAAAAGAGGAACCAATTATAATAGGGTCGGGTACAGGGTACAAGTCTAAACCCTACCCACCCTGGACCCGATCACCCCTATTTGTACCCAAGTGCCTCAATGGTCAAGCACTCTCATCCCCCAAATGGTTGGATCCAAGACCTCAACGTTGCGGTCCAAGAACCCCAAGGCTATGCCAGGGACTTAAGCACCCGATGGTTTCCATAAGAAAGAAAAAATTGTTTACAATTTATAAAATTATTTATGTTATGAAAAATTAATTAGCAGAACTTTATTTAAATTGATGATACAGCATGTATAACTCTTAATAGCGTAATTATTTTTATTTACATCACATGCATATTCATTTACTTTCTAATAAACACCCATGGTACTCTTCTTATTATTCGCAATGGTGCTATAATTCTCAAACAATCCATAATTCACCAAATAACATATAAGGTATATTAGCATATCCGACTTAAAAAGTTAACTTTTTATAAATGGGGGAGACCATCTCAAAGCTATGGTATGAAAGCTCGTGCATATAAAGAGAGAATCTTAATCATACAAATAAGTCTCTTTAATATAGTACTGGATATTTCAATCTGGGGTATTCATTTAGTCCGAAAAAACAATGTTCCAACCAGCTAATGCTCAGCTTTGTTTGTGGCTGGCAGAGAAGTCAAACTCTCTAAGCAAGTAACCGATCGTGTTTTATATGAAAGTACATGAAATAAAGGTTGAATCTTAATGATTTATGAATTTGAAACAATATATAGAAGCTATGGTGTGATAGCACTTAAAAAGGAAGAGAGAATCTTAATTAGACAAATAGAAGCCTCTTTAACATAGTACAATACATTTCTGTATCAGCATTCTTTTAGTTTAAAAAAAAAAAATTCCCAACCACATCTGCTTGGGAATATTGTCCAGAAAGTCCTAAATCTATTGTATTTTTACCAATTCAGATTAAAACCTTTTAATTTTGCTAATTCAATCTTCAACTTTTTTTACATTTTGTCAATTAAATACATACAATCAATTTTGGCCGAAAATCACTAATATGGATTCCATACATCCTACATAGCACTACCAGCGCTAATATAAACAATTTTTAATAATGTTTTCATATTTAAAAAAAAATCCTTTTTTTTTCCTTTTCCCTTCACTTTCAATTTCCTTCTTTATTTTTTCCTTTTCTCTTTTTTTCTTTTATTTTCTTTTTTCTTTTATCTTTTTGGCTTCTTCCCTCTGTCAACCTCAAGCAAGGGACACTTGGGCCATGGTTGACGAGGGCAGCTCCTTACTAAATCGCGTGAGAGTCGCCTTTGATTAGCCTAGTGAAGGTTTCCCTCACCCGATCCAACAAGATCCTCCCCCTCACCATCCCAGGCCCATGTGGCCTTCATCCAAGACCAATGACTTTTGTTGGCCATCGACGAGGCTTAGTGATGGCCAATGAAGGGAAGGAGGGAAAAATAAAAAAGAAAGTGAAAGGAAAAAAAAAATATAGAAAAAAAGAAAAGAAAATGAATGAATAAATAATTTAAAGAATATTATTAAAAATTGTCCACATTAATACCAGCCATATCACATTGGACAAATGATGCCCACCTCAACGATTTTTAATCAAAATTGATCGAATCGACTCATTTGGCAAAACTTAATAGATTTAGGAGTCAATTAGCAAAATTAAATAGTATAGGACCGAACTAGTAAAAGTACAATAATTTCAAGGCTTTTTGGATAATTTTCCCTATTCACTTGGGAGGTACAATTGGTTTGTTCTTTGATATAAATATTTATGTTGACTACTTTAAGATCATCGAGATGGCAACTTAAGGGATCAAATCCAAATCCAACCAAGTTTGACACATCAAAATCCGGTTGAGGAAGGACTACGTTTTGACCAGTTGATGGGTTTCACGGAAAGATCTGTTAGTGATGAGAGTTCTTGTCATCATAAGCGGATAAACATATAGTACCATTGCATGAACCAACTAAATGAACCTTATCGTGATTTTGGATAAATGAAATATTTAGATTGATGTCTTGACGTGCAAAGCGCATTTGCACCCTCGAAAAGTGGTCGAAGTCATACTTAACAAGATCGAGCTTTGCAATTTGGTCGATCTCTCAAGACAAGCTTTGCCGGAAAAGATGCTAGGGAGAAGAAACTTCCGAGATATGCATTCAGACCTGAACCAAAAGCCCTCGCTAGGGATTAGCATCTTCATTAGAAGGTCAACTGGAAATCTCTCTGTAAAATTGTTCAAGTAGCAAATGTTATTAAACTCCATAATTGCTTCTTATTTCAACCTAAATGATGATGCTTTTACACTGGACGTGACCATCCCTTTTGACTAATCTAGAAGACATCTTTTTGGTCCTACTGAATAAAATCAATTAATTTTTTTTTATTAACAAAAGAGTGGAGATGATATCAGCACTAACGGTTCCCTCTGAGCATTGTCAAAAGAGTCTCGCTCGGCACGGAATGTTTGGCTTAAGATATATCTATTTCACACCACCCAAGATCCGATGGTCCAATTTGACGTCAATTCATGGTTCCAGAAGAAAATTAACAAATGATATACATGTAGTGCTTTGTCATGAGCTAGTCAATGCAAGCCACGTAATGTGCAGAAAGATCCATAAAGACAATAAGAAGAGGAATATTTTCATTTACACTTTGGTTAGCTAAATTATTGTCATTAGTCATGAACCATACACATGAATGAGTTGGAATTTCTCATTAAATCCTCGGATCGAATATCCTTTTGCCCTTGATTAAAAAAAGAAAATTAAAATACAGCAAAATGCAAAAACGTTAAACATTAAAGAGATCTGAAATAGTTGCCAAAGGGATGAGCGCAATATAATAAATAAGATAATGGCAAATTAATCGAAGGTTGAAAGGCTTTTACAAAACCCTTGACAAGACGCACATAAACAGTGTTCAAAAGCGAGTATTACCTCGTTGGACCATAATGGGTCAATCCCTTTGAGTGATAAACATGTTTTCAGTGAGTCGATCTTTTCAATTCGTTTATGACCCCGTTAGTTATCGATAGCAAAATTTGTCACATCACATTTTACCTGAGATTTGGGAAAGAAAGGATGATTGCCCAATCATATTACATGGAGATGCCCTATTAACCGGTCAAACATTTTATTTGACTGACATTACATGCTGACATAATTTTATTCTGAGTCATCGCTTGGAAAATATATATATATATTAATTGGGACGCCGATGTCTCCCCCAAAGAGATTAACCCGTCCACCGATCAATATTATCCGGTGATCCATGAATTCCACTGTAAGAGTGTTTCTAATTATGGACTACATTAATTGATATTGTAATTTACCGTTTAACGTTTATCGTTTTACGGGGTTTGGTCTAAGGTGAGATAGAAGGTTTCTTAATTAGTCTAATATGGGCTGGCTAGTGTGGGCCGAGTTGAGCCTGGCCCGTAATGAGGGGGACTGGCTGGAAACTCTATAAATAGTGCTCAAGTCTCTCCTCTAACCCTAATTCTCACTTGTATTCTCACCTAAGGGCGTTTACCTAACGCTACACGTGAGAGGGCCGCCTCATTGAGCCGGTGATACGGAGGGCAATAGAGGAGAAGGACTTGTGCGTGGAACATTGTGTTTCCGCTTCCGCTGTCAAAAACAATGGATTCCAAAACAGGTTCGTCAATTCTTTCTACTCAATCATGCATGTGCTTGTTCTAGTTATGGAGATCTTGGGGTTTGCGCAATTTGCGCCTAATATGTGGTATCAGAGCCTCCATAACCCTAGAACACGAACACAATTGATTTTGCCCTAATTTGTGATTTTCGAGATTTTTTGTTTAATAAAAATAAAATTAAATCACAAATTCGGACTGAGCTCGACGAGCCGAGCAAAACCATGGGCGGCGCGTCGCCGGGGGAGGCCCCACGCGCCCTCACACGCGGTCAACGCGCCGCCGGGCGTCGAACACGCGCGCCCACGCGCGGGGCACTGCTCGCGCGTGTGGCGCACGCGGGCGCTGACGTCACAATGACGTCAGCAACCCGGATTCGTATTCCGTACGCGATGACGTCACGATGACGTCATCGACCCGGATGCGGACTGGGATTCGGACGACCCGACCCGATATGTGATGACCCGACCCGGCCCTGAAGGCAACCGACCCGACCCGACCCGGTCAACCGGTTGGACCGGGCGGCTGGACCGGACGGTCGGACCGGGAACCGATCGGACCGCCACTGGTCGGACCGGTTTTGACGGGCCTTTGACGCCCGCGCGTGGACTCCACGCGCCGCGCACTCAGGAGGCGCGTGCGGGCGCGTGGAAGCTCCGATTCGCGCGTGGCCGGCGGCGATGGATTCGTATGGATATTTTCTACGTCATGGTATATTTATTTTATATTTTTGATGATCTTATGGATGTGAAAATACATACGGAATCCTAAATACGTGTTTTTTAGTGTATTTTCTGCGTATTTTTCTTGTATTTTTCCTGTGATTTTGAAAATACAGGTGCCAGGATACAGGTATGTTATCACATAAACATTATGAAAGTGTGATTCATTAATAAAAATTAAATTTTAATGTATTTTATTAATGAATAAGGCAATGTAATTAGCATGGCATGTGTTTTGAGTGATATGATGCCCCTATCACTAATGTTAAATCACATGTATATGATGTATGTGAGATGAAAATTTTATATCCCTGGTATGAGAGAATTTCAATGATTCAATTGAGTAGTGACCGCCAAAGTGGCACGCTTGATTGGGTTTGAGAAATTTCGATCTCGTATGATGATTGGGATGTCTCCTGATCTAATGCGTAGTCATACTCCCAAAGGAGGTGATTGTGTATTAGTTCATGGAGGGATACATGATAGTGTGGTGGAGGAGTGACCGATCCTAATGGTTCATATACCCAAAGGTGATGAATTCACGAAAATTGGAATATATTCTCATAACCCTTATCATGTGGGGAGTGTACAATTGCTTGTCATGTATTCTGCCCAAAGGTGATTATGTGATTTTGCATGTAACTCTCTGGATGTGTACTTGTGTGTCAAGTTACACAATGCTCACATGATGCTAATTATATATACTGCTTGTCTTTTAGTCACCTTTTCTGTAAATGGTAACTCCGTCACCATTGAGGTTCTTGCTGGTTCGAATTTTAAGAGATGGAGAGAGGATTTTCTATTTGCTATGGAGATGGCAGATGTTCATATGGCTCTTACTACTGATCGGCCGGCGGTTTGACTGCCGATAGTACGAGGCTCAAAAAGCAAATTTTGCTGCATGGGAAAAGAGCAATAGAATTTGCTTATCGTCTATGAAGCGTTCCATTCGGAACACTTGAAAAGTGGTTTGCCTGCGACTGCAATGCTAGGCAAATGATGGAAGCTTTGATGGCTAGAAACCGTGTGTCGCCTAATGCTTTGAGATAGGGACACATATGCAAACACTTTTACTATGAAGTATGAAGGTTCTAGTGGAGTTAGAGATTATGTTCGAGGATAGTTGATTTGCAAATAAAGCTTCAGGCTCTTAATGTTGAAATTCCTACTGCTTGCATTGTCCATCAAGCTCTAAATACTCTTCCTCCTGATTTTGGGATTATTAAGACCAATTATAGTTCCCAAGATGAAACCTGGTCTGTTAATGACCTGATTGCAAGGTTGGTGGCAGCGGAAGAGAAATTGAAGAAAGATAAAGGACATATTGCTCTTTATGCTTCTAATTCTGCTAGTGACAAGGGTAAGAAAGTGAAAACTTATACCCATAAAGGCAATTCAGAAGTTGCTGGTCCTTCCAACAACAAAGGAAATTCTGAAGGAGCAGGTCCTTCTAACACTTTGGACTCTAAGAAGGCAATTACCAAGAAGGATGGTGTTCTTTGCTACTTTTGTAGGGAGAGAGGACACGTGAAAAGACATTGCAGCAAGTTTAAGGCTTGGTTGTCTAAAAGAAAGAAGAGAGAGCTTAAAGGTAATGATTCTTTGGCATTTGTTTATGAATCCAATCTATCTGAAGTTCCAACCAATTCCTGGTGGCTAGATAGTGGTGCAACTAATCATGTTGCATTTACCATTCAGGGATTCATAAACCAAAGGACGCCAAATCAGGATGAATCAAAGCTCACTGTTGGAAACAGCGTTGGAGTTGACGTTGAGTTCGTGGGAGATGTTATTTTAATTTTAGACTCTGGTTTTCGGATGGTGTTAAGAAACACTTTTTACATACCTTCTTTCAGGCGGAATTTAGTTTCTGTGTCTTGTTTGGACCTGTGTGGGTACTCTTTTGAAATAAAGAGTAATACTATTTCCATGTTTTATGATTCAAACAAGATTGGGTGTTGCAATTTATCCGATGGATTATATCGATTGAGTTTATCTCCCAACGACATATACGTTGCTTATTCCGCTGAAAAGGTTGTTTCCAAAAGGCCTCTACCTAAGGAACAGTCTTATGCGTTGTGGCATAAACGTCTTGGTCACATCTCTAAAGAAAGAGTAGAAAGGCTTATAAAGGCTGATATTTTGCCTACTCTTAAAGGTGATCAAGAGACTTGCGTAAACTGCTGCAGAGGTAAGATGACTAAGATAAAGAAGAAATCCGCTGTACGTAGTTCAGACTTGTTGGAGGTTATTCACACTGATATTAGTGGACCGTACACGGCTACCTTATGCAGAAATTTTTATTTCATCACATTTATTGATGACTTTTCTCGATATGGATACTTGTACTTGATTAAAGAAAAGTCTCGAGTCTCTTGACAAATTCAAGATTTTTCGGATGAAGTGGAGAAACAGTTGGGAAAAGTTATTAAGATTGTCAGATCTGATCGTGGTGGTGAGTATTTTGGTAGGCACGGTGATGCTGGACAACTTAAAGGGCCATTTGCTAAATACTTAGAGGATTCTGGAATTATAAGTCAGTTTACTATGCCCGGTAGTCCTGAACAAAATGGTGTAGCTGAAAGGCGGAATCGTACTCTTATGGACATGATGAGAAGTATGATTAGTAGGACAAATTTACCTAAATTTCTGTGGGGAGAAGCTTTGAAAACAGCTCTTTATATTCTAAATCGTGTTCCTACTAAAGCGGTTCCATTGACTCCTTTTGAGTTGTGGACTGGACGTAAACCTAGCTTGAATCATCTTAGAGTTTGGGGATGTCCAGCGAAGTGAAGTTATATAATCCAACATTGAGTAAGCTGGATTCCAAAACTACTCGATGTTACTTCGTGTCTTACCCAGATCATTCAAAGGGGTATCGGTTTTATAACCCTTCTGGAGGTACAAGAATTGTGGAATCTCAAACTGCAAAATTTCTGGAATTTGATGTAGCTGAAAAGGGTAGCTACTCACACGCTATTGAAGATGATGGTATGGTGGGGATTACTGGATCCTTATCTCATCCTGTGCAAACAATTATGGATCCTCTTGCGCCACAAACTGAGCCTGTTGTGGCCCATGATCCTGTTGTTGAGACTGTTCCTGCAGAAGTTCCACAAGTTCCTCAGATTCAAAATGAGGATGAAGTAGTTCCACTCAGAAGATCAACCAGAGAAAGGCGTTCAGCTATACCACCAGACTATCTAGTCTACTTAGGAGAGCATGATTATGACATAGGCTGTGTTGTTGATCCCGTGACTTATACTGAAGCCATCTCATGTCCTCAATCAGATTTGTGGTTAGATGCAATGAAAGATGAGATGCAATCTATGAAACACAATGGTGTTTGGGAGCTTGTTGAACTGCCTGATGGATGTAAACCTATTGGCTGCAAATGGGTATTCAAAACTAAAAGGGATTCCAAAGGAAAGATTGAAAAGTTTAAAGCCAGACTGGTAGCTAAGGGTTTCACTCAAAGAGAAGGAATAGATTATGAAGCAACATTTTCTCCAGTATCTTCTAAAGATTCCTTTAGAGTGATCTTAGCATTGGTAGCTTATTATGATATGGAGCTACACCAGATGGATGTTAAGACTGCTTTTCTAAATGGAGACCTTGATGAGGAGGTTTATATGGTGCAGCCTGAAGGTTTTGTAGCAGATGACTCAGGTCAGCTTGTTTGTAGATTGAAAAAATCTATTTATGGCCTTAAGCAAGCTTCTAGACAGTGGTATTTTAAGTTTCATAGTGTTGTTACTTCATTTGGATTTATTGAGAACAAAGTAAATCAGTGCATATACACCAAGGTCAGTGGGAGGAAATATATTTTTCTCATACTTTATGTTGATGATATCTTGCTTGCTAGTAGTGACATTGGTTTACTGCATGAGACAAAGCGGATGTTATCGAAAAATTTTGACATGAAAGACCTTGGTGAGGCGTCTTTTGTTCTTGGCATTGAGATCCATAGGAATCGCTCATGCCGTTCATTGGGTTTATCACAGAGGGCGTATATTGATCGTGTTTTAGAAAGATTCAATATGCAGGATTGCAAACCAGGAATTGCTCCTGTTGTTAAGGGTGATAAATTGAGTCTTTCACAATGCCCTAATTCAGATTTTGAGAAAGCTCAAATGAAGGATGTACCTTATGCTAGTGTGCTTGGAAGCATCATGTATGCTCAAGTTTGCACTAGACCAGATATTGCTTTTGCAACAGGGCTTCTAGGCAGATATCAGTCTAATCCAGGACACGATCACTGGGTTGCTGCCAAGAAGGTTTTAAGGTACTTAAAGAGCACAAAAGATTATATGCTAATTTATAGATATGTTCCAGACCTGCAACTAGTTGGGTATTCAGATGCAGATTTTGCTGGTTGTCAAGATGATAAGAAATCAACGACTGGATACATATTTATGTTGGCGGGAGGTGCAAAGATATCATGGAAGAGCGAGAAACAGAAATCCATATCTTCTTCAACCATGCAAGCGGAGTTTGTAGCGTGTTTTTCAACCGCTACTCAAGCTATTTGGCTCCGGAACCTCATTAGGGAGTTATCGTTTTGATTTTGTGGATAGACCCATACAGCTTTATTGTGACAATAACTCTGCAGTGTTGTTTATTAATAACAACAGAAGTCTCAAGGGGTCTAAACACATGGAGGTCAAGTTTTTGACTATAAAAGAATCAGTACAGAATGGTGACGTTGCAGTAGATTATATTCATACAGATGATATGGTTGCAGACCCACTAACTAAAGGCCTACGCCCGTGTGTTTTTGATCGACATGTCATTAGTATGGGCCTAGGAGCGTTTTGGGATGCTGTTATTTAGTGGGAGCTGTGTTTTATTCTTTTTTTAATAAAGTTTACATCTGTTCTGTTACAATTTAGTAACAGTTTGATACATATATGTCAACTTTTGCATTCAATAAAATGTTTTTGAATGGATTGTTATTATGTTGATATATATTGTTAAAAGTCTCATGGTATTGTTTAAACCTTGAGTGAAGGCTAGGGGCATCCGGGCATCCGGTTATTAGCCTTGAGCATATGTCTTGTGATACATAAAGAAAGGTTAACCATAAGGACAAGACATATGTGGGTTCATTGGAACCATAAAGCATTCTCTAGTGGCACAAATTTTTTGTGACGCCTAAAGTTAAGAGAATGGTGACTGACAAATGGGATCTCTCTATGAGAGATGTTATTCATTTGCCACACTACCATATTGAATCCATATCAATAAAGTTGAGAGCACTCGTGACCATGGAAGGCTCTGTGTGTATACATACAATTACCGCCATGATTCGGTGTTTAAGACTTTATGGGATAGGATTGACTATTAAGAATTATCTCTGGACCAATGTGCGCACATAAGGTACGATTTCAATTAATATAGTCCAAGTGGGAGAATGTAAGAGTGTTTCTAATTATGGACTACATTAATTGATATTGTAATTTACCGTTTAACGTTTATCGTTTTACGGGGTTTGGTCTAAGGTGAGATAGAAGGTTTCTTAATTAGTCTAATATGGGCTGGCTAGTGTGGGCCGAGTTGAGTCTGGCCCGTAATGAGGGGGACTGGCTGGAAACTCTATAAATAGTGCTCAAGTCTCTCCTCTAACCCCAATTCTCACCTGTATTCTCACCTAAGGGGCGTTTACCTAACGCTACACGTGAGAGGGCCGCCTCATTGAGCCAGTGATACGGAGGGCAATAGAGGAGAAGGACTTGTGCGTGGAACATTGTGTTTCCGCTTCCGCTGTCAAAAACAATGGATTCCAAAACAGGTTCGTCAATTCTTTCTACTCAATCATGCATGTGCTTGTTCTAGTTATGGAGATCTTGGGGTTTGCGCAATTTGCGCCTAATATCCACTTGATGAGACGTGACGTGAGAGGACATTTAGAGCCAGCGCAATTTTTTCTAAGGCTTTATTTATTTCACAAAAAATAAGTATTTAAAAAATGATCATATATTTTATTTTAAAAAATGAACGAATGAAAAATATTTTTATCATTTATGTAAATATATAAACATAAATTAATTTCAACCATGAAAATATTTTTCATCGACTTACTATTTCAAACGACTTAAGTATCATTTAAAAAATATTTTCCAAATTACTCATTTTTCGCGAAATAAGTAAAGTCTTAATTTTGAATTTTTTTTATTGTCTAGTCTCCGTGATAGCTATAATGTAAGCATTCTCAGTGAACATGGAACAATTACACATAACTTGGAATGATCCTACGATACCACAAATTTTATTGAGGAGTAAACACTTATTAAGCAATATCATACGCATAAGTCTCGATATTTGTGACGAAATACTTTAAGCATCTAGTTCCCTTCAAAAATATTCAATTTTAGGTTTAATCTCAATTTTATTATGAACATTTTTTTATCTTAAAAAATTGTTAACTTTCACTCTAATGCCAAATTTGCTCATGTGTCAAAAAATTGATACTGATTTTCTGAAGATTATCAATATCGGAGGCTATTGTTATTCCATATGAAAATGAGGATGTTGATGAAGATGCATATTCTAATAATGGACCTCTCACTGGCCTTAATGTTGATAATTTCAAAAATATGAATAACAATTCTTCATCCGTGGGTAAATTTGAGATTTGATGGAAAGTTTAGGTGAGAATTTAGATTGGATCTAAAATTGAGGAGTTTTCAGGAATTATGCCATTGTTTAAGGAAGATTGGCACGCCGGTCAAGCAACCAATCGCCGAGGAGTTAGGCCATCTAATTTGGAAACACCCATGAGTTTTACTTGGTTGTCATTTTGACCACGTTTCAGTGATGGTAACAACATTTTCCTTTGGAAAAATGAAATACACATTGTCTCGCGCGGACAGTTTTATAGGTTGGTTAAGGATCATAACTCTCTCTCTCTAAAATTAATAGGGCATACAATCGCCAACCGCTAGAGGAGGCTACAAGTACCCTTTTACTTTTAACTATGTTCATTCTTCGTACAAGCTCTAATTCTTACCCCCGCCCCTCATTTTGTTCAACGTCCGCTGTCATTAACACTAAAATTGAGACGAAAAACAGAGGTTGTAGCTTTCTTTGTATCGCGTCTCGTTAATAAGAATAGGTACGTCCACTTTTGCGTGTGGAGGAGAAAGAGAAAGGAAACTCGGGGTCGAAGTGTGACATAAAAGATGCAAGAAAAACCCAAGAACGCTAGTATATATCACAGCAATAATAAAGGTATATGGTGACTACAACATGTCCCATTTATCGCAAAAATGACAAAAGAAGATCTGTAGAATCGAATGCTACACACAAAGATCAACGAATCAAGCGGAAGGCGATCCTCTCCTGGGAATTCCTAGAAGCAGGCATCCAGGACGCAGCAACAGCAGATCGCAGCGCAGCTGGTGAAGACAAGAAGGAGCGCCAATTAGGACAAGCGAATGTGTATAAATATGCAGAAGCAAAGCAGGGGCTGCATTGCGAGATAATCACTTACCAGCCCTTCCAGAAGCCGTCGCCCCTAGTCTTGGTCTCGATGGGGACGGTGTTCTGCACTGGCTGTTGGGCGTCCCTCGTGGGATAGCCGGGCGGTGGTGGCGCCACGTACGCAGGTGCTGATACCGGTGGTGGGTACGCCACTGCACAGAATATTGCATATTGTCATCACAAGTCATCGATATATGAATACCCAAGAGCATATAATTCAAGGTCAATAGTTTGAAAAGGTTGTTTGAACTTCGGTGGTTGGGCCAGCAACCACAGCCGCCTCCACCAGGCCCCCCGGAAGACCGCCGGCGGCTCCTCCCAAGAATTCAAACACAAATTCTAACCGAAAAGAAGGAGAGCTAGATCGATTTCTTTGTCAAGTCTAAAAAAAAGAACAGATGAACAAACGGATTCCTGAACCACTACTGTTACAATCGTCCACCGACCACTATCCAACTTTGGAGCTCTTGCTCGACCCTAATTACGACCAAGGTGCGAATTCTGCAAATCCTAAGTCCATATAAACCCGCTCGATTTGCAGAACAGCAATGCATTGAGAAGAGGAGCAGGAGAAACGATTTTGACCAAGATCAGATCGGCAAAAACTAGATAGAGAGATAGAGAGAATCGACATCAAAAGGGCGGGACAGTCGAAACAGATCGAGGGTGGGTTTGATCATTACCTGGGATTTGGCTCTGGGTGTTGTACTGGCTCATCTTCGATCGGAAAACGTTGACTGAGATCTCTCCTAGCTCACGAGGAAGTTCTGTGCTTGGAGAGATACGATAGAGAGAGAGAGATGACGTAGATGATGGAGATGATGGAGAGAGGAAGCAAGAGAGATGATAGGAGATGATGAGAATGCAGATATGGTGCGGAGATTTATAGAAAGAATGGAGGAGGAAGAAGATGCTGGGAAGGAGGAGGGGGAGCAGGCGGTAGTTGACGATGCTTCCGAAGGCGCGTCGCGACGCAGGAGCTCGTTCACACTAAGCAAAAGGCCAAGCCAAAGCGTTCTCCCGTTCTTCCCGAACTTTAGCTGACGAACCGGTTCTCGTTTTTACTTCCTCTTTTTTCCTGGTCAAAATTTAGTATGTCAAAAATCAAAAACGAAAGTTACTAATTTTCGGGAGTTTCGGATTTAAAAACAAGAAAAAAAGTGATTATGCAAATTGCAAGACTTAGATAGAGGAAGAAAATTAAGAAGCGAAAGTCATTCCAAACAAACTTTTGTAAGATGTAATTATCTCCAAGATTGTGTCGAAAAGACCTAGAAAGCAGGTGTCAAAAACATTGAGAATTTCCTTGATAATTACTGAAAGATCAATCGTCCATTGTTATTAATTTGCAGCAGATCTTAAAACAGTGCAATTGGGGTGAATTTCTCATACCTATAATTTCTGATTTTATTAGACACACATGGGGTAATCTCGATGTCACCTAACATAATGAGTGAGTTCCTCACTTGATCGGATTCTCTATACCGATGCCAATTAGGGTTATTGAACAAGTTTTGGGTTTATTTGTTTAAAGGAAGACTATTTTCGAGAAAAAGTTGTTCTTGACTTTCTGATTTTTGTACAACAGAAAGCTAATTGATCTAAAGAAAATGATTTTTGTTAAATGTAAAAACATTAAAGAGAGAAAATGAGAATTCTCAATATATTTCGATATATTATAATGAAGAGCACATCGGCATATTTATAGACTTTGTAAGAGACTATCAAAGATAAAATATATCAATCAAGATATGCACAATCAAAGTAGATATCACACAATTTTGAGAGTCAGAAAACCAACATAGTATTCTAATTATATATAATATAGGATAATATCTTAGAGTACTATCCTAATTATCCCTAACATTTTCCATGGACAACAAGCTTAGATAAGGGAAGATGATTTCTCATTCTGGCAAAAAGGAAGTCACTTTTCCTAACCGCCAAACAAATGAAAACTAATTATTTTCCTAATATTTTCACGTATGACTAAGTTTTCAATAAAGCAAATGCACTCTGATTTTTCTATAACATGCCGGATTAGTTATTTTCATTACTTAATTGGATTACAGAATCGTGGATAAAGGAATCTCAAAAGGTTGACGAATAATACAGATTGGAACTGAATGAGGACTTTTGAGGACCTTCTTAATTCGTGACGGGTGGCGCTTTCGGCGGCGTCAGCCAGCCTACGTGGGGATCGAACAAAGCCGAGGAGGAGGCCGCGCTGTCTTTGTTTGATGCGGCCCACGAAGGGAGAAAAACGCGGTGTCGTCTCAGGGCCGGTCTCCTCAGCCCTCGTCGAAACAGTTTCTATTTTATTCACGTATCTATTTATTTGCAAAAAATAATGATGTCGTATTGCGTACGTCTCTGCCGTTTTTTCCTTTTCCTTCTCCGCGTCGCCTAATGCGAATGCTCTTTGGTGGGGCCGCTCGGCCGGTCGGTCGTTCGATCGGTCCAAACCTTCGAAACCTGCTAGCATTCTTCTGTAAGCAATCTGTTTCGTCGTTTATTTATGTAATTTATATTAGATTTGTTGCTTTTGAAGAATCGAGATGTGGATTAGTTAAACTCACATGCTCGACAGAGGAGACGGACATGCGAAGGTCCAAAAGAAACAAAAAAAAAAAAAAAAAAAAATTGAAAGGTGACCAAAAACCCCACTTCCAACTCTATAACCAGATGGCAAAAGGCTTGCAGTCCTGCTAATAAAGGGATTAATGGGGTGAGGCTGAAGAGTATCGGATCCGGTATTTGATCCTTGTGAGCATTGCACATATATGTACATAAAAAAAGGAGTGAGTTTTATTTTTGAAAAAAAACTCCATATCAAGATTGCAATGCTGTTTTCCTTTTTCTAACTAAAAAAATGAGGTGCCATGAAAAGCAAACTTTGCAAAATGATACATCTGACTCTTGTTCCTTAGTCGAGAGAAATAAGGATGATGATTGTGTCTTCGGAAGATACAACCGTTGCGCCCTAATAGCAACCCTTATATATATATTTCTGGAATATACTTTCTTTCGAGAAAATTGTTCACCAGATTATAAATCTATCGTACAGTGGTCAATTCAATTCTAAACATTTTAATTGTATCAATTTAATTTAAAATTTTTAGACAAATTACCAATTCAATCATAAACTTTTTAATGATTTTTCAATTTAGTCTTGAACATTTTAACGATCTATCAATTTAGTCCTTTCACCCAATTTCGAATATTCAAAATTCAATAAAAGATTAGAATTTTGGTGATGAAATTCAATAAGCTGCAGTATGTTGTAGCTGATTGTCACGGGCCAATCGATTGGGATTGTAACCGCGCGGCGACTTGAGCACTTTGGTTCACCCAAGCCAAGCCTTGCTCGATGAATTGCACAACTCGCTCGCACACCTGGATCATAGAGAGAGAAAACTTATAGAGAAAGGAGCTTTGGAAAGAAATGAGTTTTGTATTACTGAAATGTTGGATGATCCAAATGAGGGGAGAGGGCACACTTTCTTATACTCGAGGCCCTCTGATTACATCCGTTGATCTATAATTTATCCGGTGGACGAGATCGCACCGCCTCAACTACCGACATTAATGGCAACTACCATCTACCGACATTAATAAGGCTAGAAACTTCTAGAATCAGGCATAATGACGATGTCGCCCGCCCTTGGAAACTTCAGGAAGAAGACTTGATGGGAATCCCCGCGAGTGCAGGAGGTCCTCCGCGTCACAGCCCAGTCCTTCATCTTCGGAAACCCCTTGGCCGTGACATTTTGCCCCACTCAATCGAGCGACGCCCTCATTGCTCAGAGCTTGACGAGCGGCCTTCTTCGCACGAGCACGAGCTTTGGCACGGGCTTTCTTGTTTTGGTTTCGTTTGGTGCGAACACTCACAAATGACGGACCACACCCTTCGATTATCAGCTCGGGCGTGGCACATGGCTCCGTCTTCGGCTTGGACAGATCATGCGGCGCGTACTCAACCTTGGGGAAGAGTGCTTGAATTGGCATGGCGTGAGTTGGAGTAGGATCTAGCTCTACCTTCAACTTCTCCTCAACCAGCTTGTTCATGCACTTCACGGCCTTCAAGCTCTTGTCAAAGTGTCGGATCGTCATGATGGTCTTGGTGTCAATTACTCTTATCATGGGAATCATCGACGGGCATTTTGGGTCGAGGATCATAATGCACTTGGTCCTCATGTTGATCATGGCTCTCACGCTATCGAAGAATTGCATTCCCAAATTGAGATCATAATCGTTGAGAGGGATTACCTCAAATGCCATCTTGCCCTTCCATCTGCCGATTTTGACATCCACATCTGAAGTCGATCCTACACCATGGAGGCCCTCTGAGTTGATAGGTTTGAAGGAATTCCCGGTTGGCTCCACGCGAAGTTTCAAGGCCTTCACTACTTCAATCGACATGAACATGTTCGACGCACCCGTGTTGACCAAGACGTATAGTGTTCGGCCGCACACGTTGACTTCCACGAAGAACATGTCCGAGTTCGACGCAACCTCTTTTTCTTTGGACGGTGATTGAGCTTGGACGGAGTTGATCATCTTAAAAGCTCCAAGCCGGATTTGCCGCTTGTCTTCTTTGGGCTCCTCCTCTTCCTCGATGGCAAGGAGGGCATTGATTCGACCCTTCTTCGGGCACTTTTGGGTCCAATGCGAACATTTGCAAATAAAACAAGGAGAAGGCGGGGGTTGATTGAACTTACTTGTCTAGCAGTTCGTTGGTCGACCCTTTTGAAAGGCTGGCTTAGAAGTGCCTTCACCCTAGGTTTTGACTAGGCCACTTTGTTCATGCGGGCCTCGGGGAGTGTTCCTTCCTTCGTCCTCGGATCGATCCAACCTCCAATCCCTTGCTCTATTCCTCAGTTCGGCTTTGGTGAGGTCAACGAGTGACTCGGCCACGTTTAGCGCTCTCGCGAGACTCGACACATCGTCACTTGAGCTTGAGCAGTGCCCACGGCTTCAATCCATCCATGAACGCTCTGAGAGACTCCTCTTCACTTAGGTTGTGGATTTGGAGTTTGAGCTTCGTGAACTCCTTCGCGTACTCTCGGATGGCACCTCTTTGTTCGAGGTGATGCAGCTTGCTACGGGCTTCTTGTTGAGCAAACTCGGGGAAGAAATAGTCTCGGAATTCCCTTACGAAGTCATCCCATGTCTCCATGGGATTGGCACCGCGCCTAGTTTCATCGCACCTATTTCACCACCAAAGCATCGCAGTATCAGAAAGGAACATCAAAGCGGTTTGTACCTTGATCGACTCGACTTGGATGTTGACAGTGCCAAAGTATTGCTCCATGCTCCAAACAAAGTTGTCCACTTTTTTGGTGGATTGTTCGCCTTTGAACTCTTTTGGCTTCGACACCTTGAGCTTGGGCACCGCTTGTGTTGGCATTGCTCCATCGGCAATGCTTAGCTTGCATAGGGCGAGCTCAGTCTTGAGCTCTTGGATCTCCGCCTTCATGGCTTCGGCCTCATCCCTATGCGGACTTTCCTCCTCGATCACTTGGACGCACTCTTTCAACACATCGATCGATGCTTCAAGGGCTTTGTCCTTGTCGTGTAATGGGGCTATAGCTTTGTTGAGGCCAGTCGTGAAGTCTTCACGGAGTGAGGTCTCAACCTCCATGATCCGGTCTCTCACATCGTCAAGACCTTCCATGAGCTCAAGCACGGCACTCCGGACCCTCCCGATCTTCTCATCGAACGCAGCTATGGCATCCATCAAGGCATCTCTTTTCTTTGCTCAGCCGTGGGTCTCCTTGACTTGCATGGCCTCTCCATCCATAGCAGCTTCTTGGCTCGACATTCTCTCGATCAGATGGTGCTCCTCGATCTCTCAAAACAAAACTCTCATTTGCTCTAATACCACTTGTCACAGGCCAATCGATTGGGATCGTGACTGCGTGGCGACTCGAGCACTTTGGTTCACCCAAGCCAAGCCTTGCTTGATCAATCGTACAACTCGCTCGCACACTTGGATCGTAGATAGAGAAAGCTTCTAGAGAGAGGAGCTTTGGAAAGAAAGGAGCCTTGTATTACTGAAATGTTGGATGATACAAATGAGGGGGGAGGGCACCCCTTCTTATACTCAAGGTCCTCTGATTACATCCGTTGATCTAGAATTTATCCAGTGGACGATATCGCACTGCCTCAACTACCGACATTAATGGCAATTACCATCTACCAACATTAATAAGTCTAGAAACTTCTAGAATCAGGCGTAATGACAGTGTAGCTCGTCCTTAGAAACTTCAAGAAGAAGACTTGATGGGAATCCCAGTGAGCACAGGAGGTCCTCCGCGTCACGACCTGGTCCTTCATCTTCAGAAACCTCTTGGCCGTGACATGATGCTGTTGGCCGGGGGGGCCCGGGGCAAGGTTGGTTACATGCCACATTATACTTGTGATCCCAAACGGGGTCAAAATACTGCCACATGGCGCCTTGTCGTTGCCAAATGGTGTGAAACTATTGGGCCTCTTTCTAATCCAATCTAAGCCGTTTGGTCAACTTTGGTTGTCGAAGAAAGAGTTGAGGCGAGTCCCGTGCAATCTTCTGACCTCAAAACGCACACACAACTAGGGGTGAGCATGGTCCGGGTTGGTCCGGGCCACCCCCTAACCCTAGGACCAACCCGTACAGTGTCGGTCCTCAATTTTTAGGACCGAGGACCGACCCTATTGAGCTTGGGACCAAGGACCGGACCGACCCAATGGGTTCGGTCCGGTTCTAGGGTCAACCCGGGACCGATCGATAATTTCTTTCGTCTTATTTTTTATACTCCCTAAAAAAGCAAACCTACAAATTCAAATTACACATCTATCGATAATGCAGTATTGTGCAACTAAACTATAAATACCAATACATATTTAGCAAATTTAAGATGACACAATAATAGAAATTTCGTACCTGCTAACTACTCATCGAGATATGGGACAAGATATCGAGATATGGGACAAGATGGAAAAAAGTTCTTGTAATCATCTTTAATATTCATAACACCATATGCAAAAGTGTTTTCCTGCATTTGATAATGTAGAGTCCACTCAACCAAAAAATGAGCTTCACACCACTTGACTAGCAAATCACCGTAGCAACTGTAGTACTACTCTACTCTTCAAAAACTTCTACCATTTGATACAAATTGAAAAGTAAAGTGCAGCTGAAATTCATTAGTAAAATAAAATTAAACCATAAAAAGTTCAAAATACTTAATATAAACCATAAATATATAACTTTATATCTTGTTAATTCACTTGAACTTCTAAACACCTAAAAACAAAACAAACGACACATAATTAATACTCAACAAAAGTTTTAAATTGAAATTACTATTAGTGCTATTGATAGAACATCTCAATATAATATAATATAACAAACATTTTACTTAGGTTTGAATATATAAAAGAATTATAAATAATATAATATAATATAATATACAGGGTTGGTCCAGGGTTGGACCGACCCAAAACTCTTAGGACCGAGGACCAACCCGCACAGTGTTGGTCCTGGAATTTCAGGACCAAGGACCGACCCAGTCCCCTTGGGAACCGGACCAGGACCGGCAGGGTTGGGCCGGTCCAGGGTTGGTCCAGGGTCGACCCTAGACCACTGCTCACCCCTACACACAACGCGAGTTTCGTGCTCGATCAACAGAAACTTAGGAAACGCATTGTGATTTAACGACCGAAAAGAAATGTCAAGTCTCCATCGAGCAACGAACGAGCCACGTGTTCAGAGCCAAATGTTCAGGAGTAACATGTGCATAAAAATGAACACGTGGCATAGAAATCCTTTTTTTCTTGGTTGAATGATAAGTTATTCAATTTTGCTGAGACAAGACGTCAAGGCCCACCAAGTCGGTTCAATAGGACTCCGAAGGGAGGGGAAATGAGATTCAATTTCGTGACAAGGATTTTCTTGTTTAGGCTTTTGCGCCCAATTTATAATTATGTTCACCTATCTAAAGCGATGAGCTACCCAAATGTCTTGTTAATAAGAATAGGTACATCCACTTTCCCGTGTACCTTGGATCCCAATCTTAAATTCATCTTGGACTCGCTTCGTGGAGGAGAAAGAGAAAGGAAACTCGGGTCGAAGTGTGACATAAAAGATGCAAGAAAAACCCAAGAAAGCTAGTATATATCACAGCAATAATAAAGGTATATGGTGACTACAACATGTCCCATTTATCGCAAGAATGACAAAAGAAGATCTGTAGAATCGAATGCTAAACACAAAGATCAACGAATCAAGCGGAAGGCGATCCTCTCCTGGGAATTCCTAGAAGCAGGCATCCAGGACGCAGCAACAGCAGATCGCAGCGCAGCTGGTGAAGACAAGAAGGAGCGCAATTAGGACAAGCGAATGTGTATAAATATGTAGAAGCAAAGGAGGGGCTGCATTGCGAGACAATCACTTACCAGCCCTTCCAGAAGCCGTCGCCCCTAGTCTTGGTCTCGATAGGGACGGTGTTCTGCCCTGGCTGTTGGGCGTCCCTCGTGGGATAGCCGGGCGGTGGTGGCGCCACGTACGCAGGTGCTGATACCGGTGGGGGGTACGCCACTGCACAGAATATTGCATATTTTCATCACAAGTCATCGATATATGAATACCCAAGATCATATATTTCAAGCTCAATAGTTCAAAAAGGTTGTTTGAACTTCGGTGGTTGGGCCAGCAACCACGGCCGCCTCCACCAGGCCCCCCGGAAGACCGCCGGCGGCTCCTCCCAAGAATTCAAACACAAGTTCTAACCGAAAAGAAGGAGAGCTAGATCCATTTCTTTGTCAAGTCTAAAAAAAAGAACAGATGAACAAACGGATTCCTGAACCACTACTGTCACAATCGTCCACCGACCACTATCCGACTTTGGAGCTCTTGCTCGACCCTAATTACGACCAACGTGCGAATTCTGCAAATCCTAAGTCCATATAAACCCGCTCGATTTGCAGAACAGCAATGCATTGAGAAGAGGAGCAGGAGAAACGATTTTGACCAAGATCAGATCGGCAAAAACTAGAGAGAGAGATAGAGAGAATCGACATCAAAAGGGCGGGAGGGTCGAAACAGATCGAGGGTGGGTTTGATCATTACCTGGGATTTGGCTCTGGGTGTTGTACTGGCTCATCTTCGATCGGAAAACGTTGACTGAGATCTCTCCTAGCTCACGAGGAAGTTCTGTGCTTGGAGAGATACGATAGAGAGAGAGAGAGATGACGTAGATGATGGAGATGTTGGAGAGAGGAAGCAAGAGAGATGATAGGAGATGATGAGAATGCAGATATGGTGCGGAGATTTATAGAAAGAATGGAGGAGGAGGAAGGTGCTGGGAAGGAGGAGGGGGAGCAGGCGGGAGTTGACGATGCTTCCGAGGCGCGTCGCGCCGCAGGAACACGCTGAGCAAAATGCCAAGCCTAAGCGTTCTCCCGTTCTTCCTGAACTTTAGCTGACGAACCGGTTCTCGTTTTTACTTCCTTTTTTTTCCTGGTCAAAATTTAGTAAGTCAAAAATCAAAAACGAAAGTTATTAATTTTCGGGAGTTTCGGATTTAAAAAAAGAAAAAAGCGATTATGCAAATTGCAAGATTTAGATTGAGGAAGAAAATTAAGAAATGAAAGTCATTCCAAACAGACTCTTGTAAGACGTCATTATCTACGAGATTGTGTCGAAAAGACCTATAAAGCAGGCATCGAGAACATTGAGAAACGGATGCCTGCCTTTCTTCAATAATTATTGAAGGATCAGTCGTCCAATGTTATTAATTTGAGATAGATTTTAACATGGTTTGGGTGATTTTCTCATAACTATCATTTCCGATTGTATTAGACACCCATGGGATAATCCCAACGTCACTTAACATAATGAGTGAGTTCCTCACTTGATCGGATTTCGTACGCAGATGCCAATAAGGGTTATTGAACAAGTTTAGGTTTATTTATTTAAAGGAATTGAACAAGTTTAGGGTTTATTTGTTTATGGAAAGACTATTTCCGAGAAAAAAATTTCTAACTTTATGGTTTTTATATGATGGAAAACTAATTGATCTAAAGAAAATGTTTTTAGTTAGATGTTAAAATATTAAAGAGAGAAAATAGGAATTCTCAATATATTTCAATATATCATAATAAAAAGTACATCGACATAATAATAAGCTTTATAAGAGACTATCAAAGATAATATATATCAATCAAAATATGCACAATTAAATGAGATATCACACGATTTTGAGAGATACAAGAAAACCAACATAAATATCCTAATTATATCTAGTATAAGAAAATCTCTTTGAGAATCATATTAATTATCTCTAAAATTTTCTATGGATTGAAAACAAGAAACTTAGATTGGGAAACGTGATTTCTCCATCTGGCAAAACGTAAATCACCTTCCCCGACCACCAAATAAATAAAAACTAACTATTGTCCTAATATTTTCATGTATTACGAAGTTTTCAATGAAATAAAGACATCTATAATATCTCAATAATGTGTCGAATTGCTTATTTTCATTACTCAATTGGATTATTGAATCGAGAATAATTGTGGTGGGGCGGTCATCTGGGTGGGCACCATGAATGGGTCTCGGAAGGGTTGAAGAATAATGCAGATTGGAATTGAACAACTTTGGAATAACTTTCCTTATTCGCGACACGTAGCGGCTTGTCGGCGGCGTCAGCCAGCCGATTTGGGGATTAAACGAAGCCGAGGAGGTGGCCGCGGCGCTGTCTTTGTTTAATGCGTCCTGCGAAGGGAGGGAAAAAACGCGGTGTCGTCTCGGGCCCCTCTCCTCATGCGAAACAGTCTCTATCTTATTCACGTATTTATTTATTTGCAAAAAATAACGATGCCGTATTGCGTACGTCTCTGCCGTTTTTGCCTTTTCCTTCTCCGCGTCGCCCAATGCGAATGCTCTTTGGTGGGACCGCTCGGCCGGCCGGTCGTTCGTTCGGTCCAAACCTTCGGAACCTTCGAACATTCTTCTGTAAGCAATCTGTTTTGTCGTTTATTTATGTAATTTATGTTGCTTTTTGAAGAATCGAGATGTGGATTAGTTGAACAGCTAACCTTACAAGAAAACCCCCGAATAAATGAATAAATAATTAGTTGTCCACGTTAAAGAGAAGGAAAAGAAAGAGACTTTCCCTTTCTCGGTAAGCGTTTCCGGTAATGTGACCGGAAAATTTATTTTGCTCGAGAAAGGCTACTTTAAAACGTATAAGTAGGTAGCAAAACATGAAGAGGTTTTATCTTCCTTCTTTAATGAAGAGGGGGCTAAAGCCGGTTATGATAAATTAACGTCTAGAATCAATTATCGCCATTTTATTTCCCGAACAAAACATGAAATAACTCTCAAGGAGACTATTAAAAGAACCTTAGTACTAGAAGATATCATCTAAGTGTTTGAACGTTTATTGATTCTGAGATTAGCAAGCTAATTGGCTAGATGATTGCTTTTTCCAAAAGTTATGTTGGCTTTTTTGAATAATAAAACAAGAATTTTTTGTTGGTGATAAAATATTAGGCCATCGGTTGGACTAAACTCACATGCTTGACAGAGGAGATGGACATGCGAAGGTCCAAAAGAAACAAAAAAAAAAAAAATTGAAAGGTGACCAAAAACCCCTCTTCCAACTCTATATCAGTTATTTCGACCAAAAAAAAAAAGAAAAACTCTATAACGAGATGGCAAAAGGCATGCAGTCCTGCTAATAAAGGGATTAAAGGGGTGAGGCGGAACAGTATCGGATCTAGTATTTGATCCTTGTGAGCATCACACGCATATGTATATAAAAGAGAGTGAGATTTATTTTAAAAAAAAAAAAAAAAAACTCTATATCAAGATAGCAATGCTGTTTTTCTTTTTCTAATAAAAAAAATGAGGTGCCATGAAAAGCAAAGTTTGCAAAATGATACATCTAACTCATGTTCCTTAGTCGAGAGAAATAAGGATGATGATTGTGTCTTTAGAAGATACAACCATTGCACCCTAATAGCAACCCTTATATTTCTTTTTTTTGGGAATATACTTTCTTTCAAGAAAATTATCCACCAGATTATAAATCTATTGTACGGCAGCTAATTCAATTCTAAACATTAAATTGTATCAATTTAGTTTAAAATTTTTGAACAAATTGCCAATTCAATCATAAACTTTTTAATAATTTGTCAATTTAGTCTTAAACATTTTAACGATTTACCAATTTAGTCTTTTGGGTCAATTTCAAATATTCAAAATTCAACAAAAGATGAGGATTTTGGTGATGAAATTCAATAAGCTAAAGTATGTCATAGGCTTTACGATAAAAAAAAAAAAAAAAAAAGTATGTCATAGGCTAGCTGATGCTAAGGGGGATTAAATTAAAGTTCCGTACCTCATAATACTTGTGATGCCAAACCGGGTCAAGATACTGCCACGCGGCGCCCTGTCATCGCCAGATGGTGTGAAATTATTGGGCCGCTTTTCTAATCCAATCTAAGTGATGTGGTCAACTTTGGTTGTCGAAGATAAAGAGCCGAGGCAAGTCACGTGCAATCTTCTGACCTCAAAACGCACACGCAATGCCACGTGTTCAGAGACAAATATTCAGGAGTAACATGTCAATAAAAACGAACACGTGGTATAGAAATCCTTTTCTTCTTGGTTGAATGATAAGTTATTCAATTTTGCTAAGATAAGAGGGCAAGGCCCACCAAGTCGGTTTCAATAGGACTCCAAAGGGAGGGGAAATGAGATTCAATTTCGTGACAAGGATTTTCTTCACGATTTTCTTGTTTAGGCTTTTACGCCCAATCTATAATTATGTTCACCTCTCTAAAGCGATGAGCTACCCAAATGTCTCGAATTAGAGTAATAGATGCCAGCCTTCGATGATGAGCAGGCGTGCTTCCCACGAGAACGCAGGATTTGCAGAGGGCAAATCCCTTGTTAGTTCGAGACCATCTTATTCGAGTAAGATAGATAGAGATGAAGTACTTTAGGTTTTGAAGGAATGCTAGAATTTATGCTCGTGTGGCTGAGGAAACCGGTACTAGTCTTGCAAATCTATAGAGTAGGCTCAGTGAGGAATTATGATAGATACACGAGATAGCATCTTCGTCAATCTAGGTTCCAACGAGCCATGTTTGTTGATTTTGAGAGCTCCTTTCTTATGTGGACAGCTGAATAATGTTCAAATCTTTCATTCATTAACCCACCAAGTGTCAATAGCCTAATTTGGGCCATCAGCTGAGATCGTTAGTGTCTTACCCTGATTCATGAGGATGATGGGTGTTATAAGTTTCTCGGATATTCTTCCATTTAAGTTGCCTACAAGGTAACATAGTGGTCATTTATCCAAAGAGTCCAACATGGTCAAGTGCCCAAGATTAGTAACAAAGTATGACAGCTTATATGAAAATGTAGCAACTCAAATGTTGATAATAACAAAAATTGAATTCTCCATATTATTACAAGAACCTTAATGTTACAACCAAGCATAGGAATTAGACTTAATCATGGGTTTGATGGCTCACAGCCTGCCCAGGCCCTGCCAAGTCATAGGCATCTTTGGGCAAGCTTGGGCAAGAGCCTATATTTTCCCATTGATTGCCTCTAATCAAGATATCAATAAGCTGTAAAATTTCGCAACTAGTAATTTTTATAAGAACTAGTAACATTCTACAAATAAGTATCACTAAGCTTTTTATGTATGGTTTGTAACTTTTCATATGAGAAAATGACTATGAACACACATGTAAGAATAGCCAACGACCTTTTGGTGTTGGTGACACTACTTGATCGGATCATACTTATTGAACCATCAATGATCGCCTAACGGGGCTACACGAGCGATCCACTAATTGGGCCTCGAAGTTGCGGGGTTGTTGAAATTTGTGGTCTTCGATGAACAAGTCGATTTTCCCATTAAGGGCCTAGCCAGCAAGGGCAAGTGATAAAAAAAAGGGTTGTTTTCTCCAATACCGTCAACCGATATTGTCAGCCCAGCCCAATTCCCATAAGCAAGGAAGTTCGACGTTTTGTATTCATCTGGCCCAAGCAGGATCTTAGACTCGGTCATTTTACGCTCCGGTTTGTTGAAGGTTGAGTAGGCTGGTCTATTGTATCGATTATTTACATTCACAGAATCACAGATTAAATTATTTTAGATATGGAAGAGACGAGAAGAAAGCATGGTAGTTGTGATCTTCGCTGGAATATTTATGACGAAAGCAAAAGGTAGTTCTTGAAGTGTTTATGACTTTAACAATGAATTTTTTTCATTTTTGGCTCAACCCGAAAATTGCATCGAAAATAATTGTGACATGTATGCATTTTTTTTTTTTTTTTTTTGGTAACCCGGGAACCCCCGTACAGCCGGCAGCCGGCGAGGCAAACCCGGGGTGACGCTAGCGGAGGACCCACCACCCCGACGTCACGCTTAAGATCCCGTGCGGCCAGCGGGATTCGAACTCCTCCCCTCTTCATAAAGGGTCATGGGAACCTTATCCAACTGGGCCACCGCAGACGGTGGTAAAATAACTGTATGCATTGATTTTTGCTTTTTACAATAGTATGAATAACACAGGCAAAAGCCTCCTAGCTTTTATATTAATTCAATTTTAGGGTTTGTTTATTTCATTGAAAACTTTTTGTCTCTGAAAACTCTTTCAAGAAATTTATCTTTAGAGCAAGTAAGCCATTTTCTGGTATTTGTTTGCATTGAAAAGAAGTTGAAAAATTGGTTTTATGGTACTTGATTAGAAGTAAATTCACTAAATGCAGGTCGTATTGTTAAAAATGACATGTAATGACTAGCAAACTAGAATAAAACATGTTTGTTTATTCTATAATCCATTGAAATAATATGAATTACGAAGAAAATAGGAAAAAGAGGAATTACGTTGGGAAAAATTAAAAATGATGGTGTCTTTTGAGAAGGTAGAAGAGCATGAGCATTATTGAAGTATATCGACATGAATGAAACAGATGAGACTTGTCAGAAGAAAAGAAGAAAAAGTTGATGAGAGATAAGAAATAGACATAAAAGGAGCTATTTGTTAGCTGGGTTCACTCCTATGTGGAGGAGACCTAATGTGTTGCAAGCCCAAAAAGGGCTTGAGCCCATATAATAAGTTATATGAGGAAATATGATTTCTCACTATCTATATAAAGAGGTAGCAGCAGAAAAAGAAATAGTAACAAGAGAAAAAGAGAAAGCAGAAAATCTGGGGTTTGGGGCAATATCTGATTTACATCAAACTGGCGTCAGAGGTCGATTCGTGGTCCGATTGAGCTGAAATTTTGTCAGCATGTTCGTGGCGCAATTTTCTCGAATCTGGACGGTTTGATTTTCGTTTGAAGCTCCCTACATCAGGTTTTTTGTGAATTGATCAAAACCTGCGTTTTTGGTCAGATTTATCATTGATCTCTTGTGAAGTTCATGTGTATTACCAAGAATTATGTTCTTGAGGTGTTTGCTGCTATGTACCTCTAGTATTTGCTAGAGAAGAACAATTTTATTAATAGTGAAGATTTTCAGGTGGACTCCGGTCCCGTGGTTTTTTATCTCCTCACATCGAGGAGGTTTTCCACGTAAAAAATCGTCTTGTGTTCGCGTGTTTGGTATTTATTTTACTCTACTATATCGATTCCTATTAGGTTTACACAAGATGGGAGATTATTTTATTCCGCTGCGTTGATTCGATATTGTTCGAATTATTACCGTTCTCCCATCAAGAGTGGTATCAGAGCAACAGGTTATTGCTTGATTTTTCTGCCTTGTGTTAAACAATGGAAACGAATACGAGTAGAATGGTTACACTGAATGGTTCGAATTATCATATCTGGAAAGGGAAGATGGAAGATCTTTTATATGTGAAAGATTTTTATTTGCCTGTATTTGCTGAGGAGAAACCAAAGAATAAAACTGACGTTGAATGGTCTATATTTCATCGTCAAGTGTGTGGTTATATCAGGCAGTGGGTAGATGATAATGTTTTGAACCATATTATTGAGGAAACACATGCACGTAGTTTATGGGATAAGCTCGAACAGTTATATGCTCGAAAGACTGGGAATAATAAGTTATTTTTGATAAAACAGATGATGGCTCTGAGATATCATGATGGTACTCGTTTGACTGATCATTTAAATTCTTTTCAAGGAATTATAAATCAGTTGGCTGCGATGGGAATCAAGTTTGATGATGAGATACAAGCACTATGGTTGCTTGGTACTTTGCCGGACTCATGGGAGACGTTCCGAACATCTTTGTCTAACTCTGCCCCGGATGGTATGATTACCATGGATTTAGCTAAGAGTAGTATTTTGAATGAAGAGATGAGAAGGAAGACACAGGGATCGTCCTCTTCACATTCCGATGCCTTGGTTGTTGAGAAAAGGGGGAGAAGTGAGTCTCGAGGTCCGAGAAATAGAGATAAAAGTCGAGACAAAAGCAGAGGTAAGTATAATAAATTTGCTAATGTTGAGTGCCATTATTGTCATCAGAAGGGACATATTCAGAGGTTTTGTCGCCAGTTAAAAAGGGACAAACAAAAGGAGAAAGGTAAAGAGAAGAAAAGTGATGATGACATTGATGACAATCGTGTCGCTGCTCTTAAAGAAGACTTTCTCACTATTTTTGATGGTGATGTAGTGAATTTTGTTTCTCATGAGACCAGTTGGGTAATTGATAGTGGTGCATCCATTCATGCTACGTCTCGTAGAGATTTCTTTACATCATACGGGTCGGTGACTTTGGATCTGTGAAGATGGGAAACAATGGACTAGCTCAAGCTGTAGGCATCGGTGATGTGTGCCTAGAAACCAGCAATGGCACGAGGTTAGTATTGAATAATGTTAAACATATACCTGATATCCGCTTGAATTTGATTTCTACAGGCAAGTTGGATGATGAGGGGTATTGTAGCACCTTCAGTAATGGTCAATGGAAGCTCACCAAAGGTTCTCTTGTTGTGGCTAGAGGTGAAAAATATTCTTCGTTATACATTATGTAGGCAAAATTGTCTACAGACAAAATTAATGCAAGATAGCGAAGATGCAACGAGTTATGGCATAAGAGGCTCAGTCACATCAGTGAGAAGGGTTTGTCAATATTGGCCAAGAAGAAGCTCCTTTCAGGATTGAAAAGTTCAACGCTAAAGAAGTGTGCTCACTGTTTAGCAGGAAAACAAAACAGAGTTGCATTTAAAAGCTCCCCTCCTTCAAGAAAGTCAGGTATACTGGATTTAGTACATTCTGATGTTTGCGGTCCTATGAAAACAAAATCACTTGGTGGCTCTCTTTATTTTGTTACTTTTATAGATGATTTTTCAAGGAAAATTTGGATTTATACCTTGAAAACTAAAAATCAAGTGTTAGATGCTTTTAAGCAATTTCAGGCTTCAGTTGAGAGACAAACTGCAAAGAAATTGAAATGCATCAGAACTGATAACGGGGGAGAGTATATTGGACCTTTTGATGAATATTGCAGACAACAAGGTATTCGACATCAAAAGACACCTCCCAAGACGCCTCAGTTAAATGGCTTAGCC